>JALMGJ010000001.1:253945366-254579594 GCA_023362775.1 Charina bottae | reverse complement strand
AAGGGTTAGAGGCACCTTTGGATGCTTGATTTGGGACGGCATAATTTTTGGCCCCAAAATCAAGAAATTCCTGACCGCGGAGTCAGGAAAACCTCCCAGGATGGGCCGGACGGAATCAGGTCAAATTAAAAAACGAAGGACGCCATGAGATTCGGGGTTGAATTTAAGGGTTAGAGGCACCTTTGGAAGCTTGATTTGGGACGGCATAATTTTTGGCCCAAAAATCAAGAAATTCCTGACCGCGGAGTCAGGAAAACCTCACGGGGTGGGCCGGACGGAATCAGGTCAAATTGAAAAACGAAGGCCCCCATGAGATTCGGGGTTGAATTTAAGGGTTAGAGGCACCTTTGGATGCTTGATTTGGGACGGCACAATTTTTGGCCCCAAAATCAAGAAATTCCTGACCGCGGAGTCAGGAAAACCTTCCAGGATGGGCCGGACGGAATCAGGTCAAATTAAAAAACGAAGGACGCCATGAGATTCGGGGTTGAATTTAAGGGTTAGAGGCACCTTTGGATGCTTGATTTGGGACGGCATAATTTTTGGCCCCAAAATCAAGAAATTCCTGACCGCGGAGTCAGGAAAACCTCCCAGGATGGGCCGGACGGAATCAGGTCAAATTAAAAAACGAAGGACGCCATGAGATTCGGGGTTGAATTTAAGGGTTAGAGGCACCTTTGGATGCTTGATTTGGGACGGCATAATTTTTGGCCCCAAAATCAAGAAATTCCTGACTGCGGAGTCAGGAAAACCTCCCGGGATGGGCCAGCCTGAATCAGGTCAAAATGAAAAACGAAGGCCGCCATGAGATTCGGGGTTGAATTTAAGGGTTAGAGGCACCTTTGGATGCTTGATTTGGGACGGCATAATTTTTGGCCCCAAAATCAAGAAATTCCTGACCGCGGAGTCAGGAAAACCTCCCAGGATGGGCCGGACGGAATCAGGTCAAATTAAAAAACGAAGGACGCCATGAGATTCGGGGTTGAATTTAAGGGTTAGAGGCACCTTTGGATGCTTGATTTGGGACGGCATAATTTTTGGCCCAAAAATCAAGAAATTCCTGACCGCGGAGTCAGGAAAACCTCACGGGGTGGGCCGGACGGAATCAGGTCAAATTGAAAAACGAAGGCCGCCATGAGATTCGGGGTTGAATTTAAGGGTTAGAGGCACCTTTGGATGCTTGATTTGGGACGGCACAATTTTTGGCCCCAAAATCAAGAAATTCCTGACCGCGGAGTCAGGAAAACCTCCTGGGGTGGGCCGGACCGAATCAGGTCAAATTGAAAAACGAAGGCCGCCATGAGATTCGGGGTTGAATTTAAGGGTTAGAGGCACCTTTGGATGCTTGATATGGGACGGCATAATTTTTGGCCCCAAAATCAAGAAATTCCTGACCGCGGAGTCAGGAAAACCTCCCAGGATGGGCCGGACGGAATCAGGTCAAATTAAAAAACGAAGGACGCCATGAGATTCGGGGTTGAATTTAAGGGTTAGAGGCACCTTTGGATGCTTGATTTGGGACGGCATAATTTTTGGCCCAAAAATCAAGAAATACCTGACCGCGGAGTCAGGAAAACCTCCTGGGGTGGGCCGGACGGAATCAGGTCAAATTGAAAAACAAAGGCCGCCATGAGATTCGGGGTTGAATTTAAGGGTTAGAGGCACCTTTGGATGCTTGATTTGGGACGGCACAATTTTTGGCCCCAAAATCAAGAAATTCCTGACCGCGGAGTCAGGAAAACCTCACGGGGTGGGCCGGACGGAATCAGGTCAAATTGAAAAACAAAGGCCGCCATGAGATTCGGGGTTGAATTTAAGGGTTAGAGGCACCTTTGGATGCTTGATTTGGGACGGCACAATTTTTGGCCCCAAAATCAAGAAATTCCTGACCGCGGAGTCAGGAAAACCTCACGGGGTGGGCCGGACGGAATCAGGTCAAATTGAAAAACAAAGGCCGCCATGAGATTCGGGGTTGAATTTAAGGGTTAGAGGCACCTTTGGATGCTTGATTTGGGACGGCATAATTTTTGGCCCAAAAATCAAGAAATTCCTGACCGCGGAGTCAGGAAAACCTCACGGGGTGGGCCGGACGGAATCAGGTCAAATTGAAAAACGAAGGCCGCCATGAGATTCGGGGTTGAATTTAAGGGTTAGAGGCACCTTTGGATGCTTGATTTGGGACGGCACAATTTTTGGCCCCAAAATCAAGAAATTCCTGACCGCGGAGTCAGGAAAACCTCCCAGGATGGGCCGGACGGAATCAGGTCAAATTAAAAAACGAAGGACGCCATGAGATTCGGGGTTGAATTTAAGGGTTAGAGGCACCTTTGGATGCTTGATTTGGGGGCGGCATAATTTTTGGCCCCAAAATCAAGAAATTCCTGACCGCGGAGTCAGGAAAACCTCCCAGGATGGGCCGGACGGAATCAGGTCAAATTAAAAAACGAAGGACGCCATGAGATTCGGGGTTGAATTTAAGGGTTAGAGGCACCTTTGGATGCTTGATTTGGGACGGCATAATTTTTGGCCCCAAAATCAAGAAATTCCTGACCGCGGAGTCAGGAAAACCTCACGGGGTGGGCCGGACGGAATCAGGTCAAATTGAAAAACGAAGGCCGCCATGAGATTCGGGGTTGAATTTAAGGGTTAGAGGCACCTTTGGATGCTTGATTTGGGACGGCATAATTTTTGGCCCCAAAATCAAGAAATTCCTGACCGCGGAGTCAGGAAAACCTCCCAGGATGGGCCGGACGGAATCAGGTCAAATTAAAAAACGAAGGACGCCATGAGATTCGGGGTTGAATTTAAGGGTTAGAGGCACCTTTGGAAGCTTGATTTGGGACGGCATAATTTTTGGCCCAAAAATCAAGAAATTCCTGACCGCGGAGTCAGGAAAACCTCACGGGGTGGGCCGGACGGAATCAGGTCAAATTGAAAAACGAAGGCCCCCATGAGATTCGGGGTTGAATTTAAGGGTTAGAGGAACCTTTGGATGCTTGATTTGGGACGGCACAATTTTTGGCCCCAAAATCAAGAAATTCCTGACCGCGGAGTCAGGAAAACCTTCCAGGATGGGCCGGACGGAATCAGGTCAAATTAAAAAACGAAGGACGCCATGAGATTCGGGGTTGAATTTAAGGGTTAGAGGCACCTTTGGATGCTTGATTTGGGACGGCATAATTTTTGGCCCCAAAATCAAGAAATTCCTGACCGCGGAGTCAGGAAAACCTCCCAGGATGGGCCGGACGGAATCAGGTCAAATTAAAAAACGAAGGACGCCATGAGATTCGGGGTTGAATTTAAGGGTTAGAGGCACCTTTGGATGCTTGATTTGGGACGGCATAATTTTTGGCCCCAAAATCAAGAAATTCCTGACTGCGGAGTCAGGAAAACCTCCCGGGATGGGCCAGCCTGAATCAGGTCAAAATGAAAAACGAAGGCCGCCATGAGATTCGGGGTTGAATTTAAGGGTTAGAGGCACCTTTGGATGCTTGATTTGGGACGGCATAATTTTTGGCCCCAAAATCAAGAAATTCCTGACCGCGGAGTCAGGAAAACCTCCCAGGATGGGCCGGACGGAATCAGGTCAAATTAAAAAACGAAGGACGCCATGAGATTCGGGGTTGAATTTAAGGGTTAGAGGCACCTTTGGATGCTTGATTTGGGACGGCATAATTTTTGGCCCCAAAATCAAGAAATTCCTGACCGCGGAGTCAGGAAAACCTCACGGGGTGGGCCGGACGGAATCAGGTCAAATTGAAAAACGAAGGCCGCCATGAGATTCGGGGTTGAATTTAAGGGTTAGAGGCACCTTTGGATGCTTGATTTGGGACGGCATAATTTTTGGCCCCAAAATCAAGAAATTCCTGACCGCGGAGTCAGGAAAACCTCCCAGGATGGGCCGGACGGAATCAGGTCAAATTAAAAAACGAAGGACGCCATGAGATTCGGGGTTGAATTTAAGGGTTAGAGGCACCTTTGGAAGCTTGATTTGGGACGGCATAATTTTTGGCCCAAAAATCAAGAAATTCCTGACCGCGGAGTCAGGAAAACCTCACGGGGTGGGCCGGACGGAATCAGGTCAAATTGAAAAACGAAGGCCCCCATGAGATTCGGGGTTGAATTTAAGGGTTAGAGGCACCTTTGGATGCTTGATTTGGGACGGCACAATTTTTGGCCCCAAAATCAAGAAATTCCTGACCGCGGAGTCAGGAAAACCTTCCAGGATGGGCCGGACGGAATCAGGTCAAATTAAAAAACGAAGGACGCCATGAGATTCGGGGTTGAATTTAAGGGTTAGAGGCACCTTTGGATGCTTGATTTGGGACGGCATAATTTTTGGCCCCAAAATCAAGAAATTCCTGACCGCGGAGTCAGGAAAACCTCCCAGGATGGGCCGGACGGAATCAGGTCAAATTAAAAAACGAAGGACGCCATGAGATTCGGGGTTGAATTTAAGGGTTAGAGGCACCTTTGGATGCTTGATTTGGGACGGCATAATTTTTGGCCCAAAATCAAGAAATTCCTGACTGCGGAGTCAGGAAAACCTCCCGGGATGGGCCAGCCTGAATCAGGTCAAAATGAAAAACGAAGGCCGCCATGAGATTCGGGGTTGAATTTAAGGGTTAGAGGCACCTTTGGATGCTTGATTTGGGACGGCATAATTTTTGGCCCCAAAATCAAGAAATTCCTGACCGCGGAGTCAGGAAAACCTCCCAGGATGGGCCGGACGGAATCAGGTCAAATTAAAAAACGAAGGACGCCATGAGATTCGGGGTTGAATTTAAGGGTTAGAGGCACCTTTGGATGCTTGATTTGGGACGGCATAATTTTTGGCCCCAAAATCAAGAAATTCCTGACCGCGGAGTCAGGAAAACCTCACGGGGTGGGCCGGACGGAATCAGGTCAAATTGAAAAACGAAGGCCGCCATGAGATTCGGGGTTGAATTTAAGGGTTAGAGGCACCTTTGGATGCTTGATTTGGGACGGCATAATTTTTGGCCCCAAAATCAAGAAATTCCTGACCGCGGAGTCAGGAAAACCTCCCAGGATGGGCCGGACGGAATCAGGTCAAATTAAAAAACGAAGGACGCCATGAGATTCGGGGTTGAATTTAAGGGTTAGAGGCACCTTTGGAAGCTTGATTTGGGACGGCATAATTTTTGGCCCAAAAATCAAGAAATTCCTGACCGCGGAGTCAGGAAAACCTCACGGGGTGGGCCGGACGGAATCAGGTCAAATTGAAAAACGAAGGCCCCCATGAGATTCGGGGTTGAATTTAAGGGTTTAGAGGCACCTTTGGATGCTTGATTTGGGACGGCACAATTTTTGGCCCCAAAATCAAGAAATTCACTGACCGCGGAGTCAGGAAAACCTCCCAGGATGGGCCGGACGAATCAGGTCAAATTAAAAACGAAGGACGCCATGAGATTCGGGGTTGAATTTAAGGGTTAGAGGCACCTTTGGATGCTTGATTTGGGACGGCACAATTTTTGGCCCCAAAATCAAGAAATTCCTGACCGCGGAGTCAGGAAAACCTCACGGGGTGGGCCAGCCTGAATCAGGTCAAAATGAAAAACGAAGGCCGCCATGAGATTCGGGGTTGAATTTAAGGGTTAGAGGCACCTTTGGATGCTTGATTTGGGACGGCACAATTTTTGGCCCCAAAATCAAGAAATTCCTGACCGCGGAGTCAGGAAAACCTCCCAGGATGGGCCGGACGGAATCAGGTCAAATTGAAAAACGAAGGACGCCATGAGATTCGGGGTTGAATTTAAGGGTTAGAGGCACCTTTGGATGCTTGATTTGGGACGGCATAATTTTTGGCCCCAAAATCAAGAAATTCCTGACCGCGGAGTCAGGAAAACCTCCCGGGATGGGCCAGCCTGAATCAGGTCAAAATGAAAAACGAAGGCCGCCATGAGATTCGGGGTTGAATTTAAGGGTTAGAGGCACCTTTGGATGCTTGATTTGGGACGGCATAATTTTTGGCCCCAAAATCAAGAAATTCCTGACCGCGGAGTCAGGAAAACCTCCCAGGATGGGCCGGACGGAATCAGGTCAAATTAAAAAACGAAGGACGCCATGAGATTCGGGGTTGAATTTAAGGGTTAGAGGCACCTTTGGATGCTTGATTTGGGACGGCATAATTTTTGGCCCCAAAATCAAGAAATTCCTGACCGCGGAGTCAGGAAAACCTCCCGGGATGGGCCAGCCTGAATCAGGTCAAAATGAAAAACGAAGGCCGCCATGAGATTCGGGGTTGAATTTAAGGGTTAGAGGCACCTTTGGATGCTTGATTTGGGACGGCACAATTTTTGGCCCCAAAATCAAGAAATTCCTGACCGCGGAGTCAGGAAAACCTCACGGGGTGGGCCGGACGGAATCAGGTCAAATTGAAAAACAAAGGCCGCCATGAGATTCGGGGTTGAATTTAAGGGTTAGAGGCACCTTTGGATGCTTGATTTGGGACGGCACAATTTTTGGCCCCAAAATCAAGAAATTCCTGACCGCGGAGTCAGGAAAACCTCACGGGGTGGGCCGGACGGAATCAGGTCAAATTGAAAAACAAAGGCCGCCATGAGATTCGGGGTTGAATTTAAGGGTTAGAGGCACCTTTGGATGCTTGATTTGGGACGGCATAATTTTTGGCCCCAAAATCAAGAAATTCCTGACCGCGGAGTCAGGAAAACCTCCCAGGATGGGCCGGACGGAATCAGGTCAAATTAAAAAACGAAGGACGCCATGAGATTCGGGGTTGAATTTAAGGGTTAGAGGCACCTTTGGATGCTTGATTTGGGACGGCATAATTTTTGGCCCCAAAATCAAGAAATTCCTGACCGCGGAGTCAGGAAAACCTCCCGGGATGGGCCAGCCTGAATCAGGTCAAAATGAAAAACGAAGGCCGCCATGAGATTCGGGGTTGAATTTAAGGGTTAGAGGCACCTTTGGATGCTTGATTTGGGACGGCACAATTTTTGGCCCCAAAATCAAGAAATTCCTGACCGCGGAGTCAGGAAAACCTCACGGGGTGGGCCCGACGGAATCAGGTCAAATTGAAAAACAAAGGCCGCCATGAGATTCGGGGTTGAATTTAAGGGTTAGAGGCACCTTTGGATGCTTGATTTGGGACGGCACAATTTTTGGCCCCAAAATCAAGAAATTCCTGACCGCGGAGTCAGGAAAACCTCACGGGGTGGGCCGGACGGAATCAGGTCAAATTGAAAAACAAAGGCCGCCATGAGATTCGGGGTTGAATTTAAGGGTTAGAGGCACCTTTGGATGCTTGATTTGGGACGGCATAATTTTTGGCCCCAAAATCAAGAAATTCCTGACCGCGGAGTCAGGAAAACCTCCCAGGATGGGCCGGACGGAATCAGGTCAAATTAAAAAACGAAGGACGCCATGAGATTCGGGGTTGAATTTAAGGGTTAGAGGCACCTTTGGATGCTTGATTTGGGACGGCATAATTTTTGGCCCCAAAATCAAGAAATTCCTGACCGCGGAGTCAGGAAAACCTCCCAGGATGGGCCGGACGGAATCAGGTCAAATTAAAAAACGAAGGACGCCATGAGATTCGGGGTTGAATTTAAGGGTTAGAGGCACCTTTGGAAGCTTGATTTGGGACGGCATAATTTTTGGCCCCAAAATCAAGAAATTCCTGACCGCGGAGTCAGGAAAACCTCACGGGGTGGGCCGGACGGAATCAGGTCAAATTGAAAAACGAAGGCCCCCATGAGATTCGGGGTTGAATTTAAGGGTTAGAGGCACCTTTGGATGCTTGATTTGGGACGGCACAATTTTTGGCCTCAAAATCAAGAAATTCCTGACCGCGGAGTCAGGAAAACCTCCCAGGATGGGCCGGACGGAATCAGGTCAAATTAAAAAACGAAGGACGCCATGAGATTCGGGGTTGAATTTAAGGGTTAGAGGCACCTTTGGATGCTTGATTTGGGACGGCATAATTTTTGGCCCCAAAATCAAGAAATTCCTGACCGCGGAGTCAGGAAAACCTCCCAGGATGGGCCGGACGGAATCAGGTCAAATTAAAAAACGAAGGACGCCATGAGATTCGGGGTTGAATTTAAGGGTTAGAGGCACCTTTGGATGCTTGATTTGGGACGGCATAATTTTTGGCCCCAAAATCAAGAAATTCCTGACCGCGGAGTCAGGAAAACCTCCCGGGATGGGCCAGCCTGAATCAGGTCAAAATGAAAAACGAAGGCCGCCATGAGATTCGGGGTTGAATTTAAGGGTTAGAGGCACCTTTGGATGCTTGATTTGGGACGGCATAATTTTTGGCCCCAAAATCAAGAAATTCCTGACCGCGGAGTCAGGAAAACCTCCCGGGATGGGCCGGACGGAATCAGTTCAAATTAAAAAACGAAGGACGCCATGAGATTCGGGGTTGAATTTAAGGGTTAGAGGCACCTTTGGATGCTTGATTTGGGACGGCACAATTTTTGGCCCCAAAATCAAGAAATTCCTGACCGCGGAGTCAGGAAAACCTCACGGGGTGGGCCGGACGGAATCAGGTCAAATTGAAAAACAAAGGCCGCCATGAGATTCGGGGTTGAATTTAAGGGTTAGAGGCACCTTTGGATGCTTGATTTGGGACGGCACAATTTTTGGCCCCAAAATCAAGAAATTCCTGACCGCGGAGTCAGGAAAACCTCACGGGGTGGGCCGGACGGAATCAGGTCAAATTGAAAAACAAAGGCCGCCATGAGATTCGGGGTTGAATTTAACGGTTAGAGGCACCTTTGGATGCTTGATTTGGGACGGCATAATTTTTGGCCCCAAAATCAAGAAATTCCTGACCGCGGAGTCAGGAAAACCTCACGGGGTGGGCCGGACGGAATCAGGTCAAATTGAAAAACGAAGGCCGCCATGAGATTCGGGGTTGAATTTAAGGGTTAGAGGCACCTTTGGATGCTTGATTTGGGACGGCACAATTTTTGGCCCCAAAATCAAGAAATTCCTGACCGCGGAGTCAGGAAAACCTCACGGGGTGGGCCGGACGGAATCAGGTCAAATTGAAAAACAAAGGCCGCCATGAGATTCGGGGTTGAATTTAAGGGTTAGAGGCACCTTTGGATGCTTGATTTGGGACGGCATAATTTTTGGCCCCAAAATCAAGAAATTCCTGACCGCGGAGTCAGGAAAACCTCCCAGGATGGGCCGGACGGAATCAGGTCAAATTAAAAAACGAAGGACGCCATGAGATTCGGGGTTGAATTTAAGGGTTAGAGGCACCTTTGGATGCTTGATTTGGGACGGCATAATTTTTGGCCCCAAAATCAAGAAATTCCTGACCGCGGAGTCAGGAAAACCTCCCAGGATGGGCCGGACGGAATCAGGTCAAATTAAAAAACGAAGGACGCCATGAGATTCGGGGTTGAATTTAAGGGTTAGAGGCACCTTTGGAAGCTTGATTTGGGACGGCATAATTTTTGGCCCCAAAATCAAGAAATTCCTGACCGCGGAGTCAGGAAAACCTCACGGGGTGGGCCGGACGGAATCAGGTCAAATTGAAAAACGAAGGCCCCCATGAGATTCGGGGTTGAATTTAAGGGTTAGAGGCACCTTTGGATGCTTGATTTGGGACGGCACAATTTTTGGCCTCAAAATCAAGAAATTCCTGACCGCGGAGTCAGGAAAACCTCCCAGGATGGGCCGGACGGAATCAGGTCAAATTAAAAAACGAAGGACGCCATGAGATTCGGGGTTGAATTTAAGGGTTAGAGGCACCTTTGGATGCTTGATTTGGGACGGCATAATTTTTGGCCCCAAAATCAAGAAATTCCTGACCGCGGAGTCAGGAAAACCTCCCAGGATGGGCCGGACGGAATCAGGTCAAATTAAAAAACGAAGGACGCCATGAGATTCCGGGTTGAATTTAAGGGTTAGAGGCACCTTTGGATGCTTGATTTGGGACGGCATAATTTTTGGCCCCAAAATCAAGAAATTCCTGACCGCGGAGTCAGGAAAACCTCCCGGGATGGGCCAGCCTGAATCAGGTCAAAATGAAAAACGAAGGCCGCCATGAGATTCGGGGTTGAATTTAAGGGTTAGAGGCACCTTTGGATGCTTGATTTGGGACGGCATAATTTTTGGCCCCAAAATCAAGAAATTCCTGACCGCGGAGTCAGGAAAACCTCCCAGGATGGGCCGGACGGAATCAGTTCAAATTAAAAAACGAAGGACGCCATGAGATTCGGGGTTGAATTTAAGGGTTAGAGGCACCTTTGGATGCTTGATTTGGGACGGCATAATTTTTGGCCCCAAAATCAAGAAATTCCTGACCGCGGAGTCAGGAAAACCTCCCGGGATGGGCCAGCCTGAATCAGGTCAAAATGAAAAACGAAGGCCGCCATGAGATTCGGGGTTGAATTTAAGGGTTAGAGGCACCTTTGGATGCTTGATTTGGGACGGCACAATTTTTGGCCCCAAAATCAAGAAATTCCTGACCGCGGAGTCAGGAAAACCTCACGGGGTGGGCCGGACGGAATCAGGTCAAATTGAAAAACAAAGGCCGCCATGAGATTCGGGGTTGAATTTAAGGGTTAGAGGCACCTTTGGATGCTTGATTTGGGACGGCACAATTTTTGGCCCCAAAATCAAGAAATTCCTGACCGCGGAGTCAGGAAAACCTCACGGGGTGGGCCGGACGGAATCAGGTCAAATTGAAAAACAAAGGCCGCCATGAGATTCGGGGTTGAATTTAACGGTTAGAGGCACCTTTGGATGCTTGATTTGGGACGGCATAATTTTTGGCCCCAAAATCAAGAAATTCCTGACCGCGGAGTCAGGAAAACCTCACGGGGTGGGCCGGACGGAATCAGGTCAAATTGAAAAACGAAGGCCGCCATGAGATTCGGGGTTGAATTTAAGGGTTAGAGGCACCTTTGGATGCTTGATTTGGGACGGCATAATTTTTGGCCCCAAAATCAAGAAATTCCTGACCGCGGAGTCAGGAAAACCTCCCAGGATGGGCCGGACGGAATCAGGTCAAATTAAAAAACGAAGGACGCCATGAGATTCGGGGTTGAATTTAAGGGTTAGAGGCACCTTTGGATGCTTGATTTGGGACGGCACAATTTTTGGCCCCAAAATCAAGAAATTCCTGACCGCGGAGTCAGGAAAACCTCCCAGGATGGGCCGGACGGAATCAGGTCAAATTAAAAAACGAAGGACGCCATGAGATTCGGGGTTGAATTTAAGGGTTAGAGGCACCTTTGGATGCTTGATTTGGGACGGCACAATTTTTGGCCCCAAAATCAAGAAATTCCTGACTGCGGAGTCAGGAAAACCTCACGGGGTGGGCCGGACGGAATCAGGTCAAATTGAAAAACAAAGGCCGCCATGAGATTCGGGGTTGAATTTAAGGGTTAGAGGCACCTTTGGATGCTTGATTTGGGACGGCATAATTTTTGGCCCCAAAATCAAGAAATTCCTGACTGCGGAGTCAGGAAAACCTCACGGGGTGGGCCGGACGGAATCAGGTCAAATTGAAAAACGAAGGCCGCCATGAGATTCGGGGTTGAATTTAAGGGTTAGAGGCACCTTTGGATGCTTGATTTGGGACGGCATAATTTTTGGCCCCAAAATCAAGAAATTCCTGACCGCGGAGTCAGGAAAACCTCCCAGGATGGGCCGGACGGAATCAGGTCAAATTAAAAAACGAAGGACGCCATGAGATTCGGGGTTGAATTTAAGGGTTAGAGGCACCTTTGGAAGCTTGATTTGGGACGGCATAATTTTTGGCCCCAAAATCAAGAAATTCCTGACCGCGGAGTCAGGAAAACCTCACGGGGTGGGCCGGACGGAATCAGGTCAAATTGAAAAACGAAGGCCCCCATGAGATTCGGGGTTGAATTTAAGGGTTAGAGGCACCTTTGGATGCTTGATTTGGGACGGCACAATTTTTGGCCCCAAAATCAAGAAATTCCTGACCGCGGAGTCAGGAAAACCTCCCAGGATGGGCCGGACGGAATCAGGTCAAATTAAAAAACGAAGGACGCCATGAGATTCGGGGTTGAATTTAAGGGTTAGAGGCACCTTTGGATGCTTGATTTGGGACGGCATAATTTTTGGCCCCAAAATCAAGAAATTCCTGACCGCGGAGTCAGGAAAACCTCCCAGGATGGGCCGGACGGAATCAGGTCAAATTAAAAAATGAAGGACGCCATGAGATTCGGGGTTGAATTTAAGGGTTAGAGGCACCTTTGGATGCTTGATTTGGGACGGCATAATTTTTGGCCCCAAAATCAAGAAATTCCTGACCGCGGAGTCAGGAAAACCTCCCGGGATGGGCCAGCCTGAATCAGATCAAAATGAAAAACGAAGGCCGCCATGAGATTCGGGGTTGAATTTAAGGGTTAGAGGCACCTTTGGATGCTTGATTTGGGACGGCATAATTTTTGGCCCCAAAATCAAGAAATTCCTGACCGCGGAGTCAGGAAAACCTCACGGGGTGGGCCGGACGGAATCAGGTCAAATTGAAAAACAAAGGCCGCCATGAGATTCGGGGTTGAATTTAAGGGTTAGAGGCACCTTTGGATGCTTGATTTGGGACGGCATAATTTTTGGCCCCAAAATCAAGAAATTCCTGACCGCGGAGTCAGGAAAACCTCACGGGGTGGGCCGGACGGAATCAGGTCAAATTGAAAAACGAAGGCCGCCATGAGATTCGGGGTTGAATTTAAGGGTTAGAGGCACCTTTGGATGCTTGATTTGGGACGGCATAATTTTTGGCCCCAAAATCAAGAAATTCCTGACCGCGGAGTCAGGAAAACCTCCCAGGATGGGCCGGACGGAATCAGGTCAAATTAAAAAACGAAGGACGCCATGAGATTCGGGGTTGAATTTAAGGGTTAGAGGCACCTTTGGAAGCTTGATTTGGGACGGCATAATTTTTGGCCCCAAAATCAAGAAATTCCTGACCGCGGAGTCAGGAAAACCTCACGGGGTGGGCCGGACGGAATCAGGTCAAATTGAAAAACGAAGGCCCCCATGAGATTCGGGGTTGAATTTAAGGGTTAGAGGCACCTTTGGATGCTTGATTTGGGACGGCACAATTTTTGGCCCCAAAATCTAGAAATTCCTGACCGCGGAGTCAGGAAAACCTCCCAGGATGGGCCGGACGGAATCAGGTCAAATTAAAAAACGAAGGACGCCATGAGATTCGGGGTTGAATTTAAGGGTTAGAGGCACCTTTGGATGCTTGATTTGGGACGGCATAATTTTTGGCCCCAAAATCAAGAAATTCCTGACCGCGGAGTCAGGAAAACCTCCCAGGATGGGCCGGACGGAATCAGGTCAAATTAAAAAACGAAGGACGCCATGAGATTCGGGGTTGAATTTAAGGGTTAGAGGCACCTTTGGATTCTTGGTTTGGGACGGCATAATTTTTGGCCCCAAAATCAAGAAATTCCTGACCGCGGAGTCAGGAAAACCTCCCGGGATGGGCCAGCCTGAATCAGGTCAAAATGAAAAACGAAGGCCGCCATGAGATTCGGGGTTGAATTTAAGGGTTAGAGGCACCTTTGGATGCTTGATTTGGGACGGCATAATTTTTGGCCCCAAAATCAAGAAATTCCTGACCGCGGAGTCAGGAAAACCTCCCAGGATGGGCCGGACGGAATCAGGTCAAATTAAAAAACGAAGGACGCCATGAGATTCGGGGTTGAATTTAAGGGTTAGAGGCACCTTTGGATGCTTGATTTGGGACGGCATAATTTTTGGCCCCAAAATCAAGAAATTCCTGACCGCGGAGTCAGGAAAACCTCCCGGGATGGGCCAGCCTGAATCAGGTCAAAATGAAAAACGAAGGCCGCCATGAGATTCGGGGTTGAATTTAAGGGTTAGAGGCACCTTTGGATGCTTGATTTGGGACGGCACAATTTTTGGCCCCAAAATCAAGAAATTCCTGACCGCGGAGTCAGGAAAACCTCACGGGGTCGGCCGGACGGAATCAGGTCAAATTGAAAAACGAAGGACGCCATGAGATTCGGGGTTGAATTTAACGGTTAGAGGCACCTTTGGATGCTTGATTTGGGACGGCATAATTTTTGGCCCCAAAATCAAGAAATTCCTGACCGCGGAGTCAGGAAAACCTCACGGGGTGGGCCGGACGGAATCAGGTCAAATTGAAAAACGAAGGCCGCCATGAGATTCGGGGTTGAATTTAAGGGTTAGAGGCACCTTTGGATGCTTGATTTGGGACGGCATAATTTTTGGCCCCAAAATCAAGAAATTCCTGACCGCGGAGTCAGGAAAACCTCCCAGGATGGGCCGGACGGAATCAGGTCAAATTAAAAAACGAAGGACGCCATGAGATTCGGGGTTGAATTTAAGGGTTAGAGGCACCTTTGGATGCTTGATTTGGGACGGCACAATTTTTGGCCCCAAAATCAAGAAATTCCTGACCGCGGAGTCAGGAAAACCTCCCAGGATGGGCCGGACGGAATCAGGTCAAATTAAAAAACGAAGGACGCCATGAGATTCGGGGTTGAATTTAAGGGTTAGAGGCACCTTTGGATGCTTGATTTGGGACGGCACAATTTTTGGCCCCAAAATCAAGAAATTCCTGACCGCGGAGTCAGGAAAACCTCACGGGGTGGGCCGGACGGAATCAGGTCAAATTGAAAAACAAAGGCCGCCATGAGATTCGGGGTTGAATTTAAGGGTTAGAGGCACCTTTGGATGCTTGATTTGGGACGGCATAATTTTTGGCCCCAAAATCAAGAAATTCCTGACTGCGGAGTCAGGAAAACCTCACGGGGTGGGCCGGACGGAATCAGGTCAAATTGAAAAACGAAGGCCGCCATGAGATTCGGGGTTGAATTTAAGGGTTAGAGGCACCTTTGGATGCTTGATTTGGGACGGCATAATTTTTGGCCCCAAAATCAAGAAATTCCTGACCGCGGAGTCAGGAAAACCTCCCAGGATGGGCCGGACGGAATCAGGTCAAATTAAAAAACGAAGGACGCCATGAGATTCGGGGTTGAATTTAAGGGTTAGAGGCACCTTTGGAAGCTTGATTTGGGACGGCATAATTTTTGGCCCCAAAATCAAGAAATTCCTGACCGCGGAGTCAGGAAAACCTCACGGGGTGGGCCGGACGGAATCAGGTCAAATTGAAAAACGAAGGCCCCCATGAGATTCGGGGTTGAATTTAAGGGTTAGAGGCACCTTTGGATGCTTGATTTGGGACGGCACAATTTTTGGCCCCAAAATCAAGAAATTCCTGACCGCGGAGTCAGGAAAACCTCCCAGGATGGGCCGGACGGAATCAGGTCAAATTAAAAAACGAAGGACGCCATGAGATTCGGGGTTGAATTTAAGGGTTAGAGGCACCTTTGGATGCTTGATTTGGGACGGCATAATTTTTGGCCCCAAAATCAAGAAATTCCTGACCGCGGAGTCAGGAAAACCTCCCAGGATGGGCCGGACGGAATCAGGTCAAATTAAAAAACGAAGGACGCCATGAGATTCGGGGTTGAATTTAAGGGTTAGAGGCACCTTTGGATGCTTGATTTGGGACGGCATAATTTTTGGCCCCAAAATCAAGAAATTCCTGACCGCGGAGTCAGGAAAACCTCCCGGGATGGGCCAGCCTGAATCAGGTCAAAATGAAAAACGAAGGCCGCCATGAGATTCGGGGTTGAATTTAAGGGTTAGAGGCACCTTTGGATGCTTGATTTGGGACGGCATAATTTTTGGCCCCAAAATCAAGAAATTCCTGACCGCGGAGTCAGGAAAACCTCACGGGGTGGGCCGGACGGAATCAGGTCAAATTGAAAAACAAAGGCCGCCATGAGATTCGGGGTTGAATTTAAGGGTTAGAGGCACCTTTGGATGCTTGATTTGGGACGGCATAATTTTTGGCCCCAAAATCAAGAAATTCCTGACCGCGGAGTCAGGAAAACCTCACGGGGTGGGCCGGACGGAATCAGGTCAAATTGAAAAACGAAGGCCGCCATGAGATTCGGGGTTGAATTTAAGGGTTAGAGGCACCTTTGGATGCTTGATTTGGGACGGCATAATTTTTGGCCCCAAAATCAAGAAATTCCTGACCGCGGAGTCAGGAAAACCTCCCAGGATGGGCCGGACGGAATCAGGTCAAATTAAAAAACGAAGGACGCCATGAGATTCGGGGTTGAATTTAAGGGTTAGAGGCACCTTTGGAAGCTTGATTTGGGACGGCATAATTTTTGGCCCCAAAATCAAGAAATTCCTGACCGCGGAGTCAGGAAAACCTCACGGGGTGGGCCGGACGGAATCAGGTCAAATTGAAAAACGAAGGCCCCCATGAGATTCGGGGTTGAATTTAAGGGTTAGAGGCACCTTTGGATGCTTGATTTGGGACGGCACAATTTTTGGCCCCAAAATCAAGAAATTCCTGACCGCGGAGTCAGGAAAACCTCCCAGGATGGGCCGGACGGAATCAGGTCAAATTAAAAAACGAAGGACGCCATGAGATTCGGGGTTGAATTTAAGGGTTAGAGGCACCTTTGGATGCTTGATTTGGGACGGCATAATTTTTGGCCCCAAAATCAAGAAATTCCTGACCGCGGAGTCAGGAAAACCTCCCAGGATGGGCCGGACGGAATCAGGTCAAATTAAAAAACGAAGGACGCCATGAGATTCGGGGTTGAATTTAAGGGTTAGAGGCACCTTTGGATGCTTGATTTGGGACGGCATAATTTTTGGCCCCAAAATCAAGAAATTCCTGACCGCGGAGTCAGGAAAACCTCCCGGGATGGGCCAGCCTGAATCAGGTCAAAATGAAAAACGAAGGCCGCCATGAGATTCGGGGTTGAATTTAAGGGTTAGAGGCACCTTTGGATGCTTGATTTGGGACGGCATAATTTTTGGCCCCAAAATCAAGAAATTCCTGACCGCGGAGTCAGGAAAACCTCCCAGGATGGGCCGGACGGAATCAGGTCAAATTAAAAAACGAAGGACGCCATGAGATTCGGGGTTGAATTTAAGGGTTAGAGGCACCTTTGGATGCTTGATTTGGGATGGCATAATTTTTGGCCCCAAAATCAAGAAATTCCTGACCGCGGAGTCAGGAAAACCTCCCGGGATGGGCCAGCCTGAATCAGGTCAAAATGAAAAACGAAGGCCGCCATGAGATTCGGGGTTGAATTTAAGGGTTAGAGGCACCTTTGGATGCTTGATTTGGGACGGCACAATTTTTGGCCCCAAAATCAAGAAATTCCTGACCGCGGAGTCAGGAAAACCTCACGGGGTGGGCCGGACGGAATCAGGTCAAATTGAAAAACAAAGGCCGCCATGAGATTCGGGGTTGAATTTAACGGTTAGAGGCACCTTTGGATGCTTGATTTGGGACGGCATAATTTTTGGCCCCAAAATCAAGAAATTCCTGACCGCGGAGTCAGGAAAACCTCACGGGGTGGGCCGGACGGAATCAGGTCAAATTGAAAAACGAAGGCCGCCATGAGATTCGGGGTTGAATTTAAGGGTTAGAGGCACCTTTGGATGCTTGATTTGGGACGGCATAATTTTTGGCCCCAAAATCAAGAAATTCCTGACCGCGGAGTCAGGAAAACCTCCCAGGATGGGCCGGACGGAATCAGGTCAAATTAAAAAACGAAGGACGCCATGAGATTCGGAGTTGAATTTAAGGGTTAGAGGCACCTTTGGATGCTTGATTTGGGACGGCACAATTTTTGGCCCCAAAATCAAGAAATTCCTGACCGCGGAGTCAGGAAAACCTCCCAGGATGGGCCGGACGGAATCAGGTCAAATTAAAAAACGAAGGACGCCATGAGATTCGGGGTTGAATTTAAGGGTTAGAGGCACCTTTGGATGCTTGATTTGGGACGGCACAATTTTTGGCCCCAAAATCAAGAAATTCCTGACCGCGGAGTGAGGAAAACCTCACGGGGTGGGCCGGACGGAATCAGGTCAAATTGAAAAACAAAGGCCGCCATGAGATTCGGGGTTGAATTTAAGGGTTAGAGGCACCTTTGGATGCTTGATTTGGGACGGCATAATTTTTGGCCCCAAAATCAAGAAATTCCTGACTGCGGAGTCAGGAAAACCTCACGGGGTGGGCCGGACGGAATCAGGTCAAATTGAAAAACGAAGGCCGCCATGAGATTCGGGGTTGAATTTAAGGGTTAGAGGCACCTTTGGATGCTTGATTTGGGACGGCATAATTTTTGGCCCCAAAATCAAGAAATTCCTGACCGCGGAGTCAGGAAAACCTCCCAGGATGGGCCGGACGGAATCAGGTCAAATTAAAAAACGAAGGACGCCATGAGATTCGGGGTTGAATTTAAGGGTTAGAGGCACCTTTGGAAGCTTGATTTGGGACGGCATAATTTTTGGCCCCAAAATCAAGAAATTCCTGACCGCGGAGTCAGGAAAACCTCACGGGGTGGGCCGGACGGAATCAGGTCAAATTGAAAAACGAAGGCCCCCATGAGATTCGGGGTTGAATTTAAGGGTTAGAGGCACCTTTGGATGCTTGATTTGGGACGGCACAATTTTTGGCCCCAAAATCAAGAAATTCCTGACCGCGGAGTCAGGAAAACCTCCCAGGATGGGCCGGACGGAATCAGGTCAAATTAAAAAACGAAGGACGCCATGAGATTCGGGGTTGAATTTAAGGGTTAGAGGCACCTTTGGATGCTTGATTTGGGACGGCATAATTTTTGGCCCCAAAATCAAGAAATTCCTGACCGCGGAGTCAGGAAAACCTCCCAGGATGGGCCGGACGGAATCAGGTCAAATTAAAAAACGAAGGACGCCATGAGATTCGGGGTTGAATTTAAGGGTTAGAGGCACCTTTGGATGCTTGATTTGGGACGGCATAATTTTTGGCCCCAAAATCAAGAAATTCCTGACCGCGGAGTCAGGAAAACCTCCCGGGATGGGCCAGCCTGAATCAGGTCAAAATGAAAAACGAAGGCCGCCATGAGATTCGTGGTTGAATTTAAGGGTTAGAGGCACCTTTGGATGCTTGATTTGGGACGGCATAATTTTTGGCCCCAAAATCAAGAAATTCCTGACCGCGGAGTCAGGAAAACCTCACGGGGTGGGCCGGACGGAATCAGGTCAAATTGAAAAACAAAGGCCGCCATGAGATTCGGGGTTGAATTTAAGGGTTAGAGGCACCTTTGGATGCTTGATTTGGGACGGCATAATTTTTGGCCCCAAAATCAAGAAATTCCTGACCGCGGAGTCAGGAAAACCTCACGGGGTGGGCCGGACGGAATCAGGTCAAATTGAAAAACGAAGGCCGCCATGAGATTCGGGGTTGAATTTAAGGGTTAGAGGCACCTTTGGATGCTTGATTTGGGACGGCATAATTTTTGGCCCCAAAATCAAGAAATTCCTGACCGCGGAGTCAGGAAAACCTCCCAGGATGGGCCGGACGGAATCAGGTCAAATTAAAAAACGAAGGACGCCATGAGATTCGGGGTTGAATTTAAGGGTTAGAGGCACCTTTGGAAGCTTGATTTGGGACGGCATAATTTTTGGCCCCAAAATCAAGAAATTCCTGACCGCGGAGTCAGGAAAACCTCACGGGGTGGGCCGGACGGAATCAGGTCAAATTGAAAAACGAAGGCCCCCATGAGATTCGGGGTTGAATTTAAGGGTTAGAGGCACCTTTGGATGCTTGATTTGGGACGGCACAATTTTTGGCCCCAAAATCAAGAAATTCCTGACCGCGGAGTCAGGAAAACCTCCCAGGATGGGCCGGACGGAATCAGGTCAAATTAAAAAACGAAGGACGCCATGAGATTCGGGGTTGAATTTAAGGGTTAGAGGCACCTTTGGATGCTTGATTTGGGACGGCATAATTTTTGGCCCCAAAATCAAGAAATTCCTGACCGCGGAGTCAGGAAAACCTCCCAGGATGGGCCGGACGGAATCAGGTCAAATTAAAAAACGAAGGACGCCATGAGATTCGGGGTTGAATTTAAGGGTTAGAGGCACCTTTGGATGCTTGATTTGGGACGGCATAATTTTTGGCCCCAAAATCAAGAAATTCCTGACCGCGGAGTCAGGAAAACCTCCCGGGATGGGCCAGCCTGAATCAGGTCAAAATGAAAAACGAAGGCCGCCATGAGATTCGGGGTTGAATTTAAGGGTTAGAGGCACCTTTGGATGCTTGATTTGGGACGGCATAATTTTTGGCCCAAAAATCAAGAAATTCCTGACCGCGGAGTCAGGAAAACCTCCCAGGATGGGCCGGACGGAATCAGGTCAAATTAAAAAACGAAGGACGCCATGAGATTCGGGGTTGAATTTAAGGGTTAGAGGCACCTTTGGATGCTTGATTTGGGACGGCATAATTTTTGGCCCCAAAATCAAGAAATTCCTGACCGCGGAGTCAGGAAAACCTCCCGGGATGGGCCAGCCTGAATCAGGTCAAAATGAAAAACGAAGGCCGCCATGAGATTCGGGGTTGAATTTAAGGGTTAGAGGCACCTTTGGATGCTTGATTTGGGACGGCACAATTTTTGGCCCCAAAATCAAGAAATTCCTGACCGCGGAGTCAGGAAAACCTCACGGGGTGGGCCGGACGGAATCAGGTCAAATTGAAAAACAAAGGCCGCCATGAGATTCGGGGTTGAATTTAAGGGTTAGAGGCACCTTTGGATGCTTGATTTGGGACGGCACAATTTTTGGCCCCAAAATCAAGAAATTCCTGACCGCGGAGTCAGGAAAACCTCACGGGGTGGGCCGGACGGAATCAGGTCAAATTGAAAAACAAAGGCCGCCATGAGATTCGGGGTTGAATTTAACGGTTAGAGGCACCTTTGGATGCTTGATTTGGGACGGCATAATTTTTGGCCCCAAAATCAAGAAATTCCTGACCGCGGAGTCAGGAAAACCTCACGGGGTGGGCCGGACGGAATTAGGTCAAATTGAAAAACGAAGGCCGCCATGAGATTCGGGGTTGAATTTAAGGGTTAGAGGCACCTTTGGATGCTTGATTTGGGACGGCATAATTTTTGGCCCCAAAATCAAGAAATTCCTGACCGCGGAGTCAGGAAAACCTCCCAGGATGGGCCGGACGGAATCAGGTCAAATTAAAAAACGAAGGACGCCATGAGATTCGGGGTTGAATTTAAGGGTTAGAGGCACCTTTGGATGCTTGATTTGGGACGGCACAATTTTTGGCCCCAAAATCAAGAAATTCCTGACCGCGGAGTCAGGAAAACCTCCCAGGATGGGCCGGACGGAATCAGGTCAAATTAAAAAACGAAGGACGCCATGAGATTCGGGGTTGAATTTAAGGGTTAGAGGCACCTTTGGATGCTTGATTTGGGACGGCACAATTTTTGGCCCCAAAATCAAGAAATTCCTGACCGCGGAGTCAGGAAAACCTCACGGGGTGGGCCGGACGGAATCAGGTCAAATTGAAAAACAAAGGCCGCCATGAGATTCGGGGTTGAATTTAAGGGTTAGAGGCACCTTTGGATGCTTGATTTGGGACGGCATAATTTTTGGCCCCAAAATCAAGAAATTCCTGACTGCGGAGTCAGGAAAACCTCACGGGGTGGGCCGGACGGAATCAGGTCAAATTGAAAAACGAAGGCCGCCATGAGATTCGGGGTTGAATTTAAGGGTTAGAGGCACCTTTGGATGCTTGATTTGGGACGGCATAATTTTTGGCCCCAAAATCAAGAAATTCCTGACCGCGGAGTCAGGAAAACCTCCCAGGATGGGCCGGACGGAATCAGGTCAAATTAAAAAACGAAGGACGCCATGAGATTCGGGGTTGAATTTAAGGGTTAGAGGCACCTTTGGAAGCTTGATTTGGGACGGCATAATTTTTGGCCCCAAAATCAAGAAATTCCTGACCGCGGAGTCAGGAAAACCTCACGGGGTGGGCCGGACGGAATCAGGTCAAATTGAAAAACGAAGGCCCCCATGAGATTCGGGGTTGAATTTAAGGGTTAGAGGCACCTTTGGATGCTTGATTTGGGACGGCACAATTTTTGGCCCCAAAATCAAGAAATTCCTGACCGCGGAGTCAGGAAAACCTCCCAGGATGGGCCGGACGGAATCAGGTCAAATTAAAAAACGAAGGACGCCATGAGATTCGGGGTTGAATTTAAGGGTTAGAGGCACCTTTGGATGCTTGATTTGGGATGGCACAATTTTTGGCCCCAAAATCAAGAAATTCCTGACCGCGGAGTCAGGAAAACCTCCCAGGATGGGCCGGACGGAATCAGGTCAAATTAAAAAACGAAGGACGCCATGAGATTCGGGGTTGAATTTAAGGGTTAGAGGCACCTTTGGAAGCTTGATTTGGGACGGCATAATTTTTGGCCCCAAAATCAAGAAATTCCTGACCGCGGAGTCAGGAAAACCTCACGGGGTGGGCCGGACGGAATCAGGTCAAATTGAAAAACGAAGGCCCCCATGAGATTCGGGGTTGAATTTAAGGGTTAGAGGCACCTTTGGATGCTTGATTTGGGACGGCACAATTTTTGGCCCCAAAATCAAGAAATTCCTGACCGCGGAGTCAGGAAAACCTCCCAGGATGGGCCGGACGGAATCAGGTCAAATTAAAAAACGAAGGACGCCATGAGATTCGGGGTTGAATTTAAGGGTTAGAGGCACCTTTGGATGCTTGATTTGGGACGGCATAATTTTTGGCCCCAAAATCAAGAAATTCCTGACCGCGGAGTCAGGAAAACCTCCCAGGATGGGCCGGACGGAATCAGGTCAAATTAAAAAACGAAGGACGCCATGAGATTCGGGGTTGAATTTAAGGGTTAGAGGCACCTTTGGATGCTTGATTTGGGACGGCATAATTTTTGGCCCCAAAATCAAGAAATTCCTGACCGCGGAGTCAGGAAAACCTCCCGGGATGGGCCAGCCTGAATCAGGTCAAAATGAAAAACGAAGGCCGCCATGAGATTCGGGGTTGAATTTAAGGGTTAGAGGCACCTTTGGATGCTTGATTTGGGACGGCATAATTTTTGGCCCAAAAATCAAGAAATTCCTGACCGCGGAGTCAGGAAAACCTCCCAGGATGGGCCGGACGGAATCAGGTCAAATTAAAAAACGAAGGACGCCATGAGATTCGGGGTTGAATTTAAGGGTTAGAGGCACCTTTGGATGCTTGATTTGGGACGGCATAATTTTTGGCCCCAAAATCAAGAAATTCCTGACCGCGGAGTCAGGAAAACCTCCCGGGATGGGCCAGCCTGAATCAGGTCAAAATGAAAAACGAAGGCCGCCATGAGATTCGGGGTTGAATTTAAGGGTTAGAGGCACCTTTGGATGCTTGATTTGGGACGGCACAATTTTTGGCCCCAAAATCAAGAAATTCCTGACCGCGGAGTCAGGAAAACCTCACGGGGTGGGCCGGACGGAATCAGGTCAAATTGAAAAACAAAGGCCGCCATGAGATTCGGGGTTGAATTTAAGGGTTAGAGGCACCTTTGGATGCTTGATTTGGGACGGCACAATTTTTGGCCCCAAAATCAAGAAATTCCTGACCGCGGAGTCAGGAAAACCTCACGGGGTGGGCCGGACGGAATCAGGTCAAATTGAAAAACAAAGGCCGCCATGAGATTCGGGGTTGAATTTAACGGTTAGAGGCACCTTTGGATGCTTGATTTGGGACGGCATAATTTTTGGCCCCAAAATCAAGAAATTCCTGACCGCGGAGTCAGGAAAACCTCACGGGGTGGGCCGGACGGAATTAGGTCAAATTGAAAAACGAAGGCCGCCATGAGATTCGGGGTTGAATTTAAGGGTTAGAGGCACCTTTGGATGCTTGATTTGGGACGGCATAATTTTTGGCCCCAAAATCAAGAAATTCCTGACCGCGGAGTCAGGAAAACCTCCCAGGATGGGCCGGACGGAATCAGGTCAAATTAAAAAACGAAGGACGCCATGAGATTCGGGGTTGAATTTAAGGGTTAGAGGCACCTTTGGATGCTTGATTTGGGACGGCACAATTTTTGGCCCCAAAATCAAGAAATTCCTGACCGCGGAGTCAGGAAAACCTCCCAGGATGGGCCGGACGGAATCAGGTCAAATTAAAAAACGAAGGACGCCATGAGATTCGGGGTTGAATTTAAGGGTTAGAGGCACCTTTGGATGCTTGATTTGGGACGGCACAATTTTTGGCCCCAAAATCAAGAAATTCCTGACCGCGGAGTCAGGAAAACCTCACGGGGTGGGCCGGACGGAATCAGGTCAAATTGAAAAACAAAGGCCGCCATGAGATTCGGGGTTGAATTTAAGGGTTAGAGGCACCTTTGGATGCTTGATTTGGGACGGCATAATTTTTGGCCCCAAAATCAAGAAATTCCTGACTGCGGAGTCAGGAAAACCTCACGGGGTGGGCCGGACGGAATCAGGTCAAATTGAAAAACGAAGGCCGCCATGAGATTCGGGGTTGAATTTAAGGGTTAGAGGCACCTTTGGATGCTTGATTTGGGACGGCATAATTTTTGGCCCCAAAATCAAGAAATTCCTGACCGCGGAGTCAGGAAAACCTCCCAGGATGGGCCGGACGGAATCAGGTCAAATTAAAAAACGAAGGACGCCATGAGATTCGGGGTTGAATTTAAGGGTTAGAGGCACCTTTGGAAGCTTGATTTGGGACGGCATAATTTTTGGCCCCAAAATCAAGAAATTCCTGACCGCGGAGTCAGGAAAACCTCACGGGGTGGGCCGGACGGAATCAGGTCAAATTGAAAAACGAAGGCCCCCATGAGATTCGGGGTTGAATTTAAGGGTTAGAGGCACCTTTGGATGCTTGATTTGGGACGGCACAATTTTTGGCCCCAAAATCAAGAAATTCCTGACCGCGGAGTCAGGAAAACCTCCCAGGATGGGCCGGACGGAATCAGGTCAAATTAAAAAACGAAGGACGCCATGAGATTCGGGGTTGAATTTAAGGGTTAGAGGCACCTTTGGATGCTTGATTTGGGACGGCATAATTTTTGGCCCCAAAATCAAGAAATTCCTGACCGCGGAGTCAGGAAAACCTCCCAGGATGGGCCGGACGGAATCAGGTCAAATTAAAAAACGAAGGACGCCATGAGATTCGGGGTTGAATTTAAGGGTTAGAGGCACCTTTGGATGCTTGATTTGGGACGGCATAATTTTTGGCCCCAAAATCAAGAAATTCCTGACCGCGGAGTCAGGAAAACCTCCCGGGATGGGCCAGCCTGAATCAGGTCAAAATGAAAAACGAAGGCCGCCATGAGATGCGGGGTTGAATTTAAGGGTTAGAGGCACCTTTGGATGCTTGATTTGGGACGGCATAATTTTTGGCCCCAAAATCAAGAAATTCCTGACCGCGGAGTCAGGAAAACCTCCCAGGATGGGCCGGACGGAATCAGGTCAAATTAAAAAACGAAGGACGCCATGAGATTCGGGGTTGAATTTAAGGGTTAGAGGCACCTTTGGATGCTTGATTTGGGACGGCACAATTTTTGGCCCCAAAATCAAGAAATTCCTGACCGCGGAGTCAGGAAAACCTCACGGGGTGGGCCGGACGGAATCAGGTCAAATTGAAAAACAAAGGCCGCCATGAGATTCGGGGTTGAATTTAAGGGTTAGAGGCACCTTTGGATGCTTGATTTGGGACGGCATAATTTTTGGCCCCAAAATCAAGAAATTCCTGACTGCAGAGTCAGGAAAACCTCACGGGGTGGGCCGGACGGAATCAGGTCAAATTGAAAAACGAAGGCCGCCATGAGATTCGGGGTTGAATTTAAGGGTTAGAGGCACCTTTGGATGCTTGATTTGGGACGGCATAATTTTTGGCCCCAAAATCAAGAAATTCCTGACCGCGGAGTCAGGAAAACCTCCCAGGATGGGCCGGACGGAATCAGGTCAAATTAAAAAACGAAGGACGCCATGAGATTCGGGGTTGAATTTAAGGGTTAGAGGCACCTTTGGAAGCTTGATTTGGGACGGCATAATTTTTGGCCCCAAAATCAAGAAATTCCTGACCGCGGAGTCAGGAAAACCTCACGGGGTGGGCCGGACGGAATCAGGTCAAATTGAAAAACGAAGGCCCCCATGAGATTCGGGGTTGAATTTAAGGGTTAGAGGCACCTTTGGATGCTTGATTTGGGACGGCACAATTTTTGGCCCCAAAATCAAGAAATTCCTGACCGCGGAGTCAGGAAAACCTCCCGGGATGGGCCGGACGGAATCAGGTCAAAATGAAAAACGAAGGCCGCCATGAGATTCGGGGTTGAATTTAAGGGTTAGAGGCACCTTTGGATGCTTGATTTGGGACGGCATAATTTTTGGCCCCAAAATCAAGAAATTCCTGACCGCGGAGTCAGGAAAACCTCCCAGGATGGGCCGGACGGAATCAGGTCAAATTAAAAAACGAAGGACGCCATGAGATTCGGGGTTGAATTTAAGGGTTAGAGGCACCTTTGGATGCTTGATTTGGGACGGCACAATTTTTGGCCCCAAAATCAAGAAATTCCTGACCGCGGAGTCAGGAAAACCTCACGGGGTGGGCCGGACGGAATCAGGTCAAATTGAAAAACAAAGGCCGCCATGAGATTCGGGGTTGAATTTAAGGGTTAAAGGCACCTTTGGATGCTTGATTTGGGACGGCATAATTTTTGGCCCCAAAATCAAGAAATTCCTGACTGCGGAGTCAGGAAAACCTCACGGGGTGGGCCGGACGGAATCAGGTCAAATTGAAAAACGAAGGCCGCCATGAGATTCGGGGTTGAATTTAAGGGTTAGAGGCACCTTTGGATGCTTGATTTGGGACGGCATAATTTTTGGCCCCAAAATCAAGAAATTCCTGACCGCGGAGTCAGGAAAACCTCCCAGGATGGGCCGGACGGAATCAGGTCAAATTAAAAAACGAAGGACGCCATGAGATTCGGGGTTGAATTTAAGGGTTAGAGGCACCTTTGGAAGCTTGATTTGGGACGGCATAATTTTTGGCCCCAAAATCAAGAAATTCCTGACCGCGGAGTCAGGAAAACCTCACGGGGTGGGCCGGACGGAATCAGGTCAAATTGAAAAACGAAGGCCCCCATGAGATTCGGGGTTGAATTTAAGGGTTAGAGGCACCTTTGGATGCTTGATTTGGGACGGCACAATTTTTGGCCCCAAAATCAAGAAATTCCTGACCGCGGAGTCAGGAAAACCTCCCAGGATGGGCCGGACGGAATCAGGTCAAATTAAAAAACGAAGGACGCCATGAGATTCGGGGTTGAATTTAAGGGTTAGAGGCACCTTTGGATGCTTGATTTGGGACGGCATAATTTTTGGCCCCAAAATCAAGAAATTCCTGACCGCGGAGTCAGGAAAACCTCCCAGGATGGGCCGGACGGAATCAGGTCAAATTAAAAAACGAAGGACGCCATGAGATTCGGGGTTGAATTTAAGGGTTAGAGGCACCTTTGGATGCTTGATTTGGGACGGCATAATTTTTGGCCCCAAAATCAAGAAATTCCTGACCGCGGAGTCAGGAAAACCTCCCGGGATGGGCCAGCCTGAATCAGGTCAAAATGAAAAACGAAGGCCGCCATGAGATTCGGGGTTGAATTTAAGGGTTAGAGGCACCTTTGGATGCTTGATTTGGGACGGCATAATTTTTGGCCCCAAAATCAAGAAATTCCTGACCGCGGAGTCAGGAAAACCTCCCAGGATGGGCCGGACGGAATCAGGTCAAATTAAAAAACGAAGGACGCCATGAGATTCGGGGTTGAATTTAAGGGTTAGAGGCACCTTTGGATGCTTGATTTGGGACGGCACAATTTTTGGCCCCAAAATCAAGAAATTCCTGACCGCGGAGTCAGGAAAACCTCACGGGGTGGGCCGGACGGAATCAGGTCAAATTGAAAAACAAAGGCCGCCATGAGATTCGGGGTTGAATTTAACGGTTAGAGGCACCTTTGGATGCTTGATTTGGGACGGCATAATTTTTGGCCCCAAAATCAAGAAATTCCTGACCGCGGAGTCAGGAAAACCTCACGGGGTGGGCCGGACGGAATCAGGTCAAATTGAAAAACGAAGGCCGCCATGAGATTCGGGGTTGAATTTAAGGGTTAGAGGCACCTTTGGATGCTTGATTTGGGACGGCATAATTTTTGGCCCCAAAATCAAGAAATTCCTGACCGCGGAGTCAGGAAAACCTCCCAGGATGGGCCGGACGGAATCAGGTCAAATTAAAAAACGAAGGACGCCATGAGATTCGGGGTTGAATTTAAGGGTTAGAGGCACCTTTGGAAGCTTGATTTGGGACGGCATAATTTTTGGCCCAAAAATCAAGAAATTCCTGACCGCGGAGTCAGGAAAACCTCACGGGGTGGGCCGGACGGAATCAGGTCAAATTGAAAAACGAAGGCCCCCATGAGATTCGGGGTTGAATTTAAGGGTTAGAGGCACCTTTGGATGCTTGATTTGGGACGGCACAATTTTTGGCCCCAAAATCAAGAAATTCCTGACCGCGGAGTCAGGAAAACCTCACGGGGTGGGCCGGACGGAATCAGGTCAAATTGAAAAACAAAGGCCGCCATGAGATTCGGGGTTGAATTTAAGGGTTAGAGGCACCTTTGGATGCTTGATTTGGGACGGCACAATTTTTGGCCCAAAAATCAAGAAATTCCTGACCGCGGAGTCAGGAAAACCTCACGGGGTGGGCCGGACGGAATCAGGTCAAATTGAAAAACAAAGGCCGCCATGAGATTCGGGGTTGAATTTAAGGGTTAGAGGCACCTTTGGATGCTTGATTTGGGACGGCATAATTTTTGGCCCAAAAATCAAGAAATTCCTGACCGCGGAGTCAGGAAAACCTCACGGGGTGGGCCGGACGGAATCAGGTCAAATTGAAAAACGAAGGCCGCCATGAGATTCGGGGTTGAATTTAAGGGTTAGAGGCACCTTTGGATGCTTGATTTGGGACGGCACAATTTTTGGCCCCAAAATCAAGAAATTCCTGACCGCGGAGTCAGGAAAACCTCACGGGGTGGGCCGGACGGAATCAGGTCAAATTGAAAAACAAAGGCCCCCATGAGATTCGGGGTTGAATTTAAGGGTTAGAGGCACCTTTGGATGCTTGATTTGGGACGGCACAATTTTTGGCCCCAAAATCAAGAAATTCCTGACCGCGGAGTCAGGAAAACCTCCCGGGATGGGCCGGACGGAATCAGGTCAAAATGAAAAACGAAGGCCGCCATGAGATTCGGGGTTGAATTTAAGGGTTAGAGGCACCTTTGGATGCTTGATTTGGGACGGCATAATTTTTGGCCCCAAAATCAAGAAATTCCTGACCGCGGAGTCAGGAAAACCTCCCAGGATGGGCCGGACGGAATCAGGTCAAATTAAAAAACGAAGGACGCCATGAGATTCGGGGTTGAATTTAAGGGTTAGAGGCACCTTTGGATGCTTGATTTGGGACGGCACAATTTTTGGCCCCAAAATCAAGAAATTCCTGACCGCGGAGTCAGGAAAACCTCACGGGGTGGGCCGGACGGAATCAGGTCAAATTGAAAAACAAAGGCCGCCATGAGATTCGGGGTTGAATTTAAGGGTTAAAGGCACCTTTGGATGCTTGATTTGGGACGGCATAATTTTTGGCCCCAAAATCAAGAAATTCCTGACTGCGGAGTCAGGAAAACCTCACGGGGTGGGCCGGACGGAATCAGGTCAAATTGAAAAACGAAGGCCGCCATGAGATTCGGGGTTGAATTTAAGGGTTAGAGGCACCTTTGGATGCTTGATTTGGGACGGCATAATTTTTGGCCCCAAAATCAAGAAATTCCTGACCGCGGAGTCAGGAAAACCTCCCAGGATGGGCCGGACGGAATCAGGTCAAATTAAAAAACGAAGGACGCCATGAGATTCGGGGTTGAATTTAAGGGTTAGAGGCACCTTTGGAAGCTTGATTTGGGACGGCATAATTTTTGGCCCCAAAATCAAGAAATTCCTGACCGCGGAGTCAGGAAAACCTCACGGGGTGGGCCGGACGGAATCAGGTCAAATTGAAAAACGAAGGCCCCCATGAGATTCGGGGTTGAATTTAAGGGTTAGAGGCACCTTTGGATGCTTGATTTGGGACGGCACAATTTTTGGCCCCAAAATCAAGAAATTCCTGACCGCGGAGTCAGGAAAACCTCCCAGGATGGGCCGGACGGAATCAGGTCAAATTAAAAAACGAAGGACGCCATGAGATTCGGGGTTGAATTTAAGGGTTAGAGGCACCTTTGGATGCTTGATTTGGGACGGCATAATTTTTGGCCCCAAAATCAAGAAATTCCTGACCGCGGAGTCAGGAAAACCTCCCAGGATGGGCCGGACGGAATCAGGTCAAATTAAAAAACGAAGGACGCCATGAGATTCGGGGTTGAATTTAAGGGTTAGAGGCACCTTTGGATGCTTGATTTGGGACGGCATAATTTTTGGCCCCAAAATCAAGAAATTCCTGACCGCGGAGTCAGGAAAACCTCCCGGGATGGGCCAGCCTGAATCAGGTCAAAATGAAAAACGAAGGCCGCCATGAGATTCGGGGTTGAATTTAAGGGTTAGAGGCACCTTTGGATGCTTGATTTGGGACGGCATAATTTTTGGCCCCAAAATCAAGAAATTCCTGACCGCGGAGTCAGGAAAACCTCCCAGGATGGGCCGGACGGAATCAGGTCAAATTAAAAAACGAAGGACGCCATGAGATTCGGGGTTGAATTTAAGGGTTAGAGGCACCTTTGGATGCTTGATTTGGGACGGCACAATTTTTGGCCCCAAAATCAAGAAATTCCTGACCACGGAGTCAGGAAAACCTCACGGGGTGGGCCGGACGGAATCAGGTCAAATTGAAAAACAAAGGCCGCCATGAGATTCGGGGTTGAATTTAACGGTTAGAGGCACCTTTGGATGCTTGATTTGGGACGGCATAATTTTTGGCCCCAAAATCAAGAAATTCCTGACCGCGGAGTCAGGAAAACCTCACGGGGTGGGCCGGACGGAATCAGGTCAAATTGAAAAACGAAGGCCGCCATGAGATTCGGGGTTGAATTTAAGGGTTAGAGGCACCTTTGGATGCTTGATTTGGGACGGCATAATTTTTGGCCCCAAAATCAAGAAATTCCTGACCGCGGAGTCAGGAAAACCTCCCAGGATGGGCCGGACGGAATCAGGTCAAATTAAAAAACGAAGGACGCCATGAGATTCGGGGTTGAATTTAAGGGTTAGAGGCACCTTTGGAAGCTTGATTTGGGACGGCATAATTTTTGGCCCAAAAATCAAGAAATTCCTGACCGCGGAGTCAGGAAAACCTCACGGGGTGGGCCGGACGGAATCAGGTCAAATTGAAAAACGAAGGCCCCCATGAGATTCGGGGTTGAATTTAAGGGTTAGAGGCACCTTTGGATGCTTGATTTGGGACGGCACAATTTTTGGCCCCAAAATCAAGAAATTCCTGACCGCGGAGTCAGGAAAACCTCACGGGGTGGGCCGGACGGAATCAGGTCAAATTGAAAAACAAAGGCCGCCATGAGATTCGGGGTTGAATTTAAGGGTTAGAGGCACCTTTGGATGCTTGATTTGGGACGGCACAATTTTTGGCCCCAAAATCAAGAAATTCCTGACCGCGGAGTCAGGAAAACCTCACGGGGTGGGCCGGACGGAATCAGGTCAAATTGAAAAACAAAGGCCGCCATGAGATTCGGGGTTGAATTTAAGGGTTAGAGGCACCTTTGGATGCTTGATTTGGGACGGCATAATTTTTGGCCCAAAAATCAAGAAATTCCTGACCGCGGAGTCAGGAAAACCTCACGGGGTGGGCCGGACGGAATCAGGTCAAATTGAAAAACGAAGGCCGCCATGAGATTCGGGGTTGAATTTAAGGGTTAGAGGCACCTTTGGATGCTTGATTTGGGACGGCACAATTTTTGGCCCCAAAATCAAGAAATTCCTGACCGCGGAGTCAGGAAAACCTCACGGGGTGGGCCGGACGGAATCAGGTCAAATTGAAAAACAAAGGCCGCCATGAGATTCGGGGTTGAATTTAACGGTTAGAGGCACCTTTGGATGCTTGATTTGGGACGGCATAATTATTGGCCCCAAAATCAAGAAATTCCTGACCGCGGAGTCAGGAAAACCTCACGGGGTGGGCCGGACGGAATCAGGTCAAATTGAAAAACGAAGGCCGCCATGAGATTCGGGGTTGAATTTAAGGGTTAGAGGCACCTTTGGATGCTTGATTTGGGACGGCATAATTTTTGGCCCCAAAATCAAGAAATTCCTGACCGCGGAGTCAGGAAAACCTCCCAGGATGGGCCGGACGGAATCAGGTCAAATTAAAAAACGAAGGACGCCATGAGATTCGGGGTTGAATTTAAGGGTTAGAGGCACCTTTGGAAGCTTGATTTGGGACGGCATAATTTTTGGCCCAAAAATCACGAAATTCCTGACTGCGGAGTCAGGAAAACCTCACGGGGTGGGCCGGACGGAATCAGGTCAAATTGAAAAACGAAGGCCCCCATGAGATTCGGGGTTGAATTTAAGGGTTAGAGGCACCTTTGGATGCTTGATTTGGGACGGCACAATTTTTGGCCCCAAAATCAAGAAATTCCTGACCGCGGAGTCAGGAAAACCTCACGGGGTGGGCCGGACGGAATCAGGTCAAATTGAAAAACAAAGGCCGCCATGAGATTCGGGGTTGAATTTAAGGGTTAGAGGCACCTTTGGATGCTTGATTTGGGACGGCACAATTTTTGGCCCCAAAATCAAGAAATTCCTGACCGCGGAGTCAGGAAAACCTCACGGGGTGGGCCGGACGGAATCAGGTCAAATTGAAAAACAAAGGCCGCCATGAGATTCGGGGTTGAATTTAAGGGTTAGAGGCACCTTTGGATGCTTGATTTGGGACGGCACAATTTTTGGCCCCAAAATCAAGAAATTCCTGACCGCGGAGTCAGGAAAACCTCACGGGGTGGGCCGGACGGAATCAGGTCAAATTGAAAAACAAAGGCCGCCATGAGATTCGGCGTTGAATTTAAGGGTTAGAGGCACCTTTGGATGCTTGATTTGGGACGGCATAATTTTTGGCCCAAAAATCAAGAAATTCCTGACCGCGGAGTGAGGAAAACCTCCCGGGATGGGCCAGCCTGAATCAGGTCAAAATGAAAAACGAAGGCCGCCATGAGATTCGGGGTTGAATTTAAGGGTTAGAGGCACCTTTGGATGCTTGATTTGGGACGGCATAATTTTTGGGCCCAAAATCAAGAAATTCCGGACCGCGGAGTCAGGAAAACCTCCTGGGGTGGGCCGGACCGAATCAGGTCAAATTGAAAAACGAAGGCCGCCATGAGATTCGGGGTTGAATTTAAGGGTTAGAGGCACCTTTGGATGCTTGATTTGGGACGGCATAATTTTTGGCCCCAAAATCAAGAAATTCCTGACCGCGGAGTCAGGAAAACCTCCCAGGATGGGCCGGACGGAATCAGGTCAAATTAAAAAACGAAGGACGCCATGAGATTCGTGGTTGAATTTAAGGGTTAGAGGCACCTTTGGATGCTTGATTTGGGACGGCATAATTTTTGGCCCAAAAATCAAGAAATTCCTGACCGCGGAGTCAGGAAAACCTCACGGGGTGGGCCGGACGGAATCAGGTCAAATTGAAAAACGAAGGCCGCCATGAGATTCGGGGTTGAATTTAAGGGTTAGAGGCACCTTTGGATGCTTGATTTGGGACGGCACAATATTTGGCCCCAAAATCAAGAAATTCCTGACCGCGGAGTCAGGAAAACCTCACGGGGTGGGCCGGACGGAATCAGGTCAAATTGAAAAACGAAGGCCGCCATGAGATTCGGGGTTGAATTTAAGGGTTAGAGGCACCTTTGGATGCTTGATTTGGGACGGCATAATTTTTGGCCCAAAAATCAAGAAATTCCTGACCGCGGAGTCAGGAAAACCTCACGGGGTGGGCCGGACGGAATCAGGTCAAATTGAAAAACGAAGGCCGCCATGAGATTCGGGGTTGAATTTAAGGGTTAGAGGCACCTTTGGATGCTTGATTTGGGACGGCACAATATTTGGCCCCAAAATCAAGAAATTCCTGACCGCGGAGTCAGGAAAACCTCACGGGGTGGGCCGGACGGAATCAGGTCAAATTGAAAAACGAAGGCCGCCATGAGATTCGGGGTTGAATTTAAGGGTTAGAGGCACCTTTGGATGCTTGATTTGGGACGGCATAATTTTTGGCCCAAAAATCAAGAAATTCCTGACCGCGGAGTCAGGAAAACCTCCCGGGATGGGCCAGCCTGAATCAGGTCAAAATGAAAAACGAAGGCCGCCATGAGATTCGGGGTTGAATTTAAGGGTTAGAGGCACCTTTGGATGCTTGATTTGGGACGGCATAATTTTTGGCCCCAAAATCAAGAAATTCCTGACCGCGGAGTCAGGAAAACCTCCTGGGGTGGGCCGGACCGAATCAGGTCAAATTGAAAAACGAAGGCCGCCATGAGATTCGGGGTTGAATTTAAGGGTTAGAGGCACCTTTGGATGCTTGATTTGGGACGGCATAATTTTTGGCCCCAAAATCAAGAGATTCCTGACCGCGGAGTCAGGAAAACCTCCCAGGATGGGCCGGACGGAATCAGGTCAAATTAAAAAACGAAGGACGCCATGAGATTCGTGGTTGAATTTAAGGGTTAGAGGCACCTTTGGATGCTTGATTTGGGACGGCATAATTTTTGGCCCAAAAATCAAGAAATTCCTGACCGCGGAGTCAGGAAAACCTCACGGGGTGGGCCGGACGGAATCAGGTCAAATTGAAAAACGAATGCCGCCATGAGATTCGGGGTTGAATTTAAGGGTTAGAGGCACCTTTGGATGCTTGATTTGGGACGGCACAATATTTGGCCCCAAAATCAAGAAATTCCTGACCGCGGAGTCAGGAAAACCTCACGGGGTGGGCCTGACCGAATCAGGTCAAATTGAAAAACGAAGGCCGCCATGAGATTCGGGGTTGAATTTAAGGGTTAGAGGCACCTTTGGATGCTTGATTTGGGACGGCATAATTTTTGGCCCCAAAATCAAGAGATTCCTGACCGCGGAGTCAGGAAAACCTCCCAGGATGGGCCGGACGGAATCAGGTCAAATTAAAAAACGAAGGCCGCCATGAGATTCGGGGTTGAATTTAAGGGTTAGAGGCACCTTTGGATGCTTGATTTGGGACGGCACAATTTTTGGCCCCAAAATCAAGAAATTCCTGACCGCGGAGTCAGGAAAACCTCACGGGGTGGGCCGGACGGAATCAGGTCAAATTGAAAAACAAAGGCCGCCATGAGATTCGGGGTTGAATTTAAGGGTTAGAGGCACCTTTGGATGCTTGATTTGGGACGGCACAATTTTTGGCCCCAAAATCAAGAAATTCCTGACCGCGGAGTCAGGAAAACCTCACGGGGTGGGCCGGACGGAATCAGGTCAAATTGAAAAACAAAGGCCGCCATGAGATTCGGGGTTGAATTTAAGGGTTAGAGGCACCTTTGGATGCTTGATTTGGGACGGCATAATTTTTGGCCCCAAAATCAAGAAATTCCTGACCGCGGAGTCAGGAAAACCTCCCGGGATGGGCCGGCCCGAATCAGGTCAAATTGAAAAACGAAGGCCGCCATGAGTTTCGGGGTTGAATTTAAGGGTTAGAGGTACCTTTGGATGCTTGATTTGGGACGGCATAATTTTTGGCCCAAAAATCAAGAAATTCCTGACCGCGGAGTCAGGAAAACCTCACGGGGTGGGCCGGACGGAATCAGGTCAAATTGAAAAACGAAGGCCCCCATGAGATTCGGGGTTGAATTTAAGGGTTAGAGGCACCTTTGGATGCTTGATTTGGGACGGCACAATTTTTGGCCCCAAAATCAAGTAATTCCTGACCGCGGAGTCAGGAAAACCTCCCAGGATGGGCCGGACGGAATCAGGTCAAATTAAAAAACGAAGGACGCCATGAGATTCGGGGTTGAATTTAAGGGTTAGAGGCACCTTTGGATGCTTGATTTGGGACGGCATAATTTTTGGCCCCAAAATCAAGAAATTCCTGACCGCGGAGTCAGGAAAACCTCCCAGGATGGGCCGGACGGAATCAGGTCAAATTAAAAAACGAAGGACGCCATGAGATTCGGGGTTGAATTTAAGGGTTAGAGGCACCTTTGGATGCTTGATTTGGGACGGCATAATTTTTGGCCCCAAAATCAAGAAATTCCTGACCGCGGAGTCAGGAAAACCTCCCGGGATGGGCCAGCCTGAATCAGGTCAAAATGAAAAACGAAGGCCGCCATGAGATTCGGGGTTGAATTTAAGGGTTAGAGGCACCTTTGGATGCTTGATTTGGGACGGCACAATTTTTGGCCCCAAAATCAAGAAATTCCTGACCGCGGAGTCAGGAAAACCTCCTCGGGTGGGCCGGACCGAATCAGGTCAAATTGAAAAACGAAGGCCGCCATGAGATTCGGGGTTGAATTTAAGGGTTAGAGGCACCTTTGGATGCTTGATTTGGGACGGCATAATTTTTGGCCCCAAAATCAAGAAATTCCTGACCGCGGAGTCAGGAAAACCTCCCAGGATGGGCCGGACGGAATCAGGTCAAATTAAAAAACGAAGGACGCCATGAGATTCGGGGTTGAATTTAAGGGTTAGAGGCACCTTTGGATGCTTGATTTGGGACGGCATAATTTTTGGCCCAAAAATCAAGAAATTCCTGACCGCGGAGTCAGGAAAACCTCACGGGGTGGGCCGGACGGAATCAGGTCAAATTGAAAAACGAAGGCCGCCATGAGATTCGGGGTTGAATTTAAGGGTTAGAGGCACCTTTGGATGCTTGATTTGGGACGGCATAATTTTTGGCCCCAAAATCAAGAAATTCCTGACCGCGGAGTCAGGAAAACCTCCCAGGATGGGCCGGACGGAATCAGGTCAAATTAAAAAACGAAGGACGCCATGAGATTCGGGGTTGAATTTAAGGGTTAGAGGCACCTTTGGATGCTTGATTTGGGACGGCATAATTTTTGGCCCCAAAATCAAGAAATTCCTGACCGCGGAGTCAGGAAAACCTCCCGGGATGGGCCAGCCTGAATCAGGTCAAAATGAAAAACGAAGGCCGCCATGAGATTCGGGGTTGAATTTAAGGGTTAGAGGCACCTTTGGATGCTTGATTTGGGACGGCACAATTTTTGGCCCCAAAATCAAGAAATTCCTGACCGCGGAGTCAGGAAAACCTCCTCGGATGGGCCGGACCGAATCAGGTCAAATTGAAAAACGAAGGCCGCCATGAGATTCGGGGTTGAATTTAAGGGTTAGAGGCACCTTTGGATGCTTGATTTGGGACGGCATAATTTTTGGCCCCAAAATCAAGAAATTCCTGACCGCGGAGTCAGGAAAACCTCCCAGGATGGGCCGGACGGAATCAGGTCAAATTAAAAAACGAAGGACGCCATGAGATTCGGGGTTGAATTTAAGGGTTAGAGGCACCTTTGGATGCTTGATTTGGGACGGCATAATTTTTGGCCCAAAAATCAAGAAATTCCTGACCGCGGAGTCAGGAAAACCTCACGGGGTGGGCCGGACGGAATCAGGTCAAATTGAAAAACGAAGGCCGCCATGAGATTCGGGGTTGAATTTAAGGGTTAGAGGCACCTTTGGATACTTGATTTGGGACGGCACAATTTTTGGCCCCAAAATCAAGAAATTCCTGACCGCGGAGTCAGGAAAACCTCACGGGGTGGGCCGGACGGAATCAGGTCAAATTGAAAAACAAAGGCCGCCATGAGATTCGGGGTTGAATTTAAGGGTTAGAGGCACCTTTGGATGCTTGATTTTGGACGGCATAATTTTTGGCCCAAAAATCAAGAAATTCCTGACCGCGGAGTCAGGAAAACCTCACGGGGTGGGCCGGACGGAATCAGGTCAAATTGAAAAACAAAGGCCGCCATGAGATTCGGGGTTGAATTTAAGGGTTAGAGGCACCTTTGGATGCTTGATTTGGGACGGCATAATTTTTGGCCCAAAAATCAAGAAATTCCTGACCGCGGAGTCAGGAAAACCTCACGGGGTGGGCCGGACGGAATCAGGTCAAATTGAAAAACGAAGGCCGCCATGAGATTCGGGGTTGAATTTAAGGGTTAGAGGCACCTTTGGATGCTTGATTTGGGACGGCATAATTTTTGGCCCCAAAATCAAGAAATTCCTGACCGCGGAGTCAGGAAAACCTCACGGGGTGGGCCGGACGGAATCAGGTCAAATTGAAAAACGAAGGCCGCCATGAGATTCGGGGTTGAATTTAAGGGTTAGAGGCACCTTTGGATGCTTGATTTGGGACGGCATAATTTTTGGCCCCAAAATCAAGAAATTCCTGACCGCGGAGTCAGGAAAACCTCACGGGGTGGGCCGGACGGAATCAGGTCAAATTGAAAAACAAAGGCCGCCATGAGATTCGGGGTTGAATTTAAGGGTTAGAGGCACCTTTGGATGCTTGATTTGGGACGGCATAATTTTTGGCCCAAAAATCAAGAAATTCCTGACCGCGGAGTCAGGAAAACCTCACGGGGTGGGCCGGACGGAATCAGGTCAAATTGAAAAACGAAGGCCGCCATGAGATTCGGGGTTGAATTTAAGGGTTAGAGGCACCTTTGGATGCTTGATTTGGGACGGCATAATTTTTGGCCCAAAAATCAAGAAATTCCTGACCGCGGAGTCAGGAAAACCTCCCGGGATGGGCCAGCCTGAATCAGGTCAAAATGAAAAACGAAGGCCGCCATGAGATTCGGGGTTGAATTTAAGGGTTAGAGGCACCTTTGGATGCTTGATTTGGGACGGCATAATTTTTGGCCCCAAAATCAAGAAATTCCTGACCGCGGAGTCAGGAAAACCTCCTGGGGTGGGCCGGACCGAATCAGGTCAAATTGAAAAACGAAGGCCGCCATGAGATTCGGGGTTGAATTTAAGGGTTAGAGGCACCTTTGGATGCTTGATTTGGGACGGCATAATTTTTGGCCCCAAAATCAAGAAATTCCTGACCGCGGAGTCAGGAAAACCTCCCAGGATGGGCCGGACGGAATCAGGTCAAATTAAAAAACGAAGGACGCCATAAGATTCAGGGTTGAATTTAAGGGTTAGAGGCACCTTTGGATGCTTGATTTGGGACGGCATAATTTTTGGCCCAAAAATCAAGAAATTCCTGACCGCGGAGTCAGGAAAACCTCACGGGGTGGGCCGGACGGAATTCTGTCAAATTGAAAAACGAAGGCCGCCATGAGATTCGGGGTTGAATTTAAGGGTTAGAGGCACCTTTGGATGCTTGATTTGGGACGGCACAATTTTTGGCCCCAAAATCAAGAAATTCCTGACCGCGGAGTCAGGAAAACCTCACGGGGTGGGCCGGACGGAATCAGGTCAAATTGAAAAACAAAGGCCGCCATGAGATTCGGGGTTGAATTTAAGGGTTAGAGGCACCTTTGGATGCTTGATTTGGGACGGCATAATTTTTGGCCCAAAAATCAAGAAATTCCTGACCGCGGAGTCAGGAAAACCTCCCGGGATGGGCCAGCCTGAATCAGGTCAAAATGAAAAACGAAGGCCGCCATGAGATTCGGGGTTGAATTTAAGGGTTAGAGGCACCTTTGGATGCTTGATTTGGGACGGCACAATTTTTGGCCCCAAAATCAAGAAATTCCTGACCGCGGAGTAAGGAAAACCTCACGGGGTGGGCCGGACGGAATCAGGTCAAATTGAAAAACAAAGGCCGCCATGAGATTCGGGGTTGAATTTAAGGGTTAGAGGCACCTTTGGATGCTTGATTTGGGACGGCATAATTTTTGGCCCAAAAATCAAGAAATTCCTGACCGCGGAGTCAGGAAAACCTCCCGGGATGGGCCAGCCTGAATCAGGTCAAAATGAAAAACGAAGGCCGCCATGAGATTCGGGGTTGAATTTAAGGGTTAGAGGCACCTTTGGATGCTTGATTTGGGACGGCACAATTTTTGGCCCCAAAATCAAGAAATTCCTGACCGCGGAGTAAGGAAAACCTCACGGGGTGGGCCGGACGGAATCAGGTCAAATTGAAAAACAAAGGCCGCCATGAGATTCGGGGTTGAATTTAAGGGTTAGAGGCACCTTTGGATGCTTGATTTGGGACGGCATAATTTTTGGCCCCAAAATCAAGAAATTCCTGACTGCGGAGTCAGGAAAACCTCCCAGGATGGGCCGGACGGAATCAGGTTAAATTAAAAACCGAAGGACGCCATGAGATTCGGGGTTGAATTTAAGGGTTAGAGGCACCTTTGGATGCTTGATTTGGGACGGCACAATTTTTGGCCCCAAAATCAAGAAATTCCTGACCGCGAAGTCAGGAAAACCTCACGGGGTGGGCCGGACGGAATCAGGTCAAATTGAAAAACAAAGGCCGCCATGAGATTCGGGGTTGAATTTAAGGGTTAGAGGCACCTTTGGATGCTTGATTTGGGACGGCACAATTTTTGGCCCCAAAATCAAGAAATTCCTGACCGCGGAGTCAGGAAAACCTCACGGGGTGGGCCGGACGGAATCAGGTCAAATTGAAAAACAAAGGCCGCCATGAGATTCGGGGTTGAATTTAAGGGTTAGAGGCACCTTTGGATGCTTGATTTGGGACGGCATAATTTTTGGCCCAAAAATCAAGAAATTCCTGACCGCGGAGTCAGGAAAACCTCACGGGGTGGGCCGGACGGAATCAGGTCAAATTGAAAAACGAAGGCCGCCATGAGATTCGGGGTTGAATTTAAGGGTTAGATGCACCTTTGGATGCTTGATTTGGGACGGCACAATATTTGGCCCCAAAATCAAGAAATTCCTGACCGCGGAGTCAGGAAAACCTCACGGGGTGGGCCGGACGGAATCAGGTCAAATTGAAAAACGAAGGCCGCCATGAGATTCGGGGTTGAATTTAAGGGTTAGAGGCACCTTTGGATGCTTGATTTGGGACGGCATAATTTTTGGCCCAAAAATCAAGAAATTCCTGACCGCGGAGTCAGGAAAACCTCCCGGGATGGGCCAGCCTGAATCAGGTCAAAATGAAAAACGAAGGCCGCCATGAGATTCGGGGTTGAATTTAAGGGTTAGAGGCACCTTTGGATGCTTGATTTGGGACGGCATAATTTTTGGCCCAAAAATCAAGAAATTCCTGACTGCGGAGTCAGGAAAACCTCACGGGGTGGGCCGGACGGAATTCTGTCAAATTGAAAAACGAAGGCCGCCATGAGATTCGGGGTTGAATTTAAGGGTTAGAGGCACCTTTGGATGCTTGATTTGGGACGGCACAATTTTTGGCCCCAAAATCAAGAAATTCCTGACCGCGGAGTCAGGAAAACCTCACGGGGTGGGCCGGACGGAATCAGGTCAAATTGAAAAACAAAGGCCGCCATGAGATTCGGGGTTGAATTTAAGGGTTAGAGGCACCTTTGGATGCTTGATTTGGGACGGCATAATTTTTGGCCCAAAAATCAAGAAATTCCTGACCGCGGAGTCAGGAAAACCTCCCGGGATGGGCCAGCCTGAATCAGGTCAAAATGAAAAACGAAGGCCGCCATGAGATTCGGGGTTGAATTTAAGGGTTAGAGGCACCTTTGGATGCTTGATTTGGGACGGCACAATTTTTGGCCCCAAAATCAAGAAATTCCTGACCGCGGAGTAAGGAAAACCTCACGGGGTGGGCCGGACGGAATCAGGTCAAATTGAAAAACAAAGGCCGCCATGAGATTCGGGGTTGAATTTAAGGGTTAGAGGCACCTTTGGATGCTTGATTTGGGACGGCATAATTTTTGGCCCAAAAATCAAGAAATTCCTGACCGCGGAGTCAGGAAAACCTCCCGGGATGGGCCAGCCTGAATCAGGTCAAAATGAAAAACGAAGGCCGCCATGAGATTCGGGGTTGAATTTAAGGGTTAGAGGCACCTTTGGATGCTTGATTTGGGACGGCACAATTTTTGGCCCCAAAATCAAGAAATTCCTGACCGCGGAGTAAGGAAAACCTCACGGGGTGGGCCGGACGGAATCAGGTCAAATTGAAAAACAAAGGCCGCCATGAGATTCGGGGTTGAATTTAAGGGTTAGAGGCACCTTTGGATGCTTGATTTGGGACGGCATAATTTTTGGCCCCAAAATCAAGAAATTCCTGACTGCGGAGTCAGGAAAACCTCCCAGGATGGGCCGGACGGAATCAGGTTAAATTAAAAACCGAAGGACGCCATGAGATTCGGGGTTGAATTTAAGGGTTAGAGGCACCTTTGGATGCTTGATTTGGGACGGCACAATTTTTGGCCCCAAAATCAAGAAATTCCTGACCGCGAAGTCAGGAAAACCTCACGGGGTGGGCCGGACGGAATCAGGTCAAATTGAAAAACAAAGGCCGCCATGAGATTCGGGGTTGAATTTAAGGGTTAGAGGCACCTTTGGATGCTTGATTTGGGACGGCACAATTTTTGGCCCCAAAATCAAGAAATTCCTGACCGCGGAGTCAGGAAAACCTCACGGGGTGGGCCGGACGGAATCAGGTCAAATTGAAAAACAAAGGCCGCCATGAGATTCGGGGTTGAATTTAAGGGTTAGAGGCACCTTTGGATGCTTGATTTGGGACGGCATAATTTTTGGCCCAAAAATCAAGAAATTCCTGACCGCGGAGTCAGGAAAACCTCACGGGGTGGGCCGGACGGAATCAGGTCAAATTGAAAAACGAAGGCCGCCATGAGATTCGGGGTTGAATTTAAGGGTTAGATGCACCTTTGGATGCTTGATTTGGGACGGCACAATATTTGGCCCCAAAATCAAGAAATTCCTGACCGCGGAGTCAGGAAAACCTCACGGGGTGGGCCGGACGGAATCAGGTCAAATTGAAAAACGAAGGCCGCCATGAGATTCGGGGTTGAATTTAAGGGTTAGAGGCACCTTTGGATGCTTGATTTGGGACGGCATAATTTTTGGCCCAAAAATCAAGAAATTCCTGACCGCGGAGTCAGGAAAACCTCCCGGGATGGGCCAGCCTGAATCAGGTCAAAATGAAAAACGAAGGCCGCCATGAGATTCGGGGTTGAATTTAAGGGTTAGAGGCACCTTTGGATGCTTGATTTGGGACGGCATAATTTTTGGCCCCAAAATCAAGAAATTCCTGACCGCGGAGTCAGGAAAACCTCCTGGGGTGGGCCGGACCGAATCAGGTCAAATTGAAAAACGAAGGCCGCCATGAGATTCGGGGTTGAATTTAAGGGTTAGAGGCACCTTTGGATGCTTGATTTGGGACGGCATAATTTTTGGCCCCAAAATCAAGAAATTCCTGACCGCGGAGTCAGGAAAACCTCCCAGGATGGGCCGGACGGAATCAGGTCAAATTAAAAAACGAAGGACGCCATAAGATTCGGGGTTGAATTTAAGGGTTAGAGGCACCTTTGGATGCTTGATTTGGGACGGCATAATTTTTGGCCCAAAAATCAAGAAATTCCTGACCGCGGAGTCAGGAAAACCTCACGGGGTGGGCCGGACGGAATTCTGTCAAATTGAAAAACGAAGGCCGCCATGAGATTCGGGGTTGAATTTAAGGGTTAGAGGCACCTTTGGATGCTTGATTTGGGACGGCACAATTTTTGGCCCCAAAATCAAGAAATTCCTGACCGCGGAGTCAGGAAAACCTCACGGGGTGGGCCGGACGGAATCAGGTCAAATTGAAAAACAAAGGCCGCCATGAGATTCGGGGTTGAATTTAAGGGTTAGAGGCACCTTTGGATGCTTGATTTGGGACGGCATAATTTTTGGCCCAAAAATCAAGAAATTCCTGACCGCGGAGTCAGGAAAACCTCCCGGGATGGGCCAGCCTGAATCAGGTCAAAATGAAAAACGAAGGCCGCCATGAGATTCGGGGTTGAATTTAAGGGTTAGAGGCACCTTTGGATGCTTGATTTGGGACGGCACAATTTTTGGCCCCAAAATCAAGAAATTCCTGACCGCGGAGTAAGGAAAACCTCACGGGGTGGGCCGGACGGAATCAGGTCAAATTGAAAAACAAAGGCCGCCATGAGATTCGGGGTTGAATTTAAGGGTTAGAGGCACCTTTGGATGCTTGATTTGGGACGGCATAATTTTTGGCCCAAAAATCAAGAAATTCCTGACCGCGGAGTCAGGAAAACCTCCCGGGATGGGCCAGCCTGAATCAGGTCAAAATGAAAAACGAAGGCCGCCATGAGATTCGGGGTTGAATTTAAGGGTTAGAGGCACCTTTGGATGCTTGATTTGGGACGGCACAATTTTTGGCCCCAAAATCAAGAAATTCCTGACCGCGGAGTAAGGAAAACCTCACGGGGTGGGCCGGACGGAATCAGGTCAAATTGAAAAACAAAGGCCGCCATGAGATTCGGGGTTGAATTTAAGGGTTAGAGGCACCTTTGGATGCTTGATTTGGGACGGCATAATTTTTGGCCCAAAAATCAAGAAATTCCTGACCGCGGAGTCAGGAAAACCTCCCGGGATGGGCCAGCCTGAATCAGGTCAAAATGAAAAACGAAGGCCGCCATGAGATTCGGGGTTGAATTTAAGGGTTAGAGGCACCTTTGGATGCTTGATTTGGGACGGCACAATTTTTGGCCCCAAAATCAAGAAATTCCTGACCGCGGAGTAAGGAAAACCTCACGGGGTGGGCCGGACGGAATCAGGTCAAATTGAAAAACAAAGGCCGCCATGAGATTCGGGGTTGAATTTAAGGGTTAGAGGCACCTTTGGATGCTTGATTTGGGACGGCATAATTTTTGGCCCAAAAATCAAGAAATTCCTGACCGCGGAGTCAGGAAAACCTCCCGGGATGGGCCAGCCTGAATCAGGTCAAAATGAAAAACGAAGGCCGCCATGAGATTCGGGGTTGAATTTAAGGGTTAGAGGCACCTTTGGATGCTTGATTTGGGACGGCACAATTTTTGGCCCCAAAATCAAGAAATTCCTGACCGCGGAGTAAGGAAAACCTCACGGGGTGGGCCGGACGGAATCAGGTCAAATTGAAAAACAAAGGCCGCCATGAGATTCGGGGTTGAATTTAAGGGTTAGAGGCACCTTTGGATGCTTGATTTGGGACGGCATAATTTTTGGCCCAAAAATCAAGAAATTCCTGACCGCGGAGTCAGGAAAACCTCACGGGGTGGGCCGGACGGAATCAGGTCAAATTGAAAAACGAAGGCCGCCATGAGATTCGGGGTTGAATTTAAGGGTTAGAGGCACCTTTGGATGCTTGATTTGGGACGGCATAATTTTTGGCCCAAAAATCAAGAAATTCCTGACCGCGGAGTCAGGAAAACCTCCCGGGATGGGCCAGCCTGAATCAGGTCAAAATGAAAAACGAAGGCCGCCATGAGATTCGGGGTTGAATTTAAGGGTTAGAGGCACCTTTGGATGCTTGATTTGGGACGGCATAATTTTTGGCCCCAAAATCAAGAAATTCCTGACCGCGGAGTCAGGAAAACCTCACGGGGTGGGCCGGACGGAATCAGGTCAAATTGAAAAACAAAGGCCGCCATGAGATTCGGGGTTGAATTTAAGGGTTAGAGGCACCTTTGGATGCTTGATTTGGGACGGCACAATATTTGGCCCCAAAATCAAGAAATTCCTGACCGCGGAGTCAGGAAAACCTCACGGGGTGGGCCGGACGGAATCAGGTCAAATTGAAAAACGAAGGCCGCCATGAGATTCGGGGTTGAATTTAAGGGTTAGAGGCACCTTTGGATGCTTGATTTGGGACGGCATAATTTTTGGCCCAAAAATCAAGAAATTCCTGACCGCGGAGTCAGGAAAACCTCCCGGGATGGGCCAGCCTGAATCAGGTCAAAATGAAAAACGAAGGCCGCCATGAGATTCGGGGTTGAATTTAAGGGTTAGAGGCACCTTTGGATGCTTGATTTGGGACGGCATAATTTTTGGCCCCAAAATCAAGAAATTCCTGACCGCGGAGTCAGGAAAACCTCCTGGGGTGGGCCGGACCGAATCAGGTCAAATTGAAAAACGAAGGCCGCCATGAGATTCAGGGTTGAATTTAAGGGTTAGAGGCACCTTTGGATGCTTGATTTGGGACGGCATAATTTTTGGCCCCAAAATCAAGAAATTCCTGACCGCGGAGTCAGGAAAACCTCCCAGGATGGGCCGTACGGAATCAGGTCAAATTAAAAAACGAAGGACGCCATAAGATTCGGGGTTGAATTTAAGGGTTAGAGGCACCTTTGGATGCTTGATTTGGGACGGCATAATTTTTGGCCCAAAAATCAAGAAATTCCTGACCGCGGAGTCAGGAAAACCTCACGGGGTGGGCCGGACGGAATTCTGTCAAATTGAAAAACGAAGGCCGCCATGAGATTCGGGGTTGAATTTAAGGGTTAGAGGCACCTTTGGATGCTTGATTTGGGACGGCATAATTTTTGGCCCAAAAATCAAGAAATTCCTGACCGCGGAGTCAGGAAAACCTCCCGGGATGGGCCAGCCTGAATCAGGTCAAAATGAAAAACGAAGGCCGCCATGAGATTCGGGGTTGAATTTAAGGGTTAGAGGCACCTTTGGATGCTTGATTTGGGACGGCACAATTTTTGGCCCCAAAATCAAGAAATTCCTGACCGCGGAGTAAGGAAAACCTCACGGGGTGGGCCGGACGGAATCAGGTCAAATTGAAAAACAAAGGCCGCCATGAGATTCGGGGTTGAATTTAAGGGTTAGAGGCACCTTTGGATGCTTGATTTGGGACGGCATAATTTTTGGCCCAAAAATCAAGAAATTCCTGACCGCGGAGTCAGGAAAACCTCCCGGGATGGGCCAGCCTGAATCAGGTCAAAATGAAAAACGAAGGCCGCCATGAGATTTGGGGTTGAATTTAAGGGTTAGAGGCACCTTTGGATGCTTGATTTGGGACGGCATAATTTTTGGCCCCAAAATCAAGAAATTCCTGACCGCGGAGTCAGGAAAACCTCACGGGGTGGGCCGGACGGAATCAGGTCAAATTGAAAAACAAAGGCCGCCATGAGATTCGGGGTTGAATTTAAGGGTTAGAGGCACCTTTGGATGCTTGATTTGGGACGGCATAATTTTTGGCCCAAAAATCAAGAAATTCCTGACCGCGGAGTCAGGAAAACCTCACGGGGTGGGCCGGACGGAATCAGGTCAAATTGAAAAACGAAGGCCGCCATGAGATTCGGGGTTGAATTTAAGGGTTAGAGGCACCTTTGGATGCTTGATTTGGGACGGCATAATTTTTGGCCCCAAAATCAAGAAATTCCTGACCGCGGAGTCAGGAAAACCTCCCAGGATGGGCCGGACGGAATCAGGTCAAATTAAAAAACGAAGGACGCCATGAGATTCGGGGTTGAATTTAAGGGTTAGAGGCACCTTTGGATGCTTGATTTGGGACGGCATAATTTTTGGCCCAAAAATCAAGAAATTCCTGACCGCGGAGTCAGGAAAACCTCACGGGGTGGGCCGGATGGAATCAGGTCAAATTGAAAAACGAAGGCCGCCATGAGATTCGGGGTTGAATTTAAGGGTTAGAGGCACCTTTGGATGCTTGATTTGGGACGGCATAATTTTTGGCCCCAAAATCAAGAAATTCCTGACCGCGGAGTCAGGAAAACCTCCCAGGATGGGCCGGACGGAATCAGGTCAAATTAAAAAACGAAGGACGCCATGAGATTCGGGGTTGAATTTAAGGGTTAGAGGCACCTTTGGATGCTTGATTTGGGACGGCATAATTTTTGGCCCAAAAATCAAGAAATTCCTGACCGCGGAGTCAGGAAAACCTCCCGGGATGGGCCAGCCTGAATCAGGTCAAAATGAAAAACGAAGGCCGCCATGAGATTCGGGGTTGAATTTAAGGGTTAGAGGCACCTTTGGATGCTTGATTTGGGACGGCATAATTTTTGGCCCCAAAATCAAGAAATTCCTGACCGCGGAGTCAGGAAAACCTGACGGGGTGGGCCGGACGGAATCAGGTCAAATTGAAAAACAAAGGCCGCCATGAGATTCGGGGTTGAATTTAAGGGTTAGAGGCACCTTTGGATGCTTGATTTGGGACGGCATAATTTTTGGCCCAAAAATCAAGAAATTCCTGACCGCGGAGTCAGGAAAACCTCACGGGGTGGGCCGGACGGAATCAGGTCAAATTGAAAAACGAAGGCCGCCATGAGATTCGGGGTTGAATTTAAGGGTTAGAGGCACCTTTGGATGCTTGATTTGGGACGGCATAATTTTTGGCCCAAAAATCAAGAAATTCCTGACCGCGGAGTCAGGAAAACCTCCCAGGATGGGCCGGACGGAATCAGGTCAAATTAAAAAACGAAGGACGCCATGAGATTCGGGGTTGAATTTAAGGGTTAGAGGCACCTTTGGATGCTTGATTTGGGACGGCATAATTTTTGGCCCAAAAATCAAGAAATTCCTGACCGCGGAGTCAGGAAAACCTCACGGGGTGGGCCGGACGGAATCAGGTCAAATTGAAAAACAAAGGCCGCCATGAGATTCGGGGTTGAATTTAAGGGTTAGAGGCACCTTTGGATGCTTGATTTGGGACAGCATAATTTTTGGCCCCAAAATCAAGAAATTCCTGACCGCGCAGTCAGGAAAACCTCCCAGGATGGGCCGGACGGAATCAGGTCAAATTAAAAAACGAAGGACGCCATGAGATTCGGGGTGGAATTTAAGGGTTAGAGGCACCTTTGGATGCTTGATTTGGGACGGCATAATTTTTGGCCCAAAAATCAAGAAATTCCTGACTGCGGAGTCAGGAAAACCTCACGGGGTGGGCCGGACGGAATTCTGTCAAATTGAAAAACGAAGGCCGCCATGAGATTCGGGGTTGAATTTAAGGGTTAGAGGCACCTTTGGATGCTTGATTTGGGACGGCACAATTTTTGGCCCCAAAATCAAGAAATTCCTGACCGCGGAGTCAGGAAAACCTCACGGGGTGGGCCGGACGGAATCAGGTCAAATTGAAAAACAAAGGCCGCCATGAGATTCGGGGTTGAATTTAAGGGTTAGAGGCACCTTTGGATGCTTGATTTGGGACGGCATAATTTTTGGCCCCAAAATCAAGAAATTCCAGACCGCGGAGTCAGGAAAACCTCCTGGGGTGGGCCGGACCGAATCAGGTCAAATTGAAAAACGAAGGCCGCCATGAGATTCGGGGTTGAATTTAAGGGTTAGAGGCACCTTTGGATGCTTGATTTGGGACGGCATAATTTTTGGCCCCAAAATCAAGAAATTCCTGACCGCGGAGTCAGGAAAACCTCCCAGGATGGGCCGGACGGAATCAGGTCAAATTAAAAAACGAAGGACGCCATGAGATTCGGGGTTGAATTTAAGGGTTAGAGGCACCTTTGGATGCTTGATTTGGGACGGCATAATTTTTGGCCCAAAAATCAAGAAATTCCTGACCGCGGAGTCAGGAAAACCTCACGGGGTGGGCCGGACGGAATCAGGTCAAATTGAAAAACGAAGGCCGCCATGAGATTCGGGGTTGAATTTAAGGGTTAGAGGCACCTTTGGATGCTTGATTTGGGACGGCACAATATTTGGCCCCAAAATCAAGAAATTCCTGACCGCGGAGTCAGGAAAACCTCACGGGGTGGGCCGGACGGAATCAGGTCAAATTGAAAAACGAAGGCCGCCATGAGATTCGGGGTTGAATTTAAGGGTTAGAGGCACCTTTGGATGCTTGATTTGGGACGGCATAATTTTTGGCCCAAAAATCAAGAAATTCCTGACCGCGGAGTGAGGAAAACCTCCCGGGATGGGCCAGCCTGAATCAGGTCAAAATGAAAAACGAAGGCCGCCATGAGATTCGGGGTTGAATTTAAGGGTTAGAGGCACCTTTGGATGCTTGATTTGGGACGGCATAATTTTTGGCCCCAAAATCAAGAAATTCCTGACCGCGGAGTCAGGAAAACCTCACGGGGTGGGCCGGACGGAATCAGGTCAAATTAAAAAACGAAGGACGCCATGAGATTCGTGGTTGAATTTAAGGGTTAGAGGCACATTTGGATGCTTGATTTGGGACGGCATAATTTTTGGCCCAAAAATCAAGAAATTCCTGACCGCGGAGTCAGGAAAACCTCACGGGGTGGGCCGGACGGAATCAGGTCAAATTGAAAAACGAATGCCGCCATGAGATTCGGGGTTGAATTTAAGGGTTAGAGGCACCTTTGGATGCTTGATTTGGGACGGCACAATATTTGGCCCCAAAATCAAGAAATTCCTGACCGCGGAGTCAGGAAAACCTCACGGGGTGGGCCGGACCGAATCAGGTCAAATTGAAAAACGAAGGCCGCCATGAGATTCGGGGTTGAATTTAAGGGTTAGAGGCACCTTTGGATGCTTGATTTGGGACGGCATAATTTTTGGCCCCAAAATCAAGAGATTCCTGACCGCGGAGTCAGGAAAACCTCCCAGGATGGGCCGGACGGAATCAGGTCAAATTAAAAAACGAAGGACGCCATGAGATTCGTGGTTGAATTTAAGGGTTAGAGGCACCTTTGGATGCTTGATTTGGGACGGCATAATTTTTGGCCCAAAAATCAAGAAATTCCTGACCGCGGAGTCAGGAAAACCTCACGGGGTGGGCCGGACGGAATCAGGTCAAATTGAAAAACAAAGGCCGCCATGAGATTCGGGGTTGAATTTAAGGGTTAGAGGCACCTTTGGATGCTTGATTTGGGACGGCATAATTTTTGGCCCCAAAATCAAGAAATTCCTGACCGCGGAGTCAGGAAAACCTCCCAGGATGGGCCGGACGGAATCAGGTCAAATTAAAAAACGAAGGACGCCATGAGATTCGGGGTTGAATTTAAGGGTTAGAGGCACCTTTGGATGCTTGATTTGGGACGGCATAATTTTTGGCCCAAAAATCAAGAAATTCCTGACTGCGGAGTCAGGAAAACCTCACGGGGTGGGCCGGACGGAATTCTGTCAAATTGAAAAACGAAGGCCGCCATGAGATTCGGGGTTGAATTTAAGGGTTAGAGGCACCTTTGGATGCTTGATTTGGGACGGCACAATTTTTGGCCCCAAAATCAAGAAATTCCTGACCGCGGAGTCAGGAAAACCTCCTGGGGTTGGCCGGACCGAATCAGGTCAAATTGAAAAACGAAGGCCGCCATGAGATTCGGGGTTGAATTTAAGGGTTAGAGGCACCTTTGGATGCTTGATTTGGGACGGCATAATTTTTGGCCCAAAAATCAAGAAATTCCTGACCGCGGAGTGAGGAAAACCTCCCGGGATGGGCCAGCCTGAATCAGGTCAAAATGAAAAACGAAGGCCGCCATGAGATTCGGGGTTGAATTTAAGGGTTAGAGGCACCTTTGGATGCTTGATTTGGGACGGCATAATTTTTGGCCCCAAAATCAAGAAATTCCTGACCGCGGAGTCAGGAAAACCTCCTGGGGTGGGCCGGACCGAATCAGGTCAAATTGAAAAACGAAGGCCGCCATGAGATTCGGGGTTGAATTTAAGGGTTAGAGGCACCTTTGGATGCTTGATTTGGGACGGCATAATTTTTGGCCCCAAAATCAAGAGATTCCTGACCGCGGAGTCAGGAAAACCTCCCAGGATGGGCCGGACGGAATCAGGTCAAATTAAAAAACGAAGGACGCCATGAGATTCGTGGTTGAATTTAAGGGTTAGAGGCACATTTGGATGCTTGATTTGGGACGGCATAATTTTTGGCCCAAAAATCAAGAAATTCCTGACCGCGGAGTCAGGAAAACCTCACGGGGTGGGCCGGACGGAATCAGGTCAAATTGAAAAACGAATGCCGCCATGAGATTCGGGGTTGAATTTAAGGGTTAGAGGCACCTTTGGATGCTTGATTTGGGACGGCACAATATTTGGCCCCAAAATCAAGAAATTCCTGACCGCGGAGTCAGGAAAACCTCACGGGGTGGGCCGGACCGAATCAGGTCAAATTGAAAAACGAAGGCCGCCATGAGATTCGGGGTTGAATTTAAGGGTTAGAGGCACCTTTGGATGCTTGATTTGGGACGGCATAATTTTTGGCCCCAAAATCAAGAGATTCCTGACCGCGGAGTCAGGAAAACCTCCCAGGATGGGCCGGACGGAATCAGGTCAAATTAAAAAACGAAGGACGCCATGAGATTCGTGGTTGAATTTAAGGGTTAGAGGCACCTTTGGATGCTTGATTTGGGACGGCATAATTTTTGGCCCAAAAATCAAGAAATTCCTGACCGCGGAGTCAGGAAAACCTCACGGGGTGGGCCGGACGGAATCAGGTCAAATTGAAAAACGAAGGACGCCATGAGATTCGGGGTTGAATTTAAGGGTTAGAGGCACCTTTGGATGCTTGATTTGGGACGGCATAATTTTTGGCCCAAAAATCAAGAAATTCCTGACCGCGGAGTCAGGAAAACCTCACGGGGTGGGCCGGACGGAATCAGGTCAAATTGAAAAACGAAGGCCGCCATGAGATTCGGGGTTGAATTTAAGGGTTAGAGGCACCTTTGGATGCTTGATTTGGGACGGCATAATTTTTGGCCCCAAAATCAAGAAATTCCTGACCGCGGAGTCAGGAAAACCTCCCAGGATGGGCCGGACGGAATCAGGTCAAATTAAAAAACGAAGGACGCCATGAGATTCGGGGTTGAATTTAAGGGTTAGAGGCACCTTTGGATGCTTGATTTGGGACGGCATAATTTTTGGCCCAAAAATCAAGAAATTCCTGACCGCGGAGTCAGGAAAACCTCACGGGGTGGGCCGGACGGAATCAGGTCAAATTGAAAAACGAAGGCCGCCATGAGATTCGGGGTTGAATTTAAGGGTTAGAGGCACCTTTGGATGCTTGATTTGGGACGGCATAATTTTTGGCCCCAAAATCAAGAAATTCCTGACCGCGGAGTCAGGAAAACCTCCCAGGATGGGCCGGACGGAATCAGGTCAAATTAAAAAACGAAGGACGCCATGAGATTCGGGGTTGAATTTAAGGGTTAGAGGCACCTTTGGATGCTTGATTTGGGACGGCATAATTTTTGGCCCAAAAATCAAGAAATTCCTGACCGCGGAGTCAGGAAAACCTCCCGGGATGGGCCAGCCTGAATCAGGTCAAAATGAAAAACGAAGGCCGCCATGAGATTCGGGGTTGAATTTAAGGGTTAGAGGCACCTTTGGATGCTTGATTTGGGACGGCATAATTTTTGGCCCCAAAATCAAGAAATTCCTGACCGCGGAGTCAGGAAAACCTGACGGGGTGGGCCGGACGGAATCAGGTCAAATTGAAAAACAAAGGCCGCCATGAGATTCGGGGTTGAATTTAAGGGTTAGAGGCACCTTTGGATGCTTGATTTGGGACGGCATAATTTTTGGCCCAAAAATCAAGAAATTCCTGACCGCGGAGTCAGGAAAACCTCACGGGGTGGGCCGGACGGAATCAGGTCAAATTGAAAAACGAAGGCCGCCATGAGATTCGGGGTTGAATTTAAGGGGTTAGAGGCACCTTTGGATGCTTGATTTGGGACGGCATAATTTTTGGCCCAAAAATCAAGAAATTCCTGACCGCGGAGTCAGGAAAACCTCCCAGGATGGGCCGGACGGAATCAGGTCAAATTAAAAAACGAAGGACGCCATGAGATTCGGGGTTGAATTTAAGGGTTAGAGGCACCTTTGGATGCTTGATTTGGGACGGCATAATTTTTGGCCCCAAAATCAAGAAATTCCTGACCGCGGAGTCAGGAAAACCTCCCGGGATGGGCCAGCCTGAATCAGGTCAAAATGAAAAACGAAGGCCGCCATGAGATTCGGGGTTGAATTTAAGGGTTAGAGGCACCTTTGGATGCTTGATTTGGGACGGCATAATTTTTGGCCCCAAAATCAAGAAATTCCTGACCGCGGAGTCAGGAAAACCTGACGGGGTGGGCCGGACGGAATCAGGTCAAATTGAAAAACAAAGGCCGCCATGAGATTCGGGGTTGAATTTAAGGGTTAGAGGCACCTTTGGATGCTTGATTTGGGTCGGCATAATTTTTGGCCCAAAAATCAAGAAATTCCTGACCGCGGAGTCAGGAAAACCTCACGGGGTGGGCCGGACGGAATCAGGTCAAATTGAAAAACGAAGGCCGCCATGAGATTCGGGGTTGAATTTAAGGGTTAGAGGCACCTTTGGATGCTTGATTTGGGACGGCATAATTTTTGGCCCAAAAATCAAGAAATTCCTGACCGCGGAGTCAGGAAAACCTCCCAGGATGGGCCGGACGGAATCAGGTCAAATTAAAAAACGAAGGACGCCATGAGATTCGGGGTTGAATTTAAGGGTTAGAGGCACCTTTGGATGCTTGATTTGGGACGGCATAATTTTTGGCCCAAAAATCAAGAAATTCCTGACCGCGGAGTCAGGAAAACCTCACGGGGTGGGCCGGACGGAATCAGGTCAAATTGAAAAACAAAGGCCGCCATGAGATTCGGGGTTGAATTTAAGGGTTAGAGGCACCTTTGGATGCTTGATTTGGGACGGCATAATTTTTGGCCCCAAAATCAAGAAATTCCTGACCGCGGAGTCAGGAAAACCTCCCAGGATGGGCCGGACGGAATCAGGTCAAATTAAAAAACGAAGGACGCCATGAGATTCGGGGTTGAATTTAAGGGTTAGAGGCACCTTTGGATGCTTGATTTGGGACGGCATAATTTTTGGCCCAAAAATCAAGAAATTCCTGACTGCGGAGTCAGGAAAACCTCACGGGGTGGGCCGGACGGAATTCTGTCAAATTGAAAAACGAAGGCCGCCATGAGATTCGGGGTTGAATTTAAGGGTTAGAGGCACCTTTGGATGCTTGATTTGGGACGGCACAATTTTTGGCCCCAAAATCAAGAAATTCCTGACCGCGGAGTCAGGAAAACCTCACGGGGTGGGCCGGACGGAATCAGGTCAAATTGAAAAACAAAGGCCGCCATGAGATTCGGGGTTGAATTTAAGGGTTAGAGGCACCTTTGGATGCTTGATTTGGGACGGCATAATTTTTGGCCCCAAAATCAAGAAATTCCAGACCGCGGAGTCAGGAAAACCTCCTGGGGTGGGCCGGACCGAATCAGGTCAAATTGAAAAACGAAGGCCGCCATGAGATTCGGGGTTGAATTTAAGGGTTAGAGGCACCTTTGGATGCTTGATTTGGGACGGCATAATTTTTGGCCCCAAAATCAAGAAATTCCTGACCGCGGAGTCAGGAAAACCTCCCAGGATGGGCCGGACGGAATCAGGTCAAATTAAAAAACGAAGGACGCCATGAGATTCGGGGTTGAATTTAAGGGTTAGAGGCACCTTTGGATGCTTGATTTGGGACGGCATAATTTTTGGCCCAAAAATCAAGAAATTCCTGACCGCGGAGTCAGGAAAACCTCACGGGGTGGGCCGGACGGAATCAGGTCAAATTGAAAAACGAAGGCCGCCATGAGATTCGGGGTTGAATTTAAGGGTTAGAGGCACCTTTGGATGCTTGATTTGGGACGGCACAATATTTGGCCCCAAAATCAAGAAATTCCTGACCGCGGAGTCAGGAAAACCTCACGGGGTGGGCCGGACGGAATCAGGTCAAATTGAAAAACGAAGGCCGCCATGAGATTCGGGGTTGAATTTAAGGGTTAGAGGCACCTTTGGATGCTTGATTTGGGACGGCATAATTTTTGGCCCAAAAATCAAGAAATTCCTGACCGCGGAGTGAGGAAAACCTCCCGGGATGGGCCAGCCTGAATCAGGTCAAAATGAAAAACGAAGGCCGCCATGAGATTCGGGGTTGAATTTAAGGGTTAGAGGCACCTTTGGATGCTTGATTTGGGACGGCATAATTTTTGGCCCCAAAATCAAGAAATTCCTGACCGCGGAGTCAGGAAAACCTCCTGGGGTGGGCCGGACCGAATCAGGTCAAATTGAAAAACGAAGGCCGCCATGAGATTCGGGGTTGAATTTAAGGGTTAGAGGCACCTTTGGATGCTTGATTTGGGACGGCATAATTTTTGGCCCCAAAATCAAGAGATTCCTGACCGCGGAGTCAGGAAAACCTCCCAGGATGGGCCGGACGGAATCAGGTCAAATTAAAAAACGAAGGACGCCATGAGATTCGTGGTTGAATTTAAGGGTTAGAGGCACATTTGGATGCTTGATTTGGGACGGCATAATTTTTGGCCCAAAAATCAAGAAATTCCTGACCGCGGAGTCAGGAAAACCTCACGGGGTGGGCCGGACGGAATCAGGTCAAATTGAAAAACGAATGCCGCCATGAGATTCGGGGTTGAATTTAAGGGTTAGAGGCACCTTTGGATGCTTGATTTGGGACGGCACAATATTTGGCCCCAAAATCAAGAAATTCCTGACCGCGGAGTCAGGAAAACCTCACGGGGTGGGCCGGACCGAATCAGGTCAAATTGAAAAACGAAGGCCGCCATGAGATTCGGGGTTGAATTTAAGGGTTAGAGGCACCTTTGGATGCTTGATTTGGGACGGCATAATTTTTGGCCCCAAAATCAAGAGATTCCTGACCGCGGAGTCAGGAAAACCTCCCAGGATGGGCCGGACGGAATCAGGTCAAATTAAAAAACGAAGGACGCCATGAGATTCGTGGTTGAATTTAAGGGTTAGAGGCACCTTTGGATGCTTGATTTGGGACGGCATAATTTTTGGCCCAAAAATCAAGAAATTCCTGACCGCGGAGTCAGGAAAACCTCACGGGGTGGGCCGGACGGAATCAGGTCAAATTGAAAAACAAAGGCCGCCATGAGATTCGGGGTTGAATTTAAGGTTTAGAGGCACCTTTGAATGCTTGATTTGGGACGGCATAATTTTTGGCCCCAAAATCAAGAAATTCCTGACCGCGGAGTCAGGAAAACCTCCCAGGATGGGCCGGACGGAATCAGGTCAAATTAAAAAACGAAGGACGCCATGAGATTCGGGGTTGAATTTAAGGGTTAGAGGCACCTTTGGATGCTTGATTTGGGACGGCATAATTTTTGGCCCAAAAATCAAGAAATTCCTGACTGCGGAGTCAGGAAAACCTCACGGGGTGGGCCGGACGGAATTCTGTCAAATTGAAAAACGAAGGCCGCCATGAGATTCGGGGTTGAATTTAAGGGTTAGAGGCACCTTTGGATGCTTGATTTGGGACGGCACAATTTTTGGCCCCAAAATCAAGAAATTCCTGACCGCGGAGTCAGGAAAACCTCACGGGGTGGGCCGGACGGAATCAGGTCAAATTGAAAAACAAAGGCCGCCATGAGATTCGGGGTTGAATTTAAGGGTTAGAGGCACCTTTGGATGCTTGATTTGGGACGGCATAATTTTTGGCCCAAAAATCAAGAAATTCCTGACCGCGGAGTCAGGAAAACCTCCCGGGATGGGCCAGCCTGAATCAGGTCAAAATGAAAAACGAAGGCCGCCATGAGATTCGGGGTTGAATTTAAGGGTTAGAGGCACCTTTGGATGCTTGATTTGGGACGGCATAATTTTTGGCCCCAAAATCAAGAAATTCCAGACCGCGGAGTCAGGAAAACCTCCTGGGGTGGGCCGGACCGAATCAGGTCAAATTGAAAAACGAAGGCCGCCATGAGATTCGGGGTTGAATTTAAGGGTTAGAGGCACCTTTGGATGCTTGATTTGGGACGGCATAATTTTTGGCCCAAAAATCAAGAAATTCCTGACCGCGGAGTGAGGAAAACCTCCCGGGATGGGCCAGCCTGAATCAGGTCAAAATGAAAAACGAAGGCCGCCATGAGATTCGGGGTTGAATTTAAGGGTTAGAGGCACCTTTGGATGCTTGATTTGGGACGGCATAATTTTTGGCCCCAAAATCAAGAAATTCCTGACCGCGGAGTCAGGAAAACCTCCTGGGGTGGGCCGGACCGAATCAGGTCAAATTGAAAAACGAAGGCCGCCATGAGATTCGGGGTTGAATTTAAGGGTTAGAGGCACCTTTGGATGCTTGATTTGGGACGGCATAATTTTTGGCCCCAAAATCAAGAGATTCCTGACCGCGGAGTCAGGAAAACCTCCCAGGATGGGCCGGACGGAATCAGGTCAAATTAAAAAACGAAGGACGCCATGAGATTCGGGGTTGAATTTAACGGTTAGAGGCACCTTTGGATGCTTGATTTGGGACGGCATAATTTTTGGCCCCAAAATCAAGAAATTCCTGACCGCGGAGTCAGGAAAACCTCACGGGGTGGGCCGGACGGAATCAGGTCAAATTGAAAAACGAAGGCCGCCATGAGATTCGGGGTTGAATTTAAGGGTTAGAGGCACCTTTGGATGCTTGATTTGGGACGGCATAATTTTTGGCCCCAAAATCAAGAAATTCCTGACCGCGGAGTCAGGAAAACCTCCCAGGATGGGCCGGACGGAATCAGGTCAAATTAAAAAACGAAGGACGCCATGAGATTCGGGGTTGAATTTAAGGGTTAGAGGCACCTTTGGATGCTTGATTTGGGACGGCACAATTTTTGGCCCCAAAATCAAGAAATTCCTGACCGCGGAGTCAGGAAAACCTCCCAGGATGGGCCGGACGGAATCAGGTCAAATTAAAAAACGAAGGACGCCATGAGATTCGGGGTTGAATTTAAGGGTTAGAGGCACCTTTGGATGCTTGATTTGGGACGGCACAATTTTTGGCCCCAAAATCAAGAAATTCCTGACCGCGGAGTCAGGAAAACCTCACGGGGTGGGCCGGACGGAATCAGGTCAAATTGAAAAACAAAGGCCGCCATGAGATTCGGGGTTGAATTTAAGGGTTAGAGGCACCTTTGGATGCTTGATTTGGGACGGCATAATTTTTGGCCCCAAAATCAAGAAATTCCTGACTGCGGAGTCAGGAAAACCTCACGGGGTGGGCCGGACGGAATCAGGTCAAATTGAAAAACGAAGGCCGCCATGAGATTCGGGGTTGAATTTAAGGGTTAGAGGCACCTTTGGATGCTTGATTTGGGACGGCATAATTTTTGGCCCCAAAATCAAGAAATTCCTGACCGCGGAGTCAGGAAAACCTCCCAGGATGGGCCGGACGGAATCAGGTCAAATTAAAAAACGAAGGACGCCATGAGATTCGGGGTTGAATTTAAGGGTTAGAGGCACCTTTGGAAGCTTGATTTGGGACGGCATAATTTTTGGCCCCAAAATCAAGAAATTCCTGACCGCGGAGTCAGGAAAACCTCACGGGGTGGGCCGGACGGAATCAGGTCAAATTGAAAAACGAAGGCCCCCATGAGATTCGGGGTTGAATTTAAGGGTTAGAGGCACCTTTGGATGCTTGATTTGGGACGGCACAATTTTTGGCCCCAAAATCAAGAAATTCCTGACCGCGGAGTCAGGAAAACCTCCCAGGATGGGCCGGACGGAATCAGGTCAAATTAAAAAACGAAGGACGCCATGAGATTCGGGGTTGAATTTAAGGGTTAGAGGCACCTTTGGATGCTTGATTTGGGACGGCATAATTTTTGGCCCCAAAATCAAGAAATTCCTGACCGCGGAGTCAGGAAAACCTCCCAGGATGGGCCGGACGGAATCAGGTCAAATTAAAAAACGAAGGACGCCATGAGATTCGGGGTTGAATTTAAGGGTTAGAGGCACCTTTGGATGCTTGATTTGGGACGGCATAATTTTTGGCCCCAAAATCAAGAAATTCCTGACCGCGGAGTCAGGAAAACCTCCCGGGATGGGCCAGCCTGAATCAGGTCAAAATGAAAAACGAAGGCCGCCATGAGATTCGGGGTTGAATTTAAGGGTTAGAGGCACCTTTGGATGCTTGATTTGGGACGGCATAATTTTTGGCCCCAAAATCAAGAAATTCCTGACCGCGGAGTCAGGAAAACCTCACGGGGTGGGCCGGACGGAATCAGGTCAAATTGAAAAACAAAGGCCGCCATGAGATTCGGGGTTGAATTTAAGGGTTAGAGGCACCTTTGGATGCTTGATTTGGGACGGCATAATTTTTGGCCCCAAAATCAAGAAATTCCTGACCGCGGAGTCAGGAAAACCTCACGGGGTGGGCCGGACGGAATCAGGTCAAATTGAAAAACGAAGGCCCCCATGAGATTCGGGGTTGAATTTAAGGGTTAGAGGCACCTTTGGATGCTTGATTTGGGACGGCACAATTTTTGGCCCCAAAATCAAGAAATTCCTGACCGCGGAGTCAGGAAAACCTCCCAGGATGGGCCGGACGGAATCAGGTCAAATTAAAAAACGAAGGACGCCATGAGATTCGGGGTTGAATTTAAGGGTTAGAGGCACCTTTGGATGCTTGATTTGGGACGGCATAATTTTTGGCCCCAAAATCAAGAAATTCCTGACCGCGGAGTCAGGAAAACCTCCCAGGATGGGCCGGACGGAATCAGGTCAAATTAAAAAACGAAGGACGCCATGAGATTCGGGGTTGAATTTAAGGGTTAGAGGCACCTTTGGATGCTTGATTTGGGACGGCATAATTTTTGGCCCCAAAATCAAGAAATTCCTGACCGCGGAGTCAGGAAAACCTCCCGGGATGGGCCAGCCTGAATCAGGTCAAAATGAAAAACGAAGGCCGCCATGAGATTCGGGGTTGAATTTAAGGGTTAGAGGCACCTTTGGATGCTTGATTTGGGACGGCATAATTTTTGGCCCCAAAATCAAGAAATTCCTGACCGCGGAGTCAGGAAAACCTCCCAGGATGGGCCGGACGGAATCAGGTCAAATTAAAAAACGAAGGACGCCATGAGATTCGGGGTTGAATTTAAGGGTTAGAGGCACCTTTGGATGCTTGATTTGGGATGGCATAATTTTTGGCCCCAAAATCAAGAAATTCCTGACCGCGGAGTCAGGAAAACCTCCCGGGATGGGCCAGCCTGAATCAGGTCAAAATGAAAAACGAAGGCCGCCATGAGATTCGGGGTTGAATTTAAGGGTTAGAGGCACCTTTGGATGCTTGATTTGGGACGGCACAATTTTTGGCCCCAAAATCAAGAAATTCCTGACCGCGGAGTCAGGAAAACCTCACGGGGTGGGCCGGACGGAATCAGGTCAAATTGAAAAACAAAGGCCGCCATGAGATTCGGGGTTGAATTTAACGGTTAGAGGCACCTTTGGATGCTTGATTTGGGACGGCATAATTTTTGGCCCCAAAATCAAGAAATTCCTGACCGCGGAGTCAGGAAAACCTCACGGGGTGGGCCGGACGGAATCAGGTCAAATTGAAAAACGAAGGCCGCCATGAGATTCGGGGTTGAATTTAAGGGTTAGAGGCACCTTTGGATGCTTGATTTGGGACGGCATAATTTTTGGCCCCAAAATCAAGAAATTCCTGACCGCGGAGTCAGGAAAACCTCCCAGGATGGGCCGGACGGAATCAGGTCAAATTAAAAAACGAAGGACGCCATGAGATTCGGAGTTGAATTTAAGGGTTAGAGGCACCTTTGGATGCTTGATTTGGGACGGCACAATTTTTGGCCCCAAAATCAAGAAATTCCTGACCGCGGAGTCAGGAAAACCTCCCAGGATGGGCCGGACGGAATCAGGTCAAATTAAAAAACGAAGGACGCCATGAGATTCGGGGTTGAATTTAAGGGTTAGAGGCACCTTTGGATGCTTGATTTGGGACGGCACAATTTTTGGCCCCAAAATCAAGAAATTCCTGACCGCGGAGTGAGGAAAACCTCACGGGGTGGGCCGGACGGAATCAGGTCAAATTGAAAAACAAAGGCCGCCATGAGATTCGGGGTTGAATTTAAGGGTTAGAGGCACCTTTGGATGCTTGATTTGGGACGGCATAATTTTTGGCCCCAAAATCAAGAAATTCCTGACTGCGGAGTCAGGAAAACCTCACGGGGTGGGCCGGACGGAATCAGGTCAAATTGAAAAACGAAGGCCGCCATGAGATTCGGGGTTGAATTTAAGGGTTAGAGGCACCTTTGGATGCTTGATTTGGGACGGCATAATTTTTGGCCCCAAAATCAAGAAATTCCTGACCGCGGAGTCAGGAAAACCTCCCAGGATGGGCCGGACGGAATCAGGTCAAATTAAAAAACGAAGGACGCCATGAGATTCGGGGTTGAATTTAAGGGTTAGAGGCACCTTTGGAAGCTTGATTTGGGACGGCATAATTTTTGGCCCCAAAATCAAGAAATTCCTGACCGCGGAGTCAGGAAAACCTCACGGGGTGGGCCGGACGGAATCAGGTCAAATTGAAAAACGAAGGCCCCCATGAGATTCGGGGTTGAATTTAAGGGTTAGAGGCACCTTTGGATGCTTGATTTGGGACGGCACAATTTTTGGCCCCAAAATCAAGAAATTCCTGACCGCGGAGTCAGGAAAACCTCCCAGGATGGGCCGGACGGAATCAGGTCAAATTAAAAAACGAAGGACGCCATGAGATTCGGGGTTGAATTTAAGGGTTAGAGGCACCTTTGGATGCTTGATTTGGGACGGCATAATTTTTGGCCCCAAAATCAAGAAATTCCTGACCGCGGAGTCAGGAAAACCTCCCAGGATGGGCCGGACGGAATCAGGTCAAATTAAAAAACGAAGGACGCCATGAGATTCGGGGTTGAATTTAAGGGTTAGAGGCACCTTTGGATGCTTGATTTGGGACGGCATAATTTTTGGCCCCAAAATCAAGAAATTCCTGACCGCGGAGTCAGGAAAACCTCCCGGGATGGGCCAGCCTGAATCAGGTCAAAATGAAAAACGAAGGCCGCCATGAGATTCGTGGTTGAATTTAAGGGTTAGAGGCACCTTTGGATGCTTGATTTGGGACGGCATAATTTTTGGCCCCAAAATCAAGAAATTCCTGACCGCGGAGTCAGGAAAACCTCACGGGGTGGGCCGGACGGAATCAGGTCAAATTGAAAAACAAAGGCCGCCATGAGATTCGGGGTTGAATTTAAGGGTTAGAGGCACCTTTGGATGCTTGATTTGGGACGGCATAATTTTTGGCCCCAAAATCAAGAAATTCCTGACCGCGGAGTCAGGAAAACCTCACGGGGTGGGCCGGACGGAATCAGGTCAAATTGAAAAACGAAGGCCGCCATGAGATTCGGGGTTGAATTTAAGGGTTAGAGGCACCTTTGGATGCTTGATTTGGGACGGCATAATTTTTGGCCCCAAAATCAAGAAATTCCTGACCGCGGAGTCAGGAAAACCTCCCAGGATGGGCCGGACGGAATCAGGTCAAATTAAAAAACGAAGGACGCCATGAGATTCGGGGTTGAATTTAAGGGTTAGAGGCACCTTTGGAAGCTTGATTTGGGACGGCATAATTTTTGGCCCCAAAATCAAGAAATTCCTGACCGCGGAGTCAGGAAAACCTCACGGGGTGGGCCGGACGGAATCAGGTCAAATTGAAAAACGAAGGCCCCCATGAGATTCGGGGTTGAATTTAAGGGTTAGAGGCACCTTTGGATGCTTGATTTGGGACGGCACAATTTTTGGCCCCAAAATCAAGAAATTCCTGACCGCGGAGTCAGGAAAACCTCCCAGGATGGGCCGGACGGAATCAGGTCAAATTAAAAAACGAAGGACGCCATGAGATTCGGGGTTGAATTTAAGGGTTAGAGGCACCTTTGGATGCTTGATTTGGGACGGCATAATTTTTGGCCCCAAAATCAAGAAATTCCTGACCGCGGAGTCAGGAAAACCTCCCAGGATGGGCCGGACGGAATCAGGTCAAATTAAAAAACGAAGGACGCCATGAGATTCGGGGTTGAATTTAAGGGTTAGAGGCACCTTTGGATGCTTGATTTGGGACGGCATAATTTTTGGCCCCAAAATCAAGAAATTCCTGACCGCGGAGTCAGGAAAACCTCCCGGGATGGGCCAGCCTGAATCAGGTCAAAATGAAAAACGAAGGCCGCCATGAGATTCGGGGTTGAATTTAAGGGTTAGAGGCACCTTTGGATGCTTGATTTGGGACGGCATAATTTTTGGCCCAAAAATCAAGAAATTCCTGACCGCGGAGTCAGGAAAACCTCCCAGGATGGGCCGGACGGAATCAGGTCAAATTAAAAAACGAAGGACGCCATGAGATTCGGGGTTGAATTTAAGGGTTAGAGGCACCTTTGGATGCTTGATTTGGGACGGCATAATTTTTGGCCCCAAAATCAAGAAATTCCTGACCGCGGAGTCAGGAAAACCTCCCGGGATGGGCCAGCCTGAATCAGGTCAAAATGAAAAACGAAGGCCGCCATGAGATTCGGGGTTGAATTTAAGGGTTAGAGGCACCTTTGGATGCTTGATTTGGGACGGCACAATTTTTGGCCCCAAAATCAAGAAATTCCTGACCGCGGAGTCAGGAAAACCTCACGGGGTGGGCCGGACGGAATCAGGTCAAATTGAAAAACAAAGGCCGCCATGAGATTCGGGGTTGAATTTAAGGGTTAGAGGCACCTTTGGATGCTTGATTTGGGACGGCACAATTTTTGGCCCCAAAATCAAGAAATTCCTGACCGCGGAGTCAGGAAAACCTCACGGGGTGGGCCGGACGGAATCAGGTCAAATTGAAAAACAAAGGCCGCCATGAGATTCGGGGTTGAATTTAACGGTTAGAGGCACCTTTGGATGCTTGATTTGGGACGGCATAATTTTTGGCCCCAAAATCAAGAAATTCCTGACCGCGGAGTCAGGAAAACCTCACGGGGTGGGCCGGACGGAATTAGGTCAAATTGAAAAACGAAGGCCGCCATGAGATTCGGGGTTGAATTTAAGGGTTAGAGGCACCTTTGGATGCTTGATTTGGGACGGCATAATTTTTGGCCCCAAAATCAAGAAATTCCTGACCGCGGAGTCAGGAAAACCTCCCAGGATGGGCCGGACGGAATCAGGTCAAATTAAAAAACGAAGGACGCCATGAGATTCGGGGTTGAATTTAAGGGTTAGAGGCACCTTTGGATGCTTGATTTGGGACGGCACAATTTTTGGCCCCAAAATCAAGAAATTCCTGACCGCGGAGTCAGGAAAACCTCCCAGGATGGGCCGGACGGAATCAGGTCAAATTAAAAAACGAAGGACGCCATGAGATTCGGGGTTGAATTTAAGGGTTAGAGGCACCTTTGGATGCTTGATTTGGGACGGCACAATTTTTGGCCCCAAAATCAAGAAATTCCTGACCGCGGAGTCAGGAAAACCTCACGGGGTGGGCCGGACGGAATCAGGTCAAATTGAAAAACAAAGGCCGCCATGAGATTCGGGGTTGAATTTAAGGGTTAGAGGCACCTTTGGATGCTTGATTTGGGACGGCATAATTTTTGGCCCCAAAATCAAGAAATTCCTGACTGCGGAGTCAGGAAAACCTCACGGGGTGGGCCGGACGGAATCAGGTCAAATTGAAAAACGAAGGCCGCCATGAGATTCGGGGTTGAATTTAAGGGTTAGAGGCACCTTTGGATGCTTGATTTGGGACGGCATAATTTTTGGCCCCAAAATCAAGAAATTCCTGACCGCGGAGTCAGGAAAACCTCCCAGGATGGGCCGGACGGAATCAGGTCAAATTAAAAAACGAAGGACGCCATGAGATTCGGGGTTGAATTTAAGGGTTAGAGGCACCTTTGGAAGCTTGATTTGGGACGGCATAATTTTTGGCCCCAAAATCAAGAAATTCCTGACCGCGGAGTCAGGAAAACCTCACGGGGTGGGCCGGACGGAATCAGGTCAAATTGAAAAACGAAGGCCCCCATGAGATTCGGGGTTGAATTTAAGGGTTAGAGGCACCTTTGGATGCTTGATTTGGGACGGCACAATTTTTGGCCCCAAAATCAAGAAATTCCTGACCGCGGAGTCAGGAAAACCTCCCAGGATGGGCCGGACGGAATCAGGTCAAATTAAAAAACGAAGGACGCCATGAGATTCGGGGTTGAATTTAAGGGTTAGAGGCACCTTTGGATGCTTGATTTGGGATGGCACAATTTTTGGCCCCAAAATCAAGAAATTCCTGACCGCGGAGTCAGGAAAACCTCCCAGGATGGGCCGGACGGAATCAGGTCAAATTAAAAAACGAAGGACGCCATGAGATTCGGGGTTGAATTTAAGGGTTAGAGGCACCTTTGGAAGCTTGATTTGGGACGGCATAATTTTTGGCCCCAAAATCAAGAAATTCCTGACCGCGGAGTCAGGAAAACCTCACGGGGTGGGCCGGACGGAATCAGGTCAAATTGAAAAACGAAGGCCCCCATGAGATTCGGGGTTGAATTTAAGGGTTAGAGGCACCTTTGGATGCTTGATTTGGGACGGCACAATTTTTGGCCCCAAAATCAAGAAATTCCTGACCGCGGAGTCAGGAAAACCTCCCAGGATGGGCCGGACGGAATCAGGTCAAATTAAAAAACGAAGGACGCCATGAGATTCGGGGTTGAATTTAAGGGTTAGAGGCACCTTTGGATGCTTGATTTGGGACGGCATAATTTTTGGCCCCAAAATCAAGAAATTCCTGACCGCGGAGTCAGGAAAACCTCCCAGGATGGGCCGGACGGAATCAGGTCAAATTAAAAAACGAAGGACGCCATGAGATTCGGGGTTGAATTTAAGGGTTAGAGGCACCTTTGGATGCTTGATTTGGGACGGCATAATTTTTGGCCCCAAAATCAAGAAATTCCTGACCGCGGAGTCAGGAAAACCTCCCGGGATGGGCCAGCCTGAATCAGGTCAAAATGAAAAACGAAGGCCGCCATGAGATTCGGGGTTGAATTTAAGGGTTAGAGGCACCTTTGGATGCTTGATTTGGGACGGCATAATTTTTGGCCCAAAAATCAAGAAATTCCTGACCGCGGAGTCAGGAAAACCTCCCAGGATGGGCCGGACGGAATCAGGTCAAATTAAAAAACGAAGGACGCCATGAGATTCGGGGTTGAATTTAAGGGTTAGAGGCACCTTTGGATGCTTGATTTGGGACGGCATAATTTTTGGCCCCAAAATCAAGAAATTCCTGACCGCGGAGTCAGGAAAACCTCCCGGGATGGGCCAGCCTGAATCAGGTCAAAATGAAAAACGAAGGCCGCCATGAGATTCGGGGTTGAATTTAAGGGTTAGAGGCACCTTTGGATGCTTGATTTGGGACGGCACAATTTTTGGCCCCAAAATCAAGAAATTCCTGACCGCGGAGTCAGGAAAACCTCACGGGGTGGGCCGGACGGAATCAGGTCAAATTGAAAAACAAAGGCCGCCATGAGATTCGGGGTTGAATTTAAGGGTTAGAGGCACCTTTGGATGCTTGATTTGGGACGGCACAATTTTTGGCCCCAAAATCAAGAAATTCCTGACCGCGGAGTCAGGAAAACCTCACGGGGTGGGCCGGACGGAATCAGGTCAAATTGAAAAACAAAGGCCGCCATGAGATTCGGGGTTGAATTTAACGGTTAGAGGCACCTTTGGATGCTTGATTTGGGACGGCATAATTTTTGGCCCCAAAATCAAGAAATTCCTGACCGCGGAGTCAGGAAAACCTCACGGGGTGGGCCGGACGGAATTAGGTCAAATTGAAAAACGAAGGCCGCCATGAGATTCGGGGTTGAATTTAAGGGTTAGAGGCACCTTTGGATGCTTGATTTGGGACGGCATAATTTTTGGCCCCAAAATCAAGAAATTCCTGACCGCGGAGTCAGGAAAACCTCCCAGGATGGGCCGGACGGAATCAGGTCAAATTAAAAAACGAAGGACGCCATGAGATTCGGGGTTGAATTTAAGGGTTAGAGGCACCTTTGGATGCTTGATTTGGGACGGCACAATTTTTGGCCCCAAAATCAAGAAATTCCTGACCGCGGAGTCAGGAAAACCTCCCAGGATGGGCCGGACGGAATCAGGTCAAATTAAAAAACGAAGGACGCCATGAGATTCGGGGTTGAATTTAAGGGTTAGAGGCACCTTTGGATGCTTGATTTGGGACGGCACAATTTTTGGCCCCAAAATCAAGAAATTCCTGACCGCGGAGTCAGGAAAACCTCACGGGGTGGGCCGGACGGAATCAGGTCAAATTGAAAAACAAAGGCCGCCATGAGATTCGGGGTTGAATTTAAGGGTTAGAGGCACCTTTGGATGCTTGATTTGGGACGGCATAATTTTTGGCCCCAAAATCAAGAAATTCCTGACTGCGGAGTCAGGAAAACCTCACGGGGTGGGCCGGACGGAATCAGGTCAAATTGAAAAACGAAGGCCGCCATGAGATTCGGGGTTGAATTTAAGGGTTAGAGGCACCTTTGGATGCTTGATTTGGGACGGCATAATTTTTGGCCCCAAAATCAAGAAATTCCTGACCGCGGAGTCAGGAAAACCTCCCAGGATGGGCCGGACGGAATCAGGTCAAATTAAAAAACGAAGGACGCCATGAGATTCGGGGTTGAATTTAAGGGTTAGAGGCACCTTTGGAAGCTTGATTTGGGACGGCATAATTTTTGGCCCCAAAATCAAGAAATTCCTGACCGCGGAGTCAGGAAAACCTCACGGGGTGGGCCGGACGGAATCAGGTCAAATTGAAAAACGAAGGCCCCCATGAGATTCGGGGTTGAATTTAAGGGTTAGAGGCACCTTTGGATGCTTGATTTGGGACGGCACAATTTTTGGCCCCAAAATCAAGAAATTCCTGACCGCGGAGTCAGGAAAACCTCCCAGGATGGGCCGGACGGAATCAGGTCAAATTAAAAAACGAAGGACGCCATGAGATTCGGGGTTGAATTTAAGGGTTAGAGGCACCTTTGGATGCTTGATTTGGGACGGCATAATTTTTGGCCCCAAAATCAAGAAATTCCTGACCGCGGAGTCAGGAAAACCTCCCAGGATGGGCCGGACGGAATCAGGTCAAATTAAAAAACGAAGGACGCCATGAGATTCGGGGTTGAATTTAAGGGTTAGAGGCACCTTTGGATGCTTGATTTGGGACGGCATAATTTTTGGCCCCAAAATCAAGAAATTCCTGACCGCGGAGTCAGGAAAACCTCCCGGGATGGGCCAGCCTGAATCAGGTCAAAATGAAAAACGAAGGCCGCCATGAGATGCGGGGTTGAATTTAAGGGTTAGAGGCACCTTTGGATGCTTGATTTGGGACGGCATAATTTTTGGCCCCAAAATCAAGAAATTCCTGACCGCGGAGTCAGGAAAACCTCCCAGGATGGGCCGGACGGAATCAGGTCAAATTAAAAAACGAAGGACGCCATGAGATTCGGGGTTGAATTTAAGGGTTAGAGGCACCTTTGGATGCTTGATTTGGGACGGCACAATTTTTGGCCCCAAAATCAAGAAATTCCTGACCGCGGAGTCAGGAAAACCTCACGGGGTGGGCCGGACGGAATCAGGTCAAATTGAAAAACAAAGGCCGCCATGAGATTCGGGGTTGAATTTAAGGGTTAGAGGCACCTTTGGATGCTTGATTTGGGACGGCATAATTTTTGGCCCCAAAATCAAGAAATTCCTGACTGCAGAGTCAGGAAAACCTCACGGGGTGGGCCGGACGGAATCAGGTCAAATTGAAAAACGAAGGCCGCCATGAGATTCGGGGTTGAATTTAAGGGTTAGAGGCACCTTTGGATGCTTGATTTGGGACGGCATAATTTTTGGCCCCAAAATCAAGAAATTCCTGACCGCGGAGTCAGGAAAACCTCCCAGGATGGGCCGGACGGAATCAGGTCAAATTAAAAAACGAAGGACGCCATGAGATTCGGGGTTGAATTTAAGGGTTAGAGGCACCTTTGGAAGCTTGATTTGGGACGGCATAATTTTTGGCCCCAAAATCAAGAAATTCCTGACCGCGGAGTCAGGAAAACCTCACGGGGTGGGCCGGACGGAATCAGGTCAAATTGAAAAACGAAGGCCCCCATGAGATTCGGGGTTGAATTTAAGGGTTAGAGGCACCTTTGGATGCTTGATTTGGGACGGCACAATTTTTGGCCCCAAAATCAAGAAATTCCTGACCGCGGAGTCAGGAAAACCTCCCGGGATGGGCCGGACGGAATCAGGTCAAAATGAAAAACGAAGGCCGCCATGAGATTCGGGGTTGAATTTAAGGGTTAGAGGCACCTTTGGATGCTTGATTTGGGACGGCATAATTTTTGGCCCCAAAATCAAGAAATTCCTGACCGCGGAGTCAGGAAAACCTCCCAGGATGGGCCGGACGGAATCAGGTCAAATTAAAAAACGAAGGACGCCATGAGATTCGGGGTTGAATTTAAGGGTTAGAGGCACCTTTGGATGCTTGATTTGGGACGGCACAATTTTTGGCCCCAAAATCAAGAAATTCCTGACCGCGGAGTCAGGAAAACCTCACGGGGTGGGCCGGACGGAATCAGGTCAAATTGAAAAACAAAGGCCGCCATGAGATTCGGGGTTGAATTTAAGGGTTAAAGGCACCTTTGGATGCTTGATTTGGGACGGCATAATTTTTGGCCCCAAAATCAAGAAATTCCTGACTGCGGAGTCAGGAAAACCTCACGGGGTGGGCCGGACGGAATCAGGTCAAATTGAAAAACGAAGGCCGCCATGAGATTCGGGGTTGAATTTAAGGGTTAGAGGCACCTTTGGATGCTTGATTTGGGACGGCATAATTTTTGGCCCCAAAATCAAGAAATTCCTGACCGCGGAGTCAGGAAAACCTCCCAGGATGGGCCGGACGGAATCAGGTCAAATTAAAAAACGAAGGACGCCATGAGATTCGGGGTTGAATTTAAGGGTTAGAGGCACCTTTGGAAGCTTGATTTGGGACGGCATAATTTTTGGCCCCAAAATCAAGAAATTCCTGACCGCGGAGTCAGGAAAACCTCACGGGGTGGGCCGGACGGAATCAGGTCAAATTGAAAAACGAAGGCCCCCATGAGATTCGGGGTTGAATTTAAGGGTTAGAGGCACCTTTGGATGCTTGATTTGGGACGGCACAATTTTTGGCCCCAAAATCAAGAAATTCCTGACCGCGGAGTCAGGAAAACCTCCCAGGATGGGCCGGACGGAATCAGGTCAAATTAAAAAACGAAGGACGCCATGAGATTCGGGGTTGAATTTAAGGGTTAGAGGCACCTTTGGATGCTTGATTTGGGACGGCATAATTTTTGGCCCCAAAATCAAGAAATTCCTGACCGCGGAGTCAGGAAAACCTCCCAGGATGGGCCGGACGGAATCAGGTCAAATTAAAAAACGAAGGACGCCATGAGATTCGGGGTTGAATTTAAGGGTTAGAGGCACCTTTGGATGCTTGATTTGGGACGGCATAATTTTTGGCCCCAAAATCAAGAAATTCCTGACCGCGGAGTCAGGAAAACCTCCCGGGATGGGCCAGCCTGAATCAGGTCAAAATGAAAAACGAAGGCCGCCATGAGATTCGGGGTTGAATTTAAGGGTTAGAGGCACCTTTGGATGCTTGATTTGGGACGGCATAATTTTTGGCCCCAAAATCAAGAAATTCCTGACCGCGGAGTCAGGAAAACCTCCCAGGATGGGCCGGACGGAATCAGGTCAAATTAAAAAACGAAGGACGCCATGAGATTCGGGGTTGAATTTAAGGGTTAGAGGCACCTTTGGATGCTTGATTTGGGACGGCACAATTTTTGGCCCCAAAATCAAGAAATTCCTGACCGCGGAGTCAGGAAAACCTCACGGGGTGGGCCGGACGGAATCAGGTCAAATTGAAAAACAAAGGCCGCCATGAGATTCGGGGTTGAATTTAACGGTTAGAGGCACCTTTGGATGCTTGATTTGGGACGGCATAATTTTTGGCCCCAAAATCAAGAAATTCCTGACCGCGGAGTCAGGAAAACCTCACGGGGTGGGCCGGACGGAATCAGGTCAAATTGAAAAACGAAGGCCGCCATGAGATTCGGGGTTGAATTTAAGGGTTAGAGGCACCTTTGGATGCTTGATTTGGGACGGCATAATTTTTGGCCCCAAAATCAAGAAATTCCTGACCGCGGAGTCAGGAAAACCTCCCAGGATGGGCCGGACGGAATCAGGTCAAATTAAAAAACGAAGGACGCCATGAGATTCGGGGTTGAATTTAAGGGTTAGAGGCACCTTTGGAAGCTTGATTTGGGACGGCATAATTTTTGGCCCAAAAATCAAGAAATTCCTGACCGCGGAGTCAGGAAAACCTCACGGGGTGGGCCGGACGGAATCAGGTCAAATTGAAAAACGAAGGCCCCCATGAGATTCGGGGTTGAATTTAAGGGTTAGAGGCACCTTTGGATGCTTGATTTGGGACGGCACAATTTTTGGCCCCAAAATCAAGAAATTCCTGACCGCGGAGTCAGGAAAACCTCACGGGGTGGGCCGGACGGAATCAGGTCAAATTGAAAAACAAAGGCCGCCATGAGATTCGGGGTTGAATTTAAGGGTTAGAGGCACCTTTGGATGCTTGATTTGGGACGGCACAATTTTTGGCCCAAAAATCAAGAAATTCCTGACCGCGGAGTCAGGAAAACCTCACGGGGTGGGCCGGACGGAATCAGGTCAAATTGAAAAACAAAGGCCGCCATGAGATTCGGGGTTGAATTTAAGGGTTAGAGGCACCTTTGGATGCTTGATTTGGGACGGCATAATTTTTGGCCCAAAAATCAAGAAATTCCTGACCGCGGAGTCAGGAAAACCTCACGGGGTGGGCCGGACGGAATCAGGTCAAATTGAAAAACGAAGGCCGCCATGAGATTCGGGGTTGAATTTAAGGGTTAGAGGCACCTTTGGATGCTTGATTTGGGACGGCACAATTTTTGGCCCCAAAATCAAGAAATTCCTGACCGCGGAGTCAGGAAAACCTCACGGGGTGGGCCGGACGGAATCAGGTCAAATTGAAAAACAAAGGCCCCCATGAGATTCGGGGTTGAATTTAAGGGTTAGAGGCACCTTTGGATGCTTGATTTGGGACGGCACAATTTTTGGCCCCAAAATCAAGAAATTCCTGACCGCGGAGTCAGGAAAACCTCCCGGGATGGGCCGGACGGAATCAGGTCAAAATGAAAAACGAAGGCCGCCATGAGATTCGGGGTTGAATTTAAGGGTTAGAGGCACCTTTGGATGCTTGATTTGGGACGGCATAATTTTTGGCCCCAAAATCAAGAAATTCCTGACCGCGGAGTCAGGAAAACCTCCCAGGATGGGCCGGACGGAATCAGGTCAAATTAAAAAACGAAGGACGCCATGAGATTCGGGGTTGAATTTAAGGGTTAGAGGCACCTTTGGATGCTTGATTTGGGACGGCACAATTTTTGGCCCCAAAATCAAGAAATTCCTGACCGCGGAGTCAGGAAAACCTCACGGGGTGGGCCGGACGGAATCAGGTCAAATTGAAAAACAAAGGCCGCCATGAGATTCGGGGTTGAATTTAAGGGTTAAAGGCACCTTTGGATGCTTGATTTGGGACGGCATAATTTTTGGCCCCAAAATCAAGAAATTCCTGACTGCGGAGTCAGGAAAACCTCACGGGGTGGGCCGGACGGAATCAGGTCAAATTGAAAAACGAAGGCCGCCATGAGATTCGGGGTTGAATTTAAGGGTTAGAGGCACCTTTGGATGCTTGATTTGGGACGGCATAATTTTTGGCCCCAAAATCAAGAAATTCCTGACCGCGGAGTCAGGAAAACCTCCCAGGATGGGCCGGACGGAATCAGGTCAAATTAAAAAACGAAGGACGCCATGAGATTCGGGGTTGAATTTAAGGGTTAGAGGCACCTTTGGAAGCTTGATTTGGGACGGCATAATTTTTGGCCCCAAAATCAAGAAATTCCTGACCGCGGAGTCAGGAAAACCTCACGGGGTGGGCCGGACGGAATCAGGTCAAATTGAAAAACGAAGGCCCCCATGAGATTCGGGGTTGAATTTAAGGGTTAGAGGCACCTTTGGATGCTTGATTTGGGACGGCACAATTTTTGGCCCCAAAATCAAGAAATTCCTGACCGCGGAGTCAGGAAAACCTCCCAGGATGGGCCGGACGGAATCAGGTCAAATTAAAAAACGAAGGACGCCATGAGATTCGGGGTTGAATTTAAGGGTTAGAGGCACCTTTGGATGCTTGATTTGGGACGGCATAATTTTTGGCCCCAAAATCAAGAAATTCCTGACCGCGGAGTCAGGAAAACCTCCCAGGATGGGCCGGACGGAATCAGGTCAAATTAAAAAACGAAGGACGCCATGAGATTCGGGGTTGAATTTAAGGGTTAGAGGCACCTTTGGATGCTTGATTTGGGACGGCATAATTTTTGGCCCCAAAATCAAGAAATTCCTGACCGCGGAGTCAGGAAAACCTCCCGGGATGGGCCAGCCTGAATCAGGTCAAAATGAAAAACGAAGGCCGCCATGAGATTCGGGGTTGAATTTAAGGGTTAGAGGCACCTTTGGATGCTTGATTTGGGACGGCATAATTTTTGGCCCCAAAATCAAGAAATTCCTGACCGCGGAGTCAGGAAAACCTCCCAGGATGGGCCGGACGGAATCAGGTCAAATTAAAAAACGAAGGACGCCATGAGATTCGGGGTTGAATTTAAGGGTTAGAGGCACCTTTGGATGCTTGATTTGGGACGGCACAATTTTTGGCCCCAAAATCAAGAAATTCCTGACCACGGAGTCAGGAAAACCTCACGGGGTGGGCCGGACGGAATCAGGTCAAATTGAAAAACAAAGGCCGCCATGAGATTCGGGGTTGAATTTAACGGTTAGAGGCACCTTTGGATGCTTGATTTGGGACGGCATAATTTTTGGCCCCAAAATCAAGAAATTCCTGACCGCGGAGTCAGGAAAACCTCACGGGGTGGGCCGGACGGAATCAGGTCAAATTGAAAAACGAAGGCCGCCATGAGATTCGGGGTTGAATTTAAGGGTTAGAGGCACCTTTGGATGCTTGATTTGGGACGGCATAATTTTTGGCCCCAAAATCAAGAAATTCCTGACCGCGGAGTCAGGAAAACCTCCCAGGATGGGCCGGACGGAATCAGGTCAAATTAAAAAACGAAGGACGCCATGAGATTCGGGGTTGAATTTAAGGGTTAGAGGCACCTTTGGAAGCTTGATTTGGGACGGCATAATTTTTGGCCCAAAAATCAAGAAATTCCTGACCGCGGAGTCAGGAAAACCTCACGGGGTGGGCCGGACGGAATCAGGTCAAATTGAAAAACGAAGGCCCCCATGAGATTCGGGGTTGAATTTAAGGGTTAGAGGCACCTTTGGATGCTTGATTTGGGACGGCACAATTTTTGGCCCCAAAATCAAGAAATTCCTGACCGCGGAGTCAGGAAAACCTCACGGGGTGGGCCGGACGGAATCAGGTCAAATTGAAAAACAAAGGCCGCCATGAGATTCGGGGTTGAATTTAAGGGTTAGAGGCACCTTTGGATGCTTGATTTGGGACGGCACAATTTTTGGCCCCAAAATCAAGAAATTCCTGACCGCGGAGTCAGGAAAACCTCACGGGGTGGGCCGGACGGAATCAGGTCAAATTGAAAAACAAAGGCCGCCATGAGATTCGGGGTTGAATTTAAGGGTTAGAGGCACCTTTGGATGCTTGATTTGGGACGGCATAATTTTTGGCCCAAAAATCAAGAAATTCCTGACCGCGGAGTCAGGAAAACCTCACGGGGTGGGCCGGACGGAATCAGGTCAAATTGAAAAACGAAGGCCGCCATGAGATTCGGGGTTGAATTTAAGGGTTAGAGGCACCTTTGGATGCTTGATTTGGGACGGCACAATTTTTGGCCCCAAAATCAAGAAATTCCTGACCGCGGAGTCAGGAAAACCTCACGGGGTGGGCCGGACGGAATCAGGTCAAATTGAAAAACAAAGGCCGCCATGAGATTCGGGGTTGAATTTAACGGTTAGAGGCACCTTTGGATGCTTGATTTGGGACGGCATAATTATTGGCCCCAAAATCAAGAAATTCCTGACCGCGGAGTCAGGAAAACCTCACGGGGTGGGCCGGACGGAATCAGGTCAAATTGAAAAACGAAGGCCGCCATGAGATTCGGGGTTGAATTTAAGGGTTAGAGGCACCTTTGGATGCTTGATTTGGGACGGCATAATTTTTGGCCCCAAAATCAAGAAATTCCTGACCGCGGAGTCAGGAAAACCTCCCAGGATGGGCCGGACGGAATCAGGTCAAATTAAAAAACGAAGGACGCCATGAGATTCGGGGTTGAATTTAAGGGTTAGAGGCACCTTTGGAAGCTTGATTTGGGACGGCATAATTTTTGGCCCAAAAATCACGAAATTCCTGACTGCGGAGTCAGGAAAACCTCACGGGGTGGGCCGGACGGAATCAGGTCAAATTGAAAAACGAAGGCCCCCATGAGATTCGGGGTTGAATTTAAGGGTTAGAGGCACCTTTGGATGCTTGATTTGGGACGGCACAATTTTTGGCCCCAAAATCAAGAAATTCCTGACCGCGGAGTCAGGAAAACCTCACGGGGTGGGCCGGACGGAATCAGGTCAAATTGAAAAACAAAGGCCGCCATGAGATTCGGGGTTGAATTTAAGGGTTAGAGGCACCTTTGGATGCTTGATTTGGGACGGCACAATTTTTGGCCCCAAAATCAAGAAATTCCTGACCGCGGAGTCAGGAAAACCTCACGGGGTGGGCCGGACGGAATCAGGTCAAATTGAAAAACAAAGGCCGCCATGAGATTCGGGGTTGAATTTAAGGGTTAGAGGCACCTTTGGATGCTTGATTTGGGACGGCACAATTTTTGGCCCCAAAATCAAGAAATTCCTGACCGCGGAGTCAGGAAAACCTCACGGGGTGGGCCGGACGGAATCAGGTCAAATTGAAAAACAAAGGCCGCCATGAGATTCGGCGTTGAATTTAAGGGTTAGAGGCACCTTTGGATGCTTGATTTGGGACGGCATAATTTTTGGCCCAAAAATCAAGAAATTCCTGACCGCGGAGTGAGGAAAACCTCCCGGGATGGGCCAGCCTGAATCAGGTCAAAATGAAAAACGAAGGCCGCCATGAGATTCGGGGTTGAATTTAAGGGTTAGAGGCACCTTTGGATGCTTGATTTGGGACGGCATAATTTTTGGGCCCAAAATCAAGAAATTCCGGACCGCGGAGTCAGGAAAACCTCCTGGGGTGGGCCGGACCGAATCAGGTCAAATTGAAAAACGAAGGCCGCCATGAGATTCGGGGTTGAATTTAAGGGTTAGAGGCACCTTTGGATGCTTGATTTGGGACGGCATAATTTTTGGCCCCAAAATCAAGAAATTCCTGACCGCGGAGTCAGGAAAACCTCCCAGGATGGGCCGGACGGAATCAGGTCAAATTAAAAAACGAAGGACGCCATGAGATTCGTGGTTGAATTTAAGGGTTAGAGGCACCTTTGGATGCTTGATTTGGGACGGCATAATTTTTGGCCCAAAAATCAAGAAATTCCTGACCGCGGAGTCAGGAAAACCTCACGGGGTGGGCCGGACGGAATCAGGTCAAATTGAAAAACGAAGGCCGCCATGAGATTCGGGGTTGAATTTAAGGGTTAGAGGCACCTTTGGATGCTTGATTTGGGACGGCACAATATTTGGCCCCAAAATCAAGAAATTCCTGACCGCGGAGTCAGGAAAACCTCACGGGGTGGGCCGGACGGAATCAGGTCAAATTGAAAAACGAAGGCCGCCATGAGATTCGGGGTTGAATTTAAGGGTTAGAGGCACCTTTGGATGCTTGATTTGGGACGGCATAATTTTTGGCCCAAAAATCAAGAAATTCCTGACCGCGGAGTCAGGAAAACCTCACGGGGTGGGCCGGACGGAATCAGGTCAAATTGAAAAACGAAGGCCGCCATGAGATTCGGGGTTGAATTTAAGGGTTAGAGGCACCTTTGGATGCTTGATTTGGGACGGCACAATATTTGGCCCCAAAATCAAGAAATTCCTGACCGCGGAGTCAGGAAAACCTCACGGGGTGGGCCGGACGGAATCAGGTCAAATTGAAAAACGAAGGCCGCCATGAGATTCGGGGTTGAATTTAAGGGTTAGAGGCACCTTTGGATGCTTGATTTGGGACGGCATAATTTTTGGCCCAAAAATCAAGAAATTCCTGACCGCGGAGTCAGGAAAACCTCCCGGGATGGGCCAGCCTGAATCAGGTCAAAATGAAAAACGAAGGCCGCCATGAGATTCGGGGTTGAATTTAAGGGTTAGAGGCACCTTTGGATGCTTGATTTGGGACGGCATAATTTTTGGCCCCAAAATCAAGAAATTCCTGACCGCGGAGTCAGGAAAACCTCCTGGGGTGGGCCGGACCGAATCAGGTCAAATTGAAAAACGAAGGCCGCCATGAGATTCGGGGTTGAATTTAAGGGTTAGAGGCACCTTTGGATGCTTGATTTGGGACGGCATAATTTTTGGCCCCAAAATCAAGAGATTCCTGACCGCGGAGTCAGGAAAACCTCCCAGGATGGGCCGGACGGAATCAGGTCAAATTAAAAAACGAAGGACGCCATGAGATTCGTGGTTGAATTTAAGGGTTAGAGGCACCTTTGGATGCTTGATTTGGGACGGCATAATTTTTGGCCCAAAAATCAAGAAATTCCTGACCGCGGAGTCAGGAAAACCTCACGGGGTGGGCCGGACGGAATCAGGTCAAATTGAAAAACGAATGCCGCCATGAGATTCGGGGTTGAATTTAAGGGTTAGAGGCACCTTTGGATGCTTGATTTGGGACGGCACAATATTTGGCCCCAAAATCAAGAAATTCCTGACCGCGGAGTCAGGAAAACCTCACGGGGTGGGCCTGACCGAATCAGGTCAAATTGAAAAACGAAGGCCGCCATGAGATTCGGGGTTGAATTTAAGGGTTAGAGGCACCTTTGGATGCTTGATTTGGGACGGCATAATTTTTGGCCCCAAAATCAAGAGATTCCTGACCGCGGAGTCAGGAAAACCTCCCAGGATGGGCCGGACGGAATCAGGTCAAATTAAAAAACGAAGGCCGCCATGAGATTCGGGGTTGAATTTAAGGGTTAGAGGCACCTTTGGATGCTTGATTTGGGACGGCACAATTTTTGGCCCCAAAATCAAGAAATTCCTGACCGCGGAGTCAGGAAAACCTCACGGGGTGGGCCGGACGGAATCAGGTCAAATTGAAAAACAAAGGCCGCCATGAGATTCGGGGTTGAATTTAAGGGTTAGAGGCACCTTTGGATGCTTGATTTGGGACGGCACAATTTTTGGCCCCAAAATCAAGAAATTCCTGACCGCGGAGTCAGGAAAACCTCACGGGGTGGGCCGGACGGAATCAGGTCAAATTGAAAAACAAAGGCCGCCATGAGATTCGGGGTTGAATTTAAGGGTTAGAGGCACCTTTGGATGCTTGATTTGGGACGGCATAATTTTTGGCCCCAAAATCAAGAAATTCCTGACCGCGGAGTCAGGAAAACCTCCCGGGATGGGCCGGCCCGAATCAGGTCAAATTGAAAAACGAAGGCCGCCATGAGTTTCGGGGTTGAATTTAAGGGTTAGAGGTACCTTTGGATGCTTGATTTGGGACGGCATAATTTTTGGCCCAAAAATCAAGAAATTCCTGACCGCGGAGTCAGGAAAACCTCACGGGGTGGGCCGGACGGAATCAGGTCAAATTGAAAAACGAAGGCCCCCATGAGATTCGGGGTTGAATTTAAGGGTTAGAGGCACCTTTGGATGCTTGATTTGGGACGGCACAATTTTTGGCCCCAAAATCAAGTAATTCCTGACCGCGGAGTCAGGAAAACCTCCCAGGATGGGCCGGACGGAATCAGGTCAAATTAAAAAACGAAGGACGCCATGAGATTCGGGGTTGAATTTAAGGGTTAGAGGCACCTTTGGATGCTTGATTTGGGACGGCATAATTTTTGGCCCCAAAATCAAGAAATTCCTGACCGCGGAGTCAGGAAAACCTCCCAGGATGGGCCGGACGGAATCAGGTCAAATTAAAAAACGAAGGACGCCATGAGATTCGGGGTTGAATTTAAGGGTTAGAGGCACCTTTGGATGCTTGATTTGGGACGGCATAATTTTTGGCCCCAAAATCAAGAAATTCCTGACCGCGGAGTCAGGAAAACCTCCCGGGATGGGCCAGCCTGAATCAGGTCAAAATGAAAAACGAAGGCCGCCATGAGATTCGGGGTTGAATTTAAGGGTTAGAGGCACCTTTGGATGCTTGATTTGGGACGGCACAATTTTTGGCCCCAAAATCAAGAAATTCCTGACCGCGGAGTCAGGAAAACCTCCTCGGGTGGGCCGGACCGAATCAGGTCAAATTGAAAAACGAAGGCCGCCATGAGATTCGGGGTTGAATTTAAGGGTTAGAGGCACCTTTGGATGCTTGATTTGGGACGGCATAATTTTTGGCCCCAAAATCAAGAAATTCCTGACCGCGGAGTCAGGAAAACCTCCCAGGATGGGCCGGACGGAATCAGGTCAAATTAAAAAACGAAGGACGCCATGAGATTCGGGGTTGAATTTAAGGGTTAGAGGCACCTTTGGATGCTTGATTTGGGACGGCATAATTTTTGGCCCAAAAATCAAGAAATTCCTGACCGCGGAGTCAGGAAAACCTCACGGGGTGGGCCGGACGGAATCAGGTCAAATTGAAAAACGAAGGCCGCCATGAGATTCGGGGTTGAATTTAAGGGTTAGAGGCACCTTTGGATGCTTGATTTGGGACGGCATAATTTTTGGCCCCAAAATCAAGAAATTCCTGACCGCGGAGTCAGGAAAACCTCCCAGGATGGGCCGGACGGAATCAGGTCAAATTAAAAAACGAAGGACGCCATGAGATTCGGGGTTGAATTTAAGGGTTAGAGGCACCTTTGGATGCTTGATTTGGGACGGCATAATTTTTGGCCCCAAAATCAAGAAATTCCTGACCGCGGAGTCAGGAAAACCTCCCGGGATGGGCCAGCCTGAATCAGGTCAAAATGAAAAACGAAGGCCGCCATGAGATTCGGGGTTGAATTTAAGGGTTAGAGGCACCTTTGGATGCTTGATTTGGGACGGCACAATTTTTGGCCCCAAAATCAAGAAATTCCTGACCGCGGAGTCAGGAAAACCTCCTCGGATGGGCCGGACCGAATCAGGTCAAATTGAAAAACGAAGGCCGCCATGAGATTCGGGGTTGAATTTAAGGGTTAGAGGCACCTTTGGATGCTTGATTTGGGACGGCATAATTTTTGGCCCCAAAATCAAGAAATTCCTGACCGCGGAGTCAGGAAAACCTCCCAGGATGGGCCGGACGGAATCAGGTCAAATTAAAAAACGAAGGACGCCATGAGATTCGGGGTTGAATTTAAGGGTTAGAGGCACCTTTGGATGCTTGATTTGGGACGGCATAATTTTTGGCCCAAAAATCAAGAAATTCCTGACCGCGGAGTCAGGAAAACCTCACGGGGTGGGCCGGACGGAATCAGGTCAAATTGAAAAACGAAGGCCGCCATGAGATTCGGGGTTGAATTTAAGGGTTAGAGGCACCTTTGGATACTTGATTTGGGACGGCACAATTTTTGGCCCCAAAATCAAGAAATTCCTGACCGCGGAGTCAGGAAAACCTCACGGGGTGGGCCGGACGGAATCAGGTCAAATTGAAAAACAAAGGCCGCCATGAGATTCGGGGTTGAATTTAAGGGTTAGAGGCACCTTTGGATGCTTGATTTTGGACGGCATAATTTTTGGCCCAAAAATCAAGAAATTCCTGACCGCGGAGTCAGGAAAACCTCACGGGGTGGGCCGGACGGAATCAGGTCAAATTGAAAAACAAAGGCCGCCATGAGATTCGGGGTTGAATTTAAGGGTTAGAGGCACCTTTGGATGCTTGATTTGGGACGGCATAATTTTTGGCCCAAAAATCAAGAAATTCCTGACCGCGGAGTCAGGAAAACCTCACGGGGTGGGCCGGACGGAATCAGGTCAAATTGAAAAACGAAGGCCGCCATGAGATTCGGGGTTGAATTTAAGGGTTAGAGGCACCTTTGGATGCTTGATTTGGGACGGCATAATTTTTGGCCCCAAAATCAAGAAATTCCTGACCGCGGAGTCAGGAAAACCTCACGGGGTGGGCCGGACGGAATCAGGTCAAATTGAAAAACGAAGGCCGCCATGAGATTCGGGGTTGAATTTAAGGGTTAGAGGCACCTTTGGATGCTTGATTTGGGACGGCATAATTTTTGGCCCCAAAATCAAGAAATTCCTGACCGCGGAGTCAGGAAAACCTCACGGGGTGGGCCGGACGGAATCAGGTCAAATTGAAAAACAAAGGCCGCCATGAGATTCGGGGTTGAATTTAAGGGTTAGAGGCACCTTTGGATGCTTGATTTGGGACGGCATAATTTTTGGCCCAAAAATCAAGAAATTCCTGACCGCGGAGTCAGGAAAACCTCACGGGGTGGGCCGGACGGAATCAGGTCAAATTGAAAAACGAAGGCCGCCATGAGATTCGGGGTTGAATTTAAGGGTTAGAGGCACCTTTGGATGCTTGATTTGGGACGGCATAATTTTTGGCCCAAAAATCAAGAAATTCCTGACCGCGGAGTCAGGAAAACCTCCCGGGATGGGCCAGCCTGAATCAGGTCAAAATGAAAAACGAAGGCCGCCATGAGATTCGGGGTTGAATTTAAGGGTTAGAGGCACCTTTGGATGCTTGATTTGGGACGGCATAATTTTTGGCCCCAAAATCAAGAAATTCCTGACCGCGGAGTCAGGAAAACCTCCTGGGGTGGGCCGGACCGAATCAGGTCAAATTGAAAAACGAAGGCCGCCATGAGATTCGGGGTTGAATTTAAGGGTTAGAGGCACCTTTGGATGCTTGATTTGGGACGGCATAATTTTTGGCCCCAAAATCAAGAAATTCCTGACCGCGGAGTCAGGAAAACCTCCCAGGATGGGCCGGACGGAATCAGGTCAAATTAAAAAACGAAGGACGCCATAAGATTCAGGGTTGAATTTAAGGGTTAGAGGCACCTTTGGATGCTTGATTTGGGACGGCATAATTTTTGGCCCAAAAATCAAGAAATTCCTGACCGCGGAGTCAGGAAAACCTCACGGGGTGGGCCGGACGGAATTCTGTCAAATTGAAAAACGAAGGCCGCCATGAGATTCGGGGTTGAATTTAAGGGTTAGAGGCACCTTTGGATGCTTGATTTGGGACGGCACAATTTTTGGCCCCAAAATCAAGAAATTCCTGACCGCGGAGTCAGGAAAACCTCACGGGGTGGGCCGGACGGAATCAGGTCAAATTGAAAAACAAAGGCCGCCATGAGATTCGGGGTTGAATTTAAGGGTTAGAGGCACCTTTGGATGCTTGATTTGGGACGGCATAATTTTTGGCCCAAAAATCAAGAAATTCCTGACCGCGGAGTCAGGAAAACCTCCCGGGATGGGCCAGCCTGAATCAGGTCAAAATGAAAAACGAAGGCCGCCATGAGATTCGGGGTTGAATTTAAGGGTTAGAGGCACCTTTGGATGCTTGATTTGGGACGGCACAATTTTTGGCCCCAAAATCAAGAAATTCCTGACCGCGGAGTAAGGAAAACCTCACGGGGTGGGCCGGACGGAATCAGGTCAAATTGAAAAACAAAGGCCGCCATGAGATTCGGGGTTGAATTTAAGGGTTAGAGGCACCTTTGGATGCTTGATTTGGGACGGCATAATTTTTGGCCCAAAAATCAAGAAATTCCTGACCGCGGAGTCAGGAAAACCTCCCGGGATGGGCCAGCCTGAATCAGGTCAAAATGAAAAACGAAGGCCGCCATGAGATTCGGGGTTGAATTTAAGGGTTAGAGGCACCTTTGGATGCTTGATTTGGGACGGCACAATTTTTGGCCCCAAAATCAAGAAATTCCTGACCGCGGAGTAAGGAAAACCTCACGGGGTGGGCCGGACGGAATCAGGTCAAATTGAAAAACAAAGGCCGCCATGAGATTCGGGGTTGAATTTAAGGGTTAGAGGCACCTTTGGATGCTTGATTTGGGACGGCATAATTTTTGGCCCCAAAATCAAGAAATTCCTGACTGCGGAGTCAGGAAAACCTCCCAGGATGGGCCGGACGGAATCAGGTTAAATTAAAAACCGAAGGACGCCATGAGATTCGGGGTTGAATTTAAGGGTTAGAGGCACCTTTGGATGCTTGATTTGGGACGGCACAATTTTTGGCCCCAAAATCAAGAAATTCCTGACCGCGAAGTCAGGAAAACCTCACGGGGTGGGCCGGACGGAATCAGGTCAAATTGAAAAACAAAGGCCGCCATGAGATTCGGGGTTGAATTTAAGGGTTAGAGGCACCTTTGGATGCTTGATTTGGGACGGCACAATTTTTGGCCCCAAAATCAAGAAATTCCTGACCGCGGAGTCAGGAAAACCTCACGGGGTGGGCCGGACGGAATCAGGTCAAATTGAAAAACAAAGGCCGCCATGAGATTCGGGGTTGAATTTAAGGGTTAGAGGCACCTTTGGATGCTTGATTTGGGACGGCATAATTTTTGGCCCAAAAATCAAGAAATTCCTGACCGCGGAGTCAGGAAAACCTCACGGGGTGGGCCGGACGGAATCAGGTCAAATTGAAAAACGAAGGCCGCCATGAGATTCGGGGTTGAATTTAAGGGTTAGATGCACCTTTGGATGCTTGATTTGGGACGGCACAATATTTGGCCCCAAAATCAAGAAATTCCTGACCGCGGAGTCAGGAAAACCTCACGGGGTGGGCCGGACGGAATCAGGTCAAATTGAAAAACGAAGGCCGCCATGAGATTCGGGGTTGAATTTAAGGGTTAGAGGCACCTTTGGATGCTTGATTTGGGACGGCATAATTTTTGGCCCAAAAATCAAGAAATTCCTGACCGCGGAGTCAGGAAAACCTCCCGGGATGGGCCAGCCTGAATCAGGTCAAAATGAAAAACGAAGGCCGCCATGAGATTCGGGGTTGAATTTAAGGGTTAGAGGCACCTTTGGATGCTTGATTTGGGACGGCATAATTTTTGGCCCCAAAATCAAGAAATTCCTGACCGCGGAGTCAGGAAAACCTCCTGGGGTGGGCCGGACCGAATCAGGTCAAATTGAAAAACGAAGGCCGCCATGAGATTCGGGGTTGAATTTAAGGGTTAGAGGCACCTTTGGATGCTTGATTTGGGACGGCATAATTTTTGGCCCCAAAATCAAGAAATTCCTGACCGCGGAGTCAGGAAAACCTCCCAGGATGGGCCGGACGGAATCAGGTCAAATTAAAAAACGAAGGACGCCATAAGATTCGGGGTTGAATTTAAGGGTTAGAGGCACCTTTGGATGCTTGATTTGGGACGGCATAATTTTTGGCCCAAAAATCAAGAAATTCCTGACCGCGGAGTCAGGAAAACCTCACGGGGTGGGCCGGACGGAATTCTGTCAAATTGAAAAACGAAGGCCGCCATGAGATTCGGGGTTGAATTTAAGGGTTAGAGGCACCTTTGGATGCTTGATTTGGGACGGCACAATTTTTGGCCCCAAAATCAAGAAATTCCTGACCGCGGAGTCAGGAAAACCTCACGGGGTGGGCCGGACGGAATCAGGTCAAATTGAAAAACAAAGGCCGCCATGAGATTCGGGGTTGAATTTAAGGGTTAGAGGCACCTTTGGATGCTTGATTTGGGACGGCATAATTTTTGGCCCAAAAATCAAGAAATTCCTGACCGCGGAGTCAGGAAAACCTCCCGGGATGGGCCAGCCTGAATCAGGTCAAAATGAAAAACGAAGGCCGCCATGAGATTCGGGGTTGAATTTAAGGGTTAGAGGCACCTTTGGATGCTTGATTTGGGACGGCACAATTTTTGGCCCCAAAATCAAGAAATTCCTGACCGCGGAGTAAGGAAAACCTCACGGGGTGGGCCGGACGGAATCAGGTCAAATTGAAAAACAAAGGCCGCCATGAGATTCGGGGTTGAATTTAAGGGTTAGAGGCACCTTTGGATGCTTGATTTGGGACGGCATAATTTTTGGCCCAAAAATCAAGAAATTCCTGACCGCGGAGTCAGGAAAACCTCCCGGGATGGGCCAGCCTGAATCAGGTCAAAATGAAAAACGAAGGCCGCCATGAGATTCGGGGTTGAATTTAAGGGTTAGAGGCACCTTTGGATGCTTGATTTGGGACGGCACAATTTTTGGCCCCAAAATCAAGAAATTCCTGACCGCGGAGTAAGGAAAACCTCACGGGGTGGGCCGGACGGAATCAGGTCAAATTGAAAAACAAAGGCCGCCATGAGATTCGGGGTTGAATTTAAGGGTTAGAGGCACCTTTGGATGCTTGATTTGGGACGGCATAATTTTTGGCCCAAAAATCAAGAAATTCCTGACCGCGGAGTCAGGAAAACCTCCCGGGATGGGCCAGCCTGAATCAGGTCAAAATGAAAAACGAAGGCCGCCATGAGATTCGGGGTTGAATTTAAGGGTTAGAGGCACCTTTGGATGCTTGATTTGGGACGGCACAATTTTTGGCCCCAAAATCAAGAAATTCCTGACCGCGGAGTAAGGAAAACCTCACGGGGTGGGCCGGACGGAATCAGGTCAAATTGAAAAACAAAGGCCGCCATGAGATTCGGGGTTGAATTTAAGGGTTAGAGGCACCTTTGGATGCTTGATTTGGGACGGCATAATTTTTGGCCCAAAAATCAAGAAATTCCTGACCGCGGAGTCAGGAAAACCTCCCGGGATGGGCCAGCCTGAATCAGGTCAAAATGAAAAACGAAGGCCGCCATGAGATTCGGGGTTGAATTTAAGGGTTAGAGGCACCTTTGGATGCTTGATTTGGGACGGCACAATTTTTGGCCCCAAAATCAAGAAATTCCTGACCGCGGAGTAAGGAAAACCTCACGGGGTGGGCCGGACGGAATCAGGTCAAATTGAAAAACAAAGGCCGCCATGAGATTCGGGGTTGAATTTAAGGGTTAGAGGCACCTTTGGATGCTTGATTTGGGACGGCATAATTTTTGGCCCAAAAATCAAGAAATTCCTGACCGCGGAGTCAGGAAAACCTCACGGGGTGGGCCGGACGGAATCAGGTCAAATTGAAAAACGAAGGCCGCCATGAGATTCGGGGTTGAATTTAAGGGTTAGAGGCACCTTTGGATGCTTGATTTGGGACGGCATAATTTTTGGCCCAAAAATCAAGAAATTCCTGACCGCGGAGTCAGGAAAACCTCCCGGGATGGGCCAGCCTGAATCAGGTCAAAATGAAAAACGAAGGCCGCCATGAGATTCGGGGTTGAATTTAAGGGTTAGAGGCACCTTTGGATGCTTGATTTGGGACGGCATAATTTTTGGCCCCAAAATCAAGAAATTCCTGACCGCGGAGTCAGGAAAACCTCACGGGGTGGGCCGGACGGAATCAGGTCAAATTGAAAAACAAAGGCCGCCATGAGATTCGGGGTTGAATTTAAGGGTTAGAGGCACCTTTGGATGCTTGATTTGGGACGGCACAATATTTGGCCCCAAAATCAAGAAATTCCTGACCGCGGAGTCAGGAAAACCTCACGGGGTGGGCCGGACGGAATCAGGTCAAATTGAAAAACGAAGGCCGCCATGAGATTCGGGGTTGAATTTAAGGGTTAGAGGCACCTTTGGATGCTTGATTTGGGACGGCATAATTTTTGGCCCAAAAATCAAGAAATTCCTGACCGCGGAGTCAGGAAAACCTCCCGGGATGGGCCAGCCTGAATCAGGTCAAAATGAAAAACGAAGGCCGCCATGAGATTCGGGGTTGAATTTAAGGGTTAGAGGCACCTTTGGATGCTTGATTTGGGACGGCATAATTTTTGGCCCCAAAATCAAGAAATTCCTGACCGCGGAGTCAGGAAAACCTCCTGGGGTGGGCCGGACCGAATCAGGTCAAATTGAAAAACGAAGGCCGCCATGAGATTCAGGGTTGAATTTAAGGGTTAGAGGCACCTTTGGATGCTTGATTTGGGACGGCATAATTTTTGGCCCCAAAATCAAGAAATTCCTGACCGCGGAGTCAGGAAAACCTCCCAGGATGGGCCGTACGGAATCAGGTCAAATTAAAAAACGAAGGACGCCATAAGATTCGGGGTTGAATTTAAGGGTTAGAGGCACCTTTGGATGCTTGATTTGGGACGGCATAATTTTTGGCCCAAAAATCAAGAAATTCCTGACCGCGGAGTCAGGAAAACCTCACGGGGTGGGCCGGACGGAATTCTGTCAAATTGAAAAACGAAGGCCGCCATGAGATTCGGGGTTGAATTTAAGGGTTAGAGGCACCTTTGGATGCTTGATTTGGGACGGCATAATTTTTGGCCCAAAAATCAAGAAATTCCTGACCGCGGAGTCAGGAAAACCTCCCGGGATGGGCCAGCCTGAATCAGGTCAAAATGAAAAACGAAGGCCGCCATGAGATTCGGGGTTGAATTTAAGGGTTAGAGGCACCTTTGGATGCTTGATTTGGGACGGCACAATTTTTGGCCCCAAAATCAAGAAATTCCTGACCGCGGAGTAAGGAAAACCTCACGGGGTGGGCCGGACGGAATCAGGTCAAATTGAAAAACAAAGGCCGCCATGAGATTCGGGGTTGAATTTAAGGGTTAGAGGCACCTTTGGATGCTTGATTTGGGACGGCATAATTTTTGGCCCAAAAATCAAGAAATTCCTGACCGCGGAGTCAGGAAAACCTCCCGGGATGGGCCAGCCTGAATCAGGTCAAAATGAAAAACGAAGGCCGCCATGAGATTTGGGGTTGAATTTAAGGGTTAGAGGCACCTTTGGATGCTTGATTTGGGACGGCATAATTTTTGGCCCCAAAATCAAGAAATTCCTGACCGCGGAGTCAGGAAAACCTCACGGGGTGGGCCGGACGGAATCAGGTCAAATTGAAAAACAAAGGCCGCCATGAGATTCGGGGTTGAATTTAAGGGTTAGAGGCACCTTTGGATGCTTGATTTGGGACGGCATAATTTTTGGCCCAAAAATCAAGAAATTCCTGACCGCGGAGTCAGGAAAACCTCACGGGGTGGGCCGGACGGAATCAGGTCAAATTGAAAAACGAAGGCCGCCATGAGATTCGGGGTTGAATTTAAGGGTTAGAGGCACCTTTGGATGCTTGATTTGGGACGGCATAATTTTTGGCCCCAAAATCAAGAAATTCCTGACCGCGGAGTCAGGAAAACCTCCCAGGATGGGCCGGACGGAATCAGGTCAAATTAAAAAACGAAGGACGCCATGAGATTCGGGGTTGAATTTAAGGGTTAGAGGCACCTTTGGATGCTTGATTTGGGACGGCATAATTTTTGGCCCAAAAATCAAGAAATTCCTGACCGCGGAGTCAGGAAAACCTCACGGGGTGGGCCGGATGGAATCAGGTCAAATTGAAAAACGAAGGCCGCCATGAGATTCGGGGTTGAATTTAAGGGTTAGAGGCACCTTTGGATGCTTGATTTGGGACGGCATAATTTTTGGCCCCAAAATCAAGAAATTCCTGACCGCGGAGTCAGGAAAACCTCCCAGGATGGGCCGGACGGAATCAGGTCAAATTAAAAAACGAAGGACGCCATGAGATTCGGGGTTGAATTTAAGGGTTAGAGGCACCTTTGGATGCTTGATTTGGGACGGCATAATTTTTGGCCCAAAAATCAAGAAATTCCTGACCGCGGAGTCAGGAAAACCTCCCGGGATGGGCCAGCCTGAATCAGGTCAAAATGAAAAACGAAGGCCGCCATGAGATTCGGGGTTGAATTTAAGGGTTAGAGGCACCTTTGGATGCTTGATTTGGGACGGCATAATTTTTGGCCCCAAAATCAAGAAATTCCTGACCGCGGAGTCAGGAAAACCTGACGGGGTGGGCCGGACGGAATCAGGTCAAATTGAAAAACAAAGGCCGCCATGAGATTCGGGGTTGAATTTAAGGGTTAGAGGCACCTTTGGATGCTTGATTTGGGACGGCATAATTTTTGGCCCAAAAATCAAGAAATTCCTGACCGCGGAGTCAGGAAAACCTCACGGGGTGGGCCGGACGGAATCAGGTCAAATTGAAAAACGAAGGCCGCCATGAGATTCGGGGTTGAATTTAAGGGTTAGAGGCACCTTTGGATGCTTGATTTGGGACGGCATAATTTTTGGCCCAAAAATCAAGAAATTCCTGACCGCGGAGTCAGGAAAACCTCCCAGGATGGGCCGGACGGAATCAGGTCAAATTAAAAAACGAAGGACGCCATGAGATTCGGGGTTGAATTTAAGGGTTAGAGGCACCTTTGGATGCTTGATTTGGGACGGCATAATTTTTGGCCCAAAAATCAAGAAATTCCTGACCGCGGAGTCAGGAAAACCTCACGGGGTGGGCCGGACGGAATCAGGTCAAATTGAAAAACAAAGGCCGCCATGAGATTCGGGGTTGAATTTAAGGGTTAGAGGCACCTTTGGATGCTTGATTTGGGACAGCATAATTTTTGGCCCCAAAATCAAGAAATTCCTGACCGCGCAGTCAGGAAAACCTCCCAGGATGGGCCGGACGGAATCAGGTCAAATTAAAAAACGAAGGACGCCATGAGATTCGGGGTGGAATTTAAGGGTTAGAGGCACCTTTGGATGCTTGATTTGGGACGGCATAATTTTTGGCCCAAAAATCAAGAAATTCCTGACTGCGGAGTCAGGAAAACCTCACGGGGTGGGCCGGACGGAATTCTGTCAAATTGAAAAACGAAGGCCGCCATGAGATTCGGGGTTGAATTTAAGGGTTAGAGGCACCTTTGGATGCTTGATTTGGGACGGCACAATTTTTGGCCCCAAAATCAAGAAATTCCTGACCGCGGAGTCAGGAAAACCTCACGGGGTGGGCCGGACGGAATCAGGTCAAATTGAAAAACAAAGGCCGCCATGAGATTCGGGGTTGAATTTAAGGGTTAGAGGCACCTTTGGATGCTTGATTTGGGACGGCATAATTTTTGGCCCCAAAATCAAGAAATTCCAGACCGCGGAGTCAGGAAAACCTCCTGGGGTGGGCCGGACCGAATCAGGTCAAATTGAAAAACGAAGGCCGCCATGAGATTCGGGGTTGAATTTAAGGGTTAGAGGCACCTTTGGATGCTTGATTTGGGACGGCATAATTTTTGGCCCCAAAATCAAGAAATTCCTGACCGCGGAGTCAGGAAAACCTCCCAGGATGGGCCGGACGGAATCAGGTCAAATTAAAAAACGAAGGACGCCATGAGATTCGGGGTTGAATTTAAGGGTTAGAGGCACCTTTGGATGCTTGATTTGGGACGGCATAATTTTTGGCCCAAAAATCAAGAAATTCCTGACCGCGGAGTCAGGAAAACCTCACGGGGTGGGCCGGACGGAATCAGGTCAAATTGAAAAACGAAGGCCGCCATGAGATTCGGGGTTGAATTTAAGGGTTAGAGGCACCTTTGGATGCTTGATTTGGGACGGCACAATATTTGGCCCCAAAATCAAGAAATTCCTGACCGCGGAGTCAGGAAAACCTCACGGGGTGGGCCGGACGGAATCAGGTCAAATTGAAAAACGAAGGCCGCCATGAGATTCGGGGTTGAATTTAAGGGTTAGAGGCACCTTTGGATGCTTGATTTGGGACGGCATAATTTTTGGCCCAAAAATCAAGAAATTCCTGACCGCGGAGTGAGGAAAACCTCCCGGGATGGGCCAGCCTGAATCAGGTCAAAATGAAAAACGAAGGCCGCCATGAGATTCGGGGTTGAATTTAAGGGTTAGAGGCACCTTTGGATGCTTGATTTGGGACGGCATAATTTTTGGCCCCAAAATCAAGAAATTCCTGACCGCGGAGTCAGGAAAACCTCACGGGGTGGGCCGGACGGAATCAGGTCAAATTAAAAAACGAAGGACGCCATGAGATTCGTGGTTGAATTTAAGGGTTAGAGGCACATTTGGATGCTTGATTTGGGACGGCATAATTTTTGGCCCAAAAATCAAGAAATTCCTGACCGCGGAGTCAGGAAAACCTCACGGGGTGGGCCGGACGGAATCAGGTCAAATTGAAAAACGAATGCCGCCATGAGATTCGGGGTTGAATTTAAGGGTTAGAGGCACCTTTGGATGCTTGATTTGGGACGGCACAATATTTGGCCCCAAAATCAAGAAATTCCTGACCGCGGAGTCAGGAAAACCTCACGGGGTGGGCCGGACCGAATCAGGTCAAATTGAAAAACGAAGGCCGCCATGAGATTCGGGGTTGAATTTAAGGGTTAGAGGCACCTTTGGATGCTTGATTTGGGACGGCATAATTTTTGGCCCCAAAATCAAGAGATTCCTGACCGCGGAGTCAGGAAAACCTCCCAGGATGGGCCGGACGGAATCAGGTGAAATTAAAAAACGAAGGACGCCATGAGATTCGTGGTTGAATTTAAGGGTTAGAGGCACCTTTGGATGCTTGATTTGGGACGGCATAATTTTTGGCCCAAAAATCAAGAAATTCCTGACCGCGGAGTCAGGAAAACCTCACGGGGTGGGCCGGACGGAATCAGGTCAAATTGAAAAACAAAGGCCGCCATGAGATTCGGGGTTGAATTTAAGGGTTAGAGGCACCTTTGGATGCTTGATTTGGGACGGCATAATTTTTGGCCCCAAAATCAAGAAATTCCTGACCGCGGAGTCAGGAAAACCTCCCAGGATGGGCCGGACGGAATCAGGTCAAATTAAAAAACGAAGGACGCCATGAGATTCGGGGTTGAATTTAAGGGTTAGAGGCACCTTTGGATGCTTGATTTGGGACGGCATAATTTTTGGCCCAAAAATCAAGAAATTCCTGACTGCGGAGTCAGGAAAACCTCACGGGGTGGGCCGGACGGAATTCTGTCAAATTGAAAAACGAAGGCCGCCATGAGATTCGGGGTTGAATTTAAGGGTTAGAGGCACCTTTGGATGCTTGATTTGGGACGGCACAATTTTTGGCCCCAAAATCAAGAAATTCCTGACCGCGGAGTCAGGAAAACCTCCTGGGGTTGGCCGGACCGAATCAGGTCAAATTGAAAAACGAAGGCCGCCATGAGATTCGGTGTTGAATTTAAGGGTTAGAGGCACCTTTGGATGCTTGATTTGGGACGGCATAATTTTTGGCCCAAAAATCAAGAAATTCCTGACCGCGGAGTGAGGAAAACCTCCCGGGATGGGCCAGCCTGAATCAGGTCAAAATGAAAAACGAAGGCCGCCATGAGATTCGGGGTTGAATTTAAGGGTTAGAGGCACCTTTGGATGCTTGATTTGGGACGGCATAATTTTTGGCCCCAAAATCAAGAAATTCCTGACCGCGGAGTCAGGAAAACCTCCTGGGGTGGGCCGGACCGAATCAGGTCAAATTGAAAAACGAAGGCCGCCATGAGATTCGGGGTTGAATTTAAGGGTTAGAGGCACCTTTGGATGCTTGATTTGGGACGGCATAATTTTTGGCCCCAAAATCAAGAGATTCCTGACCGCGGAGTCAGGAAAACCTCCCAGGATGGGCCGGACGGAATCAGGTCAAATTAAAAAACGAAGGACGCCATGAGATTCGTGGTTGAATTTAAGGGTTAGAGGCACATTTGGATGCTTGATTTGGGACGGCATAATTTTTGGCCCAAAAATCAAGAAATTCCTGACCGCGGAGTCAGGAAAACCTCACGGGGTGGGCCGGACGGAATCAGGTCAAATTGAAAAACGAATGCCGCCATGAGATTCGGGGTTGAATTTAAGGGTTAGAGGCACCTTTGGATGCTTGATTTGGGACGGCACAATATTTGGCCCCAAAATCAAGAAATTCCTGACCGCGGAGTCAGGAAAACCTCACGGGGTGGGCCGGACCGAATCAGGTCAAATTGAAAAACGAAGGCCGCCATGAGATTCGGGGTTGAATTTAAGGGTTAGAGGCACCTTTGGATGCTTGATTTGGGACGGCATAATTTTTGGCCCCAAAATCAAGAGATTCCTGACCGCGGAGTCAGGAAAACCTCCCAGGATGGGCCGGACGGAATCAGGTCAAATTAAAAAACGAAGGACGCCATGAGATTCGTGGTTGAATTTAAGGGTTAGAGGCACCTTTGGATGCTTGATTTGGGACGGCATAATTTTTGGCCCAAAAATCAAGAAATTCCTGACCGCGGAGTCAGGAAAACCTCACGGGGTGGGCCGGACGGAATCAGGTCAAATTGAAAAACGAAGGACGCCATGAGATTCGGGGTTGAATTTAAGGGTTAGAGGCACCTTTGGATGCTTGATTTGGGACGGCATAATTTTTGGCCCAAAAATCAAGAAATTCCTGACCGCGGAGTCAGGAAAACCTCACGGGGTGGGCCGGACGGAATCAGGTCAAATTGAAAAACGAAGGCCGCCATGAGATTCGGGGTTGAATTTAAGGGTTAGAGGCACCTTTGGATGCTTGATTTGGGACGGCATAATTTTTGGCCCCAAAATCAAGAAATTCCTGACCGCGGAGTCAGGAAAACCTCCCAGGATGGGCCGGACGGAATCAGGTCAAATTAAAAAACGAAGGACGCCATGAGATTCGGGGTTGAATTTAAGGGTTAGAGGCACCTTTGGATGCTTGATTTGGGACGGCATAATTTTTGGCCCAAAAATCAAGAAATTCCTGACCGCGGAGTCAGGAAAACCTCACGGGGTGGGCCGGACGGAATCAGGTCAAATTGAAAAACGAAGGCCGCCATGAGATTCGGGGTTGAATTTAAGGGTTAGAGGCACCTTTGGATGCTTGATTTGGGACGGCATAATTTTTGGCCCCAAAATCAAGAAATTCCTGACCGCGGAGTCAGGAAAACCTCCCAGGATGGGCCGGACGGAATCAGGTCAAATTAAAAAACGAAGGACGCCATGAGATTCGGGGTTGAATTTAAGGGTTAGAGGCACCTTTGGATGCTTGATTTGGGACGGCATAATTTTTGGCCCAAAAATCAAGAAATTCCTGACCGCGGAGTCAGGAAAACCTCCCGGGATGGGCCAGCCTGAATCAGGTCAAAATGAAAAACGAAGGCCGCCATGAGATTCGGGGTTGAATTTAAGGGTTAGAGGCACCTTTGGATGCTTGATTTGGGACGGCATAATTTTTGGCCCCAAAATCAAGAAATTCCTGACCGCGGAGTCAGGAAAACCTGACGGGGTGGGCCGGACGGAATCAGGTCAAATTGAAAAACAAAGGCCGCCATGAGATTCGGGGTTGAATTTAAGGGTTAGAGGCACCTTTGGATGCTTGATTTGGGACGGCATAATTTTTGGCCCAAAAATCAAGAAATTCCTGACCGCGGAGTCAGGAAAACCTCACGGGGTGGGCCGGACGGAATCAGGTCAAATTGAAAAACGAAGGCCGCCATGAGATTCGGGGTTGAATTTAAGGGTTAGAGGCACCTTTGGATGCTTGATTTGGGACGGCATAATTTTTGGCCCAAAAATCAAGAAATTCCTGACCGCGGAGTCAGGAAAACCTCCCAGGATGGGCCGGACGGAATCAGGTCAAATTAAAAAACGAAGGACGCCATGAGATTCGGGGTTGAATTTAAGGGTTAGAGGCACCTTTGGATGCTTGATTTGGGACGGCATAATTTTTGGCCCCAAAATCAAGAAATTCCTGACCGCGGAGTCAGGAAAACCTCCCGGGATGGGCCAGCCTGAATCAGGTCAAAATGAAAAACGAAGGCCGCCATGAGATTCGGGGTTGAATTTAAGGGTTAGAGGCACCTTTGGATGCTTGATTTGGGACGGCATAATTTTTGGCCCCAAAATCAAGAAATTCCTGACCGCGGAGTCAGGAAAACCTGACGGGGTGGGCCGGACGGAATCAGGTCAAATTGAAAAACAAAGGCCGCCATGAGATTCGGGGTTGAATTTAAGGGTTAGAGGCACCTTTGGATGCTTGATTTGGGTCGGCATAATTTTTGGCCCAAAAATCAAGAAATTCCTGACCGCGGAGTCAGGAAAACCTCACGGGGTGGGCCGGACGGAATCAGGTCAAATTGAAAAACGAAGGCCGCCATGAGATTCGGGGTTGAATTTAAGGGTTAGAGGCACCTTTGGATGCTTGATTTGGGACGGCATAATTTTTGGCCCAAAAATCAAGAAATTCCTGACCGCGGAGTCAGGAAAACCTCCCAGGATGGGCCGGACGGAATCAGGTCAAATTAAAAAACGAAGGACGCCATGAGATTCGGGGTTGAATTTAAGGGTTAGAGGCACCTTTGGATGCTTGATTTGGGACGGCATAATTTTTGGCCCAAAAATCAAGAAATTCCTGACCGCGGAGTCAGGAAAACCTCACGGGGTGGGCCGGACGGAATCAGGTCAAATTGAAAAACAAAGGCCGCCATGAGATTCGGGGTTGAATTTAAGGGTTAGAGGCACCTTTGGATGCTTGATTTGGGACGGCATAATTTTTGGCCCCAAAATCAAGAAATTCCTGACCGCGGAGTCAGGAAAACCTCCCAGGATGGGCCGGACGGAATCAGGTCAAATTAAAAAACGAAGGACGCCATGAGATTCGGGGTTGAATTTAAGGGTTAGAGGCACCTTTGGATGCTTGATTTGGGACGGCATAATTTTTGGCCCAAAAATCAAGAAATTCCTGACTGCGGAGTCAGGAAAACCTCACGGGGTGGGCCGGACGGAATTCTGTCAAATTGAAAAACGAAGGCCGCCATGAGATTCGGGGTTGAATTTAAGGGTTAGAGGCACCTTTGGATGCTTGATTTGGGACGGCACAATTTTTGGCCCCAAAATCAAGAAATTCCTGACCGCGGAGTCAGGAAAACCTCACGGGGTGGGCCGGACGGAATCAGGTCAAATTGAAAAACAAAGGCCGCCATGAGATTCGGGGTTGAATTTAAGGGTTAGAGGCACCTTTGGATGCTTGATTTGGGACGGCATAATTTTTGGCCCCAAAATCAAGAAATTCCAGACCGCGGAGTCAGGAAAACCTCCTGGGGTGGGCCGGACCGAATCAGGTCAAATTGAAAAACGAAGGCCGCCATGAGATTCGGGGTTGAATTTAAGGGTTAGAGGCACCTTTGGATGCTTGATTTGGGACGGCATAATTTTTGGCCCCAAAATCAAGAAATTCCTGACCGCGGAGTCAGGAAAACCTCCCAGGATGGGCCGGACGGAATCAGGTCAAATTAAAAAACGAAGGACGCCATGAGATTCGGGGTTGAATTTAAGGGTTAGAGGCACCTTTGGATGCTTGATTTGGGACGGCATAATTTTTGGCCCAAAAATCAAGAAATTCCTGACCGCGGAGTCAGGAAAACCTCACGGGGTGGGCCGGACGGAATCAGGTCAAATTGAAAAACGAAGGCCGCCATGAGATTCGGGGTTGAATTTAAGGGTTAGAGGCACCTTTGGATGCTTGATTTGGGACGGCACAATATTTGGCCCCAAAATCAAGAAATTCCTGACCGCGGAGTCAGGAAAACCTCACGGGGTGGGCCGGACGGAATCAGGTCAAATTGAAAAACGAAGGCCGCCATGAGATTCGGGGTTGAATTTAAGGGTTAGAGGCACCTTTGGATGCTTGATTTGGGACGGCATAATTTTTGGCCCAAAAATCAAGAAATTCCTGACCGCGGAGTGAGGAAAACCTCCCGGGATGGGCCAGCCTGAATCAGGTCAAAATGAAAAACGAAGGCCGCCATGAGATTCGGGGTTGAATTTAAGGGTTAGAGGCACCTTTGGATGCTTGATTTGGGACGGCATAATTTTTGGCCCCAAAATCAAGAAATTCCTGACCGCGGAGTCAGGAAAACCTCCTGGGGTGGGCCGGACCGAATCAGGTCAAATTGAAAAACGAAGGCCGCCATGAGATTCGGGGTTGAATTTAAGGGTTAGAGGCACCTTTGGATGCTTGATTTGGGACGGCATAATTTTTGGCCCCAAAATCAAGAGATTCCTGACCGCGGAGTCAGGAAAACCTCCCAGGATGGGCCGGACGGAATCAGGTCAAATTAAAAAACGAAGGACGCCATGAGATTCGTGGTTGAATTTAAGGGTTAGAGGCACATTTGGATGCTTGATTTGGGACGGCATAATTTTTGGCCCAAAAATCAAGAAATTCCTGACCGCGGAGTCAGGAAAACCTCACGGGGTGGGCCGGACGGAATCAGGTCAAATTGAAAAACGAATGCCGCCATGAGATTCGGGGTTGAATTTAAGGGTTAGAGGCACCTTTGGATGCTTGATTTGGGACGGCACAATATTTGGCCCCAAAATCAAGAAATTCCTGACCGCGGAGTCAGGAAAACCTCACGGGGTGGGCCGGACCGAATCAGGTCAAATTGAAAAACGAAGGCCGCCATGAGATTCGGGGTTGAATTTAAGGGTTAGAGGCACCTTTGGATGCTTGATTTGGGACGGCATAATTTTTGGCCCCAAAATCAAGAGATTCCTGACCGCGGAGTCAGGAAAACCTCCCAGGATGGGCCGGACGGAATCAGGTCAAATTAAAAAACGAAGGACGCCATGAGATTCGTGGTTGAATTTAAGGGTTAGAGGCACCTTTGGATGCTTGATTTGGGACGGCATAATTTTTGGCCCAAAAATCAAGAAATTCCTGACCGCGGAGTCAGGAAAACCTCACGGGGTGGGCCGGACGGAATCAGGTCAAATTGAAAAACAAAGGCCGCCATGAGATTCGGGGTTGAATTTAAGGTTTAGAGGCACCTTTGAATGCTTGATTTGGGACGGCATAATTTTTGGCCCCAAAATCAAGAAATTCCTGACCGCGGAGTCAGGAAAACCTCCCAGGATGGGCCGGACGGAATCAGGTCAAATTAAAAAACGAAGGACGCCATGAGATTCGGGGTTGAATTTAAGGGTTAGAGGCACCTTTGGATGCTTGATTTGGGACGGCATAATTTTTGGCCCAAAAATCAAGAAATTCCTGACTGCGGAGTCAGGAAAACCTCACGGGGTGGGCCGGACGGAATTCTGTCAAATTGAAAAACGAAGGCCGCCATGAGATTCGGGGTTGAATTTAAGGGTTAGAGGCACCTTTGGATGCTTGATTTGGGACGGCACAATTTTTGGCCCCAAAATCAAGAAATTCCTGACCGCGGAGTCAGGAAAACCTCACGGGGTGGGCCGGACGGAATCAGGTCAAATTGAAAAACAAAGGCCGCCATGAGATTCGGGGTTGAATTTAAGGGTTAGAGGCACCTTTGGATGCTTGATTTGGGACGGCATAATTTTTGGCCCAAAAATCAAGAAATTCCTGACCGCGGAGTCAGGAAAACCTCCCGGGATGGGCCAGCCTGAATCAGGTCAAAATGAAAAACGAAGGCCGCCATGAGATTCGGGGTTGAATTTAAGGGTTAGAGGCACCTTTGGATGCTTGATTTGGGACGGCATAATTTTTGGCCCCAAAATCAAGAAATTCCAGACCGCGGAGTCAGGAAAACCTCCTGGGGTGGGCCGGACCGAATCAGGTCAAATTGAAAAACGAAGGCCGCCATGAGATTCGGGGTTGAATTTAAGGGTTAGAGGCACCTTTGGATGCTTGATTTGGGACGGCATAATTTTTGGCCCAAAAATCAAGAAATTCCTGACCGCGGAGTGAGGAAAACCTCCCGGGATGGGCCAGCCTGAATCAGGTCAAAATGAAAAACGAAGGCCGCCATGAGATTCGGGGTTGAATTTAAGGGTTAGAGGCACCTTTGGATGCTTGATTTGGGACGGCATAATTTTTGGCCCCAAAATCAAGAAATTCCTGACCGCGGAGTCAGGAAAACCTCCTGGGGTGGGCCGGACCGAATCAGGTCAAATTGAAAAACGAAGGCCGCCATGAGATTCGGGGTTGAATTTAAGGGTTAGAGGCACCTTTGGATGCTTGATTTGGGACGGCATAATTTTTGGCCCCAAAATCAAGAGATTCCTGACCGCGGAGTCAGGAAAACCTCCCAGGATGGGCCGGACGGAATCAGGTCAAATTAAAAAACGAAGGACGCCATGAGATTCGTGGTTGAATTTAAGGGTTAGAGGCACATTTGGATGCTTGATTTGGGACGGCATAATTTTTGGCCCAAAAATCAAGAAATTCCTGACCGCGGAGTCAGGAAAACCTCACGGGGTGGGCCGGACGGAATCAGGTCAAATTGAAAAACGAATGCCGCCATGAGATTCGGGGTTGAATTTAAGGGTTAGAGGCACCTTTGGATGCTTGATTTGGGACGGCACAATATTTGGCCCCAAAATCAAGAAATTCCTGACCGCGGAGTCAGGAAAACCTCACGGGGTGGGCCGGACCGAATCAGGTCAAATTGAAAAACGAAGGCCGCCATGAGATTCGGGGTTGAATTTAAGGGTTAGAGGCACCTTTGGATGCTTGATTTGGGACGGCATAATTTTTGGCCCCAAAATCAAGAGATTCCTGACCGCGGAGTCAGGAAAACCTCCCAGGATGGGCCGGACGGAATCAGGTCAAATTAAAAAACGAAGGACGCCATGAGATTCGTGGTTGAATTTAAGGGTTAGAGGCACCTTTGGATGCTTGATTTGGGACGGCATAATTTTTGGCCCAAAAATCAAGAAATTCCTGACCGCGGAGTCAGGAAAACCTCACGGGGTGGGCCGGACGGAATCAGGTCAAATTGAAAAACAAAGGCCGCCATGAGATTCGGGGTTGAATTTAAGGGTTAGAGGCACCTTTGAATGCTTGATTTGGGACGGCATAATTTTTGGCCCCAAAATCAAGAAATTCCTGACCGCGGAGTCAGGAAAACCTCCCAGGATGGGCCGGACGGAATCAGGTCAAATTAAAAAACGAAGGACGCCATGAGATTCGGGGTTGAATTTAAGGGTTAGAGGCACCTTTGGATGCTTGATTTGGGACGGCATAATTTTTGGCCCAAAAATCAAGAAATTCCTGACTGCGGAGTCAGGAAAACCTCACGGGGTGGGCCGGACGGAATTCTGTCAAATTGAAAAACGAAGGCCGCCATGAGATTCGGGGTTGAATTTAAGGGTTAGAGGCACCTTTGGATGCTTGATTTGGGACGGCACAATTTTTGGCCCCAAAATCAAGAAATTCCTGACCGCGGAGTCAGGAAAACCTCACGGGGTGGGCCGGACGGAATCAGGTCAAATTGAAAAACAAAGGCCGCCATGAGATTCGGGGTTGAATTTAAGGGTTAGAGGCACCTTTGGATGCTTGATTTGGGACGGCATAATTTTTGGCCCAAAAATCAAGAAATTCCTGACCGCGGAGTCAGGAAAACCTCCCGGGATGGGCCAGCCTGAATCAGGTCAAAATGAAAAACGAAGGCCGCCATGAGATTCGGGGTTGAATTTAAGGGTTAGAGGCACCTTTGGATGCTTGATTTGGGACGGCATAATTTTTGGCCCCAAAATCAAGAAATTCCAGACCGCGGAGTCAGGAAAACCTCCTGGGGTGGGCCGGACCGAATCAGGTCAAATTGAAAAACGAAGGCCGCCATGAGATTCGGGGTTGAATTTAAGGGTTAGAGGCACCTTTGGATGCTTGATTTGGGACGGCATAATTTTTGGCCCAAAAATCAAGAAATTCCTGACCGCGGAGTGAGGAAAACCTCCCGGGATGGGCCAGCCTGAATCAGGTCAAAATGAAAAACGAAGGCCGCCATGAGATTCGGGGTTGAATTTAAGGGTTAGAGGCACCTTTGGATGCTTGATTTGGGACGGCATAATTTTTGGCCCCAAAATCAAGAAATTCCTGACCGCGGAGTCAGGAAAACCTCCTGGGGTGGGCCGGACCGAATCAGGTCAAATTGAAAAACGAAGGCCGCCATGAGATTCGGGGTTGAATTTAAGGGTTAGAGGCACCTTTGGATGCTTGATTTGGGACGGCATAATTTTTGGCCCCAAAATCAAGAGATTCCTGACCGCGGAGTCAGGAAAACCTCCCAGGATGGGCCGGACGGAATCAGGTCAAATTAAAAAACGAAGGACGCCATGAGATTCGTGGTTGAATTTAAGGGTTAGAGGCACATTTGGATGCTTGATTTGGGACGGCATAATTTTTGGCCCAAAAATCAAGAAATTCCTGACCGCGGAGTCAGGAAAACCTCACGGGGTGGGCCGGACGGAATCAGGTCAAATTGAAAAATGAATGCCGCCATGAGATTCGGGGTTGAATTTAAGGGTTAGAGGCACCTTTGGATGCTTGATTTGGGACGGCACAATATTTGGCCCCAAAATCAAGAAATTCCTGACCGCGGAGTCAGGAAAACCTCACGGGGTGGGCCGGACCGAATCAGGTCAAATTGAAAAACGAAGGCCGCCATGAGATTCGGGGTTGAATTTAAGGGTTAGAGGCACCTTTGGATGCTTGATTTGGGACGGCATAATTTTTGGCCCCAAAATCAAGAGATTCCTGACCGCGGAGTCAGGAAAACCTCCCAGGATGGGCCGGACGGAATCAGGTCAAATTAAAAAACGAAGGACGCCATGAGATTCGTGGTTGAATTTAAGGGTTAGAGGCACCTTTGGATGCTTGATTTGGGACGGCATAATTTTTGGCCCAAAAATCAAGAAATTCCTGACCGCGGAGTCAGGAAAACCTCACGGGGTGGGCCGGACGGAATCAGGTCAAATTGAAAAACAAAGGCCGCCATGAGATTCGGGGTTGAATTTAAGGGTTAGAGGCACCTTTGGATGCTTGATTTGGGACGGCATAATTTTTGGCCCCAAAATCAAGAAATTCCTGACCGCGGAGTCAGGAAAACCTCCCAGGATGGGCCGGACGGAATCAGGTCAAATTAAAAAACGAAGGACGCCATGAGATTCGGGGTTGAATTTAAGGGTTAGAGGCACCTTTGGATGCTTGATTTGGGACGGCATAATTTTTGGCCCAAAAATCAAGAAATTCCTGACTGCGGAGTCAGGAAAACCTCACGGGGTGGGCCGGACGGAATTCTGTCAAATTGAAAAACGAAGGCCGCCATGAGATTCGGGGTTGAATTTAAGGGTTAGAGGCACCTTTGGATGCTTGATTTGGGACGGCACAATTTTTGGCCCCAAAATCAAGAAATTCCTGACCGCGGAGTAAGGAAAACCTCACGGGGTGGGCCGGACGGAATCAGGTCAAATTGAAAAACAAAGGCCGCCATGAGATTCGGGGTTGAATTTAAGGGTTAGAGGCACCTTTGGATGCTTGATTTGGGACGGCATAATTTTTGGCCCAAAAATCAAGAAATTCCTGACCGCGGAGTCAGGAAAACCTCCCGGGATGGGCCAGCCTGAATCAGGTCAAAATGAAAAACGAAGGCCGCCATGAGATTCGGGGTTGAATTTAAGGGTTAGAGGCACCTTTGGATGCTTGATTTGGGACGGCATAATTTTTGGCCCAAAAATCAAGAAATTCCTGACCGCGGAGTCAGGAAAACCTCACGGGGTGGGCCGGACGGAATCAGGTCAAATTGAAAAACGAAGGCCGCCATGAGATTCGGGGTTGAATTTAAGGGTTAGAGGCACCTTTGGATGCTTGATTTGGGACGGCACAATATTTGGCCCCAAAATCAAGAAATTCCTGACCGCGGAGTCAGGAAAACCTCCCGGGATGGGCCAGCCTGAATCAGGTCAAAATGAAAAACGAAGGCCGCCATGAGATTCGGGGTTGAATTTAAGGGTTAGAGGCACCTTTGGATGCTTGATTTGGGACGGCACAATTTTTGGCCCCAAAATCAAGAAATTCCTGACCGCGGAGTAAGGAAAACCTCACGGGGTGGGCCGGACGGAATCAGGTCAAATTGAAAAACGAAGGCCGCCATGAGATTCGGGGTTGAATTTAAGGGTTAGAGGCACCTTTGGATGCTTGATTTGGGACGGCATAATTTTTGGCCCAAAAATCAAGAAATTCCTGACCGCGGAGTCAGGAAAACCTCCCGGGATGGGCCAGCCTGAATCAGGTCAAAATGAAAAACGAAGGCCGCCATGAGATTCGGGGTTGAATTTAAGGGTTAGAGGCACCTTTGGATGCTTGATTTGGGACGGCATAATTTTTGGCCCCAAAATCAAGAAATTCCTGACCGCGGAGTCAGGAAAACCTCCTGGGGTGGGCCGGACCGAATCAGGTCAAATTGAAAAACGAAGGCCGCCATGAGATTCGGGGTTGAATTTAAGGGTTAGAGGCACCTTTGGATGCTTGATTTGGGACGGCATAATTTTTGGCCCCAAAATCAAGAGATTCCTGACCGCGGAGTCAGGAAAACCTCCCAGGATGGGCCGGACGGAATCAGGTCAAATTAAAAAACGAAGGCCGCCATGAGATTCGGGGTTGAATTTAAGGGTTAGAGGCACCTTTGGATGCTTGATTTGGGACGGCATAATTTTTGGCCCAAAAATCAAGAAATTCCTGACCGCGGAGTCAGGAAAACCTCCCGGGATGGGCCAGCCTGAATCAGGTCAAAATGAAAAACGAAGGCCGCCATGAGATTCGGGGTTGAATTTAAGGGTTAGAGGCACCTTTGGATGCTTGATTTGGGACGGCATAATTTTTGGCCCCAAAATCAAGAAATTCCTGACCGCGGAGTCAGGAAAACCTCCTGGGGTGGGCCGGACCGAATCAGGTCAAATTGAAAAACGAAGGCCGCCATGAGATTCGGGGTTGAATTTAAGGGTTAGAGGCACCTTTGGATGCTTGATTTGGGACGGCATAATTTTTGGCCCCAAAATCAAGAGATTCCTGACCGCGGAGTCAGGAAAACCTCCCAGGATGGGCCGGACGGAATCAGGTCAAATTAAAAAACGAAGGACGCCATGAGATTCGTGGTTGAATTTAAGGGTTAGAGGCACATTTGGATGCTTGATTTGGGACGGCATAATTTTTGGCCCCAAAATCAAGAAATTCCTGACCGCGGAGTCAGGAAAACCTCACGGGGTGGGCCGGACGGAATCAGGTCAAATTGAAAAACGAATGCCGCCATGAGATTCGGGGTTGAATTTAAGGGTTAGAGGCACCTTTGGATGCTTGATTTGGGACGGCACAATATTTGGCCCCAAAATCAAGAAATTCCTGACCGCGGAGTCAGGAAAACCTCACGGGGTGGGCCGGACGGAATCAGGTCAAATTGAAAAACGAAGGCCGCCATGAGATTCGGGGTTGAATTTAAGGGTTAGAGGCACCTTTGGATGCTTGATTTGGGACGGCATAATTTTTGGCCCCAAAATCAAGAGATTCCTGACCGCGGAGTCAGGAAAACCTCCCAGGATGGGCCGGACGGAATCAGGTCAAATTAAAAAACGAAGGACGCCATGAGATTCGTGGTTGAATTTAAGGGTTAGAGGCACCTTTGGATGCTTGATTTGGGACGGCATAATTTTTGGCCCAAAAATCAAGAAATTCCTGACCGCGGAGTCAGGAAAACCTCACGGGGTGGGCCGGACGGAATCAGGTCAAATTGAAAAACGAAGGCCGCCATGAGATTCGGGGTTGAATTTAAGGGTTAGAGGCACCTTTGGATGCTTGATTTGGGACGGCACAATATTTGGCCCCAAAATCAAGAAATTCCTGACCGCGGAGTCAGGAAAACCTCACGGGGTGGGCCTTACGGAATCAGGTCAAATTGAAAAACGAAGGCCGCCATGAGATTCGGGGTTGAATTTAAGGGTTAGAGGCACCTTTGGATGCTTGATTTGGGACGGCATAATTTTTGGCCCAAAAATCAAGAAATTCCTGACCGCGGAGTCAGGAAAACCTCCCGGGATGGGCCAGCCTGAATCAGGTCAAAATGAAAAACGAAGGCCGCCATGAGATTCGGGGTTGAATTTAAGGGTTAGAGGCACCTTTGGATGCTTGATTTGGGACGGCATAATTTTTGGCCCCAAAATCAAGAAATTCCTGACCTCGGAGTCAGGAAAACCTCCTGGGGTGGGCCGGACCGAATCAGGTCAAATTGAAAAACGAAGGCCGCCATGAGATTCGGGGTTGAATTTAAGGGTTAGAGGCACCTTTGGATGCTTGATTTGGGACGGCATAATTTTTGGCCCCAAAATCAAGAAATTCCTGACCGCGGAGTCAGGAAAACCTCCCAGGATGGGCCGGACGGAATCAGGTCAAATTAAAAAACGAAGGACGCCATGAGATTCGGGGTTGAATTTAAGGGTTAGAGGCACCTTTGGATGCTTGATTTGGGACGGCATAATTTTTGGCCCAAAAATCAAGAAATTCCTGACCGCGGAGTCAGGAAAACCTCACGGGGTGGGCCGGACGGAATCAGGTCAAATTGAAAAACGAAGGCCGCCATGAGATTCGGGGTTGAATTTAAGGGTTAGAGGCACCTTTGGATGCTTGATTTGGGACGGCACAATTTTTGGCCCCAAAATCAAGAAATTCCTGACCGCGGAGTCAGGAAAACCTCACGGGGTGGGCCGGACGGAATCAGGTCAAATTGAAAAACGAAGGCCGCCATGAGATTCGGGGTTGAATTTAAGGGTTAGAGGCACCTTTGGATGCTTGATTTGGGACGGCATAATTTTTGGCCCAAAAATCAAGAAATTCCTGACCGCGGAGTCAGGAAAACCTCCCGGGATGGGCCAGCCTGAATCAGGTCAAAATGAAAAACGAAGGCCGCCATGAGATTCGGGGTTGAATTTAAGGGTTAGAGGCACCTTTGGATGCTTGATTTGGGACAGCATAATTTTTGGCCCCAAAATCAAGAAATTCCTGACCGCGGAGTCAGGAAAACCTCCTGGGGTGGGCCGGACCGAATCAGGTCAAATTGAAAAACGAAGGCCGCCATGAGATTCGGGGTTGAATTTAAGGGTTAGAGGCACCTTTGGATGCTTGATTTGGGACGGCATAATTTTTGGCCCCAAAATCAAGAAATTCCTGACCGCGGAGTCAGGAAAACCTCCTGGGGTGGGCCGGACCGAATCAGGTCAAATTGAAAAACGAAGGCCGCCATGAGATTCGGGGTTGAATTTAAGGGTTAGAGGCACCTTTGGATGCTTGATTTGGGACGGCATAATTTTTGGCCCCAAAATCAAGAAATTCCTGACCGCGGAGTCAGGAAAACCTCCCAGGATGGGCCGGACGGAATCAGGTCAAATTAAAAAACGAAGGACGCCATGAGATTCGGGGTTGAATTTAAGGGTTAGAGGCACCTTTGGATGCTTGATTTGGGACGGCACAATTTTTGGCCCCAAAATCAAGAAATTCCTGACCGCGGAGTCAGGAAAACCTCACGGGGTGGGCCGGACGGAATCAGGTCAAATTGAAAAACAAAGGCCGCCATGAGATTCGGGGTTGAATTTAAGGGTTAGAGGCACCTTTGGATGCTTGATTTGGGACGGCATAATTTTTGGCCCAAAAATCAAGAAATTCCTGACCGCGGAGTCAGGAAAACCTCCCGGGATGGGCCAGCCTGAATCAGGTCAAAATGAAAAACGAAGGCCGCCATGAGATTCGGGGTTGAATTTAAGGGTTAGAGGCACCTTTGGATGCTTGATTTGGGACGGCACAATTTTTGGCCCCAAAATCAAGAAATTCCTGACCGCGGAGTAAGGAAAACCTCACGGGGTGGGCCGGACGGAATCAGGTCAAATTGAAAAACAAAGGCCGCCATGAGATTCGGGGTTGAATTTAAGGGTTAGAGGCACCTTTGGATGCTTGATTTGGGACGGCATAATTTTTGGCCCAAAAATCAAGAAATTCCTGACCGCGGAGTCAGGAAAACCTCCCGGGATGGGCCAGCCTGAATCAGGTCAAAATGAAAAACGAAGGCCGCCATGAGATTCGGGGTTGAATTTAAGGGTTAGAGGCACCTTTGGATGCTTGATTTGGGACGGCATAATTTTTGGCCCCAAAATCAAGAAATTCCGGACCGCGGAGTCAGGAAAACCTCCTGGGGTGGGCCGGACCGAATCAGGTCAAATTGAAAAACGAAGGCCGCCATGAGATTCGGGGTTGAATTTAAGGGTTAGAGGCACCTTTGGATGCTTGATTTGGGACGGCATAATTTTTGGCCCCAAAATCAAGAAATTCCTGACCGTGGAGTCAGGAAAACCTCACGTGGTGGGCCGGACGGAATCAGGTCAAATTGAAAAACGAAGGCCGCCATGAGATTCGGGGTTGAATTTAAGGGTTAGAGGCACCTTTGGATGCTTGATTTGGGACGGCATAATTTTTGGCCCAAAAATCAAGAAATTCCTGACCGCGGAGTCAGGAAAACCTCCCGGGATGGGCCGGCCCGAATCAGGTCAAAATGAAAAACGAAGGCCGCCATGAGATTCGGGGTTGAATTTAAGGGTTAGAGGCACCTTTGGATGCTTGATTTGGGACGGCATAATTTTTGGCCCAAAAATCAAGAAATTCCTGACCGCGGAGTCAGGAAAACCTCCTGGGGTGGGCCGGACCGAATCTGGTCAAATTGAAAAACGAAGGCCGCCATGAGATTCGGGGTTGAATTTAAGGGTTAGAGGCACCTTTGGATGCTTGATTTGGGACGGCATAATTTTTGGCCCAAAAATCAAGAAATTCCTGACCGCGGAGTCAGGAAAACCTCCCGGGATGGGCCGGACGGAATCAGGTCAAATTGAAAAACGAAGGCCGCCATGAGATTCGGGGTTGAATTTAAGGGTTAGAGGCACCTTTGGATGCTTGATTTGGGACGGCATAATTTTTGGCCCAAAAATCAAGAAATTCCTGACTGCGGAGTCAGGAAAACCTCCCGGGATGGGCCGGCCCGAATCAGGTCAAAATGAAAAACGAAGGCCGCCATGAGATTCGGGGTTGAATTTAAGGGTTAGAGGCACCTTTGGATGCTTGATTTGGGACGGCATAATTTTTGGCCCAAAAATCAAGAAATTCCTGACCGCGGAGTCAGGAAAACCTCACGGGGTGGGCCGGACGGAATCAGGTCAAATTGAAAAATGAAGGCCGCCATGAGATTCGGGGTTGAATTTAAGGGTTAGAGTCACCTTTGGATGCTTGATTTGGGACGGCACAATTTTTGGCCCCAAAATCAAGAAATTCCTGACCGCGGAGTCAGGAAAACCTCACGGGGTGGGCCGGACGGAATCAGGTCAAATTGAAAAACAAAGGCCGCCATGAGATTCGGGGTTGAATTTAAGGGTTAGAGGCACCTTTGGATGCTTGATTTGGGACGGCATAATTTTTGGCCCAAAAATCAAGAAATTCCTGACCGCGGAGTCAGGAAAACCTCCCGGGATGGGCCAGCCTGAAGCAGGTCAAAATGAAAAACGAAGGCCGCCATGAGATTCGGGGTTGAATTTAAGGGTTAGAGGCACCTTTGGATGCTTGATTTGGGACGGCACAATTTTTGGCCCCAAAATCAAGAAATTCCTGACCGCGGAGTCAGGAAAACCTCACGGGGTGGGCCGGACGGAATCAGGTCAAATTGAAAAACAAAGGCCGCCATGAGATTCGGGGTTGAATTTAAGGGTTAGAGGCACCTTTGGATGCTTGATTTGGGACGGCATAATTTTTGGCCCAAAAATCAAGAAATTCCTGACCGCGGAGTCAGGAAAACCTCCTGGGGTGGGCCGGACCGAATCAGGTCAAATTGAAAAACGAAGGCCGCCATGAGATTCGGGGTTGAATTTAAGGGTTAGAGGCACCTTTGGATGCTTGATTTGGGACGGCATAATTTTTGGCCCCAAAATCAAGAAATTCCTGACCGCGGAGTCAGGAAAACCTCCCAGGATGGGCCGGACGGAATCAGGTCAAATTGAAAAACGAAGGCCGCCATGAGATTCGGGGTTGAATTTAAGGGTTAGAGGCACCTTTGGATGCTTGATTTGGGACGGCACAATTTTTGGCCCCAAAATCAAGAAATTCCTGACCGCGGAGTCAGGAAAACCTCCCGGGATGGGCCGGACGGAATCAGGTCAAATTGAAAAACGAAGGCCGCCATGAGATTCGGGGTTGAATTTAAGGGTTAGAGGCACCTTTGGATGCTTGATTTGGGACGGCATAATTTTTGGCCCAAAAATCAAGAAATTCCTGACTGCGGAGTCAGGAAAACCTCCCGGGATGGGCCGGCCCGAATCAGGTCAAAATGAAAAACGAAGGCCGCCATGAGATTCGGGGTTGAATTTAAGGGTTAGAGGCACCTTTGGATGCTTGATTTGGGACGGCATAATTTTTGGCCCAAAAATCAAGAAATTCCTGACCGCGGAGTCAGGAAAACCTCACGGGGTGGGCCGGACGGAATCAGGTCAAATTGAAAAATGAAGGCCGCCATGAGATTCGGGGTTGAATTTAAGGGTTAGAGTCACCTTTGGATGCTTGATTTGGGACGGCACAATTTTTGGCCCCAAAATCAAGAAATTCCTGACCGCGGAGTCAGGAAAACCTCACGGGGTGGGCCGGACGGAATCAGGTCAAATTGAAAAACAAAGGCCGCCATGAGATTCGGGGTTGAATTTAAGGGTTAGAGGCACCTTTGGATGCTTGATTTGGGACGGCATAATTTTTGGCCCAAAAATCAAGAAATTCCTGACCGCGGAGTCAGGAAAACCTCCTGGGGTGGGCCGGACCGAATCAGGTCAAATTGAAAAACGAAGGCCGCCATGAGATTCGGGGTTGAATTTAAGGGTTAGAGGCACCTTTGGATGCTTGATTTGGGACGGCATAATTTTTGGCCCCAAAATCAAGAAATTCCTGACCGCGGAGTCAGGAAAACCTCCCAGGATGGGCCGGACGGAATCAGGTCAAATTAAAAAACGAAGGACGCCATGAGATTCGGGGTTGAATTTAAGGGTTAGAGGCACCTTTGGATGCTTGATTTGGGACGGCATAATTTTTGGCCCAAAAATCAAGAAATTCCTGACCGCGGAGTCAGGAAAACCTCACGGGGTGGGCCGGACGGAATCAGGTCAAATTGAAAAACGAAGGCCGCCATGAGATTCGGGGTTGAATTTAAGGGTTAGAGGCACCTTTGGATGCTTGATTTGGGACGGCACAATTTTTGGCCCCAAAATCAAGAAATTCCTGACCGCGGAGTCAGGAAAACCTCCCGGGATGGGCCGGACGGAATCAGGTCAAATTGAAAAACGAAGGCCGCCATGAGATTCGGGGTTGAATTTAAGGGTTAGAGGCACCTTTGGATGCTTGATTTGGGACGGCATAATTTTTGGCCCAAAAATCAAGAAATTCCTGACTGCGGAGTCAGGAAAACCTCCCGGGATGGGCCGGCCCGAATCAGGTCAAAATGAAAAACGAAGGCCGCCATGAGATTCGGGGTTGAATTTAAGGGTTAGAGGCACCTTTGGATGCTTGATTTGGGACGGCATAATTTTTGGCCCAAAAATCAAGAAATTCCTGACCGCGGAGTCAGGAAAACCTCACGGGGTGGGCCGGACGGAATCAGGTCAAATTGAAAAATGAAGGCCGCCATGAGATTCGGGGTTGAATTTAAGGGTTAGAGTCACCTTTGGATGCTTGATTTGGGACGGCACAATTTTTGGCCCCAAAATCAAGAAATTCCTGACCGCGGAGTCAGGAAAACCTCACGGGGTGGGCCGGACGGAATCAGGTCAAATTGAAAAACAAAGGCCGCCATGAGATTCGGGGTTGAATTTAAGGGTTAGAGGCACCTTTGGATGCTTGATTTGGGACGGCATAATTTTTGGCCCAAAAATCAAGAAATTCCTGACCGCGGAGTCAGGAAAACCTCCCGGGATGGGCCAGCCTGAAGCAGGTCAAAATGAAAAAAGAAGGCCGCCATGAGATTCGGGGTTGAATTTAAGGGTTAGAGGCACCTTTGGATGCTTGATTTGGGACGGCACAATTTTTGGCCCCAAAATCAAGAAATTCCTGACCGCGGAGTCAGGAAAACCTCACGGGGTGGGCCGGACGGAATCAGGTCAAATTGAAAAACAAAGGCCGCCATGAGATTCGGGGTTGAATTTAAGGGTTAGAGGCACCTTTGGATGCTTGATTTGGGACGGCATAATTTTTGGCCCAAAAATCAAGAAATTCCTGACCGCGGAGTCAGGAAAACCTCCTGGGGTGGGCCGGACCGAATCAGGTCAAATTGAAAAACGAAGGCCGCCATGAGATTCGGGGTTGAATTTAAGGGTTAGAGGCACCTTTGGATGCTTGATTTGGGACGGCATAATTTTTGGCCCCAAAATCAAGAAATTCCTGACCGCGGAGTCAGGAAAACCTCCCAGGATGGGCCGGACGGAATCAGGTCAAATTAAAAAACGAAGGACGCCATGAGATTCGGGGTTGAATTTAAGGGTTAGAGGCACCTTTGGATGCTTGATTTGGGACGGCATAATTTTTGGCCCAAAAATCAAGAAATTCCTGACCGCGGAGTCAGGAAAACCTCACGGGGTGGGCCGGACGGAATCAGGTCAAATTGAAAAACGAAGGCCGCCATGAGATTCGGGGTTGAATTTAAGGGTTAGAGGCACCTTTGGATGCTTGATTTGGGACGGCACAATTTTTGGCCCCAAAATCAAGAAATTCCTGACCGCGGAGTCAGGAAAACCTCACGGGGTGGGCCGGACGGAATCAGGTCAAATTGAAAAACAAAGGCCGCCATGAGATTCGGGGTTGAATTTAAGGGTTAGAGGCACCTTTGGATGCTTGATTTGGGACGGCATAATTTTTGGCTCCAAAATCAAGAAATTCCTGACCGCGGAGTCAGGAAAACCTCACGGGGTGGGCCGGACGGAATCAGGTCAAATTGAAAAACGAAGGCCGCCATGAGATTCGGGGTTGAATTTAAGGGTTAGAGGGACCTTTGGGTGCTTGATTTGGGACGGCACAATTTTTGGCCCCAAAATCAAGAAATTCCTGACCGCGGAGTCAGGAAAACCTCACGGGGTGGGCCGGACGGAATCAGGTCAAATTGAAAAACAAAGGCCGCCATGAGATTCGGGGTTGAATTTAAGGGTTAGAGGCACCTTTGGATGCTTGATTTGGGACGGCATAATTTTTGGCCCCAAAATCAAGAAATTCCTGACCGCGGAGTCAGGAAAACCTCCTGGGGTGGGCCGGACCGAATCAGGTCAAATTGAAAAACGAAGGCCGCCATGAGATTCGGGGTTGAATTTAAGGGTTAGAGGCACCTTTGGATGCTTGATTTGGGACGGCATAATTTTTGGCCCCAAAATCAAGAAATTCCTGACCGCGGAGTCAGGAAAACCTCCCAGGATGGGCCGGACGGAATCAGGTCAAATTAAAAAACGAAGGACGCCATGAGATTCGGGGTTGAATTTAAGGGTTAGAGGCACCTTTGGATGCTTGATTTGGGACGGCATAATTTTTGGCCCAAAAATCAAGAAATTCCTGACCGCGGAGTCAGGAAAACCTCACGGGGTGGGCCGGACGGAATCAGGTCAAATTGAAAAACGAAGGCCGCCATGAGATTCGGGGTTGAATTTAAGGGTTAGAGGCACCTTTGGATGCTTGATTTGGGACGGCACAATATTTGGCCCCAAAATCAAGAAATTCCTGACCGCGGAGTCAGGAAAACCTCACGGGGTGGGCCGGACGGAATCAGGTCAAATTGAAAAACGAAGGCCGCCATGAGATTCGGGGTTGAATTTAAGGGTTAGAGGCACCTTTGGATGCTTGATTTGGGACGGCATAATTTTTGGCCCCAAAATCAAGAAATTCCTGACCGCGGAGTCAGGAAAACCTCCCAGGATGGGCCGGACGGAATCAGGTCAAATTAAAAAACGAAGGACGCCATGAGATTCGGGGTTGAATTTAAGGGTTAGAGGCACCTTTGGATGCTTGATTTGGGACGGCATAATTTTTGGCCCAAAAATCAAGAAATTCCTGACCGCGGAGTCAGGAAAACCTCCCGGGATGGGCCAGCCTGAATCAGGTCAAAATGAAAAACGAAGGCCGCCATGAGATTCGGGGTTGAATTTAAGGGTTAGAGGCACCTTTGGATGCTTGATTTGGGACGGCACAATTTTTGGCCCCAAAATCAAGAAATTCCTGACCGCGGAGTCAGGAAAACCTCACGGGGTGGGCCGGACGGAATCAGGTCAAATTGAAAAACAAAGGCCGCCATGAGATTCGGGGTTGAATTTAAGGGTTAGAGGCACCTTTGGATGCTTGATTTGGGACGGCACAATTTTTGGCCCCAAAATCAAGAAATTCCTGACCGCGGAGTCAGGAAAACCTCACGGGGTGGGCCGGACGGAATCAGGTCAAATTGAAAAACAAAGGCCGCCATGAGATTCGGGGTTGAATTTAAGGGTTAGAGGCACCTTTGGATGCTTGATTTGGGACGGCATAATTTTTGGCCCAAAAATCAAGAAATTCCTGACCGCGGAGTCAGGAAAACCTCCTGGGGTGGGCCGGACCGAATCAGGTCAAATTGAAAAACGAAGGCCGCCATGAGATTCGGGGTTGAATTTAAGGGTTAGAGGCACCTTTGGATGCTTGATTTGGGACGGCATAATTTTTGGCCCCAAAATCAAGAAATTCCTGACCGCGGAGTCAGGAAAACCTCCCAGGATGGGCCGGACGGAATCAGGTCAAATTAAAAAACGAAGGACGCCATGAGATTCGGGGTTGAATTTAAGGGTTAGAGGCACCTTTGGATGCTTGATTTGGGACGGCATAATTTTTGGCCCCAAAATCAAGAAATTCCTGACCGCGGAGTCAGGAAAACCTCCTGGGGTGGGCCGGACCGAATCAGGTCAAATTGAAAAACGAAGGCCGCCATGAGATTCGGGGTTGAATTTAAGGGTTAGAGGCACCTTTGGATGCTTGATTTGGGACGGCATAATTTTTGGCCCCAAAATCAAGAAATTCCTGACCGCGGAGTCAGGAAAACCTCCCAGGATGGGCCGGACGGAATCAGGTCAAATTAAAAAACGAAGGACGCCATGAGATTCGGGGTTGAATTTAAGGGTTAGAGGCACCTTTGGATGCTTGATTTGGGACGGCATAATTTTTGGCCCAAAAATCAAGAAATTCCTGACCGCGGAGTCAGGAAAACCTCACGGGGTGGGCCGGACGGAATCAGGTCAAATTGAAAAACGAAGGCCGCCATGAGATTCGGGGTTGAATTTAAGGGTTAGAGGCACCTTTGGATGCTTGATTTGGGACGGCACAATATTTGGCCCCAAAATCAAGAAATTCCTGACCGCGGAGTCAGGAAAACCTCACGGGGTGGGCCGGACGGAATCAGGTCAAATTGAAAAACGAAGGCCGCCATGAGATTCGGGGTTGAATTTAAGGGTTAGAGGCACCTTTGGATGCTTGATTTGGGACGGCATAATTTTTGGCCCAAAAATCAAGAAATTCCTGACCGCGGAGTCAGGAAAACCTCCCGGGATGGGCCAGCCTGAATCAGGTCAAAATGAAAAACGAAGGCCGCCATGAGATTCGGGGTTGAATTTAAGGGTTAGAGGCACCTTTGGATGCTTGATTTGGGACGGCATAATTTTTGGCCCCAAAATCAAGAAATTCCTGACCGCGGAGTCAGGAAAACCTCCTGGGGTGGGCCGGACCGAATCAGGTCAAATTGAAAAACGAAGGCCGCCATGAGATTCGGGGTTGAATTTAAGGGTTAGAGGCACCTTTGGATGCTTGATTTGGGACGGCATAATTTTTGGCCCCAAAATCAAGAAATTCCTGACCGCGGAGTCAGGAAAACCTCCCAGGATGGGCCGGACGGAATCAGGTCAAATTAAAAAACGAAGGACGCCATGAGATTCGGGGTTGAATTTAAGGGTTAGAGGCACCTTTGGATGCTTGATTTGGGACGGCATAATTTTTGGCCCAAAAATCAAGAAATTCCTGACCGCGGAGTCAGGAAAACCTCACGGGGTGGGCCGGACGGAATCAGGTCAAATTGAAAAACAAAGGCCGCCATGAGATTCGGGGTTGAATTTAAGGGTTAGAGGCACCTTTGGATGCTTGATTTGGGACGCCACAATTTTTGGCCCCAAAATCAAGAAATTCCTGACCGCGGAGTCAGGAAAACCTCACGGGGTGGGCCGGACGGAATCAGGTCAAATTGAAAAACAAAGGCCGCCATGAGATTCGGGGTTGAATTTAAGGGTTAGAGGCACCTTTGGATGCTTGATTTGGGACGGCATAATTTTTGGCCCAAAAATCAAGAAATTCCTGACCGCGGAGTCAGGAAAACCTCCCGGGATGGGCCAGCCTGAATCAGGTCAAAATGAAAAACGAAGGCCGCCATGAGATTCGGGGTTGAATTTAAGGGTTAGAGGCACCTTTGGATGCTTGATTTGGGACGGCACAATTTTTGGCCCCAAAATCAAGAAATTCCTGACCGCGGAGTCAGGAAAACCTCACGGGGTGGGCCGGACGGAATCAGGTCAAATTGAAAAACAAAGGCCGCCATGAGATTCGGGGTTGAATTTAAGGGTTAGAGGCACCTTTGGATGCTTGATTTGGGACGGCATAATTTTTGGCCCAAAAATCAAGAAATTCCTGACCGCGGAGTCAGGAAAACCTCCTGGGGTGGGCCGGACCGAATCAGGTCAAATTGAAAAACGAAGGCCGCCATGAGATTCGGGGTTGAATTTAAGGGTTAGAGGCACCTTTGGATGCTTGATTTGGGACGGCATAATTTTTGGCCCCAAAATCAAGAAATTCCTGACCGCGGAGTCAGGAAAACCTCCCAGGATGGGCCGGACGGAATCAGGTCAAATTAAAAAACGAAGGACGCCATGAGATTCGGGGTTGAATTTAAGGGTTAGAGGCACCTTTGGATGCTTGATTTGGGACGGCATAATTTTTGGCCCAAAAATCAAGAAATTCCTGACCGCGGAGTCAGGAAAACCTCACGGGGTGGGCCGGACGGAATCAGGTCAAATTGAAAAACGAAGGCCGCCATGAGATTCGGGGTTGAATTTAAGGGTTAGAGGCACCTTTGGATGCTTGATTTGGGACGGCACAATTTTTGGCCCCAAAATCAAGAAATTCCTGACCGCGGAGTCAGGAAAACCTCACGGGGTGGGCCGGACGGAATCAGGTCAAATTGAAAAACAAAGGCCGCCATGAGATTCGGGGTTGAATTTAAGGGTTAGAGGCACCTTTGGATGCTTGATTTGGGACGGCATAATTTTTGGCTCCAAAATCAAGAAATTCCTGACCGCGGAGTCAGGAAAACCTCATGGGGTGGGCCGGACGGAATCAGGTCAAATTGAAAAACGAAGGCCGCCATGAGATTCGGGGTTGAATTTAAGGGTTAGAGGGACCTTTGGGTGCTTGATTTGGGACGGCACAATTTTTGGCCCCAAAATCAAGAAATTCCTGACCGCGGAGTCAGGAAAACCTCACGGGGTGGGCCGGACGGAATCAGGTCAAATTGAAAAACAAAGGCCGCCATGAGATTCGGGGTTGAATTTAAGGGTTAGAGGCACCTTTGGATGCTTGATTTGGGACGGCATAATTTTTGGCCCCAAAATCAAGAAATTCCTGACCGCGGAGTCAGGAAAACCTCCTGGGGTGGGCCGGACCGAATCAGGTCAAATTGAAAAACGAAGGCCGCCATGAGATTCGGGGTTGAATTTAAGGGTTAGAGGCACCTTTGGATGCTTGATTTGGGACGGCATAATTTTTGGCCCCAAAATCAAGAAATTCCTGACCGCGGAGTCAGGAAAACCTCCCAGGATTTGCCGGACGGAATCAGGTCAAATTAAAAAACGAAGGACGCCATGAGATTCGGGGTTGAATTTAAAGGTTAGAGGCACCTTTGGATGCTTGATTTGGGACGGCATAATTTTTGGCCCAAAAATCAAGAAATTCCTGACCGCGGAGTCAGGAAAACCTCACGGGGTGGGCCGGACGGAATCAGGTCAAATTGAAAAACAAAGGCCGCCATGAGATTCGGGGTTGAATTTAAGGGTTAGAGGCACCTTTGGATGCTTGATTTGGGACGGCACAATTTTTGGCCCCAAAATCAAGAAATTCCTGACCGCGGAGTAAGGAAAACCTCACGGGGTGGGCAGGACGGAATCAGGTCAAATTGAAAAACAAAGGCCGCCATGAGATTCGGGGTTGAATTTAAGGGTTAGAGGCACCTTTGGATGCTTGATTTGGGACGGCATAATTTTTGGCCCAAAAATCAAGAAATTCCTGACCGCGGAGTCAGGAAAACCTCCTGGGGTGGGCCGGACGGAATCAGGTCAAAATGAAAAACGAAGGCCGCCATGAGATTCGGGGTTGAATTTAAGGGTTAGAGGCACCTTTGGATGCTTGATTTGGGACGGCATAATTTTTGGCCCCAAAATCAAGAAATTCCGGACCGCGGAGTCAGGAAAACCTCCTGGGGTGGGCCGGACCGAATCTGGTCAAATTGAAAAACGAAGGCCGCCATGAGATTCGGGGTTGAATTTAAGGGTTAGAGGCACCTTTGGATGCTTGATTTGGGACGGCATAATTTTTGGCCCCAAAATCAAGAAATTCCTGACCGCGGAATCAGGAAAACCTCCCGGGATGGGCCGGCCCGAATCAGGTCAAAATGAAAAACGAAGGCCGCCATGAGATTCGGGGTTGAATTTAAGGGTTAGAGGCACCTTTGGATGCTTGATTTGGGACGGCATAATTTTTGGCCCAAAAATCAAGAAATTCCTGACCGCGGAGTCAGGAAAACCTCCTGGGGTGGGCCGGTCCGAATCAGGTCAAATTGAAAAACGAAGGCCGCCATGAGATTCGGGGTTGAATTTAAGGGTTAGAGGCACCTTTGGATGCTTGATTTGGGACGGCATAATTTTTGGCCCCAAAATCAAGAAATTCCTGACCGCGGAGTCAGGAAAACCTCATGGGGTGGGCCGGACCGAATCAGGTCAAATTGAAAAACGAAGGCCGCCATGAGATTCGGGGTTGAATTTAAGGGTTAGAGGCACCTTTGGATGCTTGATTTGGGACGGCATAATTTTTGGCCCAAAAATCAAGAAATTCCTGACCGCGGAGTCAGGAAAACCTCCTGGGGTGGGCCGGACCGAATCTGGTCAAATTGAAAAACGAAGGCCGCCATGAGATTCGGGGTTGAATTTAAGGGTTAGAGGCACCTTTGGATGCTTGATTTGGGACGGCATAATTTTTGGCCCCAAAATCAAGAAATTCCTGACCGCGGAGTCAGGAAAACCTCACGGGGTGGGCCGGACGGAATCAGGTCAAATTGAAAAACGAAGGCCGCCATGAGATTCGGGGTTGAATTTAAGGGTTAGAGGCACCTTTGGATGCTTGATTTGGGACGGCATAATTTTTGGCCCAAAAATCAAGAAATTCCTGACCGCGGAGTCAGGAAAACCTCCCGGGATGGGCCAGCCTGAATCAGGTCAAAATGAAAAACGAAGGCCGCCATGAGATTCGGGGTTGAATTTAAGGGTTAGAGGCACCTTTGGATGCTTGATTTGGGACGGCATAATTTTTGGCCCCAAAATCAAGAAATTCCTGACCGCGGAGTCAGGAAAACCTCCTGGGGTGGGCCGGACCGAATCAGGTCAAATTGAAAAACGAAGGCCGCCATGAGATTCGGGGTTGAATTTAAGGGTTAGAGGCACCTTTGGATGCTTGATTTGGGACGGCATAATTTTTGGCCCCAAAATCAAGAAATTCCTGACCGCGGAGTCAGGAAAACCTCCCAGGATTTGCCGGACGGAATCAGGTCAAATTAAAAAACGAAGGACGCCATGAGATTCGGGGTTGAATTTAAAGGTTAGAGGCACCTTTGGATGCTTGATTTGGGACGGCATAATTTTTGGCCCAAAAATCAAGAAATTCCTGACCGCGGAGTCAGGAAAACCTCACGGGGTGGGCCGGACGGAATCAGGTCAAATTGAAAAACAAAGGCCGCCATGAGATTCGGGGTTGAATTTAAGGGTTAGAGGCACCTTTGGATGCTTGATTTGGGACGGCACAATTTTTGGCCCCAAAATCAAGAAATTCCTGACCGCGGAGTAAGGAAAACCTCACGGGGTGGGCAGGACGGAATCAGGTCAAATTGAAAAACAAAGGCCGCCATGAGATTCGGGGTTGAATTTAAGGGTTAGAGGCACCTTTGGATGCTTGATTTGGGACGGCATAATTTTTGGCCCAAAAATCAAGAAATTCCTGACCGCGGAGTCAGGAAAACCTCCTGGGGTGGGCCGGACGGAATCAGGTCAAAATGAAAAACGAAGGCCGCCATGAGATTCGGGGTTGAATTTAAGGGTTAGAGGCACCTTTGGATGCTTGATTTGGGACGGCATAATTTTTGGCCCCAAAATCAAGAAATTCCGGACCGCGGAGTCAGGAAAACCTCCTGGGGTGGGCCGGACCGAATCTGGTCAAATTGAAAAACGAAGGCCGCCATGAGATTCGGGGTTGAATTTAAGGGTTAGAGGCACCTTTGGATGCTTGATTTGGGACGGCATAATTTTTGGCCCCAAAATCAAGAAATTCCTGACCGCGGAATCAGGAAAACCTCCCGGGATGGGCCGGCCCGAATCAGGTCAAAATGAAAAACGAAGGCCGCCATGAGATTCGGGGTTGAATTTAAGGGTTAGAGGCACCTTTGGATGCTTGATTTGGGACGGCATAATTTTTGGCCCAAAAATCAAGAAATTCCTGACCGCGGAGTCAGGAAAACCTCCTGGGGTGGGCCGGTCCGAATCAGGTCAAATTGAAAAACGAAGGCCGCCATGAGATTCGGGGTTGAATTTAAGGGTTAGAGGCACCTTTGGATGCTTGATTTGGGACGGCATAATTTTTGGCCCCAAAATCAAGAAATTCCTGACCGCGGAGTCAGGAAAACCTCATGGGGTGGGCCGGACCGAATCAGGTCAAATTGAAAAACGAAGGCCGCCATGAGATTCGGGGTTGAATTTAAGGGTTAGAGGCACCTTTGGATGCTTGATTTGGGACGGCATAATTTTTGGCCCAAAAATCAAGAAATTCCTGACCGCGGAGTCAGGAAAACCTCCTGGGGTGGGCCGGACCGAATCTGGTCAAATTGAAAAACGAAGGCCGCCATGAGATTCGGGGTTGAATTTAAGGGTTAGAGGCACCTTTGGATGCTTGATTTGGGACGGCATAATTTTTGGCCCCAAAATCAAGAAATTCCTGACCGCGGAGTCAGGAAAACCTCACGGGGTGGGCCGGACGGAATCAGGTCAAATTGAAAAACGAAGGCCGCCATGAGATTCGGGGTTGAATTTAAGGGTTAGAGGCACCTTTGGATGCTTGATTTGGGACGGCATAATTTTTGGCCCAAAAATCAAGAAATTCCTGACCGCGGAGTCAGGAAAACCTCCCGGGATGGGCCAGCCTGAATCAGGTCAAAATGAAAAACGAAGGCCGCCATGAGATTCGGGGTTGAATTTAAGGGTTAGAGGCACCTTTGGATGCTTGATTTGGGACGGCATAATTTTTGGCCCCAAAATCAAGAAATTCCTGACCGCGGAGTCAGGAAAACCTCCTGGGGTGGGCCGGACCGAATCAGGTCAAATTGAAAAACGAAGGCCGCCATGAGATTCGGGGTTGAATTTAAGGGTTAGAGGCACCTTTGGATGCTTGATTTGGGACGGCATAATTTTTGGCCCCAAAATCAAGAAATTCCTGACCGCGGAGTCAGGAAAACCTCCCAGGATTTGCCGGACGGAATCAGGTCAAATTAAAAAACGAAGGACGCCATGAGATTCGGGGTTGAATTTAAAGGTTAGAGGCACCTTTGGATGCTTGATTTGGGACGGCATAATTTTTGGCCCCAAAATCAAGAAATTCCTGACCGCGGAGTCAGGAAAACCTCATGGGGTGGGCCGGACCGAATCAGGTCAAATTGAAAAACGAAGGCCGCCATGAGATTCGGGGTTGAATTTAAGGGTTAGAGGCACCTTTGGATGCTTGATTTGGGACGGCATAATTTTTGGCCCAAAAATCAAGAAATTCCTGACCGCGGAGTCAGGAAAACCTCCTGGGGTGGGCCGGACCGAATCTGGTCAAATTGAAAAACGAAGGCCGCCATGAGATTCGGGGTTGAATTTAAGGGTTAGAGGCACCTTTGGATGCTTGATTTGGGACGGCATAATTTTTGGCCCCAAAATCAAGAAATTCCTGACCGCGGAGTCAGGAAAACCTCACGGGGTGGGCCGGACGGAATCAGGTCAAATTGAAAAACGAAGGCCGCCATGAGATTCGGGGTTGAATTTAAGGGTTAGAGGCACCTTTGGATGCTTGATTTGGGACGGCATAATTTTTGGCCCAAAAATCAAGAAATTCCTGACCGCGGAGTCAGGAAAACCTCCCGGGATGGGCCAGCCTGAATCAGGTCAAAATGAAAAACGAAGGCCGCCATGAGATTCGGGGTTGAATTTAAGGGTTAGAGGCACCTTTGGATGCTTGATTTGGGACGGCATAATTTTTGGCCCCAAAATCAAGAAATTCCTGACCGCGGAGTCAGGAAAACCTCCTGGGGTGGGCCGGACCGAATCAGGTCAAATTGAAAAACGAAGGCCGCCATGAGATTCGGGGTTGAATTTAAGGGTTAGAGGCACCTTTGGATGCTTGATTTGGGACGGCATAATTTTTGGCCCCAAAATCAAGAAATTCCTGACCGCGGAGTCAGGAAAACCTCCCAGGATTTGCCGGACGGAATCAGGTCAAATTAAAAAACGAAGGACGCCATGAGATTCGGGGTTGAATTTAAAGGTTAGAGGCACCTTTGGATGCTTGATTTGGGACGGCATAATTTTTGGCCCAAAAATCAAGAAATTCCTGACCGCGGAGTCAGGAAAACCTCACGGGGTGGGCCGGACGGAATCAGGTCAAATTGAAAAACAAAGGCCGCCATGAGATTCGGGGTTGAATTTAAGGGTTAGAGGCACCTTTGGATGCTTGATTTGGGACGGCACAATTTTTGGCCCCAAAATCAAGAAATTCCTGACCGCGGAGTAAGGAAAACCTCACGGGGTGGGCAGGACGGAATCAGGTCAAATTGAAAAACAAAGGCCGCCATGAGATTCGGGGTTGAATTTAAGGGTTAGAGGCACCTTTGGATGCTTGATTTGGGACGGCATAATTTTTGGCCCAAAAATCAAGAAATTCCTGACCGCGGAGTCAGGAAAACCTCCTGGGGTGGGCCGGACGGAATCAGGTCAAAATGAAAAACGAAGGCCGCCATGAGATTCGGGGTTGAATTTAAGGGTTAGAGGCACCTTTGGATGCTTGATTTGGGACGGCATAATTTTTGGCCCCAAAATCAAGAAATTCCGGACCGCGGAGTCAGGAAAACCTCCTGGGGTGGGCCGGACCGAATCTGGTCAAATTGAAAAACGAAGGCCGCCATGAGATTCGGGGTTGAATTTAAGGGTTAGAGGCACCTTTGGATGCTTGATTTGGGACGGCATAATTTTTGGCCCCAAAATCAAGAAATTCCTGACCGCGGAATCAGGAAAACCTCCCGGGATGGGCCGGCCCGAATCAGGTCAAAATGAAAAACGAAGGCCGCCATGAGATTCGGGGTTGAATTTAAGGGTTAGAGGCACCTTTGGATGCTTGATTTGGGACGGCATAATTTTTGGCCCAAAAATCAAGAAATTCCTGACCGCGGAGTCAGGAAAACCTCCTGGGGTGGGCCGGTCCGAATCAGGTCAAATTGAAAAACGAAGGCCGCCATGAGATTCGGGGTTGAATTTAAGGGTTAGAGGCACCTTTGGATGCTTGATTTGGGACGGCATAATTTTTGGCCCCAAAATCAAGAAATTCCTGACCGCGGAGTCAGGAAAACCTCATGGGGTGGGCCGGACCGAATCAGGTCAAATTGAAAAACGAAGGCCGCCATGAGATTCGGGGTTGAATTTAAGGGTTAGAGGCACCTTTGGATGCTTGATTTGGGACGGCATAATTTTTGGCCCAAAAATCAAGAAATTCCTGACCGCGGAGTCAGGAAAACCTCCTGGGGTGGGCCGGACCGAATCTGGTCAAATTGAAAAACGAAGGCCGCCATGAGATTCGGGGTTGAATTTAAGGGTTAGAGGCACCTTTGGATGCTTGATTTGGGACGGCATAATTTTTGGCCCCAAAATCAAGAAATTCCTGACCGCGGAGTCAGGAAAACCTCCCGGGATGGGCCGGACGGAATCAGGTCAAATTGAAAAATGAAGGCCGCCATGAGATTCGGGGTTGAATTTAAGGGTTAGAGGCACCTTTGGATGCTTGATTTGGGACGGCACAATTTTTGGCCCGAAAATCAAGAAATTCCTGACCGCGGAGTCAGGAAAACCTCCCGGGATGGGCCGGCCCGAATCAGGTCAAAATGAAAAACGAAGGCCGCCATGAGATTCGGGGTTGAATTTAAGGGTTAGAGGCACCTTTGGATGCTTGATTTGGGACGGCATAATTTTTGGCCCAAAAATCAAGAAATTCCTGACCGCGGAGTCAGGAAAACCTCCTGGGGTGGGCCGGACCGAATCTGTTCAAATTGAAAAACGAAGGCCGCCATGAGATTCGGGGTTGAATTTAAGGGTTAGAGGCACCTTTGGATGCTTGATTTGGGACGGCATAATTTTTGGCCCCAAAATCAAGAAATTCCTGACCGCGGAGTCAGGAAAACCTCCCGGGATGGGCCGGACGGAATCAGGTCAAATTGAAAAACGAAGGCCGCCATGAGATTCGGGGTTGAATTTAAGGGTTAGAGGCACCTTTAGATGCTTGATTTGGGACGGCATAATTTTTGGCCCAAAAATCAAGAAATTCCTGACCGCGGAGTCAGGAAAACCTCCCGGGATGGGCCGGCCCGAATCAGGTCAAAATGAAAAACGAAGGCCGCCATGAGATTCGGGGTTGAATTTAAGGGTTAGAGGCACCTTTGGATGCTTGATTTGGGACGGCATAATTTTTGGCCCAAAAATCAAGAAATTCCTGACCGCGGAGTCAGGAAAACCTCCTGGGGTGGGCCGGACCGAATCTGGTCAAATTGAAAAACGAAGGCCGCCATGAGATTCGGGGTTGAATTTAAGGGTTAGAGGCACCTTTGGATGCTTGATTTGGGACGGCATAATTTTTGGCCCCAAAATCAAGAAATTCCTGACCGCGGAGTCAGGAAAACCTCCCGGGATGGGCCGGACGGAATCAGGTCAAATTGAAAAATGAAGGCCGCCATGAGATTCGGGGTTGAATTTAAGGGTTAGAGGCACCTTTGGATGCTTGATTTGGGACGGCATAATTTTTGGCCCAAAAATCAAGAAATTCCTGACCGCGGAGTCAGGAAAACCTCCTGGGGTGGGCCGGACCGAATCTGGTCAAATTGAAAAACGAAGGCCGCCATGAGATTCGGGGTTGAATTTAAGGGTTAGAGGCACCTTTGGATGCTTGATTTGGGACGGCATAATTTTTGGCCCCAAAATCAAGAAATTCCTGACCGCGGAGTCAGGAAAACCTCCCGGGATGGGCCGGACGGAATCAGGTCAAATTGAAAAACGAAGGCCGCCATGAGATTCGGGGTTGAATTTAAGGGTTAGAGGCACCTTTAGATGCTTGATTTGGGACGGCATAATTTTTGGCCCAAAAATCAAGAAATTCCTGACCGCGGAGTCAGGAAAACCTCCCGGGATGGGCCGGCCCGAATCAGGTCAAAATGAAAAACGAAGGCCGCCATGAGATTCGGGGTTGAATTTAAGGGTTAGAGGCACCTTTGGATGCTTGATTTGGGACGGCATAATTTTTGGCCCAAAAATCAAGAAATTCCTGACCGCGGAGTCAGGAAAACCTCCTGGGGTGGGCCGGACCGAATCTGGTCAAATTGAAAAACGAAGGCCGCCATGAGATTCGGGGTTGAATTTAAGGGTTAGAGGCACCTTTGGATGCTTGATTTGGGACGGCATAATTTTTGGCCCCAAAATCAAGAAATTCCTGACCGCGGAGTCAGGAAAACCTCCCGGGATGGGCCGGACGGAATCAGGTCAAATTGAAAAATGAAGGCCGCCATGAGATTCGGGGTTGAATTTAAGGGTTAGAGGCACCTTTGGATGCTTGATTTGGGACGGCACAATTTTTGGCCCCAAAATCAAGAAATTCCTGACCGCGGAGTCAGGAAAACCTCACGGGGTGGGCCGGACGGAATCAGGTCAAATTGAAAAACAAAGGCCGCCATGAGATTCGGGGTTGAATTTAAGGGTTAGAGGCACCTTTGGATGCTTGATTTGGGACGGCACAATTTTTGGCCCCAAAATCAAGAAATTCCTGACCGCGGAGTCAGGAAAACCTCCCGGGATGGGCCGGCCCGAATCAGGTCAAAATGAAAAACGAAGGCCGCCATGAGATTCGGGGTTGAATTTAAGGGTTAGAGGCACCTTTGGATGCTTGATTTGGGACGGCATAATTTTTGGCCCAAAAATCAAGAAATTCCTGACCGCGGAGTCAGGAAAACCTCCTGGGGTGGGCCGGACCGAATCTGGTCAAATTGAAAAACGAAGGCCGCCATGAGATTCGGGGTTGAATTTAAGGGTTAGAGGCACCTTTGGATGCTTGATTTGGGACGGCATAATTTTTGGCCCCAAAATCAAGAAATTCCTGACCGCGGAGTCAGGAAAACCTCCCGGGATGGGCCGGACGGAATCAGGTCAAATTGAAAAACGAAGGCCGCCATGAGATTCGGGGTTGAATTTAAGGGTTAGAGGCACCTTTGGATGCTTGATTTGGGACGGCATAATTTTTGGCCCAAAAATCAAGAAATTCCTGACCGCGGAGTCAGGAAAACCTCCCGGGATGGGCCGGCCCGAATCAGGTCAAAATGAAAAACGAAGGCCGCCATGAGATTCGGGGTTGAATTTAAGGGTTAGAGGCACCTTTGGATGCTTGATTTGGGACGGCATAATTTTTGGCCCAAAAATCAAGAAATTCCTGACCGCGGAGTCAGGAAAACCTCACGGGGTGGGCCGGACGGAATCAGGTCAAATTGAAAAATGAAGGCCGCCATGAGATTCGGGGTTGAATTTAAGGGTTAGAGGCACCTTTGGATGCTTGATTTGGGACGGCACAATTTTTGGCCCCAAAATCAAGAAATTCCTGACCGCGGAGTCAGGAAAACCTCACGGGGTGGGCCGGACGGAATCAGGTCAAATTGAAAAACAAAGGCCGCCATGAGATTCGGGGTTGAATTTAAGGGTTAGAGGCACCTTTGGATGCTTGATTTGGGACGGCATAATTTTTGGCCCAAAAATCAAGAAATTCCTGACCGCGGAGTCAGGAAAACCTCACGGGGTGGGCCGGACGGAATCAGGTCAAATTGAAAAACAAAGGCCGCCATGAGATTCGGGGTTGAATTTAAGGGTTAGAGGCACCTTTGGATGCTTGATTTGGGACGGCATAGTTTTTGGCCCAAAAATCAAGAAATTCCTGACCGCGGAGTCAGGAAAACCTCCTGGGGTGGGCCGGACCGAATCAGGTCAAATTGAAAAACGAAGGCCGCCATGAGATTCGGGGTTGAATTTAAGGGTTAGAGGCACCTTTGGATGCTTGATTTGGGACGGCATAATTTTTGGCCCAAAAATCAAGAAATTCCTGACCGCGGAGTCAGGAAAACCTCACGGGGTGGGCCGGACGGAATCAGGTCAAATTGAAAAACGAAGGCCGCCATGAGATTCGGGGTTGAATTTAAGGGTTAGAGGCACCTTTGGATGCTTGATTTGGGACGGCATAATTTTTGGCCCAAAAATCAAGAAATTCCTGACCGCGGAGTCAGGAAAACCTCCCGGGATGGGCCGGCCCGAATCAGGTCAAAATGAAAAACGAAGGCCGCCATGAGATTCGGGGTTGAATTTAAGGGTTAGAGGCACCTTTGGATGCTTGATTTGGGACGGCATAATTTTTGGCCCAAAAATCAAGAAATTCCTGACCGCGGTGTCAGGAAAACCTCCTGGGGTGGGCCGGACCGAATCTGGTCAAATTGAAAAACGAAGGCCGCCATGAGATTCGGGGTTGAATTTAAGGGTTAGAGGCACCTTTGGATGCTTGATTTGGGACGGCATAATTTTTGGCCCCAAAATCAAGAAATTCCTGACCGCGGAGTCAGGAAAACCTCCCGGGATGGGCCGGACGGAATCAGGTCAAATTGAAAAACGAAGGCCGCCATGAGATTCGGGGTTGAATTTAAGGGTTAGAGGCACCTTTGGATGCTTGATTTGGGACGGCATAATTTTTGGCCCAAAAATCAAGAAATTCCTGACCGCGGAGTCAGGAAAACCTCATGGGGTGGGCCGGACGGAATCAGGTCAAATTGAAAAATGAAGGCCGCCATGAGATTCGGGGTTGAATTTAAGGGTTAGAGGCACCTTTGGATGCTTGATTTGGGACGGCACAATTTTTGGCCCCAAAATCAAGAAATTCCTGACCGCGGAGTCAGGAAAACCTCACGGGGTGGGCCGGACGGAATCAGGTCAAATTGAAAAACAAAGGCCGCCATGAGATTCGGGGTTGAATTTAAGGGTTAGAGGCACCTTTGGATGCTTGATTTGGGACGGCATAATTTTTGGCCCAAAAATCAAGAAATTCCTGACCGCGGAGTCAGGAAAACCTCCCGGGATGGGCCAGCCTGAATCAGGTCAAAATGAAAAACGAAGGCCGCCATGAGATTCGGGGTTGAATTTAAGGGTTAGAGGCACCTTTGGATGCTTGATTTGGGACGGCACAATTTTTGGCCCCAAAATCAAGAAATTCCTGACCGCGGAGTCAGGAAAACCTCACGGGGTGGGCCGGACGGAATCAGGTCAAATTGAAAAACAAAGGCCGCCATGAGATTCGGGGTTGAATTTAAGGGTTAGAGGCACCTTTGGATGCTTGATTTGGGACGGCACAATTTTTGGCCCAAAAATCAAGAAATTCCTGACCGCGGAGTCAGGAAAACCTCCCGGGATGGGCCAGCCTGAATCAGGTCAAAATGAAAAACGAAGGCCGCCATGAGATTCGGGGTTGAATTTAAGGGTTAGAGGCACCTTTGGATGCTTGATTTGGGACGGCACAATTTTTGGCCCCAAAATCAAGAAATTCCTGACCGCGGAGTCAGGAAAACCTCACGGGGTGGGCCGGACGGAATCAGGTCAAATTGAAAAACAAAGGCCGCCATGAGATTCGGGGTTGAATTTAAGGGTTAGAGGCACCTTTGGATGCTTGATTTGGGACGGCATAATTTTTGGCCCAAAAATCAAGAAATTCCTGACCGCGGAGTCAGGAAAACCTCCTGGGGTGGGCCGGACCGAATCAGGTCAAATTGAAAAACGAAGGCCGCCATGAGATTCGGGTTTGAATTTAAGGGTTAGAGGCACCTTTGGATGCTTGATTTGGGACGGCATAATTTTTGGCCCCAAAATCAAGAAATTCCTGACCGCGGAGTCAGGAAAACCTCCCAGGATGGGCCGGACGGAATCAGGTCAAATTAAAAAACGAAGGACGCCATGAGATTCGGGGTTGAATTTAAGGGTTAGAGGCACCTTTGGATGCTTGATTTGGGACGGCATAATTTTTGGCCCAAAAATCAAGAAATTCCTGACCGCGGAGTCAGGAAAACCTCACGGGGTGGGCCGGACGGAATCAGGTCAAATTGAAAAACGAAGGCCGCCATGAGATTCGGGGTTGAATTTAAGGGTTAGAGGCACCTTTGGATGCTTGATTTGGGACGGCACAATTTTTGGCCCCAAAATCAAGAAATTCCTGACCGCGGAGTCAGGAAAACCTCACGGGGTGGGCCGGACGGAATCAGGTCAAATTGAAAAACAAAGGCCGCCATGAGATTCGGGGTTGAATTTAAGGGTTAGAGGCACCTTTGGATGCTTGATTTGGGACGGCACAATTTTTGGCCCCAAAATCAAGAAATTCCTGACCGCGGAGTCAGGAAAACCTCACGGGGTGGGCCGGACGGAATCAGGTCAAATTGAAAAACGAAGGCCGCCATGAGATTCGGGGTTGAATTTAAGGGTTAGAGGCACCTTTGGATGCTTGATTTGGGACGGCATAATTTTTGGCCCCAAGATCAAGAAATTCCTGACCGCGGAGTCAGGAAAACCTCCCAGGATGGGCCGGACGGAATCAGGTCAAATTAAAAAACGAAGGACGCCATGAGATTCGGGGTTGAATTTAAGGGTTAGAGGCACCTTTGGATGCTTGATTTGGGACGGCATAATTTTTGGCCCAAAAATCAAGAAATTCCTGACCGCGGAGTCAGGAAAACCTCACGGGATGGGCCGGACGGAATCAGGTCAAATTGAAAAACGAAGGCCGCCATGAGATTCGGGGTTGAATTTAAGGGTTAGAGGCACCTTTGGATGCTTGATTTGGGACGGCACAATTTTTGGCCCAAAAATCAAGAAATTCCTGACCGCGGAGTCAGGAAAACCTCCCGGGATGGGCCAGCCTGAATCAGGTCAAAATGAAAAACGAAGGCCGCCATGAGATTCGGGGTTGAATTTAAGGGTTAGAGGCACCTTTGGATGCTTGATTTGGGACGGCACAATTTTTGGCCCCAAAATCAAGAAATTCCTGACCGCGGAGTCAGGAAAACCTCACGGGGTGGGCCGGACGGAATCAGGTCAAATTGAAAAACAAAGGCCGCCATGAGATTCGGGGTTGAATTTAAGGGTTAGATGCACCTTTGGATGCTTGATTTGGGACGGCATAATTTTTGGCCCAAAAATCAAGAAATTCCTGACCGCGGAGTCAGGAAAACCTCCTGGGGTGGGCCGGACCGAATCAGGTCAAATTGAAAAACGAAGGCCGCCATGAGATTCGGGTTTGAATTTAAGGGTTAGAGGCACCTTTGGATGCTTGATTTGGGACGGCATAATTTTTGGCCCCAAAATCAAGAAATTCCTGACCGCGGAGTCAGGAAAACCTCCCAGGATGGGCCGGACGGAATCAGGTCAAATTAAAAAACGAAGGACGCCATGAGATTCGGGGTTGAATTTAAGGGTTAGAGGCACCTTTGGATGCTTGATTTGGGACGGCATAATTTTTGGCCCAAAAATCAAGAAATTCCTGACCGCGGAGTCAGGAAAACCTCACGGGGTGGGCCGGACGGAATCAGGTCAAATTGAAAAACGAAGGCCGCCATGAGATTCGGGGTTGAATTTAAGGGTTAGAGGCACCTTTGGATGCTTGATTTGGGACGGCACAATTTTTGGCCCCAAAATCAAGAAATTCCTGACCGCGGAGTCAGGAAAACCTCCCGGGATGGGCCAGCCTGAATCAGGTCAAAATGAAAAACGAAGGCCGCCATGAGATTCGGGGTTGAATTTAAGGGTTAGAGGCACCTTTGGATGCTTGATTTGGGACGGCATAATTTTTCGCCCCAAAATCAAGAAATTCCTGACCGCGGAGTCAGGAAAACCTCCTGGGGTGGGCCGGACCGAATCAGGTCAAATTGAAAAACGAAGGCCGCCATGAGATTCGGGGTTGAATTTAAGGGTTAGAGGCACCTTTGGATGCTTGATTTGGGACGGCACAATTTTTGGCCCCAAAATCAAGAAATTCCTGACCGCGGAGTCAGGAGAACCTCACGGGGTGGGCCGGACGGAATCAGGTCAAATTGAAAAACAAAGGCCGCAATGAGATTCGGGGTTGAATTTAAGGGTTAGAGGCACCTTTGGATGCTTGATTTGGGACGGCATAATTTTTGGCCCAAAAATCAAGAAATTCCTGACCGCGGAGTCAGGAAAACCTCCCGGGATGGGCCAGCCTGAATCAGGTCAAAATGAAAAACGAAGGCCGCCATGAGATTCGGGGTTGAATTTAAGGGTTAGAGGCACCTTTGGATGCTTGATTTGGGACGGCACAATTTTTGGCCCCAAAATCAAGAAATTCCTGACCGCGGAGTCAGGAAAACCTCACGGGGTGGGCCGGACGGAATCAGGTCAAATTGAAAAACAAAGGCCGCCATGAGATTCGGGGTTGAATTTAAGGGTTAGAGGCACCTTTGGATGCTTGATTTGGGACGGCATAATTTTTGGCCCAAAAATCAAGAAATTCCTGACCGCGGAGTCAGGAAAACCTCCTGGGGTGGGCCGGACCGAATCAGGTCAAATTGAAAAACGAAGGCCGCCATGAGATTCGGGGTTGAATTTAAGGGTTAGAGGCACCTTTGGATGCTTGATTTGGGACGGCATAATTTTTGGCCCAAAAATCAAGAAATTCCTGACCGCGGAGTCAGGAAAACCTCACGGGGTGGGCCGGACGGAATCAGGTCAAATTGAAAAACGAAGGCCGCCATGAGATTCGGGGTTGAATTTAAGGGTTAGAGGCACCTTTGGATGCTTGATTTGGGACGGCACAATTTTTGGCCCCAAAATCAAGAAATTCCTGACCGCGGAGTCAGGAAAACCTCCCGGGATGGGCCAGCCTGAATCAGGTCAAAATGAAAAACGAAGGCCGCCATGAGATTCGGGGTTGAATTTAAGGGTTAGAGGCACCTTTGGATGCTTGATTTGGGACGGCACAATTTTTGGCCCCAAAATCAAGAAATTCCTGACCGCGGAGTCAGGAAAACCTCACGGGGTGGGCCGGACGGAATCAGGTCAAATTGAAAAACAAAGGCCGCCATGAGATTCGGGGTTGAATTTAAGGGTTAGAGGCACCTTTGGATGCTTGATTTGGGACGGCATAATTTTTGGCCCAAAAATCAAGAAATTCCTGACCGCGGAGTCAGGAAAACCTCACGGGGTGGGCCGGACGGAATCAGGTCAAATTGAAAAACGAAGGCCGCCATGAGATTCGGGGTTGAATTTAAGGGTTAGAGGCACCTTTGGATGCTTGATTTGGGACGGCACAATTTTTGGCCCCAAAATCAAGAAATTCCTGACCGCGGAGTCAGGAAAACCTCCCGGGATGGGCCAGCCTGAATCAGGTCAAAATGAAAAACGAAGGCCGCCATGAGATTCGGGGTTGAATTTAAGGGTTAGAGGCACCTTTGGATGCTTGATTTGGGACGGCATAATTTTTCGCCCCAAAATCAAGAAATTCCTGAGCGCGGAGTCAGGAAAACCTCACGGGGTGGGCCGGACCGAATCAGGTCAAATTGAAAAACGAAGGCCGCCATGAGATTCGGGGTTGAATTTAAGGGTTAGAGGCACCTTTGGATGCTTGATTTGGGACGGCACAATTTTTGGCCCCAAAATCAAGAAATTCCTGACCGCGGAGTCAGGAGAACCTCACGGGGTGGGCCGGACGGAATCAGGTCAAATTGAAAAACAAAGGCCGCCATGAGATTCGGGGTTGAATTTAAGGGTTAGAGGCACCTTTGGATGCTTGATTTGGGACGGCATAATTTTTGGCCCAAAAATCAAGAAATTCCTGACCGCGGAGTCAGGAAAACCTCCCGGGATGGGCCAGCCTGAATCAGGTCAAAATGAAAAACGAAGGCCGCCATGAGATTCGGGGTTGAATTTAACGGTTAGAGGCACCTTTGGATGCTTGATTTGGGACGGCACAATTTTTGGCCCCAAAATCAAGAAATTCCTGACCGCCGAGTCAGGAAAACCTCACGGGGTGGGCCGGACGGAATCAGGTCAAATTGAAAAACAAAGTCCGCCATGAGATTCGGGGTTGAATTTAAGGGTTAGAGGCACCTTTGGATGCTTGATTTGGGACGGCATAATTTTTGGCCCAAAAATCAAGAAATTCATGACCGCGGAGTCAGGAAAACCTCCTGGGGTGGGCCGGACCGAATCAGGTCAAATTGAAAAACGAAGGCCGCCATGAGATTCGGGGTTGAATTTAAGGGTTAGAGGCACCTTTGGATGCTTGATTTGGGACGGCATAATTTTTGGCCCCAAAATCAAGAAATTCCTGACCGCGGAGTCAGGAAAACCTCCCAGGATGGGCAAGACGGAATCAGGTCAAATTAAAAAACGAAGGACGCCATGAGATTCGGGGTTGAATTTAAGGGTTAGAGGCACCTTTGGATGCTTGATTTGGGACGGCATAATTTTTGGCCCAAAAATCAAGAAATTCCTGACCGCGGAGTCAGGAAAACCTCACGGGGTGGGCCGGACGGAATCAGGTCAAATTGAAAAACGAAGGCCGCCATGAGATTCGGGGTTGAATTTAAGGGTTAGAGGCACCTTTGGATGCTTGATTTGGGACGGCACAATTTTTGGCCCCAAAATCAAGAAATTCCTGACCGCGGAGTCTGGAAAACCTCCCGGGATGGGCCAGCCTGAATCAGGTCAAAATGAAAAACGAAGGCCGCCATGAGATTCGGGGTTGAATTTAAGGGTTAGAGGCACCTTTGGATGCTTGATTTGGGACGGCATAATTTTTCGCCCCAAAATCAAGAAATTCCTGACCGCGGAGTCAGGAAAACCTCCTGGGGTGGGCCGGACCGAATCAGGTCAAATTGAAAAACGAAGGCCGCCATGAGATTCGGGGTTGAATTTAAGGGTTAGAGGCACCTTTGGATGCTTGATTTGGGACGGCACAATTTTTGGCCCCAAAATCAAGAAATTCCTGACCGCGGAGTCAGGAGAACCTCACGGGGTGGGCCGGACGGAATCAGGTCAAATTGAAAAACAAAGGCCGCCATGAGATTCGGGGTTGAATTTAAGGGTTAGAGGCACCTTTGGATGCTTGATTTGGGACGGCATAATTTTTGGCCCAAAAATCAAGAAATTCCTGACCGCGGAGTCAGGAAAACCTCCCGGGATGGGCCAGCCTGAATCAGGTCAAAATGAAAAACGAAGGCCGCCATGAGATTCGGGGTTGAATTTAAGGGTTAGAGGCACCTTTGGATGCTTGATTTGGGACGGCACAATTTTTGGCCCCAAAATCAAGAAATTCCTGACCGCGGAGTCAGGAAAACCTCACGGGGTGGGCCGGACGGAATCAGGTCAAATTGAAAAACAAAGGCCGCCATGAGATTCGGGGTTGAATTTAAGGGTTAGAGGCACCTTTGGATGCTTGATTTGGGACGGCATAATTTTTGGCCCAAAAATCAAGAAATTCCTGACCGCGGAGTCAGGAAAACCTCCTGGGGTGGGCCGGACCGAATCAGGTCAAATTGAAAAACGAAGGCCGCCATGAGATTCGGGTTTGAATTTAAGGGTTAGAGGCACCTTTGGATGCTTGATTTGGGACGGCATAATTTTTGGCCCCAAAATCAAGAAATTCCTGACCGCGGAGTCAGGAAAACCTCCCAGGATGGGCCGGACGGAATCAGGTCAAATTAAAAAACGAAGGACGCCATGAGATTCGGGGTTGAATTTAAGGGTTAGAGGCACCTTTGGATGCTTGATTTGGGACGGCATAATTTTTGGCCCAAAAATCAAGAAATTCCTGACCGCGGAGTCAGGAAAACCTCACGGGGTGGGCCGGACGGAATCAGGTCAAATTGAAAAACGAAGGCCGCCATGAGATTCGGGGTTGAATTTAAGGGTTAGAGGCACCTTTGGATGCTTGATTTGGGACGGCACAATTTTTGGCCCCAAAATCAAGAAATTCCTGACCGCGGAGTCAGGAAAACCTCCCGGGATGGGCCAGCCTGAATCAGGTCAAATTGAAAAACGAAGGCCGCCATGAGATTCGGGGTTGAATTTAAGGGTTAGAGGCACCTTTGGATGCTTGATTTGGGACGGCATAATTTTTGGCCCCAAAATCAAGAAATTCCTGACCGCGGAGTCAGGAAAACCTCCTGGGGTGGGCCGGACCGAATCAGGTCAAATTGAAAAACGAAGGCCGCCATGAGATTCGGGGTTGAATTTAAGGGTTAGAGGCACCTTTGGATGCTTGATTTGGGACGGCATAATTTTTGGCCCCAAAATCAAGAAATTCCTGACCGCGGAGTCAGGAAAACCTTCCAGGATGGGCCGGACGGAATCAGGTCAAATTAAAAAACGAAGGACGCCATGAGATTCGGGGTTGAATTTAAGGGTTAGAGGCACCTTTGGATGCTTGATTTGGGACGGCATAATTTTTCGCCCAAAAATCAAGAAATTCCTGACCGCGGAGTCAGGAAAACCTCACGGGGTGGGCCGGACGGAATCAGGTCAAATTGAAAAACGAAGGCCGCCATGAGATTCGGGGTTGAATTTAAGGGGTAGAGGCACCTTTGGATGCTTGATTTGGGACGGCACAATTTTTGGCCCCAAAATCAAGAAATTCCTGACCGCGGAGTCAGGAGAACCTCACGGGGTGGGCCGGACGGAATCAGGTCAAATTGAAAAACAAAGGCCGCCATGAGATTAGGGGTTGAATTTAAGGGTTAGAGGCACCTTTGGATGCTTGATTTGGGACGGCATAATTTTTGGCCCAAAAATCAAGAAATTCCTGACCGCGGAGTCAGGAAAACCTCCCGGGATGGGCCAGCCTGAATCAGGTCAAAATGAAAAACGAAGGCCGCCATGAGATTCGGGGTTGAATTTAAGGGTTAGAGGCACCTTTGGATGCTTGATTTGGGACGGCACAATTTTTGGCCCCAAAATCAAGAAATTCCTGACCGCGGAGTCAGGAAAACCTCACGAGGTGGGCCGGACGGAATCAGGTCAAATTGAAAAACAAAGGCCGCCATGAGATTCGGGGTTGAATTTAAGGGTTAGAGGCACCTTTGGATGCTTGATTTGGGACGGCACAATTTTTGGCCCCAAAATCAAGAAATTCCTGACCGCGGAGTCAGGAAAACCTCACGGGGTGGGCCGGACGGAATCAGGTCAAATTGAAAAACAAAGGCCGCCATGAGATTCGGGGTTGAATTTAAGGGTTAGAGGCACCTTTGGATGCTTGATTTGGGACGGCATAATTTTTGGCCCCAAAATCAAGAAATTCCTGACCGCGGAGTCAGGAAAACCTCACGGGGTGGGCCGGACGGAATCAGGTCAAATTGAAAAACGAAGGCCGCCATGAGATTCGGGGTTGAATTTAAGGGTTAGAGGCACCTTTGGATGCTTGATTTGGGACGGCACAATTTTTGGCCCCAAAATCAAGAAATTCCTGACCGCGGAGTCAGGAAAACCTCACGGGGTGGGCCGGACGGAATCAGGTCAAATTGAAAAACAAAGGCCGCCATGAGATTCGGGGTTGAATTTAAGGGTTAGAGGCACCTTTGGATGCTTGATTTGGGACGGCACAATTTTTGGCCCCAAAATCAAGAAATTCCTGACCGCGGAGTCAGGAGAACCTCACGGGGTGGGCCGGATGGAATCAGGTCAAATTGAAAAACAAAGGCCGCCATGAGATTCGGGGTTGAATTTAAGGGTTAGAGGCACCTTTGGATGCTTGATTTGGGACGGCATAATTTTTGGCCCAAAAATCAAGAAATTCCTGACCGCGGAGTCAGGAAAACCTCCCGGGATGGGCCAGCCTGAATCAGGTCAAAATGAAAAACGAAGGCCGCCATGAGATTCGGGGTTGAATTTAAGGGTTAGAGGCACCTTTGGATGCTTGATTTGGGACGGCACAATTTTTGGCCCCAAAATCAAGAAATTCCTGACCGCGGAGTCAGGAGAACCTCACGGGGTGGGCCGGATGGAATCAGGTCAAATTGAAAAACAAAGGCCGCCATGAGATTCGGGGTTGAATTTAAGGGTTAGAGGCACCTTTGGATGCTTGATTTGGGACGGCATAATTTTTGGCCCAAAAATCAAGAAATTCCTGACCGCGGAGTCAGGAAAACCTCCCGGGATGGGCCAGCCTGAATCAGGTCAAAATGAAAAACGAAGGCCGCCATGAGATTCGGGGTTGAATTTAAGGGTTAGAGGCACCTTTGGATGCTTGATTTGGGACGGCACAATTTTTGGCCCCAAAATCAAGAAATTCCTGACCGCGGAGTCAGGAGAACCTCACGGGGTGGGCCGGACGGAATCAGGTCAAATTGAAAAACAAAGGCCGCCATGAGATTCGGGGTTGAATTTAAGGGTTAGAGGCACCTTTGGATGCTTGATTTGGGACGGCATAATTTTTGGCCCAAAAATCAAGAAATTCCTGACCGCGGAGTCAGGAAAACCTCCCGGGATGGGCCAGCCTGAATCAGGTCAAAATGAAAAACGAAGGCCGCCATGAGATTCGGGGTTGAATTTAAGGGTTAGAGGCACCTTTGGATGCTTGATTTGGGACGGCACAATTTTTGGCCCCAAAATCAAGAAATTCCTGACCGCGGAGTCAGGAAAACCTCACGGGGTGGGCCGGACGGAATCAGGTCAAATTGAAAAACAAAGGCCGCCATGAGATTCGGGGTTGAATTTAAGGGTTAGAGGCACCTTTGGATGCTTGATTTGGGACGGCATAATTTTTGGCCCAAAAATCAAGAAATTCCTGACCGCGGAGTCAGGAAAACCTCCTGGGGTGGGCCGGACCGAATCAGGTCAAATTGAAAAACGAAGGCCGCCATGAGATTCGGGTTTGAATTTAAGGGTTAGAGGCACCTTTGGATGCTTGATTTGGGACGGCATAATTTTTGGCCCCAAAATCAAGAAATTCCTGACCGCGGAGTCAGGAAAACCTCCCAGGATGGGCCGGACGGAATCAGGTCAAATTAAAAAACGAAGGACGCCATGAGATTCGGGGTTGAATTTAAGGGTTAGAGGCACCTTTGGATGCTTGATTTGGGACGGCATAATTTTTGGCCCAAAAATCAAGAAATTCCTGACCGCGGAGTCAGGAAAACCTCACGGGGTGGGCCGGACGGAATCAGGTCAAATTGAAAAACGAAGGCCGCCATGAGATTCGGGGTTGAATTTAAGGGTTAGAGGCACCTTTGGATGCTTGATTTGGGACGGCACAATTTTTGGCCCCAAAATCAAGAAATTCCTGACCGCGGAGTCAGGAAAACCTCCCGGGATGGGCCAGCCTGAATCAGGTCAAATTGAAAAACGAAGGCCGCCATGAGATTCGGGGTTGAATTTAAGGGTTAGAGGCACCTTTGGATGCTTGATTTGGGACAGCATAATTTTTGGCCCCAAAATCAAGAAATTCCTGACCGCGGAGTCAGGAAAACCTCCTGGGGTGGGCCGGACCGAATCAGGTCAAATTGAAAAACGAAGGCCGCCATGAGATTCGGGGTTGAATTTAAGGGTTAGAGGCACCTTTGGATGCTTGATTTGGGACGGCATAATTTTTGGCCCCAAAATCAAGAAATTCCTGACCGCGGAGTCAGGAAAACCTCACGGGGTGGGCCGGACGGAATCAGGTCAAATTGAAAAACGAAGGCCGCCATGAGATTCGGGGTTGAATTTAAGGGGTAGAGGCACCTTTGGATGCTTGATTTGGGACGGCACAATTTTTGGCCCCAAAATCAAGAAATTCCTGACCGCGGAGTCAGGAGAACCTCACGGGGTGGGCCGGACGGAATCAGGTCAAATTGAAAAACAAAGGCCGCCATGAGATTAGGGGTTGAATTTAAGGGTTAGAGGCACCTTTGGATGCTTGATTTGGGACGGCATAATTTTTGGCCCAAAAATCAAGAAATTCCTGACCGCGGAGTCAGGAAAACCTCCCGGGATGGGCCAGCCTGAATCAGGTCAAAATGAAAAACGAAGGCCGCCATGAGATTCGGGGTTGAATTTAAGGGTTAGAGGCACCTTTGGATGCTTGATTTGGGACGGCACAATTTTTGGCCCCAAAATCAAGAAATTCCTGACCGCGGAGTCAGGAAAACCTCACGAGGTGGGCCGGACGGAATCAGGTCAAATTGAAAAACAAAGGCCGCCATGAGATTCGGGGTTGAATTTAAGGGTTAGAGGCACCTTTGGATGCTTGATTTGGGACGGCACAATTTTTGGCCCCAAAATCAAGAAATTCCTGACCGCGGAGTCAGGAAAACCTCACGGGGTGGGCCGGACGGAATCAGGTCAAATTGAAAAACAAAGGCCGCCATGAGATTCGGGGTTGAATTTAAGGGTTAGAGGCACCTTTGGATGCTTGATTTGGGACAGCATAATTTTTGGCCCCAAAATCAAGAAATTCCTGACCGCGGAGTCAGGAAAACCTCACGGGGTGGGCCGGACGGAATCAGGTCAAATTGAAAAACGAAGGCCGCCATGAGATTCGGGGTTGAATTTAAGGGTTAGAGGCACCTTTGGATGCTTGATTTGGGACGGCACAATTTTTGGCCCCAAAATCAAGAAATTCCTGACCGCGGAGTCAGGAAAACCTCACGGGGTGGGCCGGACGGAATCAGGTCAAATTGAAAAACAAAGGCCGCCATGAGATTCGGGGTTGAATTTAAGGGTTAGAGGCACCTTTGGATGCTTGATTTGGGACGGCACAATTTTTGGCCCCAAAATCAAGAAATTCCTGACCGCGGAGTCAGGAAAACCTCACGGGGTGGGCCGGACGGAATCAGGTCAAATTGAAAAACGAAGGCCGCCATGAGATTCGGGGTTGAATTTAAGGGTTAGAGGCACCTTTGGATGCTTGATTTGGGACGGCACAATTTTTGGCCCCAAAATCAAGAAATTCCTGACCGCGGAGTCAGGAGAACCTCACGGGGTGGGCCGGATGGAATCAGGTCAAATTGAAAAACAAAGGCCGCCATGAGATTCGGGGTTGAATTTAAGGGTTAGAGGCACCTTTGGATGCTTGATTTGGGACGGCATAATTTTTGGCCCAAAAATCAAGAAATTCCTGACCGCGGAGTCAGGAAAACCTCCCGGGATGGGCCAGCCTGAATCAGGTCAAAATGAAAAACGAAGGCCGCCATGAGATTCGGGGTTGAATTTAAGGGTTAGAGGCACCTTTGGATGCTTGATTTGGGACGGCACAATTTTTGGCCCCAAAATCAAGAAATTCCTGACCGCGGAGTCAGGAAAACCTCACGGGGTGGGCCGGACGGAATCAGGTCAAATTGAAAAACAAAGGCCGCCATGAGATTCGGGGTTGAATTTAAGGGTTAGAGGCACCTTTGGATGCTTGATTTGGGACGGCATAATTTTTGGCCCAAAAATCAAGAAATTCCTGACCGCGGAGTCAGGAAAACCTCCTGGGGTGGGCCGGACCGAATCAGGTCAAATTGAAAAACGAAGGCCGCCATGAGATTCGGGGTTGAATTTAAGGGTTAGAGGCACCTTTGGATGCTTGATTTGGGACGGCACAATTTTTGGCCCCAAAATCAAGAAATTCCTGACCGCGGAGTCAGGAAAACCTCCCGGGATGGGCCAGCCTGAATCAGGTCAAAATGAAAAACGAAGGCCGCCATGAGATTCGGGGTAGAATTTAAGGGTTAGAGGCACCTTTGGATGCTTGATTTGGGACGGCATAATTTTTGGCCCCAAAATCAAGAAATTCCTGACCGCGGAGTCAGGAAAACCTCCTGGGGTGGGCCGGACCGAATCAGGTCAAATTGAAAAACGAAGGCCGCCATGAGATTCGGGGTTGAATTTAAGGGTTAGAGGCACCTTTGGATGCTTGATTTGGGACGGCATAATTTTTGGCCCCAAAATCAAGAAATTCCTGACCGCGGAGTCAGGAAAACCTCCCAGGATGGGCCGGACGGAATCAGGTCAAATTAAAAAACGAAGGACGCCATGAGATTCGGGGTTGAATTTAAGGGTTAGAGGCACCTTTGGATGCTTGATTTGGGACGGCATAATTTTTGGCCCAAAAATCAAGAAATTCCTGACCGCGGAGTCAGGAAAACCTCCCGGGATGGGCCAGCCTGAATCAGGTCAAAATGCAAAACGAAGGCCGCCATGAGATTCGGGGTTGAATTTAAGGTTTAGAGGCACCTTTGGATGCTTGATTTGGGACGGCACAATTTTTGGCCCCAAAATCAAGAAATTCCTGACCGCGGAGTCAGGAAAACCTCACGGGGTGGGCCGGACGGAATCAGGTCAAATTGAAAAACAAAGGCCGCCATGAGATTCGGGGTTGAATTTAAGGGTTAGAGGCACCTTTGGATGCTTGATTTGGGACGGCATAATTTTTGGCCCAAAAATCAAGAAATTCCTGACCGCGGAGTCAGGAAAACCTCACGGGGTGGGCCGGACCGAATCAGGTCAAATTGAAAAACGAAGGCCGCCATGAGATTCGGGGTTGAATTTAAGGGTTAGAGGCACCTTTGGATGCTTGATTTGGGACGGCATAATTTTTGGCCCCAAAATCAAGAAATTCCTGACCGCGGAGTCAGGAAAACCTCCCGGGATGGGCCAGCCTGAATCAGGTCAAAATGAAAAACGAAGGCCGCCATGAGATTCGGGGTAGAATTTAAGGGTTAGAGGCACCTTTGGATGCTTGATTTGGGACGGCATAATTTTTGGCCCCAAAATCAAGAAATTCCTGACCGCGGAGTCAGGAAAACCTCCTGGGGTGGGCCGGACCGAATCAGGTCAAATTGAAAAACGAAGGCCGCCATGAGATTCGGGGTTGAATTTAAGGGTTAGAGGCACCTTTGGATGCTTGATTTGGGACGGCATAATTTTTGGCCCCAAAATCAAGAAATTCCTGACCGCGGAGTCAGGAAAACCTCCCAGGATGGGCCGGACGGAATCAGGTCAAATTAAAAAACGAAGGACGCCATGAGATTCGGGGTAGAATTTAAGGGTTAGAGGCACCTTTGGATGCTTGATTTGGGACGGCATAATTTTTGGCCCAAAAATCAAGAAATTCCTGACCGCGGAGTCAGGAAAACCTCCCGGGATGGGCCAGCCTGAATCAGGTCAAAATGCAAAACGAAGGCCGCCATGAGATTCGGGGTTGAATTTAAGGGTTAGAGGCACCTTTGGATGCTTGATTTGGGACGGCACAATTTTTGGCCCCAAAATCAAGAAATTCCTGACCGCGGAGTCAGGAAAACCTCACGGGGTGGGCCGGACGGAATCAGGTCAAATTGAAAAACGAAGGCCGCCATGAGATTCGGGGTTGAATTTAAGGGTTAGAGGCACCTTTGGATGCTTGATTTGGGACGGCATAATTTTTGGCCCAAAAATCAAGAAATTCCTGACCGCGGAGTCAGAAAACCTCACGGGGTGGGCCGGACCGAATCAGGTCAAATTGAAAAACGAAGGCCGCCATGAGATTCGGGGTTGAATTTAAGGGTTAGAGGCACCTTTGGATGCTTGATTTGGGACGGCATAATTTTTGGCCCAAAAATCAAGAAATTCCTGACCGCGGAGTCAGGAAAACCTCACGGGGTGGGCTGGACGGAATCAGGTCAAATTGAAAAACGAAGGCCGCCATGAGATTCGGGGTTGAATTTAAGGGTTAGAGGCACCTTTGGATGCTTGATTTGGGACGGCACAATATTTGGCCCCAAAATCAAGAAATTCCTGACCGCGGAGTCAGGAAAACCTCACGGGGTGGGCCGGACGGAATCAGGTCAAATTGAAAAACAAAGGCCGCCATGAGATTCGGGGTTGAATTTAAGGGTTAGAGGCACCTTTGGATGCTTGATTTGGGACGGCATAATTTTTGGCCCAAAAATCAAAAAATTCCTGACCGCGGAGTCAGGAAAACCTCCCGGGATGGGCCAGCCTGAATCAGGTCAAAATGCAAAACGAAGGCCGCCATGAGATTCGGGGTTGAATTTAAGGGTTAGAGGCACCTTTGGATGCTTGATTTGGGACGGCACAATTTTTGGCCCCAAAATCAAGAAATTCCTGACCGCGGAGTCAGGAAAACCTCACGGGGTGGGCCGGACGGAATCAGGTCAAATTGAAAAACAAAGGCCGCCATGAGATTCGGGGTTGAATTTAAGGGTTAGAGGCACCTTTGGATGCTTGATTTGGGACGGCATAATTTTTGGCCCAAAAATCAAGAAATTCCTGACCGCGGAGTCAGGAAAACCTCACGGGGTGGGCCGGACCGAATCAGGTCAAATTGAAAAACGAAGGCCGCCATGAGATTCGGGGTTGAATTTAAGGGTTAGAGGCACCTTTGGATGCTTGATTTGGGACGGCATAATTTTTGGCCCCAAAATCAAGAAATTCCTGACCGCGGAGTCAGGAAAACCTCCCAGGATGGGCCGGACGGAATCAGGTCAAATTAAAAAACGAAGGACGCCATGAGATTCGGGGTTGAATTTAAGGGTTAGAGGCACCTTTGGATGCTTGATTTGGGACGGCATAATTTTTGGCCCAAAAATCAAGAAATTCCTGACCGCGGAGTCAGGAAAACCTCCCGGGATGGGCCAGCCTGAATCAGGTCAAAATGCAAAACGAAGGCCGCCATGAGATTCGGGGTTGAATTTAAGGGTTAGAGGCACCTTTGGATGCTTGATTTGGGACGGCACAATTTTTGGCCCCAAAATCAAGAAATTCCTGACCGCGGAGTCAGGAAAACCTCACGGGGTGGGCCGGACGGAATCAGGTCAAATTGAAAAACAAAGGCCGCCATGAGATTCGGGGTTGAATTTAAGGGTTAGAGGCACCTTTGGATGCTTGATTTGGGACGGCATAATTTTTGGCCCAAAAATCAAGAAATTCCTGACCGCGGAGTCAGGAAAACCTCACGGGGTGGGCCGGACCGAATCAGGTCAAATTGAAAAACGAAGGCCGCCATGAGATTCGGGGTTGAATTTAAGGGTTAGAGGCACCTTTGGATGCTTGATTTGGGACGGCATAATTTTTGGCCCCAAAATCAAGAAATTCCTGACCGCGGAGTCAGGAAAACCTCCCGGGATGGGCCAGCCTGAATCAGGTCAAAATGAAAAACGAAGGCCGCCATGAGATTCGGGGTAGAATTTAAGGGTTAGAGGCACCTTTGGATGCTTGATTTGGGACGGCATAATTTTTGGCCCCAAAATCAAGAAATTCCTGACCGCGGAGTCAGGAAAACCTCCTGGGGTGGGCCGGACCGAATCAGGTCAAATTGAAAAACGAAGGCCGCCATGAGATTCGGGGTTGAATTTAAGGGTTAGAGGCACCTTTGGATGCTTGATTTGGGACGGCATAATTTTTGGCCCCAAAATCAAGAAATTCCTGACCGCGGAGTCAGGAAAACCTCCCAGGATGGGCCGGACGGAATCAGGTCAAATTAAAAAACGAAGGACGCCATGAGATTCGGGGTAGAATTTAAGGGTTAGAGGCACCTTTGGATGCTTGATTTGGGACGGCATAATTTTTGGCCCAAAAATCAAGAAATTCCTGACCGCGGAGTCAGGAAAACCTCCCGGGATGGGCCAGCCTGAATCAGGTCAAAATGCAAAACGAAGGCCGCCATGAGATTCGGGGTTGAATTTAAGGGTTAGAGGCACCTTTGGATGCTTGATTTGGGACGGCACAATTTTTGGCCCCAAAATCAAGAAATTCCTGACCGCGGAGTCAGGAAAACCTCACGGGGTGGGCCGGACGGAATCAGGTCAAATTGAAAAACGAAGGCCGCCATGAGATTCGGGGTTGAATTTAAGGGTTAGAGGCACCTTTGGATGCTTGATTTGGGACGGCATAATTTTTGGCCCAAAAATCAAGAAATTCCTGACCGCGGAGTCAGAAAACCTCACGGGGTGGGCCGGACCGAATCAGGTCAAATTGAAAAACGAAGGCCGCCATGAGATTCGGGGTTGAATTTAAGGGTTAGAGGCACCTTTGGATGCTTGATTTGGGACGGCATAATTTTTGGCCCAAAAATCAAGAAATTCCTGACCGCGGAGTCAGGAAAACCTCACGGGGTGGGCTGGACGGAATCAGGTCAAATTGAAAAACGAAGGCCGCCATGAGATTCGGGGTTGAATTTAAGGGTTAGAGGCACCTTTGGATGCTTGATTTGGGACGGCACAATATTTGGCCCCAAAATCAAGAAATTCCTGACCGCGGAGTCAGGAAAACCTCACGGGGTGGGCCGGACGGAATCAGGTCAAATTGAAAAACAAAGGCCGCCATGAGATTCGGGGTTGAATTTAAGGGTTAGAGGCACCTTTGGATGCTTGATTTGGGACGGCATAATTTTTGGCCCAAAAATCAAAAAATTCCTGACCGCGGAGTCAGGAAAACCTCCCGGGATGGGCCAGCCTGAATCAGGTCAAAATGCAAAACGAAGGCCGCCATGAGATTCGGGGTTGAATTTAAGGGTTAGAGGCACCTTTGGATGCTTGATTTGGGACGGCACAATTTTTGGCCCCAAAATCAAGAAATTCCTGACCGCGGAGTCAGGAAAACCTCACGGGGTGGGCCGGACGGAATCAGGTCAAATTGAAAAACAAAGGCCGCCATGAGATTCGGGGTTGAATTTAAGGGTTAGAGGCACCTTTGGATGCTTGATTTGGGACGGCATAATTTTTGGCCCAAAAATCAAGAAATTCCTGACCGCGGAGTCAGGAAAACCTCACGGGGTGGGCCGGACCGAATCAGGTCAAATTGAAAAACGAAGGCCGCCATGAGATTCGGGGTTGAATTTAAGGGTTAGAGGCACCTTTGGATGCTTGATTTGGGACGGCATAATTTTTGGCCCCAAAATCAAGAAATTCCTGACCGCGGAGTCAGGAAAACCTCCCAGGATGGGCCGGACGGAATCAGGTCAAATTAAAAAACGAAGGACGCCATGAGATTCGGGGTTGAATTTAAGGGTTAGAGGCACCTTTGGATGCTTGATTTGGGACGGCATAATTTTTGGCCCAAAAATCAAGAAATTCCTGACCGCGGAGTCAGGAAAACCTCCCGGGATGGGCCAGCCTGAATCAGGTCAAAATGCAAAACGAAGGCCGCCATGAGATTCGGGGTTGAATTTAAGGGTTAGAGGCACCTTTGGATGCTTGATTTGGGACGGCACAATTTTTGGCCCCAAAATCAAGAAATTCCTGACCGCGGAGTCAGGAAAACCTCACGGGGTGGGCCGGACGGAATCAGGTCAAATTGAAAAACAAAGGCCGCCATGAGATTCGGGGTTGAATTTAAGGGTTAGAGGCACCTTTGGATGCTTGATTTGGGACGGCATAATTTTTGGCCCAAAAATCAAGAAATTCCTGACCGCGGAGTCAGGAAAACCTCACGGGGTGGGCCGGACCGAATCAGGTCAAATTGAAAAACGAAGGCCGCCATGAGATTCGGGGTTGAATTTAAGGGTTAGAGGCACCTTTGGATGCTTGATTTGGGACGGCATAATTTTTGGCCCCAAAATCAAGAAATTCCTGACCGCGGAGTCAGGAAAACCTCCCGGGATGGGCCAGCCTGAATCAGGTCAAAATGAAAAACGAAGGCCGCCATGAGATTCGGGGTAGAATTTAAGGGTTAGAGGCACCTTTGGATGCTTGATTTGGGACGGCATAATTTTTGGCCCCAAAATCAAGAAATTCCTGACCGCGGAGTCAGGAAAACCTCCTGGGGTGGGCCGGACCGAATCAGGTCAAATTGAAAAACGAAGGCCGCCATGAGATTCGGGGTTGAATTTAAGGGTTAGAGGCACCTTTGGATGCTTGATTTGGGACGGCATAATTTTTGGCCCCAAAATCAAGAAATTCCTGACCGCGGAGTCAGGAAAACCTCCCAGGATGGGCCGGACGGAATCAGGTCAAATTAAAAAACGAAGGACGCCATGAGATTCGGGGTAGAATTTAAGGGTTAGAGGCACCTTTGGATGCTTGATTTGGGACGGCATAATTTTTGGCCCAAAAATCAAGAAATTCCTGACCGCGGAGTCAGGAAAACCTCCCGGGATGGGCCAGCCTGAATCAGGTCAAAATGCAAAACGAAGGCCGCCATGAGATTCGGGGTTGAATTTAAGGGTTAGAGGCACCTTTGGATGCTTGATTTGGGACGGCACAATTTTTGGCCCCAAAATCAAGAAATTCCTGACCGCGGAGTCAGGAAAACCTCACGGGGTGGGCCGGACGGAATCAGGTCAAATTGAAAAACGAAGGCCGCCATGAGATTCGGGGTTGAATTTAAGGGTTAGAGGCACCTTTGGATGCTTGATTTGGGACGGCATAATTTTTGGCCCAAAAATCAAGAAATTCCTGACCGCGGAGTCAGAAAACCTCACGGGGTGGGCCGGACCGAATCAGGTCAAATTGAAAAACGAAGGCCGCCATGAGATTCGGGGTTGAATTTAAGGGTTAGAGGCACCTTTGGATGCTTGATTTGGGACGGCATAATTTTTGGCCCAAAAATCAAGAAATTCCTGACCGCGGAGTCAGGAAAACCTCACGGGGTGGGCTGGACGGAATCAGGTCAAATTGAAAAACGAAGGCCGCCATGAGATTCGGGGTTGAATTTAAGGGTTAGAGGCACCTTTGGATGCTTGATTTGGGACGGCACAATATTTGGCCCCAAAATCAAGAAATTCCTGACCGCGGAGTCAGGAAAACCTCACGGGGTGGGCCGGACGGAATCAGGTCAAATTGAAAAACAAAGGCCGCCATGAGATTCGGGGTTGAATTTAAGGGTTAGAGGCACCTTTGGATGCTTGATTTGGGACGGCATAATTTTTGGCCCAAAAATCAAAAAATTCCTGACCGCGGAGTCAGGAAAACCTCCCGGGATGGGCCAGCCTGAATCAGGTCAAAATGCAAAACGAAGGCCGCCATGAGATTCGGGGTTGAATTTAAGGGTTAGAGGCACCTTTGGATGCTTGATTTGGGACGGCACAATTTTTGGCCCCAAAATCAAGAAATTCCTGACCGCGGAGTCAGGAAAACCTCACGGGGTGGGCCGGACGGAATCAGGTCAAATTGAAAAACAAAGGCCGCCATGAGATTCGGGGTTGAATTTAAGGGTTAGAGGCACCTTTGGATGCTTGATTTGGGACGGCATAATTTTTGGCCCAAAAATCAAGAAATTCCTGACCGCGGAGTCAGGAAAACCTCACGGGGTGGGCCGGACCGAATCAGGTCAAATTGAAAAACGAAGGCCGCCATGAGATTCGGGGTTGAATTTAAGGGTTAGAGGCACCTTTGGATGCTTGATTTGGGACGGCATAATTTTTGGCCCCAAAATCAAGAAATTCCTGACCGCGGAGTCAGGAAAACCTCCCAGGATGGGCCGGACGGAATCAGGTCAAATTAAAAAACGAAGGACGCCATGAGATTCAGGGTTGAATTTAAGGGTTAGAGGCACCTTTGGATGCTTGATTTGGGACGGCACAATTTTTGGCCCCAAAATCAAGAAATTCCTGACCGCGGAGTCAGGAAAACCTCCCGGGATGGGCCAGCCTGAATCAGGTCAAAATGAAAAACGAAGGCCGCCATGAGATTCGGGGTTGAATTTAAGGGTTAGAGGCACCTTTGGATGCTTGATTTGGGACGGCATAATTTTTGGCCCCAAAATCAAGAAATTCCTGACCGCGGAGTCAGGAAAACCTCCTGGGGTGGGCCGGACCGAATCAGGTCAAATTGAAAAACGAAGGCCGCCATGAGATTCGGGGTTGAATTTAAGGGTTAGAGGCACCTTTGGATGCTTGATTTGGGACGGCATAATTTTTGGCCCCAAAATCAAGAAATTCCTGACCGCGGAGTCAGGAAAACCTCCAAGGATGGGCCGGACGGAATCAGGTCAAATTAAAAAACGAAGGACGCCATGAGATTCAGGGTTGAATTTAAGGGTTAGAGGCACCTTTGGATGCTTGATTTGGGACGGCATAATTTTTGGCCCCAAAATCAAGAAATTCCTGACCGCGGAGTCAGGAAAACCTCCCAGGATGGGCCGGACGGAATCAGGTCAAATTAAAAAACGAAGGACGCCATGAGATTCAGGGTTGAATTTAAGGGTTAGAGGCACCTTTGGATGCTTGATTTGGGACGGCATAATTTTTGGCCCAAAAATCAAGAAATTCCTGACCGCGGAGTCAGGAAAACCTCACGGGGTGGGCCGGACGGAATCAGGTCAAATTGAAAAACAAAGGCCGCCATGAGATTCGGGGTTGAATTTAAGGGTTAGAGGCACCTTTGGATGCTTGATTTGGGACGGCATAATTTTTGGCCCAAAAATCAAGAAATTCCTGACCGCGGAGTCAGGAAAACCTCACGGGGTGGGCCGGACCGAATCAGGTCAAATCGAAAAACGAAGGCCGCCATGAGATTCGGGGTTGAATTTAAGGGTTAGAGGCACCTTTGGATGCTTGATTTGGGACGGCACAATTTTTGGCCCCAAAATCAAGAAATTCCTGACCGCAGAGTCAGGAAAACCTCACGGGGTGGGCCGGACGGAATCAGGTCAAATTGAAAAACAAAGGCCGCCATGAGATTCGGGGTTGAATTTAAGGGTTAGAGGCACCTTTGGATGCTTGATTTGGGACGGCATAATTTTTGGCCCAAAAATCAAGAAATTCCTGACCGCGGAGTCAGAAAACCTCACGGGGTGGGCCGGACCGAATCAGGTCAAATTGAAAAACGAAGGCCGCCATGAGATTCGGGGTTGAATTTAAGGGTTAGAGGCACCTTTGGATGCTTGATTTGGGACGGCATAATTTTTGGCCCAAAAATCAAGAAATTCCTGACCGCGGAGTCAGGAAAACCTCACGGGGTGGGCTGGACGGAATCAGGTCAAATTGAAAAACGAAGGCCGCCATGAGATTCGGGGTTGAATTTAAGGGTTAGAGGCACCTTTGGATGCTTGATTTGGGACGGCACAATATTTGGCCCCAAAATCAAGAAATTCCTGACCGCGGAGTCAGGAAAACCTCACGGGGTGGGCCGGACGGAATCAGGTCAAATTGAAAAACAAAGGCCGCCATGAGATTCGGGGTTGAATTTAAGGGTTAGAGGCACCTTTGGATGCTTGATTTGGGACGGCATAATTTTTGGCCCAAAAATCAAAAAATTCCTGACCGCGGAGTCAGGAAAACCTCCCGGGATGGGCCAGCCTGAATCAGGTCAAAATGCAAAACGAAGGCCGCCATGAGATTCGGGGTTGAATTTAAGGGTTAGAGGCACCTTTGGATGCTTGATTTGGGACGGCACAATTTTTGGCCCCAAAATCAAGAAATTCCTGACCGCGGAGTCAGGAAAACCTCACGGGGTGGGCCGGACGGAATCAGGTCAAATTGAAAAACAAAGGCCGCCATGAGATTCGGGGTTGAATTTAAGGGTTAGAGGCACCTTTGGATGCTTGATTTGGGACGGCATAATTTTTGGCCCAAAAATCAAGAAATTCCTGACCGCGGAGTCAGGAAAACCTCACGGGGTGGGCCGGACCGAATCAGGTCAAATTGAAAAACGAAGGCCGCCATGAGATTCGGGGTTGAATTTAAGGGTTAGAGGCACCTTTGGATGCTTGATTTGGGACGGCATAATTTTTGGCCCCAAAATCAAGAAATTCCTGACCGCGGAGTCAGGAAAACCTCCCAGGATGGGCCGGACGGAATCAGGTCAAATTAAAAAACGAAGGACGCCATGAGATTCGGGGTTGAATTTAAGGGTTAGAGGCACCTTTGGATGCTTGATTTGGGACGGCATAATTTTTGGCCCAAAAATCAAGAAATTCCTGACCGCGGAGTCAGGAAAACCTCCCGGGATGGGCCAGCCTGAATCAGGTCAAAATGCAAAACGAAGGCCGCCATGAGATTCGGGGTTGAATTTAAGGGTTAGAGGCACCTTTGGATGCTTGATTTGGGACGGCACAATTTTTGGCCCCAAAATCAAGAAATTCCTGACCGCGGAGTCAGGAAAACCTCACGGGGTGGGCCGGACGGAATCAGGTCAAATTGAAAAACAAAGGCCGCCATGAGATTCGGGGTTGAATTTAAGGGTTAGAGGCACCTTTGGATGCTTGATTTGGGACGGCATAATTTTTGGCCCAAAAATCAAGAAATTCCTGACCGCGGAGTCAGGAAAACCTCACGGGGTGGGCCGGACCGAATCAGGTCAAATTGAAAAACGAAGGCCGCCATGAGATTCGGGGTTGAATTTAAGGGTTAGAGGCACCTTTGGATGCTTGATTTGGGACGGCATAATTTTTGGCCCCAAAATCAAGAAATTCCTGACCGCGGAGTCAGGAAAACCTCCCGGGATGGGCCAGCCTGAATCAGGTCAAAATGAAAAACGAAGGCCGCCATGAGATTCGGGGTAGAATTTAAGGGTTAGAGGCACCTTTGGATGCTTGATTTGGGACGGCATAATTTTTGGCCCCAAAATCAAGAAATTCCTGACCGCGGAGTCAGGAAAACCTCCTGGGGTGGGCCGGACCGAATCAGGTCAAATTGAAAAACGAAGGCCGCCATGAGATTCGGGGTTGAATTTAAGGGTTAGAGGCACCTTTGGATGCTTGATTTGGGACGGCATAATTTTTGGCCCCAAAATCAAGAAATTCCTGACCGCGGAGTCAGGAAAACCTCCCAGGATGGGCCGGACGGAATCAGGTCAAATTAAAAAACGAAGGACGCCATGAGATTCGGGGTAGAATTTAAGGGTTAGAGGCACCTTTGGATGCTTGATTTGGGACGGCATAATTTTTGGCCCAAAAATCAAGAAATTCCTGACCGCGGAGTCAGGAAAACCTCCCGGGATGGGCCAGCCTGAATCAGGTCAAAATGCAAAACGAAGGCCGCCATGAGATTCGGGGTTGAATTTAAGGGTTAGAGGCACCTTTGGATGCTTGATTTGGGACGGCACAATTTTTGGCCCCAAAATCAAGAAATTCCTGACCGCGGAGTCAGGAAAACCTCACGGGGTGGGCCGGACGGAATCAGGTCAAATTGAAAAACGAAGGCCGCCATGAGATTCGGGGTTGAATTTAAGGGTTAGAGGCACCTTTGGATGCTTGATTTGGGACGGCATAATTTTTGGCCCAAAAATCAAGAAATTCCTGACCGCGGAGTCAGAAAACCTCACGGGGTGGGCCGGACCGAATCAGGTCAAATTGAAAAACGAAGGCCGCCATGAGATTCGGGGTTGAATTTAAGGGTTAGAGGCACCTTTGGATGCTTGATTTGGGACGGCATAATTTTTGGCCCAAAAATCAAGAAATTCCTGACCGCGGAGTCAGGAAAACCTCACGGGGTGGGCTGGACGGAATCAGGTCAAATTGAAAAACGAAGGCCGCCATGAGATTCGGGGTTGAATTTAAGGGTTAGAGGCACCTTTGGATGCTTGATTTGGGACGGCACAATATTTGGCCCCAAAATCAAGAAATTCCTGACCGCGGAGTCAGGAAAACCTCACGGGGTGGGCCGGACGGAATCAGGTCAAATTGAAAAACAAAGGCCGCCATGAGATTCGGGGTTGAATTTAAGGGTTAGAGGCACCTTTGGATGCTTGATTTGGGACGGCATAATTTTTGGCCCAAAAATCAAAAAATTCCTGACCGCGGAGTCAGGAAAACCTCCCGGGATGGGCCAGCCTGAATCAGGTCAAAATGCAAAACGAAGGCCGCCATGAGATTCGGGGTTGAATTTAAGGGTTAGAGGCACCTTTGGATGCTTGATTTGGGACGGCACAATTTTTGGCCCCAAAATCAAGAAATTCCTGACCGCGGAGTCAGGAAAACCTCACGGGGTGGGCCGGACGGAATCAGGTCAAATTGAAAAACAAAGGCCGCCATGAGATTCGGGGTTGAATTTAAGGGTTAGAGGCACCTTTGGATGCTTGATTTGGGACGGCATAATTTTTGGCCCAAAAATCAAGAAATTCCTGACCGCGGAGTCAGGAAAACCTCACGGGGTGGGCCGGACCGAATCAGGTCAAATTGAAAAACGAAGGCCGCCATGAGATTCGGGGTTGAATTTAAGGGTTAGAGGCACCTTTGGATGCTTGATTTGGGACGGCATAATTTTTGGCCCCAAAATCAAGAAATTCCTGACCGCGGAGTCAGGAAAACCTCCCAGGATGGGCCGGACGGAATCAGGTCAAATTAAAAAACGAAGGACGCCATGAGATTCAGGGTTGAATTTAAGGGTTAGAGGCACCTTTGGATGCTTGATTTGGGACGGCACAATTTTTGGCCCCAAAATCAAGAAATTCCTGACCGCGGAGTCAGGAAAACCTCCCGGGATGGGCCAGCCTGAATCAGGTCAAAATGAAAAACGAAGGCCGCCATGAGATTCGGGGTTGAATTTAAGGGTTAGAGGCACCTTTGGATGCTTGATTTGGGACGGCATAATTTTTGGCCCCAAAATCAAGAAATTCCTGACCGCGGAGTCAGGAAAACCTCCTGGGGTGGGCCGGACCGAATCAGGTCAAATTGAAAAACGAAGGCCGCCATGAGATTCGGGGTTGAATTTAAGGGTTAGAGGCACCTTTGGATGCTTGATTTGGGACGGCATAATTTTTGGCCCCAAAATCAAGAAATTCCTGACCGCGGAGTCAGGAAAACCTCCAAGGATGGGCCGGACGGAATCAGGTCAAATTAAAAAACGAAGGACGCCATGAGATTCAGGGTTGAATTTAAGGGTTAGAGGCACCTTTGGATGCTTGATTTGGGACGGCATAATTTTTGGCCCCAAAATCAAGAAATTCCTGACCGCGGAGTCAGGAAAACCTCCCAGGATGGGCCGGACGGAATCAGGTCAAATTAAAAAACGAAGGACGCCATGAGATTCAGGGTTGAATTTAAGGGTTAGAGGCACCTTTGGATGCTTGATTTGGGACGGCATAATTTTTGGCCCAAAAATCAAGAAATTCCTGACCGCGGAGTCAGGAAAACCTCACGGGGTGGGCCGGACGGAATCAGGTCAAATTGAAAAACAAAGGCCGCCATGAGATTCGGGGTTGAATTTAAGGGTTAGAGGCACCTTTGGATGCTTGATTTGGGACGGCATAATTTTTGGCCCAAAAATCAAGAAATTCCTGACCGCGGAGTCAGGAAAACCTCACGGGGTGGGCCGGACCGAATCAGGTCAAATCGAAAAACGAAGGCCGCCATGAGATTCGGGGTTGAATTTAAGGGTTAGAGGCACCTTTGGATGCTTGATTTGGGACGGCACAATTTTTGGCCCCAAAATCAAGAAATTCCTGACCGCAGAGTCAGGAAAACCTCACGGGGTGGGCCGGACGGAATCAGGTCAAATTGAAAAACAAAGGCCGCCATGAGATTCGGGGTTGAATTTAAGGGTTAGAGGCACCTTTGGATGCTTGATTTGGGACGGCATAATTTTTGGCCCAAAAATCAAAAAATTCCTGACCGCGGAGTCAGGAAAACCTCCCGGGATGGGCCGGACGGAATCAGGTCAAATTGAAAAACGAAGGCCGCCATGAGATTCGGGGTTGAATTTAAGGGTTAGAGGCACCTTTGGATGCTTGATTTGGGACGGCACAGTTTTTGGCCCCAAAATCAAGAAATTCCTGACCGCGGAGTCAGGAAAACCTCACGGGGTGGGCCGGACGGAATCAGGTCAAATTGAAAAACGAAGGCCGCCATGAGATTCGGGGTTGAATTTAAGGGTTAGAGGCACCTTTGGATGCTTGATTTGGGTCGGCATAATTTTTGGCCCAAAAATCAAGAAATTCCTGACCGCGGAGTCAGGAAAACCTCACGGGGTCGGCCGGACCGAATCAGGTCAAATTGAAAAACGAAGGCCGCCATGAGATTCGGGGTTGAATTTAAGGGTTAGAGGCACCTTTGGATGCTTGATTGGGGACGGCATAATTTTTGGCCCCAAAATAAAGAAATTCCTGACCGCGGAGTCAGGAAAACCTCCCAGGATGGGCCGGACGGAATCAGGTCAAATTAAAAAACGAAGGACGCCATGAGATTCGGGGTTGAATTTAAGGGTTAGAGGCACCTTTGGATGCTTGATTTGGGACGGCATAATTTTTGGCCCAAAAATCAAGAAATTCCTGACCGCGGAGTCAGGAAAACCTCACGGGGTGGGCCGGACGGAATCAGGTCAAATTGAAAAACGAAGGCCGCCATGAGATTCGGGGTTGAATTTAAGGGTTAGAGGCACCTTTGGATGCTTGATTTGGGACGGCACAATTTTTGGCCCCTAAATCAAGAAATTCCTGACCGCGGAGTCAGGAAAACCTCACGGGGTGGGCCGGACGGAATCAGGTCAAATTGAAAAACAAAGGCCGCCATGAGATTCGGGGTTGAATTTAAGGGTTAGAGGCACCTTTGGATGCTTGATTTGGGACGGCATAATTTTTGGCCCAAAAATCAAGAAATTCCTGACCGCGGAGTCAGGAAAACCTCCCGGGATGGGCCAGCCTGAATCAGGTCAAAATGAAAAACGAAGGCCGCCATGAGATTCGGGGTTGAATTTAAGGGTTAGAGGCACCTTTGGATGCTTGATTTGGGACGGCATAATTTTTGCCCCCAAAATCAAGAAATTCCTGACCGCGGAGTCAGGAAAACCTCACGGGGTGGGCCGGACGGAATCAGGTCAAATTGAAAAACGAAGGCCGCCATGAGATTCGGGGTTGAATTTAAGAGTTAGAGGCACCTTTGGATGCTTGATTTGGGACGGCATAATTTTTGGCCCAAAAATCAAGAAATTCCTGACCGCGGAGTCAGGAAAACCTCCCGGGATGGGCCGGCCCGAATCAGGTCAAAATGAAAAACGAAGGCCGCCATGAGATTCGGGGTTGAATTTAAGGGTTAGAGGCACCTTTGGATGCTTGATTTGGGACGGCATAATTTTTGGCCCAAAAATCAAGAAATTCCTGACCGCGGAGTCAGGAAAACCTCCTGGGGTGGGCCGGACCGAATCTGGTCAAATTGAAAAACGAAGGCCGCCATGAGATTCGGGGTTGAATTTAAGGGTTAGAGGCACCTTTGGATGCTTGATTTGGGACGGCACAGTTTTTGGCCCCAAAATCAAGAAATTCCTGACCGCGGAGTCAGGAAAACCTCCCGGGATGGGCCAGCCTGAATCAGGTCAAAATGAAAAACGAAGGCCGCCATGAGATTCGGGGTTGAATTTAAGGGTTAGAGGCACCTTTGGATGCTTGATTTGGGACGGCATAATTTTTGGCCCCAAAATCAAGAAATTCCTGACCGCGGAGTCAGGAAAACCTCCTGGGGTGGGCCGGACCGAATCAGGTCAAATTGAAAAACGAAGGCCGCCATGAGATTCGGGGTTGAATTTAAGGGTTAGAGGCACCTTTGGATGCTTGATTTGGGACGGCATAATTTTTGGCCCCAAAATCAAGAAATTCCTGACCGCGGAGTCAGGAAAACCTCCAAGGATGGGCCGGACGGAATCAGGTCAAATTAAAAAACGAAGGACGCCATGAGATTCAGGGTTGAATTTAAGGGTTAGAGGCACCTTTGGATGCTTGATTTGGGACGGCATAATTTTTGGCCCCAAAATCAAGAAATTCCTGACCGCGGAGTCAGGAAAACCTCCCAGGATGGGCCGGACGGAATCAGGTCAAATTAAAAAACGAAGGACGCCATGAGATTCAGGGTTGAATTTAAGGGTTAGAGGCACCTTTGGATGCTTGATTTGGGACGGCATAATTTTTGGCCCAAAAATCAAGAAATTCCTGACCGCGGAGTCAGGAAAACCTCACGGGGTGGGCCGGACGGAATCAGGTCAAATTGAAAAACAAAGGCCGCCATGAGATTCGGGGTTGAATTTAAGGGTTAGAGGCACCTTTGGATGCTTGATTTGGGACGGCATAATTTTTGGCCCAAAAATCAAGAAATTCCTGACCGCGGAGTCAGGAAAACCTCACGGGGTGGGCCGGACCGAATCAGGTCAAATCGAAAAACGAAGGCCGCCATGAGATTCGGGGTTGAATTTAAGGGTTAGAGGCACCTTTGGATGCTTGATTTGGGACGGCACAATTTTTGGCCCCAAAATCAAGAAATTCCTGACCGCAGAGTCAGGAAAACCTCACGGGGTGGGCCGGACGGAATCAGGTCAAATTGAAAAACAAAGGCCGCCATGAGATTCGGGGTTGAATTTAAGGGTTAGAGGCACCTTTGGATGCTTGATTTGGGACGGCATAATTTTTGGCCCAAAAATCAAAAAATTCCTGACCGCGGAGTCAGGAAAACCTCCCGGGATGGGCCGGACGGAATCAGGTCAAATTGAAAAACGAAGGCCGCCATGAGATTCGGGGTTGAATTTAAGGGTTAGAGGCACCTTTGGATGCTTGATTTGGGACGGCACAGTTTTTGGCCCCAAAATCAAGAAATTCCTGACCGCGGAGTCAGGAAAACCTCACGGGGTGGGCCGGACGGAATCAGGTCAAATTGAAAAACGAAGGCCGCCATGAGATTCGGGGTTGAATTTAAGGGTTAGAGGCACCTTTGGATGCTTGATTTGGGTCGGCATAATTTTTGGCCCAAAAATCAAGAAATTCCTGACCGCGGAGTCAGGAAAACCTCACGGGGTCGGCCGGACCGAATCAGGTCAAATTGAAAAACGAAGGCCGCCATGAGATTCGGGGTTGAATTTAAGGGTTAGAGGCACCTTTGGATGCTTGATTGGGGACGGCATAATTTTTGGCCCCAAAATAAAGAAATTCCTGACCGCGGAGTCAGGAAAACCTCCCAGGATGGGCCGGACGGAATCAGGTCAAATTAAAAAACGAAGGACGCCATGAGATTCGGGGTTGAATTTAAGGGTTAGAGGCACCTTTGGATGCTTGATTTGGGACGGCATAATTTTTGGCCCAAAAATCAAGAAATTCCTGACCGCGGAGTCAGGAAAACCTCACGGGGTGGGCCGGACGGAATCAGGTCAAATTGAAAAACGAAGGCCGCCATGAGATTCGGGGTTGAATTTAAGGGTTAGAGGCACCTTTGGATGCTTGATTTGGGACGGCACAATTTTTGGCCCCTAAATCAAGAAATTCCTGACCGCGGAGTCAGGAAAACCTCACGGGGTGGGCCGGACGGAATCAGGTCAAATTGAAAAACAAAGGCCGCCATGAGATTCGGGGTTGAATTTAAGGGTTAGAGGCACCTTTGGATGCTTGATTTGGGACGGCATAATTTTTGGCCCAAAAATCAAGAAATTCCTGACCGCGGAGTCAGGAAAACCTCCCGGGATGGGCCAGCCTGAATCAGGTCAAAATGAAAAACGAAGGCCGCCATGAGATTCGGGGTTGAATTTAAGGGTTAGAGGCACCTTTGGATGCTTGATTTGGGACGGCATAATTTTTGCCCCCAAAATCAAGAAATTCCTGACCGCGGAGTCAGGAAAACCTCACGGGGTGGGCCGGACGGAATCAGGTCAAATTGAAAAACGAAGGCCGCCATGAGATTCGGGGTTGAATTTAAGAGTTAGAGGCACCTTTGGATGCTTGATTTGGGACGGCATAATTTTTGGCCCAAAAATCAAGAAATTCCTGACCGCGGAGTCAGGAAAACCTCCCGGGATGGGCCGGCCCGAATCAGGTCAAAATGAAAAACGAAGGCCGCCATGAGATTCGGGGTTGAATTTAAGGGTTAGAGGCACCTTTGGATGCTTGATTTGGGACGGCATAATTTTTGGCCCAAAAATCAAGAAATTCCTGACCGCGGAGTCAGGAAAACCTCCTGGGGTGGGCCGGACCGAATCTGGTCAAATTGAAAAACGAAGGCCGCCATGAGATTCGGGGTTGAATTTAAGGGTTAGAGGCACCTTTGGATGCTTGATTTGGGACGGCACAGTTTTTGGCCCCAAAATCAAGAAATTCCTGACCGCGGAGTCAGGAAAACCTCACGGGGTGGGCCGGACGGAATCAGGTCAAATTGAAAAACAAAGGCCGCCATGAGATTCGGGGTTGAATTTAAGGATTAGAGGCACCTTTGGATGCTTGATTTGGGTCGGCATAATTTTTGGCCCAAAAATCAAGAAATTCCTGACCGCGGAGTCAGGAAAACCTCACGGGGTGGGCCGGACCGAATCAGGTCAAATTGAAAAACGAAGGCCGCCATGAGATTCGGGGTTGAATTTAAGGGTTAGAGGCACCTTTGGATGCTTGATTTGGGACGGCATAATTTTTGGCCCCAAAATAAAGAAATTCCTGACCGCGGAGTCAGGAAAACCTCACGGGGTGGGCCGGACGGAATCAGGTCAAATTGAAAAACGAAGGCCGCCATGAGATTCGGGGTTGAATTTAAGAGTTAGAGGCACCTTTGGATGCTTGATTTGGGACGGCATAATTTTTGGCCCAAAAATCAAGAAATTCCTGACCGCGGAGTCAGGAAAACCTCCTGGGGTGGGCCGGACCGAATCTGGTCAAATTGAAAAACGAAGGCCGCCATGAGATTCGGGGTTGAATTTAAGGGTTAGAGGCACCTTTGGATGCTTGATTTGGGACGGCACAGTTTTTGGCCCCAAAATCAAGAAATTCCTGACCGCGGAGTCAGGAAAACCTCACGGGGTGGGCCGGACGGAATCAGGTCAAATTGAAAAACAAAGGCCGCCATGAGATTCGGGTTGAATTTAAGGGTTAGAGGCACCTTTGGATGCTTGATTTGGGTCGGCATAATTTTTGGCCCAAAAATCAAGAAATTCCTGACCGCGGAGTCAGGAAAACCTCACGGGGTGGGCCGGACCGAATCAGGTCAAATTGAAAAACGAAGGCCGCCATGAGATTCGGGGTTGAATTTAAGGGTTAGAGGCACCTTTGGATGCTTGATTTGGGACGGCATAATTTTTGGCCCCAAAATAAAGAAATTCCTGACCGCGGAGTCAGGAAAACCTCCCAGGATGGGCCGGACGGAATCAGGTCAAATTAAAAAACGAAGGACGCCATGAGATTCGGGGTTGAATTTAAGGGTTAGAGGCACCTTTGGATGCTTGATTTGGGTCGGCATAATTTTTGGCCCAAAAATCAAGAAATTCCTGACCGCGGAGTCAGGAAAACCTCACGGGGTGGGCCGGACGGAATCAGGTCAAATTGAAAAACGAAGGCCGCCATGAGATTCGGGGTTGAATTTAAGGGTTAGAGGCACCTTTGGATGCTTGATTTGGGACGGCACAGTTTTTGGCCCCAAAATCAAGAAATTCCTGACCGCGGAGTCAGGAAAACCTCACGGGGTGGGCCGGACGGAATCAGGTCAAATTGAAAAACAAAGGCCGCCATGAGATTCGGGGTTGAATTTAAGGGTTAGAGGCACCTTTGGATGCTTGATTTGGGACGGCACAATATTTGGCCCCAAAATCAAGAAATTCCTGACCGCAGAGTCAGGAAAACCTAACGGGGTGGGCCGGACGGAATCAGGTCAAATTGAAAAACAAAGGCCGCCATGAGATTCGGGGTTGAATTTAAGGGTTAGAGGCACCTTTGGATGCTTGATTTGGGACGGCATAATTTTTGGCCCAAAAATCAAAAAATTCCTGACCGCGGAGTCAGGAAAACCTCCCGGGATGGGCCAGCCTGAATCAGGTCAAAATGCAAAACGAAGGCCGCCATGAGATTCGGGGTTGAATTTAAGGGTTAGAGGCACCTTTGGATGCTTGATTTGGGACGGCACAATTTTTGGCCCCAAAATCAAGAAATTCCTGACCGCGGAGTCAGGAAAACCTCACGGGGTGGGCCGGACGGAATCAGGTCAAATTGAAAAACAAAGGCCGCCATGAGATTCGGGGTTGAATTTAAGGGTTAGAGGCACCTTTGGATGCTTGATTTGGGACGGCATAATTTTTGGCCCAAAAATCAAGAAATTCCTGACCGCGGAGTCAGGAAAACCTCACGGGGTGGGCCGGACCGAATCAGGTCAAATCGAAAAACGAAGGCCGCCATGAGATTCGGGGTTGAATTTAAGGGTTAGAGGCACCTTTGGATGCTTGATTTGGGACGGCACAGTTTTTGGCCCCAAAATCAAGAAATTCCTGACCGCGGAGTCAGGAAAACCTCACGGGGTGGGCCGGACGGAATCAGGTCAAATTGAAAAACAAAGGCCGCCATGAGATTCGGGGTTGAATTTAAGGGTTAGAGGCACCTTTGGATGCTTGATTTGGGTCGGCATAATTTTTGGCCCAAAAATCAAGAAATTCCTGACCGCGGAGTCAGGAAAACCTCCTGGGGTGGGCCGGACCGAATCAGGTCAAATTGAAAAACGAAGGCCGCCATGAGATTCGGGGTTGAATTTAAGGGTTAGAGGCACCTTTGGATGCTTGATTTGGGACGGCATAATTTTTGGCCCCAAAATCAAGAAATTCCTGACCGCAGAGTCAGGAAAACCTCCCAGGATGGGCCGGACGGAATCAGGTCAAATTAAAAAACGAAGGACGCCATGAGATTCGGGGTTGAATTTAAGGGTTAGAGGCACCTTTGGATGCTTGATTTGGGACGGCATAATTTTTTGCCCAAAAATCAAGAAATTCCTGACCGCGGAGTCAGGAATACCTCCCAGGATGGGCCGGACCGAATCAGGTCAAATTGAAAAACGAAGGCCGCCATGAGATTCGAGGTTGAATTTAAGGGTTAGAGGCACCTTTGGATGCTTGATTTGGGACGGCACAATTTTTGGCCCCAAAATCAAGAAATTCCTGACCGCGGAGTCAGGAAAACCTCCCGGGATGGGCCAGCCTGAATCAGGTCAAAATGAAAAACGAAGGCCGCCATGAGATTCGGGGTTGAATTTAAGGGTTAGAGGCACCTTTGGATGCTTGATTTGGGACGGCATAATTTTTGGCCCCAAAATCAAGAAATTCCTGACCGCGGAGTCAGGAAAACCTCCTGGGGTGGGCCGGACCGAATCAGGTCAAATTGAAAAACGAAGGCCGCCATGAGATTCGGGGTTGAATTTAAGGGTTAGAGGCACCTTTGGATGCTTGATTTGGGACGGCATAATTTTTGGCCCCAAAATCAAGAAATTCCTGACCGCGGAGTCAGGAAAACCTCCCAGGATGGGCCGGACGGAATCAGGTCAAATTAAAAAACGAAGGACGCCATGATATTCAGGGTTGAATTTAAGGGTTAGAGGCACCTTTGGATGCTTGATTTGGGACGGCATAATTTTTGGCCCCAAAATCAAGAAATTCCTGACCGCGGAGTCAGGAAAACCTCCCAGGATGGGCCGGACGGAATCAGGTCAAATTAAAAAACGAAGGACGCTATGAGATTCAGGGTTGAATTTAAGGGTTAGAGGCACCTTTGGATGCTTGATTTGGGACGGCATAATTTTTGGCCCAAAAATCAAGAAATTCCTGACCGCGGAGTCAGGAAAACCTCACGGGGTGGGCCGGACGGAATCAGGTCAAATTGAAAAACGAAGGCCGCCATGAGATTCGGGGTTGAATTTAAGGGTTAGAGGAACCTTTGGATGCTTGATTTGGGACGGCACAATTTTTGGCCCCAAAATCAAGAAATTCCTGACCGCAGAGTCAGGAAAACCTCACGGGGTGGGCCGGACGGAATCAGGTCAAATTGAAAAACAAAGGCCGCCATGAGATTCGGGGTTGAATTTAAGGGTTAGAGGCACCTTTGGATGCTTGATTTGGGACGGCATAATTTTTGGCCCAAAAATCAAAAAATTCCTGACCGCGGAGTCAGGAAAACCTCCCGGGATGGGCCGGACGGAATCAGGTCAAAATGCAAAACGAAGGCCGCCATGAGATTCGGGGTTGAATTTAAGGGTTAGAGGCACCTTTGGATGCTTGATTTGGGACGGCACAATTTTTGGCCCCAAAATCAAGAAATTCCTGACCGCGGAGTCAGGAAAACCTCACGGGGTGGGCCGGACGGAATCAGGTCAAATTGAAAAACAAAGGCCGCCATGAGATTCGGGGTTGAATTTAAGGGTTAGAGGCACCTTTGGATGCTTGATTTGGGACGGCATAATTTTTGGCCCAAAAATCAAAAAATTCCTGACCGCGGAGTCAGGAAAACCTCCCGGGATGGGCCAGCCTGAATCAGGTCAAAATGCAAAACGAAGGCCGCCATGAGATTCGGGGTTGAATTTAAGGGTTAGAGGCACCTTTGGATGCTTGATTTGGGACGGCACAATTTTTGGCCCCAAAATCAAGAAATTCCTGACCGCGGAGTCAGGAAAACCTCACGGGGTGGGCCGGACGGAATCAGGTCAAATTGAAAAACAAAGGCCGCCATGAGATTCGGGGTTGAATTTAAGGGTTAGAGGCACCTTTGGATGCTTGATTTGGGACGGCATAATTTTTGGCCCAAAAATCAAGAAATTCCTGACCGCGGAGTCAGGAAAACCTCACGGGGTGGGCCGGACCGAATCAGGTCAAATCGAAAAACGAAGGCCGCCATGAGATTCGGGGTTGAATTTAAGGGTTAGAGGCACCTTTGGATGCTTGATTTGGGACGGCACAGTTTTTGGCCCCAAAATCAAGAAATTCCTGACCGCGGAGTCAGGAAAACCTCACGGGGTGGGCCGGACGGAATCAGGTCAAATTGAAAAACAAAGGCCGCCATGAGATTCGGGGTTGAATTTAAGGGTTAGAGGCACCTTTGGATGCTTGATTTGGGTCGGCATAATTTTTGGCCCAAAAATCAAGAAATTCCTGACCGCGGAGTCAGGAAAACCTCCTGGGGTGGGCCGGACCGAATCAGGTCAAATTGAAAAACGAAGGCCGCCATGAGATTCGGGGTTGAATTTAAGGGTTAGAGGCACCTTTGGATGCTTGATTTGGGACGGCATAATTTTTGGCCCCAAAATCAAGAAATTCCTGACCGCAGAGTCAGGAAAACCTCCCAGGATGGGCCGGACGGAATCAGGTCAAATTAAAAAACGAAGGACGCCATGAGATTCGGGGTTGAATTTAAGGGTTAGAGGCACCTTTGGATGCTTGATTTGGGACGGCATAATTTTTTGCCCAAAAATCAAGAAATTCCTGACCGCGGAGTCAGGAATACCTCCCAGGATGGGCCGGACCGAATCAGGTCAAATTGAAAAACGAAGGCCGCCATGAGATTCGAGGTTGAATTTAAGGGTTAGAGGCACCTTTGGATGCTTGATTTGGGACGGCACAATTTTTGGCCCCAAAATCAAGAAATTCCTGACCGCGGAGTCAGGAAAACCTCCCGGGATGGGCCAGCCTGAATCAGGTCAAAATGAAAAACGAAGGCCGCCATGAGATTCGGGGTTGAATTTAAGGGTTAGAGGCACCTTTGGATGCTTGATTTGGGACGGCATAATTTTTGGCCCCAAAATCAAGAAATTCCTGACCGCGGAGTCAGGAAAACCTCCTGGGGTGGGCCGGACCGAATCAGGTCAAATTGAAAAACGAAGGCCGCCATGAGATTCGGGGTTGAATTTAAGGGTTAGAGGCACCTTTGGATGCTTGATTTGGGACGGCATAATTTTTGGCCCCAAAATCAAGAAATTCCTGACCGCGGAGTCAGGAAAACCTCCCAGGATGGGCCGGACGGAATCAGGTCAAATTAAAAAACGAAGGACGCCATGAGATTCAGGGTTGAATTTAAGGGTTAGAGGCACCTTTGGATGCTTGATTTGGGACGGCATAATTTTTGGCCCAAAAATCAAGAAATTCCTGACCGCGGAGTCAGGAAAACCTCACGGGGTGGGCCGGACGGAATCAGGTCAAATTGAAAAACGAAGGCCGCCATGAGATTCGGGGTTGAATTTAAGGGTTAGAGGAACCTTTGGATGCTTGATTTGGGACGGCACAATTTTTGGCCCCAAAATCAAGAAATTCCTGACCGCAGAGTCAGGAAAACCTCACGGGATGGGCCGGACGGAATCAGGTCAAATTGAAAAACAAAGGCCGCCATGAGATTCGGGGTTGAATTTAAGGGTTAGAGGCACCTTTGGATGCTTGATTTGGGACGGCATAATTTTTGGCCCAAAAATCAAAAAATTCCTGACCGCGGAGTCAGGAAAACCTCCCGGGATGGGCCGGACGGAATCAGGTCAAAATGCAAAACGAAGGCCGCCATGAGATTCGGGGTTGAATTTAAGGGTTAGAGGCACCTTTGGATGCTTGATTTGGGACGGCACAATTTTTGGCCCCAAAATCAAGAAATTCCTGACCGCGGAGTCAGGAAAACCTCACGGGGTGGGCCGGACGGAATCAGGTCAAATTGAAAAACAAAGGCCGCCATGAGATTCGGGGTTGAATTTAAGGGTTAGAGGCACCTTTGGATGCTTGATTTGGGACGGCATAATTTTTGGCCCAAAAATCAAGAAATTCCTGACCGCGGAGTCAGGAAAACCTCACGGGGTGGGCCGGACCGAATCAGGTCAAATCGAAAAACGAAGGCCGCCATGAGATTCGGGGTTGAATTTAAGGGTTAGAGGCACCTTTGGATGCTTGATTTGGGACGGCATAATTTTTGGCCCAAAATCAAGAAATTCCTGACCGCGGAGTCAGGAAAACCTCACGGGGTGGGCCGGACGGAATCAGGTCAAATTGAAAAACGAAGGCCGCCATGAGATTCGGGGTTGAATTTAAGGGTTAGAGGCACCTTTGGATGCTTGATTTGGGACGGCACAGTTTTTGCCCCAAAATCAAGAAATTCCTGACCGCGGAGTCAGGAAAACCTCACGGGTGGGCCGGACGGAATCAGGTCAAATTGAAAAACGAAGGCCGCCATGAGATTCGGGGTTGAATTTAAGGGTTAGAGGCACCTTTGGATGCTTGATTGGGTCGGCATAATTTTTGGCCCAAAAATAAAGAAATTCCTGACCGCGGAGTCAGGAAAACCTCCCAGGATGGGCCGGACGGAATCAGGTCAAATTAAAAAACGAAGGACGCCATGAGATTCGGGGTTGAATTTAAGGGTTAGAGGCACCTTTGGATGCTTGATTTGGGACGGCATAATTTTTGGCCCAAAAATCAAGAAATTCCTGACCGCGGAGTCAGGAAAACCTCCGGGATGGGCCAGCCTGAATCAGGTCAAAATGAAAAACGAAGGCCGCCATGAGATTCGGGGTTGAATTTAAGGGTTAGAGGCACCTTTGGATGCTTGATTTCGGACGGCATAATTTTTGGCCCCAAAATCAAGAAATTCCTGACCGCGGAGTCAGGAAAACCTCCCAGGATGGGCCGGACGGAATCAGGTCAAATTGAAAAACAAAGGCCGCCATGAGATTCGGGGTTGAATTTAAGGGTTAGAGGCACCTTTGGATGCTTGATTTGGGACGGCACAGTTTTTGGCCCCAAAATCAAGAAATTCCTGACCGCGGAGTCAGGAAAACCTCACGGGGTGGGCCGGACGGAATCAGGTCAAATTGAAAAACAAAGGCCGCCATGAGATTCGGGGTTGAATTTAAGGGTTAGAGGCACCTTTGGATGCTTGATTTGGGACGGCATAATTTTTGGCCCAAAAATCAAGAAATTCCTGACCGCGGAGTCAGGAAAACCTCACGGGGTGGGCCGGACCGAATCAGGTCAAATCGAAAAACGAAGGCCGCCATGAGATTCGGGGTTGAATTTAAGGGTTAGAGGCACCTTTGGATGCTTGATTTGGGACGGCATAATTTTTGGCCCAAAAATCAAGAAATTCCTGACCGCGGAGTCAGGAAGACCTCACGGGGTGGGCCGGACGGAATCAGGTCAAATTGAAAAACGAAGGCCGCCATGAGATTCGGGGTTGAATTTAAGGGTTAGAGGCACCTTTGGATGCTTGATTTGGGACGGCACAGTTTTTGGCCCCAAAATCAAGAAATTCCTGACCGCGGAGTCAGGAAAACCTCACGGGGTGGGCCGGACCGAATCTGGTCAAATTGAAAAACGAAGGCCGCCATGAGATTCGGGGTTGAATTTAAGGGTTAGAGGCACCTTTGGATGCTTGATTTGGGACGGCACAGTTTTTGGCCCCAAAATCAAGAAATTCCTGACCGCGGAGTCAGGAAAACCTCACGGGGTGGGCCGGACGGAATCAGGTCAAATGAAAAACAAAGGCCGCCATGAGATTCGGGGTTGAATTTAAGGGTTAGAGGCACCTTTGGATGCTTGATTTGGGACGGCATAATTTTTGGCCCAAAAATCAAGAAATTCCTGACCGCGGAGTCAGGAAAACCTCACGGGGTGGGCCGGACCGAATCAGGTCAAATCGAAAAACGAAGGCCGCCATGAGATTCGGGGTTGAATTTAAGGGTTAGAGGCACCTTTGGATGCTTGATTTGGGACGGCATAATTTTTGGCCCAAAAATCAAGAAATTCCTGACCGCGGAGTCAGGAAAACCTCACGGGGTGGGCCGGACGGAATCAGGTCAAATTGAAAAACGAAGGCCGCCATGAGATTCGGGGTTGAATTTAAGGGTTAGAGGCACCTTTGGATGCTTGATTTGGGACGGCCACAGTTTTTGGCCCCAAATCAAGAAATTCCTGACCGCGGAGTCAGGAAAACCTCACGGGGTGGGCCGGACGGAATCAGGTCAAATTGAAAAACGAAGGCCGCCATGAGATTCGGGGTTGAATTTAAGGGTTAGAGGCACCTTTGGATGCTTGATTTGGGTCGGCATAATTTTTGGCCCAAAAATCAAGAAATTCCTGACCGCGGAGTCAGGAAAACCTCACGGGGTGGGCCGGACCGAATCAGGTCAAATTGAAAAACGAAGGCCGCCATGAGATTCGGGGTTGAATTTAAGGGTTAGAGGCACCTTTGGATGCTTGATTGGGACGGCATAATTTTTGGCCCCAAAATAAAGAAATTCCTGACCGCGGAGTCAGGAAAACCTCCCAGGATGGGCCGGACGGAATCAGGTCAAATTAAAAAACGAAGGACGCCATGAGATTCGGGGTTGAATTTAAGGGTTAGAGGCACCTTTGGATGCTTGATTTGGGACGGCATAATTTTTGGCCCAAAAATCAAGAAATTCCTGACCGCGGAGTCAGGAAAACCTCACGGGGTGGGCCGGACGGAATCAGGTCAAATTGAAAAACGAAGGCCGCCATGAGATTCGGGGTTGAATTTAAGGGTTAGAGGCACCTTTGGATGCTTGATTTGGGACGGCACAATTTTTGGCCCCAAAATCAAGAAATTCCTGACCGCGGAGTCAGGAAAACCTCACGGGGTGGGCCGGACGGAATCAGGTCAAATTGAAAAACAAAGGCCGCCATGAGATTCGGGGTTGAATTTAAGGGTTAGAGGCACCTTTGGATGCTTGATTTGGGACGGCATAGTTTTTGGCCCAAAAATCAAGAAATTCCTGACCGCGGAGTCAGGAAAACCTCCCGGGATGGGCCGGCCCGAATCAGGTCAAAATGAAAAACGAAGGCCGCCATGAGATTCGGGGTTGAATTTAAGGGTTAGAGGCACCTTTGGATGCTTGATTTGGGACGGCATAATTTTTGGCCCAAAAATCAAGAAATTCCTGACCGCGGAGTCAGGAAAACCTCCTGGGGTGGGCCGGACCGAATCTGGTCAAATTGAAAAACGAAGGCCGCCATGAGATTCGGGGTTGAATTTAAGGGTTAGAGGCACCTTTGGATGCTTGATTTGGGACGGCATAATTTTTGGCCCAAAAATCAAGAAATTCCTGACCGCGGAGTCAGGAAAACCTCCTGGGGTGGGCCGGACCGAATCTGGTCAAATTGAAAAACGAAGGCCGCCATGAGATTCGGGGTTGAATTTAAGGGTTAGAGGCACCTTTGGATGCTTGATTTGGGACGGCACAGTTTTTGGCCCCAAAATCAAGAAATTCCTGACCGCGGAGTCAGGAAAACCTCACGGGGTGGGCCGGACGGAATCAGGTCAAATTGAAAAACAAAGGCCGCCATGAGATTCGGGGTTGAATTTAAGGGTTAGAGGCACCTTTGGATGCTTGATTTGGGACGGCATAATTTTTGGCCCAAAAATCAAGAAATTCCTGACCGCGGAGTCAGGAAAACCTCACGGGGTGGGCCAGACCGAATCAGGTCAAATCGAAAAACGAAGGCCGCCATGAGATTCGGGGTTGAATTTAAGGGTTAGAGGCACCTTTGGATGCTTGATTTGGGACGGCATAATTTTTGGCCCAAAAATCAAGAAATTCCTGACCGCGGAGTCAGGAAAACCTCACGGGGTGGGCCGGACGGAATCAGGTCAAATTGAAAAACGAAGGCCGCCATGAGATTCGGGGTTGAATTTAAGGGTTAGAGGCACCTTTGGATGCTTGATTTGGGACGGCACAGTTTTTGGCCCCAAATCAAGAAATTCCTGACCGCGGAGTCAGGAAAACCTCACGGGGTGGGCCGGACGGAATCAGGTCAAATTGAAAAACGAAGGCCGCCATTAGATTCGGGGTTGAATTTAAGGGTTAGAGGCACCTTTGGATGCTTGATTTGGGTCGGCATAATTTTTGGCCCAAAAATCAAGAAATTCCTGACCGCGGAGTCAGGAAAACCTCACGGGGTGGGCCGGACCGAATCAGGTCAAATTGAAAAACGAAGGCCGCCATGAGATTCGGGGTTGAATTTAAGGGTTAGAGGCACCTTTGGATGCTTGATTGGGGACGGCATAATTTTTGGCCCCAAAATAAAGAAATTCCTGACCGCGGAGTCAGGAAAACCTCACGGGGTGGGCCGGACGGAATCAGGTCAAATTGAAAAACAAAGGCCGCTATGAGATTCGGGGTTGAATTTAAGGGTTAGAGGCACCTTTGGATGCTTGATTTGGGACGGCATAATTTTTGGCCCAAAAATCAAGAAATTCCTGACCGCGGAGTCAGGAAAACCTCCCGGGATGGGCCGGCCCGAATCAGGTCAAAATGAAAAACGAAGGCCGCCATGAGATTCGGGGTTGAATTTAAGGGTTAGAGGCACCTTTGGATGCTTGATTTGGGACGGCATAATTTTTGGCCCAAAAATCAAGAAATTCCTGACCGCGGAGTCAGGAAAACCTCCTGGGGTGGGCCGGACCGAATCTGGTCAAATTGAAAAACGAAGGCCGCCATGAGATTCGGGGTTGAATTTAAGGGTTAGAGGCACCTTTGGATGCTTGATTTGGGACGGCACAGTTTTTGGCCCCAAAATCAAGAAATTCCTGACCGCGGAGTCAGGAAAACCTCACGGGGTGGGCCGGACGGAATCAGGTCAAATTGAAAAACAAAGGCCGCCATGAGATTCGGGGTTGAATTTAAGGGTTAGAGGCACCTTTGGATGCTTGATTTGGGTCGGCATAATTTTTGGCCCAAAAATCAAGAAATTCCTGACCGCGGAGTCAGGAAAACCTCACGGGGTGGGCCGGACCGAATCAGGTCAAATTGAAAAACGAAGGCCGCCATGAGATTCGGGGTTGAATTTAAGGGTTAGAGGCACCTTTGGATGCTTGATTTGGGACGGCATAATTTTTGGCCCCAAAATAAAGAAATTCCTGACCGCGGAGTCAGGAAAACCTCCCAGGATGGGCCGGACGGAATCAGGTCAAATTAAAAAACGAAGGACGCCATGAGATTCGGGGTTGAATTTAAGGGTTAGAGGCACCTTTGGATGCTTGATTTGGGACGGCATAATTTTTGGCCAAAAATCAAGAAATTCCTGACCGCGGAGTCAGGAAAACCTCACGGGGTGGGCCGGACGGAATCAGGTCAAATTGAAAAACGAAGGCCGCCATGAGATTCGGGGTTGAATTTAAGGGTTAGAGGCACCTTTGGATGCTTGATTTGGGACGGCACAATTTTTGGCCCCAAAATCAAGAAATTCCTGACCGCGGAGTCAGGAAAACCTCCTGGGGTGGGCCGGACCGAATCAGGTCAAATTGAAAAACGAAGGCCGCCATGATATTCGGGGTTGAATTTAAGGGTTAGAGGCACCTTTGGATGCTTGATTTGGGACGGCATAATTTTTGGCCCCAAAATCAAGAAATTCCTGACCGCGGAGTCAGGAAAACCTCCTGGGGTGGGCCGGACCGAATCAGGTCAAATTGAAAAACGAAGGCCGCCATGATATTCGGGGTTGAATTTAAGGGTTAGAGGCACCTTTGGATGCTTGATTTGGGACGGCATAATTTTTGGCCCCAAAATCAAGAAATTCCTGACCGCGGAGTCAGGAAAACCTCCTGGGGTGGGCCGGACCGAATCAGGTCAAATTGAAAAACGAAGGCCGCCATGATATTCGGGGTTGAATTTAAGGGTTAGAGGCACCTTTGGATGCTTGATTTGGGACGGCATAATTTTTGGCCCCAAAATCAAGAAATTCCTGACCGCGGAGTCAGGAAAACCTCACGGGGTGGGCCGGACGGAATCAGGTCAAATTGAAAAACGAAGGCCGCCATGAGATTCGGGGTTGAATTTAAGAGTTAGAGGCACCTTTGGATGCTTGATTTTGGACGGCATAATTTTTGGCCCAAAAATCAAGTAATTCCTGACCGCGGAGTCAGGAAAACCTCCCGGGATGGGCCGGCCCGAATCAGGTCAAAATGAAAAACGAAGGCCGCCATGAGATTCGGGGTTGAATTTAAGGGTTAGAGGCACCTTTGGATGCTTGATTTGGGACGGCATAATTTTTGGCCCAAAAATCAAGAAATTCCTGACCGCGGAGTCAGGAAAACCTCCTGGGGTGGGCCGGACCGAATCTGGTCAAATTGAAAAACGAAGGCTGCCATGAGATTCGGGGTTGAATTTAAGAGTTAGAGGCACCTTTGGATGCTTGATTTGGGACGGCATAATTTTTGGCCCAAAAATCAAGTAATTCCTGACCGCGGAGTCAGGAAAACCTTCCGGGATGGGCCGGACGGAATCAGGTCAAATTGAAAAACGCAGGCCGCCATGAGATTCGGGGTTGAATTTAAGGGTTAGAGGCACCTTTGGATGCTTGATTTGGGACGGCATAATTTTTGGCCCCAAAATCAAGAAATTCCTGACCGCGGAGTCAGGAAAACCTCACGGGGTGGGCCGGACGGAATCAGGTCAAATTGAAAAACGAAGGCCGCCATGAGATTCGGGGTTGAATTTAAGAGTTAGAGGCACCTTTGGATGCTTGATTTGGGACGGCATAATTTTTGGCCCCAAAATCAAGAAATTCCTGACCGCGGAGTCTGGAAAACCTCCTGGGGTGGGCCAGACCGAATCTGGTCAAATTGAAAAACGAAGGCCGCCATGAGATTCGGGGTTGAATTTAAGGGTTAGAGGCACCTTTGGATGCTTGATTTGGGACGGCATAATTTTTGGCCCCAAAATCAAGAAATTCCTGACCGCGGAGTCAGGAAAACCTCCCGGGATGGGCCAGCCTGAATCAGGTCAAATTGAAAAACGAAGGCCGCCATGAGATTCGGGGTTGAATTTAAGGGTTAGAGGCACCTTTGGATGCTTGATTTGGGACGGCATAATTTTTGGCCCCAAAATAAAGAAATTCCTGACCGCGGAGTCAGGAAAACCTCCCAGGATGGGCCGGACGGAATCAGGTCAAATTAAAAAACGAAGGACGCCATGAGATTCGGGGTTGAATTTAAGGGTTAGAGGCACCTTTGGATGCTTGATTTGGGACGGCATAATTTTTGGCCCAAAAATCAAGAAATTCCTGACCGCGGAGTCAGGAAGACCTCATGGGGTGGGCCGGACGGAATCAGGTCAAATTGAAAAACGAAGGCCGCCATGAGATTCGGGGTTGAATTTAAGGGTTAGAGGCACCTTTGGATGCTTGATTTGGGACGGCACAATTTTTGGCCCCAAAATCAAGAAATTCCTGACCGCGGAGTCAGGAAAACCTCATGGGGTGGGCCGGACGGAATCAGGTCAAATTGAAAAACAAAGGCCGCCATGAGATTCGGGGTTGAATTTAAGGGTTAGAGGCACCTTTGGATGCTTGATTTGGGACGGCATAATTTTTGGCCCAAAAATCAAGAAATTCCTGACCGCGGAGTCAGGAAAACCTCCCGGGATGGGCCAGCCTGAATCAGGTCAAAATGAAAAACGAAGGCCGCCATGAGATTCGGGGTTGAATTTAAGGGTTAGAGGCACCTTTGGATGCTTGATTTGGGACGGCATAATTTTTGGCCCCAAAATCAAGAAATTCCTGACCGCGGAGTCAGGAAAACCTCCTGGGGTGGGCCGGACCGAATCAGGTCAAATTGAAAAACGAAGGCCGCCATGAGATTCGGGGTTGAATTTAAGGGTTAGAGGCACCTTTGGATGCTTGATTTGGGACGGCATAATTTTTGGCCCCAAAATCAAGAAATTCCTGACCGCGGAGTCAGGAAAACCTCACGGGGTGGGCCGGACGGAATCAGGTCAAATTAAAAAACGAAGGACGCCATGAGATTCGGGGTTGAATTTAAGGGTTAGAGGCACCTTTGGATGCTTGATTTGGGACGGCATAATTTTTGGCCCCAAAGTCAAGAAATTCCTGACCGCGGAGTCAGGAAAACCTCACGGGGTGGGCCGGACGGAATCAGGTCAAATTGAAAAACGAAGGCCGCCATGAGATTCGGGGTTGAATTTAAGGGTTAGAGGCACCTTTGGATGCTTGATTTGGGACGGCACAATTTTTGGCCCCAAAATCAAGAAATTCCTGACCGCGGAGTCAGGAAAACCTCACGGGGTGGGCCGGACGGAATCAGGTCAAATTGAAAAACAAAGGCCGCCATGAGATTCGGGGTTGAATTTAAGGGTTAGAGGCACCTTTGGATGCTTGATTTGGGACGGCATAATTTTTGGCCCAAAAATCAAGAAATTCCTGACCGCGGAGTCAGGAAAACCTCCCGGGATGGGCCAGCCTGAATCAGGTCAAAATGAAAAACGAAGGCCGCCATGAGATTCGGGGTTGAATTTAAGGGTTAGAGGCACCTTTGGATGCTTGATTTGGGACGGCATAATTTTTGGCCCCAAAATCAAGAAATTCCTGACCGCGGAGTCAGGAAAACCTCCTGGGGTGGGCCGGACCGAATTAGGTCAAATTGAAAAACGAAGGCCGCCATGAGATTCGGGGTTGAATTTCAGGGTTAGAGGCACCTTTGGATGCTTGATTTGGGACGGCATAATTTTTGGCCCCAAAATCAAGAAATTCCTGACCGCGGAGTCAGGAAAACCTCACGGGGTGGGCCGGACGGAATCAGGTCAAATTGAAAAACGAAGGCCGCCATGAGATTCGGGGTTGAATTTAAGGGTTAGAGGCACCTTTGGATGCTTGATTTGGGACGGCATAATTTTTGGCCCCAAAATCAAGAAATTCCTGACCGCGGAGTCAGGAAAACCTCCTGGGGTGGGCCGGCCCGAATCAGGTCAAAATGAAAAACGAAGGCCGCCATGAGATTCGGGGTTGAATTTAAGGGTTAGAGGCACCTTTGGATGCTTGATTTGGGACGGCACAATTTTTGGCCCCAAAATCAAGAAATTCCTGACCGCGGAGTCAGGAAAACCTCACGGGGTGGGCCGGACGGAATCAGGTCAAATTGAAAAACGAAGGCCGCCATGAGATTCGGGGTTGAATTTAAGGGTTAGAGGCACCTTTGGATGCTTGATTTGGGACGGCATAATTTTTGGCCCAAAAATCAAGAAATTCCTGACCGCGGAGTCAGGAAAACCTCCCGGGATGGGCCAGCCTGAATCAGGTCAAAATGAAAAACGAAGGCCGCCATGAGATTCGGGGTTGAATTTAAGGGTTAGAGGCACCTTTGGATGCTTGATTTGGGACGGCATAATTTTTGGCCCCAAAATCAAGAAATTCCTGACCGCGGAGTCAGGAAAACCTCCTGGGGTGGGCCGGACCGAATCAGGTCAAATTGAAAAACGAAGGCCGCCATGAGATTCGGGGTTGAATTTAAGGGTTAGAGGCACCTTTGGATGCTTGATTTGGGACGGCATAATTTTTGGCCCCAAAATCAAGAAATTCCTGACCGCGGAGTCAGGAAAACCTCACGGGGTGGGCCGGACGGAATCAGGTCAAATTGAAAAACGAAGGCCGCCATGAGATTCGGGGTTGAATTTAAGGGTTAGAGGCACCTTTGGATGCTTGATTTGGGACGGCATAATTTTTGGCCCCAAAATCAAGAAATTCCTGACCGCGGAGTCAGGAAAACCTCACGGGGTGGGCCGGACGGAATCAGGTCAAATTGAAAAACGAAGGCCGCCATGAGATTCGGGGTTGAATTTAAGGGTTAGAGGCACCTTTGGATGCTTGATTTGGGACGGCATAATTTTTGGCCCAAAAATCAAGAAATTCCTGACCGCGGAGTCAGGAAAACCTCCCGGGATGGGCCGGCCCGAATCAGGTCAAAATGAAAAACGAAGGCCGCCATGAGATTCGGGGTTGAATTTAAGGGTTAGAGGCACCTTTGGATGCTTGATTTGGGACGGCATAATTTTTGGCCCAAAAATCAAGAAATTCCTGACCGCGGAGTCAGGAAAACCTCCTGGGGTGGGCCGGACCGAATCTGGTCAAATTGAAAAACGAAGGCCGCCATGAGATTCGGGGTTGAATTTAAGGGTTAGAGGCACCTTTGGATGCTTGATTTGGGACGGCATAATTTTTGGCCCCAAAATCAAGAAATTCCTGACCGCGGAGTCAGGAAAACCTCCCGGGATGGGCCGGCCCGAATCAGGTCAAAATGAAAAACGAAGGCCGCCATGAGATTCGGGGTTGAATTTAAGGGTTAGAGGCACCTTTGGATGCTTGATTTGGGACGGCATAATTTTTGGCCCAAAAATCAAGAAATTCCTGACCGCGGAGTCAGGAAAACCTCCTGGGGTGGGCAGGTCCGAATCAGGTCAAATTGAAAAACGAAGGCCGCCATGAGATTCGGGGTTGAATTTAAGGGTTAGAGGCACCTTTGGATGCTTGATTTGGGACGGCATAATTTTTGGCCCCAAAATCAAGAAATTCCTGACCGCGGAGTCAGGAAAACCTCCTGGGGTGGGCCGGACCGAATCAGGTCAAATTGAAAAAACGAAGGCCGCCATGAGATTCGGGGTTGAATTTAAGGGTTAGAGGCACCTTTGGATGCTTGATTTGGGACGGCATAATTTTTGGCCCCAAAATCAAGAAATTCCTGACCGCGGAGTCAGGAAAACCTCACGGGGTGGGCCGGACGGAATCAGGTCAAATTGAAAAACGAAGGCCGCCATGAGATTCGGGGTTGAATTTAAGGGTTAGAGGCACCTTTGGATGCTTGATTTGGGACGGCATAATTTTTGGCCCAAAAATCAAGAAATTCCTGACCGCGGAGTCAGGAAAACCTCCCGGGATGGGCCGGCCCGAATCACGTCAAAATGAAAAACGAAGGCCGCCATGAGATTCGGGGTTGAATTTAAGGGTTAGAGGCACCTTTGGATGCTTGATTTGGGACGGCATAATTTTTGGCCCCAAAATCAAGAAATTCCTGACCGCGGAGTCAGGAAAATCTCACGGGGTGGGCCGGACGGAATCAGGTCAAATTGAAAAACGAAGGCCGCCATGAGATTCGGGGTTGAATTTAAGGGTTAGAGGCACCTTTGGATGCTTGATTTGGGACGGCACAATTTTTGGCCCCAAAATCAAGAAATTCCTGACCGCGGAGTCAGGAAAACCTCACGGGGTGGGCCGGACGGAATCAGGTCAAATTGAAAAACAAAGGCCGCCATGAGATTCGGGGTTGAATTTAAGGGTTAGAGGCACCTTTGGATGCTTGATTTGGGACGGCATAATTTTTGGCCCAAAAATCAAGAAATTCCTGACCGCGGAGTCAGGAAAACCTCCCGGGATGGGCCAGCCTGAATCAGGTCAAAATGAAAAACGAAGGCCGCCATGAGATTCGGGGTTGAATTTAAGGGTTAGAGGCACCTTTGGATGCTTGATTTGGGACGGCATAATTTTTGGCCCCAAAATCAAGAAATTCCTGACCGCGGAGTCAGGAAAACCTCCTGGGGTGGGCCGGACCGAATCAGGTCAAATTGAAAAACGAAGGCCGCCATGAGATTCGGGGTTGAATTTAAGGGTTAGAGGCACCTTTGGATGCTTGATTTGGGACGGCATAATTTTTGGCCCCAAAATCAAGAAATTCCTGACCGCGGAGTCAGGAAAACCTCACGGGGTGGGCCGGACGGAATCAGGTCAAATTGAAAAACGAAGGCCGCCATGAGATCCGGGGTTGAATTTAAGGGTTAGAGGCACCTTTGGATGCTTGATTTGGGACGGCATAATTTTTGGCCCCAAAATCAAGAAATTCCTGACCGCGGAGTCAGGAAAACCTCCTGGGGTGGGCCGGCCCGAATCAGGTCAAAATGAAAAACGAAGGCCGCCATGAGATTCGGGGTTGAATTTAAGGGTTAGAGGCACCTTTGGATGCTTGATTTGGGACGGCACAATTTTTGGCCCCAAAATCAAGAAATTCCTGACCGCGGAGTCAGGAAAACCTCACGGGGTGGGCCGGACGGAATCAGGTCAAATTGAAAAACAAAGGCCGCCATGAGATTCGGGGTTGAATTTAAGGGTTAGAGGCACCTTTGGATGCTTGATTTGGGACGGCATAATTTTTGGCCCAAAAATCAAGAAATTCCTGACCGCGGAGTCAGGAAAACCTCCCGGGATGGGCCAGCCTGAATCAGGTCAAAATGAAAAACGAAGGCCGCCATGAGATTCGGGGTTGAATTTAAGGGTTAGAGGCACCTTTGGATGCTTGATTTGGGACGGCATAATTTTTGGCCCCAAAATCAAGAAATTCCTGACCGCGGAGTCAGGAAAACCTCCTGGGGTGGGCCGGACCGAATCAGGTCAAATTGAAAAACGAAGGCCGCCATGAGATTCGGGGTTGAATTTAAGGGTTAGAGGCACCTTTGGATGCTTGATTTGGGACGGCATAATTTTTGGCCCAAAAATCAAGAAATTCCTGACCGCGGAGTCAGGAAAACCTCCCGGGATGGGCCGGCCCGAATCAGGTCAAAATGAAAAACGAAGGCCGCCATGAGATTCGGGGTTGAATTTAAGGGTTAGAGGCACCTTTGGATGCTTGATTTGGGACGGCATAATTTTTGGCCCAAAAATCAAGAAATTCCTGACCGCGGAGTCAGGAAAACCTCCTGGGGTGGGCCGGACCGAATCTGGTCAAATTGAAAAACGAAGGCCGCCATGAGATTCGGGGTTGAATTTAAGGGTTAGAGGCACCTTTGGATGCTTGATTTGGGACGGCATAATTTTTGGCCCCAAAATCAAGAAATTCCTGACCGCGGAGTCAGGAAAACCTCCCGGGATGGGCCGGCCCGAATGAGGTCAAAATGAAAAACGAAGGCCGCCATGAGATTCGGGGTTGAATTTAAGGGTTAGAGGCACCTTTGGATGCTTGATTTGGGACGGCATAATTTTTGGCCCAAAAATCAAGAAATTCCTGACCGCGGAGTCAGGAAAACCTCCTGGGGTGGGCAGGTCCGAATCAGGTCAAATTGAAAAACGAAGGCCGCCATGAGATTCGGGGTTGAATTTAAGGGTTAGAGGCACCTTTGGATGCTTGATTTGGGACGGCATAATTTTTGGCCCCAAAATCAAGAAATTCCTGACCGCGGAGTCAGGAAAACCTCCTGGGGTGGGCCGGACCGAATCAGGTCAAATTGAAAAACGAAGGCCGCCATGAGATTCGGGGTTGAATTTAAGGGTTAGAGGCACCTTTGGATGCTTGATTTGGGACGGCATAATTTTTGGCCCCAAAATCAAGAAATTCCTGACCGCGGAGTCAGGAAAACCTCACGGGGTGGGCCGGACGGAATCAGGTCAAATTGAAAAACGAAGGCCGCCATGAGATTCGGGGTTGAATTTAAGGGTTAGAGGCACCTTTGGATGCTTGATTTGGGACGGCATAATTTTTGGCCCAAAAATCAAGAAATTCCTGACCGCGGAGTCAGGAAAACCTCCCGGGATGGGCCGGCCCGAATCACGTCAAAATGAAAAACGAAGGCCGCCATGAGATTCGGGGTTGAATTTAAGGGTTAGAGGCACCTTTGGATGCTTGATTTGGGACGGCATAATTTTTGGCCCAAAAATCAAGAAATTCCTGACTGCGGAGTCAGGAAAACCTCCTGGGGTGGGCCGGACCGAATCAGGTCAAATTGAAAAACGAAGGCCGCCATGAGATTCGGGGTTGATTTTAAGGGTTAGAGGCACCTTTGGATGCTTGATTTGGGACGGCATAATTTTTGACCCAAAAATCAAGAAATTCCTGACCGCGGAGTCAGGAAAACCTCCCGGGATGGGCCGGCCCGAATCAGGTCAAAATGAAAAACGAAGGCCGCCATGAGATTCGGGGTTGAATTTAATGGTTAGAGGCACCTTTGGATGCTTGATTTGGGACGGCATAATTTTTGGCCCAAAAATCAAGAAATTCCTGACCGCGGAGTCAGGAAAACCTCACGGGGTGGGCCGGACGGAATCAGGTCAAATTGAAAAACGAAGGCCGCCATGAGATTCGGGGTTGAATTTAAGGGTTAGAGGCACCTTTGGATGCTTGATTTGGGACGGCATAATTTTTGGCCCAAAAATCAAGAAATTCCTGACCGCGGAGTCAGGAAAACCTCCCGGGATGGGCCGGCCCGAATCACGTCAAAATGAAAAACGAAGGCCGCCATGAGATTCGGGGTTGAATTTAAGGGTTAGAGGCACCTTTGGATGCTTGATTTGGGACGGCATAATTTTTGGCCCAAAAATCAAGAAATTCCTGACCGCGGAGTCAGGAAAACCTCCTGGGGTGGGCCGGACCGAATCAGGTCAAATTGAAAAACGAAGGCCGCCATGAGATTCGGGGTTGATTTTAAGGGTTAGAGGCACCTTTGGATGCTTGATTTGGGACGGCATAATTTTTGACCCAAAAATCAAGAAATTCCTGACCGCGGAGTCAGGAAAACCTCCCGGGATGGGCCGGCCCGAATCAGGTCAAAATGAAAAACGAAGGCCGCCATGAGATTCGGGGTTGAATTTAAGGGTTAGAGGCACCTTTGGATGCTTGATTTGGGACGGCATAATTTTTGGCCCAAAAATCAAGAAATTCCTGACCGCGGAGTCAGGAAAACCTCACGGGGTGGGCCGGACGGAATCAGGTCAAATTGAAAAACGAAGGCCGCCATGAGATTCGGGGTTGAATTTAAGGGTTAGAGGCACCTTTGGATGCTTGATTTGGGACGGCACAATTTTTGGCCCCAAAATCAAGAAATTCCTGACCGCGGAGTCAGGAAAACCTCCCGGGATGGGCCGGACGGAATCAGGTCAAATTGAAAAACGAAGGCCGCCATGAGATTCGGGGTTGAATTTAAGGGTTAGAGGCACCTTTGGATGCTGGATTTGGGACGGCATAATTTTTGGCCCAAAAATCAAGAAATTCCTGACCGCGGAGTCAGGAAAACCTCCCGGGATGGGCCGGCCCGAATCAGGTCAAAATGAAAAACGAAGGCCGCCATGAGATTCGGGGTTGAATTTAAGGGTTAGAGGCACCTTTGGATGCTTGATTTGGGACGGCATAATTTTTGGCCCAAAAATCAAGAAATTCCTGACCGCGGAGTCAGGAAAACCTCCTGGGGTGGGCCGGACCGAATCTGGTCAAATTGAAAAACGAAGGCCGCCATGAGATTCGGGGTTGAATTTAAGGGTTAGAGGCACCTTTGGATGCTTGATTTGGGACGGCATAATTTTTGGCCCCAAAATCAAGAAATTCCTGACCGCGGAGTCAGGAAAACCTCCCGGGATGGGCCGGCCCGAATCAGGTCAAAATGAAAAACGAAGGCCGCCATGAGATTCGGGGTTGAATTTAAGGGTTAGAGGCACCTTTGGATGCTTGATTTGGGACGGCATAATTTTTGGCCCAAAAATCAAGAAATTCCTGACCGCGGAGTCAGGAAAACCTCCCGGGATGGGCCGGCCCGAATCAGGTCAAAATGAAAAACGAAGGCCGCCATGAGATTCGGGGTTGAATTTAAGGGTTAGAGGCACCTTTGGATGCTTGATTTGGGACGGCATAATTTTTGGCCCAAAAATCAAGAAATTCCTGACCGCGGAGTCAGGAAAACCTCCTGGGGTGGGCCGGACCGAATCTGGTCAAATTGAAAAACGAAGGCCGCCATGAGATTCGGGGTTGAATTTAAGGGTTACAGGCACCTTTGGATGCTTGATTTGGGACGGCATAATTTTTGGCCCCAAAATCAAGAAATTCCTGACCGCGGAGTCAGGAAAACCTCCCGGGATGGGCCGGCCCGAATCAGGTCAAAATGAAAAACGAAGGCCGCCATGAGATTCGGGGTTGAATTTAAGGGTTAGAGGCACCTTTGGATGCTTGATTTGGGACGGCATAATTTTTGGCCCAAAAATCAAGAAATTCCTGACCGCGGAGTCAGGAAAACCTCCTGGGGTGGGCCGGTCCGAATCAGGTCAAATTGAAAAACGAAGGCCGCCATGAGATTCGGGGTTGAATTTAAGGGTTAGAGGCACCTTTGGATGCTTGATTTGGGACGGCATAATTTTTGGCCCCAAAATCAAGAAATTCCTGACCGCGGAGTCAGGAAAACCTCCTGGGGTGGGCCGGACCGAATCAGGTCAAATTGAAAAACGAAGGCCGCCATGAGATTCGGGGTTGAATTTAAGGGTTAGAGGCACCTTTGGATGCTTGATTTGGGACGGCATAATTTTTGGCCCCAAAATCAAGAAATTCCTGACCGCGGAGTCAGGAAAACCTCACGGGGTGGGCCGGACGGAATCAGGTCAAATTGAAAAACGAAGGCCGCCATGAGATTCGGGGTTGAATTTAAGGGTTAGAGGCACCTTTGGATGCTTGATTTGGGACGGCATAATTTTTGGCCCCAAAATCAAGAAATTCCTGACCGCGGAGTCAGGAAAACCTCCTGGGGTGGGCCGGACCGAATCAGGTCAAATTGAAAAACGAAGGCCGCCATGAGATTCGGGGTTGAATTTAAGGGTTAGAGGCACCTTTGGATGCTTGATTTGGGACGGCATAATTTTTGGCCCCAAAATCAAGAAATTCCTGACCGCGGAGTCAGGAAAACCTCACGGGGTGGGCCGGACGGAATCAGGTCAAATTGAAAAATGAAGGCCGCCATGAGATTCTGGGTTGAATTTAAGGGTTAGAGGCACCTTTGGATGCTTGATTTGGGACGGCATAATTTTTGGCCCAAAAATCAAGAAATTCCTGACCGCGGAGTCAGGAAAACCTCCCGGGATGGGCCGGCCCGAATCAGGTCAAAATGAAAAACGAAGGCCGCCATGAGATTCGGGGTTGAATTTAAGGGTTAGAGGCACCTTTGGATGCTTGATTTGGGACGGCATAATTTTTGGCCCAAAAATCAAGAAATTCCTGACCGCGGAGTCAGTAAAACCTCCTGGGGTGGGCCGGACCGAATCAGGTCAAATTGAAAAATGAAGGCCGCCATGAGATTCGGGGTTGATTTTAAGGGTTAGAGGCACCTTTGGATGCTTGATTTCGGACGGCATAATTTTTGACCCAAAAATCAAGAAATTCCTGACCGCGGAGTCAGGAAAACCTCCCGGGATGGGCCGGCCCGAATCAGGTCAAAATGAAAAACGAAGGCCGCCATGAGATTCGGGGTTGAATTTAAGGGTTAGAGGCACCTTTGGATGCTTGATTTGGGACGGCATAATTTTTGGCCCAAAAATCAAGAAATTCCTGACCGCGGAGTCAGGAAAACCTCCTGGGGTGGGCCGGACCGAATCTGGTCAAATTGAAAAACGAAGGCCGCCATGAGATTCGGGGTTGAATTTAAGGGTTAGAGGCACCTTTGGATGCTTGATTTGGGACGGCACAGTTTTTGTCCCCAAAATCAAGAAATTCCTGACCGCGGAGTCAGGAAAACCTCACGGGGTGGGCCGGACGGAATCAGGTCAAATTGAAAAACAAAGGCCGCCATGAGATTCGGGGTTGAATTTAAGGGTTAGAGGCACCTTTGGATGCTTGATTTGGGTCGGCATAATTTTTGGCCCAAAAATCAAGAAATTCCTGACCGCGGAGTCAGGAAAACCTCACGGGGTGGGCCGGACGGAATCAGGTCAAATTGAAAAACGAAGGCCGCCATGAGATTCGGGGTTGAATTTAAGGGTTAGAGGCACCTTTGGATGCTTGATTTGGGACGGCACAATTTTTGGCCCCAAAATCAAGAAATTCCTGACCGCGGAGTCAGGAAAACCTCATGGGGTGGGCCGGACGGAATCAGGTCAAATTGAAAAACAAAGGCCGCCATGAGATTCGGGGTTGAATTTAAGGGTTAGAGGCACCTTTGGATGCTTGATTTGGGACGGCATAATTTTTGGCCCAAAAATCAAGAAATTCCTGACCGCGGAGTCAGGAAAACCTCCCGGGATGGGCCAGCCGGAATCAGGTCAAAATGAAAAACGAAGGCCGCCATGAGATTCGGGGTTGAATTTAAGGGTTAGAGGCACCTTTGGATGCTTGATTTGGGACGGCATAATTTTTGGCCCCAAAATCAAGAAATTCCTGACCGCGGAGTCAGGAAAACCTCCTGGGGTGGGCCGGACCGAATCAGGTCAAAATGAAAAACGAAGGCCGCCATGAGATTCGGGGTTGAATTTAAGGGTTAGAGGCACCTTTGGATGCTTGATTTGGGACGGCATAATTTTTGGCCCAAAAATCAAGAAATTCCTGACCGCGGAGTCAGGAAAACCTCCTGGGGTGGGCCGGACCGAATCAGGTCAAATTGAAAAACGAAGGCCGCCATGAGATTCGGGGTTGATTTTAAGGGTTAGAGGCACCTTTGGATGCTTGATTTGGGACGGCATAATTTTTGACCCAAAAATCAAGAAATTCCTGACCGCGGAGTCAGGAAAACCTCACGGGGTGGGCCGGACGGAATCAGGTCAAATTGAAAAACGAAGGCCGCCATGAGATTCGGGGTTGAATTTAAGGGTTAGAGGCACCTTTGGATGCTTGATTTGGGACGGCATAATTTTTGGCCCAAAAATCAAGAAATTCCTGACCGCGGAGTCAGGAAAACCTCCTGGGGTGGGCCGGACCGAATCAGGTCAAATTGAAAAACGAAGGCCGCCATGAGATTCGGGGTTGATTTTAAGGGTTAGAGGCACCTTTGGATGCTTGATTTGGGACGGCATAATTTTTGACCCAAAAATCAAGAAATTCCTGACCGCGGAGTCAGGAAAACCTCACGGGGTGGGCCGGACGGAATCAGGTCAAATTGAAAAACGAAGGCCGCCATGAGATTCGGGGTTGAATTTAAGGGTTAGAGGCACCTTTGGATGCTTGATTTGGGACGGCACAATTTTTGGCCCCAAAATCAAGAAATTCCTGACCGCGGAGTCAGGAAAACCTCCCGGGATGGGCCGGACGGAATCAGGTCAAATTGAAAAACGAAGGCCGCCATGAGATTCGGGGTTGAATTTAAGGGTTAGAGGCACCTTTGGATGCTGGAGTTGGGACGGCATAATTTTTGGCCCCAAAATCAAGAAATTCCTGACCGCGGAGTCAGGAAAACCTCCCGGGATGGGCCGGCCCGAATCAGGTCAAAATGAAAAACGAAGGCCGCCATGAGATTCGGGGTTGAATTTAAGGGTTAGAGGCACCTTTGGATGCTTGATTTGGGACGGCATAATTTTTGGCCCCAAAATCAAGAAATTCCTGACCGCGGAGTCAGGAAAACCTCACGGGGTGGGCCGGACGGAATCAGGTCAAATTGAAAAACGAAGGCCGCCATGAGATTCGGGGTTGAATTTAAGGGTTAGAGGCACCTTTGGATGCTTGATTTGGGACGGCATAATTTTTGGCCCAAAAATCAAGAAATTCCTGACCGCGGAGTCAGGAAAACCTCCCGGTATGGGCCGGCCCGAATCAGGTCAAAATGAAAAACGAAGGCCGCCATGAGATTCGGGGTTGAATTTAAGGGTTAGAGGCACCTTTGGATGCTTGATTTGGGACGGCATAATTTTTGGCCCAAAAATCAAGAAATTCCTGACCGCGGAGTCAGGAAAACCTCCTGGGGTGGGCCGGACCGAATCAGGTCAAATTGAAAAACGAAGGCCGCCATGAGATTCGGGGTTGATTTTAAGGGTTAGAGGCACCTTTGGATGCTTGATTTGGGACGGCACAATTTTTGGCCCCAAAATCAAGAAATTCCTGACCGCGGAGTCAGGAAAACCTCCCGGGATGGGCCGGACGGAATCAGGTCAAATTGAAAAACGAAGGCCGCCATGAGATTCGGGGTTGAATTTAAGGGTTAGAGGCACCTTTGGATGCTGGAGTTGGGACGGCATAATTTTTGGCCCCAAAATCAAGAAATTCCTGACCGCGGAGTCAGGAAAACCTCACGGGGTGGGCCGGACGGAATCAGGTCAAAATGAAAAACGAAGGCCGCCATGAGATTCGGGGTTGAATTTAAGGGTTAGAGGCACCTTTGGATGCTTGATTTGGGACGGCATAATTTTTGGCCCCAAAATCAAGAAATTCCTGACCGCGGAGTCAGGAAAACCTCACGGGGTGGGCCGGACGGAATCAGGTCAAATTGAAAAACGAAGGCCGCCATGAGATTCGGGGTTGAATTTAAGGGTTAGAGGCACCTTTGGATGCTTGATTTGGGACGGCATAATTTTTGGCCCAAAAATCAAGAAATTCCTGACCGCGGAGTCAGTAAAACCTCCTGGGGTGGGCCGGACCGAATCAGGTCAAATTGAAAAATGAAGGCCGCCATGAGATTCGGGGTTGATTTTAAGGTTTAGAGGCACCTTTGGATGCTTGATTTCGGACGGCATAATTTTTGACCCAAAAATCAAGAAATTCCTGACCGCGGAGTCAGGAAAACCTCCCGGGATGGGCCGGCCCGAATCAGGTCAAAATGAAAAACGAAGGCCGCCATGAGATTCGGGGTTGAATTTAAGGGTTAGAGGCACCTTTGGATGCTTGATTTGGGACGGCATAATTTTTGGCCCCAAAATCAAGAAATTCCTGACCGCGGAGTCAGGAAAACCTCACGGGGTGGGCCGGACGGAATCAGGTCAAAATGAAAAACGAAGGCCGCCATGAGATTCGGGGTTGAATTTAAGGGTTAGAGGCACCTTTGGATGCTTGATTTGGGACGGCATAATTTTTGGCCCAAAAATCAAGAAATTCCTGACCGCGGAGTCAGTAAAACCTCCTGGGGTGGGCCGGACCGAATCAGGTCAAATTGAAAAATGAAGGCCGCCATGAGATTCGGGGTTGATTTTAAGGTTTAGAGGCACCTTTGGATGCTTGATTTCGGACGGCATAATTTTTGACCCAAAAATCAAGAAATTCCTGACCGCGGAGTCAGGAAAACCTCCCGGGATGGGCCGGCCCGAATCAGGTCAAAATGAAAAACGAAGGCCGCCATGAGATTCGGGGTTGAATTTAAGGGTTAGAGGCACCTTTGGATGCTTGATTTGGGACGGCATAATTTTTGGCCCAAAAATCAAGAAATTCCTGACCGCGGAGTCAGGAAAACCTCCTGGGGTGGGCCGGACCGAATCTGGTCAAATTGAAAAACGAAGGCCGCCATGAGATTCGGGGTTGAATTTAAGGGTTAGAGGCACCTTTGGATGCTTGATTTGGGACGGCACAGTTTTTGTCCCCAAAATCAAGAAATTCCTGACCGCGGAGTCAGGAAAACCTCACGGGGTGGGCCGGACGGAATCAGGTCAAATTGAAAAACAAAGGCCGCCATGAGATTCGGGGTTGAATTTAAGGGTTAGAGGCACCTTTGGATGCTTGATTTGGGTCGGCATAATTTTTGGCCCAAAAATCAAGAAATTCCTGACCGCGGAGTCAGGAAAACCTCACGGGGTGGGCCGGACGGAATCAGGTCAAATTGAAAAACGAAGGCCGCCATGAGATTCGGGGTTGAATTTAAGGGTTAGAGGCACCTTTGGATGCTTGATTTGGGACGGCACAATTTTTGGCCCCAAAATCAAGAAATTCCTGACCGCGGAGTCAGGAAAACCTCATGGGGTGGGCCGGACGGAATCAGGTCAAATTGAAAAACAAAGGCCGCCATGAGATTCGGGGTTGAATTTAAGGGTTAGAGGCACCTTTGGATGCTTGATTTGGGACGGCATAATTTTTGGCCCAAAAATCAAGAAATTCCTGACCGCGGAGTCAGGAAAACCTCCCGGGATGGGCCAGCCGGAATCAGGTCAAAATGAAAAACGAAGGCCGCCATGAGATTCGGGGTTGAATTTAAGGGTTAGAGGCACCTTTGGATGCTTGATTTGGGACGGCATAATTTTTGGCCCCAAAATCAAGAAATTCCTGACCGCGGAGTCAGGAAAACCTCCTGGGGTGGGCCGGACCGAATCAGGTCAAAATGAAAAACGAAGGCCGCCATGAGATTCGGGGTTGAATTTAAGGGTTAGAGGCACCTTTGGATGCTTGATTTGGGACGGCATAATTTTTGGCCCAAAAATCAAGAAATTCCTGACCGCGGAGTCAGGAAAACCTCCTGGGGTGGGCCGGACCGAATCAGGTCAAATTGAAAAACGAAGGCCGCCATGAGATTCGGGGTTGATTTTAAGGGTTAGAGGCACCTTTGGATGCTTGATTTGGGACGGCATAATTTTTGACCCAAAAATCAAGAAATTCCTGACCGCGGAGTCAGGAAAACCTCACGGGGTGGGCCGGGACGGAATCAGGTCAAATTGAAAAACGAAGGCCGCCATGAGATTCGGGGTTGAATTTAAGGGTTAGAGGCACCTTTGGATGCTTGATTTGGGACGGCATAATTTTTGGCCCAAAAATCAAGAAATTCCTGACCGCGGAGTCAGTAAAACCTCCTGGGGTGGGCCGGACCGAATCAGGTCAAATTGAAAAATGAAGGCCGCCATGAGATTCGGGGTTGATTTTAAGGTTTAGAGGCACCTTTGGATGCTTGATTTCGGACGGCATAATTTTTGACCCAAAAATCAAGAAATTCCTGACCGCGGAGTCAGGAAAACCTCCCGGGATGGGCCGGCCCGAATCAGGTCAAAATGAAAAACGAAGGCCGCCATGAGATTCGGGGTTGAATTTAAGGGTTAGAGGCACCTTTGGATGCTTGATTTGGGACGGCATAATTTTTGGCCCCAAAATCAAGAAATTCCTGACCGCGGAGTCAGGAAAACCTCACGGGGTGGGCCGGACGGAATCAGGTCAAAATGAAAAACGAAGGCCGCCATGAGATTCGGGGTTGAATTTAAGGGTTAGAGGCACCTTTGGATGCTTGATTTGGGACGGCATAATTTTTGGCCCAAAAATCAAGAAATTCCTGACCGCGGAGTCAGTAAAACCTCCTGGGGTGGGCCGGACCGAATCAGGTCAAATTGAAAAATGAAGGCCGCCATGAGATTCGGGGTTGATTTTAAGGTTTAGAGGCACCTTTGGATGCTTGATTTCGGACGGCATAATTTTTGACCCAAAAATCAAGAAATTCCTGACCGCGGAGTCAGGAAAACCTCCCGGGATGGGCCGGCCCGAATCAGGTCAAAATGAAAAACGAAGGCCGCCATGAGATTCGGGGTTGAATTTAAGGGTTAGAGGCACCTTTGGATGCTTGATTTGGGACGGCATAATTTTTGGCCCAAAAATCAAGAAATTCCTGACCGCGGAGTCAGGAAAACCTCCTGGGGTGGGCCGGACCGAATCTGGTCAAATTGAAAAACGAAGGCCGCCATGAGATTCGGGGTTGAATTTAAGGGTTAGAGGCACCTTTGGATGCTTGATTTGGGACGGCACAGTTTTTGTCCCCAAAATCAAGAAATTCCTGACCGCGGAGTCAGGAAAACCTCACGGGGTGGGCCGGACGGAATCAGGTCAAATTGAAAAACAAAGGCCGCCATGAGATTCGGGGTTGAATTTAAGGGTTAGAGGCACCTTTGGATGCTTGATTTGGGTCGGCATAATTTTTGGCCCAAAAATCAAGAAATTCCTGACCGCGGAGTCAGGAAAACCTCACGGGGTGGGCCGGACGGAATCAGGTCAAATTGAAAAACGAAGGCCGCCATGAGATTCGGGGTTGAATTTAAGGGTTAGAGGCACCTTTGGATGCTTGATTTGGGACGGCACAATTTTTGGCCCCAAAATCAAGAAATTCCTGACCGCGGAGTCAGGAAAACCTCATGGGGTGGGCCGGACGGAATCAGGTCAAATTGAAAAACAAAGGCCGCCATGAGATTCGGGGTTGAATTTAAGGGTTAGAGGCACCTTTGGATGCTTGATTTGGGACGGCATAATTTTTGGCCCAAAAATCAAGAAATTCCTGACCGCGGAGTCAGGAAAACCTCCCGGGATGGGCCAGCCGGAATCAGGTCAAAATGAAAAACGAAGGCCGCCATGAGATTCGGGGTTGAATTTAAGGGTTAGAGGCACCTTTGGATGCTTGATTTGGGACGGCATAATTTTTGGCCCCAAAATCAAGAAATTCCTGACCGCGGAGTCAGGAAAACCTCCTGGGGTGGGCCGGACCGAATCAGGTCAAAATGAAAAACGAAGGCCGCCATGAGATTCGGGGTTGAATTTAAGGGTTAGAGGCACCTTTGGATGCTTGATTTGGGACGGCATAATTTTTGGCCCAAAAATCAAGAAATTCCTGACCGCGGAGTCAGGAAAACCTCCTGGGGTGGGCCGGACCGAATCAGGTCAAATTGAAAAACGAAGGCCGCCATGAGATTCGGGGTTGATTTTAAGGGTTAGAGGCACCTTTGGATGCTTGATTTGGGACGGCATAATTTTTGACCCAAAAATCAAGAAATTCCTGACCGCGGAGTCAGGAAAACCTCACGGGGTGGGCCGGACGGAATCAGGTCAAATTGAAAAACGAAGGCCGCCATGAGATTCGGGGTTGAATTTAAGGGTTAGAGGCACCTTTGGATGCTTGATTTGGGACGGCATAATTTTTGGCCCAAAAATCAAGAAATTCCTGACCGCGGAGTCAGGAAAACCTCCTGGGGTGGGCCGGACCGAATCAGGTCAAATTGAAAAACGAAGGCCGCCATGAGATTCGGGGTTGATTTTAAGGGTTAGAGGCACCTTTGGATGCTTGATTTGGGACGGCATAATTTTTGACCCAAAAATCAAGAAATTCCTGACCGCGGAGTCAGGAAAACCTCACGGGGTGGGCCGGACGGAATCAGGTCAAATTGAAAAACGAAGGCCGCCATGAGATTCGGGGTTGAATTTAAGGGTTAGAGGCACCTTTGGATGCTTGATTTGGGACGGCACAATTTTTGGCCCCAAAATCAAGAAATTCCTGACCGCGGAGTCAGGAAAACCTCCCGGGATGGGCCGGACGGAATCAGGTCAAATTGAAAAACGAAGGCCGCCATGAGATTCGGGGTTGAATTTAAGGGTTAGAGGCACCTTTGGATGCTGGAGTTGGGACGGCATAATTTTTGGCCCCAAAATCAAGAAATTCCTGACCGCGGAGTCAGGAAAACCTCCCGGGATGGGCCGGCCCGAATCAGGTCAAAATGAAAAACGAAGGCCGCCATGAGATTCGGGGTTGAATTTAAGGGTTAGAGGCACCTTTGGATGCTTGATTTGGGACGGCATAATTTTTGGCCCCAAAATCAAGAAATTCCTGACCGCGGAGTCAGGAAAACCTCACGGGGTGGGCCGGACGGAATCAGGTCAAATTGAAAAACGAAGGCCGCCATGAGATTCGGGGTTGATTTTAAGGGTTAGAGGCACCTTTGGATGCTTGATTTGGGACGGCACAATTTTTGGCCCCAAAATCAAGAAATTCCTGACCGCGGAGTCAGGAAAACCTCCCGGGATGGGCCGGACGGAATCAGGTCAAATTGAAAAATGAAGGCCGCCATGAGATTCGGGGTTGATTTTAAGGTTTAGAGGCACCTTTGGATGCTTGATTTCGGACGGCATAATTTTTGACCCAAAAATCAAGAAATTCCTGACCGCGGAGTCAGGAAAACCTCCCGGGATGGGCCGGCCCGAATCAGGTCAAAATGAAAAACGAAGGCCGCCATGAGATTCGGGGTTGAATTTAAGGGTTAGAGGCACCTTTGGATGCTTGATTTGGGACGGCATAATTTTTGGCCCAAAAATCAAGAAATTCCTGACCGCGGAGTCAGGAAAACCTCCTGGGGTGGGCCGGACCGAATCTGGTCAAATTGAAAAACGAAGGCCGCCATGAGATTCGGGGTTGAATTTAAGGGTTAGAGGCACCTTTGGATGCTTGATTTGGGACGGCACAGTTTTTGTCCCCAAAATCAAGAAATTCCTGACCGCGGAGTCAGGAAAACCTCACGGGGTGGGCCGGACGGAATCAGGTCAAATTGAAAAACAAAGGCCGCCATGAGTTTCGGGGTTGAATTTAAGGGTTAGAGGCACCTTTGGATGCTTGATTTGGGTCGGCATAATTTTTGGCCCAAAAATCAAGAAATTCCTGACCGCGGAGTCAGGAAAACCTCACGGGGTGGGCCGGACGGAATCAGGTCAAATTGAAAAACGAAGGCCGCCATGAGATTCGGGGTTGAATTTAAGGGTTAGAGGCACCTTTGGATGCTTGATTTGGGACGGCACAATTTTTGGCCCCAAAATCAAGAAATTCCTGACCGCGGAGTCAGGAAAACCTCATGGGGTGGGCCGGACGGAATCAGGTCAAATTGAAAAACAAAGGCCGCCATGAGATTCGGGGTTGAATTTAAGGGTTAGAGGCACCTTTGGATGCTTGATTTGGGACGGCATAATTTTTGGCCCAAAAATCAAGAAATTCCTGACCGCGGAGTCAGGAAAACCTCCCGGGATGGGCCAGCCGGAATCAGGTCAAAATGAAAAACGAAGGCCGCCATGAGATTCGGGGTTGAATTTAAGGGTTAGAGGCACCTTTGGATGCTTGATTTGGGACGGCATAATTTTTGGCCCCAAAATCAAGAAATTCCTGACCGCGGAGTCAGGAAAACCTCCTGGGGTGGGCCGGACCGAATCAGGTCAAAATGAAAAACGAAGGCCGCCATGAGATTCGGGGTTGAATTTAAGGGTTAGAGGCACCTTTGGATGCTTGATTTGGGACGGCATAATTTTTGGCCCAAAAATCAAGAAATTCCTGACCGCGGAGTCAGGAAAACCTCCTGGGGTGGGCCGGACCGAATCAGGTCAAATTGAAAAACGAAGGCCGCCATGAGATTCGGGGTTGATTTTAAGGGTTAGAGGCACCTTTGGATGCTTGATTTGGGACGGCATAATTTTTGACCCAAAAATCAAGAAATTCCTGACCGCGGAGTCAGGAAAACCTCACGGGGTGGGCCGGACGGAATCAGGTCAAATTGAAAAACGAAGGCCGCCATGAGATTCGGGGTTGAATTTAAGGGTTAGAGGCACCTTTGGATGCTTGATTTGGGACGGCATAATTTTTGGCCCAAAAATCAAGAAATTCCTGACCGCGGAGTCAGGAAAACCTCCTGGGGTGGGCCGGACCGAATCAGGTCAAATTGAAAAACGAAGGCCGCCATGAGATTCGGGGTTGATTTTAAGGGTTAGAGGCACCTTTGGATGCTTGATTTGGGACGGCATAATTTTTGACCCAAAAATCAAGAAATTCCTGACCGCGGAGTCAGGAAAACCTCACGGGGTGGGCCGGACGGAATCAGGTCAAATTGAAAAACGAAGGCCGCCATGAGATTCGGGGTTGAATTTAAGGGTTAGAGGCACCTTTGGATGCTTGATTTGGGACGGCACAATTTTTGGCCCCAAAATCAAGAAATTCCTGACCGCGGAGTCAGGAAAACCTCCCGGGATGGGCCGGACGGAATCAGGTCAAATTGAAAAACGAAGGCCGCCATGAGATTCGGGGTTGAATTTAAGGGTTAGAGGCACCTTTGGATGCTGGAGTTGGGACGGCATAATTTTTGGCCCCAAAATCAAGAAATTCCTGACCGCGGAGTCAGGAAAACCTCCCGGGATGGGCCGGCCCGAATCAGGTCAAAATGAAAAACGAAGGCCGCCATGAGATTCGGGGTTGAATTTAAGGGTTAGAGGCACCTTTGGATGCTTGATTTGGGACGGCATAATTTTTGGCCCCAAAATCAAGAAATTCCTGACCGCGGAGTCAGGAAAACCTCACGGGGTGGGCCGGACGGAATCAGGTCAAATTGAAAAACGAAGGCCGCCATGAGATTCGGGGTTGAATTTAAGGGTTAGAGGCACCTTTGGATGCTTGATTTGGGACGGCATAATTTTTGGCCCAAAAATCAAGAAATTCCTGACCGCGGAGTCAGGAAAACCTCCCGGTATGGGCCGGCCCGAATCAGGTCAAAATGAAAAACGAAGGCCGCCATGAGATTCGGGGTTGAATTTAAGGGTTAGAGGCACCTTTGGATGCTTGATTTGGGACGGCATAATTTTTGGCCCAAAAATCAAGAAATTCCTGACCGCGGAGTCAGGAAAACCTCCTGGGGTGGGCCGGACCGAATCAGGTCAAATTGAAAAACGAAGGCCGCCATGAGATTCGGGGTTGATTTTAAGGGTTAGAGGCACCTTTGGATGCTTGATTTGGGACGGCACAATTTTTGGCCCCAAAATCAAGAAATTCCTGACCGCGGAGTCAGGAAAACCTCCCGGGATGGGCCGGACGGAATCAGGTCAAATTGAAAAACGAAGGCCGCCATGAGATTCGGGGTTGAATTTAAGGGTTAGAGGCACCTTTGGATGCTGGAGTTGGGACGGCATAATTTTTGGCCCCAAAATCAAGAAATTCCTGACCGCGGAGTCAGGAAAACCTCCCGGGATGGGCCGGCCCGAATCAGGTCAAAATGAAAAACGAAGGCCGCCATGAGATTCGGGGTTGAATTTAAGGGTTAGAGGCACCTTTGGATGCTTGATTTGGGACGGCATAATTTTTGGCCCCAAAATCAAGAAATTCCTGACCGCGGAGTCAGGAAAACCTCACGGGGTGGGCCGGACGGAATCAGGTCAAATTGAAAAACGAAGGCCGCCATGAGATTCGGGGTTGAATTTAAGGGTTTGAGGCACCTTTGGATGCTTGATTTGGGACGGCATAATTTTTGGCCCAAAAATCAAGAAATTCCTGACCGCGGAGTCAGGAAAACCTCCCGGTATGGGCCGGCCCGAATCAGGTCAAAATGAAAAACGAAGGCCGCCATGAGATTCGGGGTTGAATTTAAGGGTTAGAGGCACCTTTGGATGCTTGATTTGGGACGGCATAATTTTTGGCCCAAAAATCAAGAAATTCCTGACCGCGGAGTCAGGAAAACCTCCTGGGGTGGGCCGGACCGAATCAGGTCAAATTGAAAAATGAAGGCCGCCATGAGATTCGGGGTTGATTTTAAGGGTTAGAGGCACCTTTGGATGCTTGATTTGGGACGGCATAATTTTTGACCCAAAAATCAAGAAATTCCTGACCGCGGAGTCAGGAAAACCTCCCGGGATGGGCCGGCCCGAATCAGGTGAAAATGAAAAACGAAGGCCGCCATGAGATTCGGGGTTGAATTTAAGGGTTAGAGGCACCTTTGGATGCTTGATTTGGGACGGCATAATTTTTGGCCCAAAAATCAAGAAATTCCTGACCGCGGAGTCAGGAAAACCTCACGGGGTGGGCCGGACGGAATCAGGTCAAATTGAAAAACGAAGGCCGCCATGAGATTCGGGGTTGAATTTAAGGGTTAGAGGCACCTTTGGATGCTTGATTTGGGACGGCACAATTTTTGGCCCCAAAATCAAGAAATTCCTGACCGCGGAGTCAGGAAAACCTCCCAGGATGGGCCGGACGGAATCAGGTCAAATTGAAAAACAAAGGCCGCCATGAGATTCGGGGTTGAATTTAAGGGTTAGAGGCACCTTTGGATGCTTGATTTGGGACTGCATAATTTTTGGACCAAAAATCAAGAAATTCCTGACCGCGGAGTCAGGAAAACCTCCCGGGATGGGCCAGCCTGAATCAGGTCAAAATGAAAAACGAAGGCCGCCATGAGATTCGGGGTTGAATTTAAGGGTTAGAGGCACCTTTGGATGCTTGATTTGGGACGGCATAATTTTTGGCCCCAAAATCAAGAAATTCCTGACCGCGGAGTCAGGAAAACCTCACGGGGTGGGCCGGACGGAATCAGGTCAAATTGAAAAACAAAGGCCGCCATGAGATTCGGAGTTGAATTTAAGGGTTAGAGGCACCTTTGGATGCTTGATTTGGGACGGCATAATTTTTGGCCCAAAAATCAAGAAATTCCTGACCGCGGAGTCAGGAAAACCTCCCGGGATGGGCCAGCCTGAATCAGGTCAAAATGAAAAACGAAGGCCGCCATGAGATTCGGGGTTGAATTTAAGGGTTAGAGGCACCTTTGGATGCTTGATTTGGGACGGCACAATTTTTGGCCCCAAAATCAAGAAATTCCTGACCGCGGAGTCAGGAAAACCTCACGGGGTGGGCCGGACAGAATCAGGTCAAATTGAAAAACAAAGGCCGCCATGAGATTCGGGGTTGAATTTAAGGGTTAGAGGCACCTTTGGATGCTTGATTTGGGACGGCATAATTTTTGGCCCAAAAATCAAGAAATTCCTGACCGCGGAGTCAGGAAAACCTCACGGGGTGGGCCGGACGGAATCAGGTCAAATTGAAAAACGAAGGCCGCCATGAGATTCGGGGTTGAATTTAAGGGTTAGAGGCACCTTTGGATGCTTGATTTGGGACGGCATAATTTTTGGCCCAAAAATCAAGAAATTCCTGACCGCGGAGTCAGGAAAACCTCCCGGAATGGGCCGGCCCGAATCAGGTCAAAATGAAAAACGAAGGCCGCCATGAGATTCGGGGTTGAATTTAAGGGTTAGAGGCACCTTTGGATGCTTGATTTGGGACGGCATAATTTTTGGCCCCAAAATCAAGAAATTCCTGACCGCGGAGTCAGGAAAACCTCCCGGGATGGGCCGGACGGAATCAGGTCAAATTGAAAAACGAAGGCCGCCATGAGATTCGGGGTTGAATTTAAGGGTTAGAGGCACCTTTGGATGTTTGATTTGGGACGGCATAATTTTTGGCCCAAAAATCAAGAAATTCCTGACCGCGGAGTCAGGAAAACCTCCCGGGATGGGCCGGCCCGAATCAGGTCAAAATGAAAAACGAAGGCCGCCATGAGATTCGGGGTTGAATTTAAGGGTTAGAGGCACCTTTGGATGCTTGATTTGGGACGGCATAAATTTTGGCCCAAAAATCAAGAAATTCCTGACCGCGGAGTCAGGAAAACCTCCTGGGGTGGGCCGGACCGAATCTGGTCAAATTGAAAAACGAAGGCCGCCATGAGATTCGGGGTTGAATTTAAGGGTTAGAGGCACCTTTGGATGCTTGATTTGGGACGGCATAATTTTTGGCCCCAAAATCAAGAAATTCCTGACCGCAGAGTCAGGAAAACCTTCTGGGGTGGGCCGGACCGAATCAGGTCAAATTGAAAAACGAAGGCCGCCATGAGATTCGGAGTTGAATTTAAGGGTTAGAGGCACCTTTGGATGCTTGATTTGGGACGGCATAATTTTTGGCCCAAAAATCAAGAAATTCCTGACCGCGGAGTCAGGAAAACCTCCCGGGATGGGCCAGCCTGAATCAGGTCAAAATGCAAAACGAAGGCCGCCATGAGATTCGGGGTTGAATTTAAGGGTTAGAGGCACCTTTGGATGCTTGATTTGGGACGGCACAATTTTTGGCCCCAAAATCAAGAAATTCCTGACCGCGGAGTCAGGAAAACCTCACGGGGTGGGCCGGACAGAATCAGGTCAAATTGAAAAACAAAGGCCGCCATGAGATTCGGGGTTGAATTTAAGGGTTAGAGGCACCTTTGGATGCTTGATTTGGGACGGCATAATTTTTGGCCCAAAAATCAAGAAATTCCTGACCGCGGAGTCAGGAAAACCTCACGGGGTGGGCCGGACGGAATCAGGTCAAATTGAAAAACGAAGGCCGCCATGAGATTCGGGGTTGAATTTAAGGGTTAGAGGCACCTTTGGATGCTTGATTTGGGACGGCATAATTTTTGGCCCAAAAATCAAGAAATTCCTGACCGCGGAGTCAGGAAAACCTCCCGGAATGGGCCGGCCCGAATCAGGTCAAAATGAAAAACGAAGGCCGCCATGAGATTCGGGGTTGAATTTAAGGGTTAGAGGCACCTTTGGATGCTTGATTTGGGACGGCATAATTTTTGGCCCCAAAATCAAGAAATTCCTGACCGCGGAGTCAGGAAAACCTCCCGGGATGGGCCGGACGGAATCAGGTCAAATTGAAAAACGAAGGCCGCCATGAGATTCGGGGTTGAATTTAAGGGTTAGAGGCACCTTTGGATGTTTGATTTGGGACGGCATAATTTTTGGCCCAAAAATCAAGAAATTCCTGACCGCGGAGTCAGGAAAACCTCCCGGGATGGGCCGGCCCGAATCAGGTCAAAATGAAAAACGAAGGCCGCCATGAGATTCGGGGTTGAATTTAAGGGTTAGAGGCACCTTTGGATGCTTGATTTGGGACGGCATAAATTTTGGCCCAAAAATCAAGAAATTCCTGACCGCGGAGTCAGGAAAACCTCCTGGGGTGGGCCGGACCGAATCTGGTCAAATTGAAAAACGAAGGCCGCCATGAGATTCGGGGTTGAATTTAAGGGTTAGAGGCACCTTTGGATGCTTGATTTGGGACGGCACAATTTTTGGCCCCAAAATCAAGAAATTCCTGACCGCGGAGTCAGGAAAACCTCACGGGGTGGGCCGGACAGAATCAGGTCAAATTGAAAAACAAAGGCCGCCATGAGATTCGGGGTTGAATTTAAGGGTTAGAGGCACCTTTGGATGCTTGATTTGGGACGGCATAATTTTTGGCCCAAAAATCAAGAAATTCCTGACCGCGGAGTCAGGAAAACCTCACGGGGTGGGCCGGACCGAATCTGGTCAAATTGAAAAACGAAGGCCGCCATGAGATTCGGGGTTGAATTTAAGGGTTAGAGGCACCTTTGGATGCTTGATTTGGGACGGCATAATTTTTGGCCCCAAAATCAAGAAATTCCTGACCGCGGAGTCAGGAAAACCTCCCGGGATGGGCCGGACGGAATCAGGTCAAATTGAAAAACGAAGGCTGCCATGAGATTCGGGGTTGAATTTAAGGGTTAGAGGCACCTTTGGATGTTTGATTTGGGACGGCATAATTTTTGGCCCCAAAATCAAGAAATTCCTGACCGCGGAGTCAGGAAAACCTCCCGGGATGGGCCGGCCCGAATCAGGTCAAAATGAAAAACGAAGGCCGCCATGAGATTCGGGGTTGAATTTAAGGGTTAGAGGCACCTTTGGATGCTTGATTTGGGACGGCATAATTTTTGGCCCAAAAATCAAGAAATTCCTGACCGCGGAGTCAGGAAAACCTCCTGGGGTGGGCCGGACCGAATCTGGTCAAATTGAAAAACGAAGGCCGCCATGAGATTCGGGGTTGAATTTAAGGGTTAGAGGCACCTTTGGATGCTTGATTTGGGACGGCATAATTTTTGGCCCCAAAATCAAGAAATTCCTGACCGCGGAGTCAGGAAAACCTCCCGGGATGGGCCGGCCCGAATCAGGTCAAAATGAAAAATGAAGGCCGCCATGAGATTCGGGGTTGAATTTAAGGGTTAGAGGCACCTTTGGATGTTTGATTTGGGACGGCATAATTTTTGGCCCAAAAATCAAGAAATTCCTGACCGCGGAGTCAGGAAAACCTCCCGGGATGGGCCGGCCCGAATCAGGTCAAAATGAAAAACGAAGGCCGCCATGAGATTCGGGGTTGAATTTAAGGGTTAGAGGCACCTTTGGATGCTTGATTTGGGACGGCATAAATTTTGGCCCAAAAATCAAGAAATTCCTGACCGCGGAGTCAGGAAAACCTCCTGGGGTGGGCCGGACCGAATCTGGTCAAATTGAAAAACGAAGGCCGCCATGAGATTCGGGGTTGAATTTAAGGGTTAGAGGCACCTTTGGATGCTTGATTTGGGACGGCACAATTTTTGGCCCCAAAATCAAGAAATTCCTGACCGCGGAGTCAGGAAAACCTCACGGGGTGGGCCGGACAGAATCAGGTCAAATTGAAAAACAAAGGCCGCCATGAGATTCGGGGTTGAATTTAAGGGTTAGAGGCACCTTTGGATGCTTGATTTGGGACGGCATAATTTTTGGCCCAAAAATCAAGAAATTCCTGACCGCGGAGTCAGGAAAACCTCACGGGGTGGGCCGGACCGAATCTGGTCAAATTGAAAAACGAAGGCCGCCATGAGATTCGGGGTTGAATTTAAGGGTTAGAGGCACCTTTGGATGCTTGATTTGGGACGGCATAATTTTTGGCCCCAAAATCAAGAAATTCCTGACCGCGGAGTCAGGAAAACCTCCCGGGATGGGCCGGACGGAATCAGGTCAAATTGAAAAACGAAGGCTGCCATGAGATTCGGGGTTGAATTTAAGGGTTAGAGGCACCTTTGGATGTTTGATTTGGGACGGCATAATTTTTGGCCCCAAAATCAAGAAATTCCTGACCGCGGAGTCAGGAAAACCTCCCGGGATGGGCCGGCCCGAATCAGGTCAAAATGAAAAACGAAGGCCGCCATGAGATTCGGGGTTGAATTTAAGGGTTAGAGGCACCTTTGGATGCTTGATTTGGGACGGCATAATTTTTGGCCCAAAAATCAAGAAATTCCTGACCGCGGAGTCAGGAAAACCTCCTGGGGTGGGCCGGACCGAATCTGGTCAAATTGAAAAACGAAGGCCGCCATGAGATTCGGGGTTGAATTTAAGGGTTAGAGGCACCTTTGGATGCTTGATTTGGGACGGCATAATTTTTGGCCCCAAAATCAAGAAATTCCTGACCGCGGAGTCAGGAAAACCTCCCGGGATGGGCCGGCCCGAATCAGGTCAAAATGAAAAATGAAGGCCGCCATGAGATTCGGGGTTGAATTTAAGGGTTAGAGGCACCTTTGGATGCTTGATTTGGGACGGCATAATTTTTGGCCCAAAAATCAAGAAATTCCTGACCGCGGAGTCAGGAAAACCTCCTGGGGTGGGCCGGTCCGAATCAGGTCAAATTGAAAAACGAAGGCCGCCATGAGATTCGGGGTTGAATTTAAGGGTTAGAGGCACCTTTGGATGCTTGATTTGGGACGGCATAATTTTTGGCCCCAAAATCAAGAAATTCCTGACCGCGGAGTCAGGAAAACCTCCTGGGGTGGGCCGGACCGAATCAGGTCAAATTGAAAAACGAAGGCCGCCATGAAATTCGGGGTTGAATTTAAGGGTTAGAGGCACCTTTGGATGCTTGATTTGGGACGGCATAATTTTTGGCCCAAAAATCAAGAAATTCCTGACCGCGGAGTCAGGAAAACCTCACGGGGTGGGCCGGCCCGAATCAGGTCAAATTGAAAAACGAAGGCCGCCATGAGATTCGGGGTTGAATTTAAGGGTTAGAGGCACCTTTGGATGCTTGATTTGGGACGGCATAATTTTTGGCCCAAAAATCAAGAAATTCCTGACCGCGGAGTCAGGAAAACCTCCCGGGATGGGCCGGCCCAAATCAGGTCAAAATGAAAAACGAAGGCCGCCATGAGATTCGGGGTTGAATTTAAGGGTTAGAGGCACCTTTGGATGCTTGATTTGGGACGGCATAATTTTTGGCCCAAAAATCAAGAAATTCCTGACCGCGGAGTCAGGAAAACCTCCTGGGGTGGGCCGGACCGAATCTGGTCAAATTGAAAAACGAAGGCCGCCATGAGATTCGGGGTTGAATTTAAGGGTTAGAGGCACCTTTGGATGCTTGATTTGGGACGGCATAATTTTTGACCCAAAAATCAAGAAATTCCTGACCGCGGAGTCAGGAAAACCTCCCGGGATGGGCCGGCCCGAATCAGGTGAAAATGAAAAACGAAGGCCGCCATGAGATTCGGGGTTGAATTTAAGGGTTAGAGGCACCTTTGGATGCTTGATTTGGGACGGCATAATTTTTGGCCCAAAAATCAAGAAATTCCTGACCGCGGAGTCAGGAAAACCTCCCGGTATGGGCCGGCCCGAATCAGGTCAAAATGAAAAACGAAGGCCGCCATGAGATTCGGGGTTGAATTTAAGGGTTAGAGGCACCTTTGGATGCTTGATTTGGGACGCCATAATTTTTGGCCCAAAAATCAAGAAATTCCTGACCGCGGAGTCAGGAAAACCTCCTGGGGTGGGCCGGACCGAATCAGGTCAAATTGAAAAATGAAGGCCGCCATGAGATTCGGGGTTGATTTTAAGGGTTAGAGGCACCTTTGGATGCTTGATTTGGGACGGCATAATTTTTGGCCCAAAAATCAAGAAATTCCTGACCGCGGAGTCAGGAAAACCTCCTGGGGTGGGCCGGACCGAATCAGGTCAAATTGAAAAATGAAGGCCGCCATGAGATTCGGGGTTGATTTTAAGGGTTAGAGGCACCTTTGGATGCTTGATTTGGGACGGCATAATTTTTGACCCAAAAATCAAGAAATTCCTGACCGCGGAGTCAGGAAAACCTCCCGGGATGGGCCGGCCCGAATCAGGTGAAAATGAAAAACGAAGGCCGCCATGAGATTCGGGGTTGAATTTAAGGGTTAGAGGCACCTTTGGATGCTTGATTTGGGACGGCATAATTTTTGGCCCAAAAATCAAGAAATTCCTGACCGCGGAGTCAGGAAAACCTCCTGGGGTGGGCCGGACCGAATCAGGTCAAATTGAAAAATGAAGGCCGCCATGAGATTCGGGGTTGATTTTAAGGGTTAGAGGCACCTTTGGATGCTTGATTTCGGACGGCATAATTTTTGACCCAAAAATCAAGAAATTCCTGACCGCGGAGTCAGGAAAACCTCCCGGGATGGGCCGGCCCGAATCAGGTCAAAATGAAAAACGAAGGCCGCCATGAGATTCGGGGTTGAATTTAAGGGTTAGAGGCACCTTTGGATGCTTGATTTGGGACGGCATAATTTTTGGCCCAAAAATCAAGAAATTCCTGACCGCGGAGTCAGGAAAACCTCCTGGGGTGGGCCGGACCGAATCTGGTCAAATTGAAAAACGAAGGCCGCCATGAGATTCGGGGTTGAATTTAAGGGTTAGAGGCACCTTTGGATGCTTGATTTGGGACGGCACAGTTTTTGTCCCCAAAATCAAGAAATTCCTGACCGCGGAGTCAGGAAAACCTCACGGGGTGGGCCGGACGGAATCAGGTCAAATTGAAAAACGAAGGCCGCCATGAGATTCGGGGTTGAATTTAAGGGTTAGAGGCACCTTTGGATGCTTGATTTGGGACGGCACAATTTTTGGCCCCAAAATCAAGAAATTCCTGACCGCGGAGTCAGGAAATCCTCATGGGGTGGGCCGGACGGAATCAGGTCAAATTGAAAAACAAAGGCCGCCATGAGATTCGGGGTTGAATTTAAGGGTTAGAGGCACCTTTGGATGCTTGATTTGGGACGGCATAATTTTTGGCCCAAAAATCAAGAAATTCCTGACCGCGGAGTCAGGAAAACCTCACGGGGTGGGCCGGACGGAATCAGGTCAAATTGAAAAACGAAGGCTGCCATGAGATTCGGGGTTGAATTTAAGGGTTAGAGGCACCTTTGGATGCTTGATTTGGGACGGCACAATTTTTGGCCCCAAAATCAAGAAATTCCTGACCGCGGAGTCAGGAAATCCTCATGGGGTGGGCCGGACGGAATCAGGTCAAATTGAAAAACAAAGGCCGCCATGAGATTCGGGGTTGAATTTAAGGGTTAGAGGCACCTTTGGATGCTTGATTTGGGACGGCATAATTTTTGGCCCAAAAATCAAGAAATTCCTGACCGCGGAGTCAGGAAAACCTCCCGGGATGGGCCGGCCCGAATCAGGTCAAAATGAAAAATGAAGGCCGCCATGAGATTCGGGGTTGAATTTAAGGGTTAGAGGCACCTTTGGATGCTTGATTTGGGACGGCATAATTTTTGGCCCAAAAATCAAGAAATTCCTGACCGCGGAGTCAGGAAAACCTCCTGGGGTGGGCCGGTCCGAATCAGGTCAAATTGAAAAACGAAGGCCGCCATGAGATTCGGGGTTGAATTTAAGGGTTAGAGGCACCTTTGGATGCTTGATTTGGGACGGCATAATTTTTGGCCCCAAAATCAAGAAATTCCTGACCGCGGAGTCAGGAAAACCTCCTGGGGTGGGCCGGACCGAATCAGGTCAAATTGAAAAACGAAGACCGCCATGAAATTCGGGGTTGAATTTAAGGGTTAGAGGCACCTTTGGATGCTTGATTTGGGACGGCATAATTTTTGGCCCAAAAATCAAGAAATTCCTGACCGCGGAGTCAGGAAAACCTCACGGGGTGGGCCGGCCCGAATCAGGTCAAATTGAAAAACGAAGGCCGCCATGAGATTCGGGGTTGAATTTAAGGGTTAGAGGCACCTTTGGATGCTTGATTTGGGACGGCATAATTTTTGGCCCAAAAATCAAGAAATTCCTGACCGCGGAGTCAGGAAAACCTCCCGGGATGGGCCGGCCCAAATCAGGTCAAAATGAAAAACGAAGGCCGCCATGAGATTCGGGGTTGAATTTAAGGGTTAGAGGCACCTTTGGATGCTTGATTTGGGACGGCATAATTTTTGGCCCAAAAATCAAGAAATTCCTGACCGCGGAGTCAGGAAAACCTCCTGGGGTGGGCCGGACCGAATCTGGTCAAATTGAAAAACGAAGGCCGCCATGAGATTCGGGGTTGAATTTAAGGGTTAGAGGCACCTTTGGATGCTTGATTTGGGACGGCATAATTTTTGACCCAAAAATCAAGAAATTCCTGACCGCGGAGTCAGGAAAACCTCCCGGGATGGGCCGGCCCGAATCAGGTGAAAATGAAAAACGAAGGCCGCCATGAGATTCGGGGTTGAATTTAAGGGTTAGAGGCACCTTTGGATGCTTGATTTGGGACGGCATAATTTTTGGCCCAAAAATCAAGAAATTCCTGACCGCGGAGTCAGGAAAACCTCCCGGTATGGGCCGGCCCGAATCAGGTCAAAATGAAAAACGAAGGCCGCCATGAGATTCGGGGTTGAATTTAAGGGTTAGAGGCACCTTTGGATGCTTGATTTGGGACGGCATAATTTTTGGCCCAAAAATCAAGAAATTCCTGACCGCGGAGTCAGGAAAACCTCCTGGGGTGGGCCGGACCGAATCAGGTCAAATTGAAAAATGAAGGCCGCCATGAGATTCGGGGTTGATTTTAAGGGTTAGAGGCACCTTTGGATGCTTGATTTGGGACGGCATAATTTTTGGCCCAAAAATCAAGAAATTCCTGACCGCGGAGTCAGGAAAACCTCCTGGGGTGGGCCGGACCGAATCAGGTCAAATTGAAAAATGAAGGCCGCCATGAGATTCGGGGTTGATTTTAAGGGTTAGAGGCACCTTTGGATGCTTGATTTGGGACGGCATAATTTTTGACCCAAAAATCAAGAAATTCCTGACCGCGGAGTCAGGAAAACCTCCCGGGATGGGCCGGCCCGAATCAGGTGAAAATGAAAAACGAAGGCCGCCATGAGATTCGGGGTTGAATTTAAGGGTTAGAGGCACCTTTGGATGCTTGATTTGGGACGGCATAATTTTTGGCCCAAAAATCAAGAAATTCCTGACCGCGGAGTCAGGAAAACCTCCTGGGGTGGGCCGGACCGAATCAGGTCAAATTGAAAAATGAAGGCTGCCATGAGATTCGGGGTTGATTTTAAGGGTTAGAGGCACCTTTGGATGCTTGATTTCGGACGGCATAATTTTTGACCCAAAAATCAAGAAATTCCTGACCGCGGAGTCAGGAAAACCTCCCGGGATGGGCCGGCCCGAATCAGGTCAAAATGAAAAACGAAGGCCGCCATGAGATTCGGGGTTGAATTTAAGGGTTAGAGGCACCTTTGGATGCTTGATTTGGGACGGCATAATTTTTGGCCCAAAAATCAAGAAATTCCTGACCGCGGAGTCAGGAAAACCTCCTGGGGTGGGCCGGACCGAATCTGGTCAAATTGAAAAACGAAGGCCGCCATGAGATTCGGGGTTGAATTTAAGGGTTAGAGGCACCTTTGGATGCTTGATTTGGGACGGCACAGTTTTTGTCCCCAAAATCAAGAAATTCCTGACCGCGGAGTCAGGAAAACCTCACGGGGTGGGCCGGACGGAATCAGGTCAAATTGAAAAACAAAGGCCGCCATGAGATTCGGGGTTGAATTTAAGGGTTAGAGGCACCTTTGGATGCTTGATTTGGGTCGGCATAATTTTTGGCCCAAAAATCAAGAAATTCCTGACCGCGGAGTCAGGAAAACCTCACGGGGTGGGCCGGACGGAATCAGGTCAAATTGAAAAACGAAGGCCGCCATGAGATTCGGGGTTGAATTTAAGGGTTAGAGGCACCTTTGGATGCTTGATTTGGGACGGCACAATTTTTGGCCCCAAAATCAAGAAATTCCTGACCGCGGAGTCAGGAAATCCTCATGGGGTGGGCCGGACGGAATCAGGTCAAATTGAAAAACAAAGGCCGCCATGAGATTCGGGGTTGAATTTAAGGGTTAGAGGCACCTTTGGATGCTTGATTTGGGACGGCATAATTTTTGGCCCAAAAATCAAGAAATTCCTGACCGCGGAGTCAGGAAAACCTCCCGGGATGGGCCGGCCCGAATCAGGTCAAAATGAAAAACGAAGGCCGCCATGAGATTCGGGGTTGAATTTAAGGGTTAGAGGCACCTTTGGATGCTTGATTTGGGACGGCATAATTTTTGGCCCCAAAATCAAGAAATTCCTGACCGCGGAGTCAGGAAAACCTCACGGGGTGGGCCGGACGGAATCAGGTCAAATTGAAAAACGAAGGCCGCCATGAGATTCGGGGTTGAATTTAAGGGTTAGAGGCACCTTTGGATGCTTGATTTGGGACGGCATAATTTTTGGCCCAAAAATCAAGAAATTCCTGACCGCGGAGTCAGGAAAACCTCCCGGTATGGGCCGGCCCGAATCAGGTCAAAATGAAAAACGAAGGCCGCCATGAGATTCGGGGTTGAATTTAAGGGTTAGAGGCACCTTTGGATGCTTGATTTGGGACGGCATAATTTTTGGCCCAAAAATCAAGAAATTCCTGACCGCGGAGTCAGGAAAACCTCCCGGGATGGGCCGGCCCGAATCAGGTCAAAATGAAAAACGAAGGCCGCCATGAGATTCGGGGTTGAATTTAAGGGTTAGAGGCACCTTTGGATGCTTGATTTGGGACGGCATAATTTTTGGCCCAAAAATCAAGAAATTCCTGACCGCGGAGTCAGGAAAACCTCCTGGGGTGGGCCGGACCGAATCTGGTCAAATTGAAAAACGAAGGCCGCCATGAGATTCGGGGTTGAATTTAAGGGTTAGAGGCACCTTTGGATGCTTGATTTGGGACGGCACAGTTTTTGTCCCCAAAATCAAGAAATTCCTGACCGCGGAGTCAGGAAAACCTCACGGGGTGGGCCGGACGGAATCAGGTCAAATTGAAAAACAAAGGCCGCCATGAGATTCGGGGTTGAATTTAAGGGTTAGAGGCACCTTTGGATGCTTGATTTGGGTCGGCATAATTTTTGGCCCAAAAATCAAGAAATTCCTGACCGCGGAGTCAGGAAAACCTCACGGGGTGGGCCGGACGGAATCAGGTCAAATTGAAAAACGAAGGCCGCCATGAGATTCGGGGTTGAATTTAAGGGTTAGAGGCACCTTTGGATGCTTGATTTGGGACGGCACAATTTTTGGCCCCAAAATCAAGAAATTCCTGACCGCGGAGTCAGGAAATCCTCATGGGGTGGGCCGGACGGAATCAGGTCAAATTGAAAAACAAAGGCCGCCATGAGATTCGGGGTTGAATTTAAGGGTTAGAGGCACCTTTGGATGCTTGATTTGGGACGGCATAATTTTTGGCCCAAAAATCAAGAAATTCCTGACCGCGGAGTCAGGAAAACGTCCCGGGATGGGCCGGCCCGAATCAGGTCAAAATGAAAAACGAAGGCCGCCATGAGATTCGGGGTTGAATTTAAGGGTTAGAGGCACCTTTGGATGCTTGATTTGGGACGGCATAATTTTTGGCCCCAAAATCAAGAAATTCCTGACCGCGGAGTCAGGAAAACCTCACGGGGTGGGCCGGACGGAATCAGGTCAAATTGAAAAACGAAGGCCGCCATGAGATTCGGGGTTGAATTTAAGGGTTAGAGGCACCTTTGGATGCTTGATTTGGGACGGCATAATTTTTGGCCCAAAAATCAAGAAATTCCTGACCGCGGAGTCAGGAAAACCTCCCGGTATGGGCCGGCCCGAATCAGGTCAAAATGAAAAACGAAGGCCGCCATGAGATTCGGGGTTGAATTTAAGGGTTAGAGGCACCTTTGGATGCTTGATTTGGGACGGCATAATTTTTGGCCCAAAAATCAAGAAATTCCTGACCGCGGAGTCAGGAAAACCTCCTGGGGTGGGCCGGACCGAATCAGGTCAAATTGAAAAACGAAGGCCGCCATGAGATTCGGGGTTGATTTTAAGGGTTAGAGGCACCTTTGGATGCTTGATTTGGGACGGCACAATTTTTGGCCCCAAAATCAAGAAATTCCTGACCGCGGAGTCAGGAAAACCTCCCGGGATGGGCCGGACGGAATCAGGTCAAATTGAAAAACGAAGGCCGCCATGAGATTCGGGGTTGAATTTAAGGGTTAGAGGCACCTTTGGATGCTGGAGTTGGGACGGCATAATTTTTGGCCCCAAAATCAAGAAATTCCTGACCGCGGAGTCAGGAAAACCTCCCGGGATGGGCCGGCCCGAATCAGGTCAAAATGAAAAACGAAGGCCGCCATGAGATTCGGGGTTGAATTGAAGGGTTAGAGGCACCTTTGGATGCTTGATTTGGGACGGCATAATTTTTGGCCCCAAAATCAAGAAATTCCTGACCGCGGAGTCAGGAAAACCTCACGGGGTGGGCCGGACGGAATCAGGTCAAATTGAAAAACGAAGGCCGCCATGAGATTCGGGGTTGAATTTAAGGGTTAGAGGCACCTTTGGATGCTTGATTTGGGACGGCATAATTTTTGGCCCAAAAATCAAGAAATTCCTGACCGCGGAGTCAGGAAAACCTCCCGGTATGGGCCGGCCCGAATCAGGTCAAAATGAAAAACGAAGGCCGCCATGAGATTCGGGGTTGAATTTAAGGGTTAGAGGCACCTTTGGATGCTTGATTTGGGACGGCATAATTTTTGGCCCAAAAATCAAGAAATTCCTGACCGCGGAGTCAGGAAAACCTCCTGGGGTGGGCCGGACCGAATCAGGTCAAATTGAAAAATGAAGGCCGCCATGAGATTCGGGGTTGATTTTAAGGGTTAGAGGCACCTTTGGATGCTTGATTTGGGACGGCATAATTTTTGACCCAAAAATCAAGAAATTCCTGACCGCGGAGTCAGGAAAACCTCCCGGGATGGGCCGGCCCGAATCAGGTGAAAATGAAAAACGAAGGCCGCCATGAGATTCGGGGTTGAATTTAAGGGTTAGAGGCACCTTTGGATGCTTGATTTGGGACGGCATAATTTTTGGCCCAAAAATCAAGAAATTCCTGACCGCGGAGTCAGGAAAACCTCCCGGTATGGGCCGGCCCGAATCAGGTCAAAATGAAAAACGAAGGCCGCCATGAGATTCGGGGTTGAATTTAAGGGTTAGAGGCACCTTTGGATGCTTGATTTGGGACGGCATAATTTTTGGCCCAAAAATCAAGAAATTCCTGACCGCGGAGTCAGTAAAACCTCCTGGGGTGGGCCGGACCGAATCAGGTCAAATTGAAAAATGAAGGCCGCCATGAGATTCGGGGTTGATTTTAAGGGTTAGAGGCACCTTTGGATGCTTGATTTCGGACGGCATAATTTTTGACCCAAAAATCAAGAAATTCCTGACCGCGGAGTCAGGAAAACCTCCCGGGATGGGCCGGCCCGAATCAGGTCAAAATGAAAAACGAAGGCCGCCATGAGATTCGGGGTTGAATTTAAGGGTTAGAGGCACCTTTGGATGCTTGATTTGGGACGGCATAATTTTTGGCCCAAAAATCAAGAAATTCCTGACCGCGGAGTCAGGAAAACCTCCTGGGGTGGGCCGGACCGAATCTGGTCAAATTGAAAAACGAAGGCCGCCATGAGATTCGGGGTTGAATTTAAGGGTTAGAGGCACCTTTGGATGCTTGATTTGGGACGGCACAGTTTTTGTCCCCAAAATCAAGAAATTCCTGACCGCGGAGTCAGGAAAACCTCACGGGGTGGGCCGGACGGAATCAGGTCAAATTGAAAAACAAAGGCCGCCATGAGATTCGGGGTTGAATTTAAGGGTTAGAGGCACCTTTGGATGCTTGATTTGGGTCGGCATAATTTTTGGCCCAAAAATCAAGAAATTCCTGACCGCGGAGTCAGGAAAACCTCACGGGGTGGGCCGGACGGAATCAGGTCAAATTGAAAAACGAAGGCCGCCATGAGATTCGGGGTTGAATTTAAGGGTTAGAGGCACCTTTGGATGCTTGATTTGGGACGGCACAATTTTTGGCCCCAAAATCAAGAAATTCCTGACCGCGGAGTCAGGAAAACCTCATGGGGTGGGCCGGACGGAATCAGGTCAAATTGAAAAACAAAGGCCGCCATGAGATTCGGGGTTGAATTTAAGGGTTAGAGGCACCTTTGGATGCTTGATTTGGGACGGCATAATTTTTGGCCCAAAAATCAAGAAATTCCTGACCGCGGAGTCAGGAAAACCTCCCGGGATGGGCCAGCCGGAATCAGGTCAAAATGAAAAACGAAGGCCGCCATGAGATTCGGGGTTGAATTTAAGGGTTAGAGGCACCTTTGGATGCTTGATTTGGGACGGCATAATTTTTGGCCCCAAAATCAAGAAATTCCTGACCGCGGAGTCAGGAAAACCTCCTGGGGTGGGCCGGACCGAATCAGGTCAAAATGAAAAACGAAGGCCGCCATGAGATTCGGGGTTGAATTTAAGGGTTAGAGGCACCTTTGGATGCTTGATTTGGGACGGCATAATTTTTGGCCCAAAAATCAAGAAATTCCTGACCGCGGAGTCAGGAAAACCTCCTGGGGTGGGCCGGACCGAATCAGGTCAAATTGAAAAACGAAGGCCGCCATGAGATTCGGGGTTGATTTTAAGGGTTAGAGGCACCTTTGGATGCTTGATTTGGGACGGCATAATTTTTGACCCAAAAATCAAGAAATTCCTGACCGCGGAGTCAGGAAAACCTCACGGGGTGGGCCGGACGGAATCAGGTCAAATTGAAAAACGAAGGCCGCCATGAGATTCGGGGTTGATTTTAAGGGTTAGAGGCACCTTTGGATGCTTGATTTGGGACGGCATAATTTTTGACCCAAAAATCAAGAAATTCCTGACCGCGGAGTCAGGAAAACCTCACGGGGTGGGCCGGACGGAATCAGGTCAAATTGAAAAACGAAGGCCGCCATGAGATTCGGGGTTGAATTTAAGGGTTAGAGGCACCTTTGGATGCTTGATTTGGGACGGCACAATTTTTGGCCCCAAAATCAAGAAATTCCTGACCGCGGAGTCAGGAAAACCTCCCGGGATGGGCCGGACGGAATCAGGTCAAATTGAAAAACGAAGGCCGCCATGAGATTCGGGGTTGAATTTAAGGGTTAGAGGCACCTTTGGATGCTGGAGTTGGGACGGCATAATTTTTGGCCCCAAAATCAAGAAATTCCTGACCGCGGAGTCAGGAAAACCTCCCGGGATGGGCCGGCCCGAATCAGGTCAAAATGAAAAACGAAGGCCGCCATGAGATTCGGGGTTGAATTTAAGGGTTAGAGGCACCTTTGGATGCTTGATTTGGGACGGCATAATTTTTGGCCCCAAAATCAAGAAATTCCTGACCGCGGAGTCAGGAAAACCTCACGGGGTGGGCCGGACGGAATCAGGTCAAATTGAAAAACGAAGGCCGCCATGAGATTCGGGGTTGAATTTAAGGGTTAGAGGCACCTTTGGATGCTTGATTTGGGACGGCATAATTTTTGGCCCAAAAATCAAGAAATTCCTGACCGCGGAGTCAGGAAAACCTCCCGGTATGGGCCGGCCCGAATCAGGTCAAAATGAAAAACGAAGGCCGCCATGAGATTCGGGGTTGAATTTAAGGGTTAGAGGCACCTTTGGATGCTTGATTTGGGACGGCATAATTTTTGGCCCAAAAATCAAGAAATTCCTGACCGCGGAGTCAGGAAAACCTCCTGGGGTGGGCCGGACCGAATCAGGTCAAATTGAAAAACGAAGGCCGCCATGAGATTCGGGGTTGATTTTAAGGGTTAGAGGCACCTTTGGATGCTTGATTTGGGACGGCACAATTTTTGGCCCCAAAATCAAGAAATTCCTGACCGCGGAGTCAGGAAAACCTCCCGGGATGGGCCGGACGGAATCAGGTCAAATTGAAAAACGAAGGCCGCCATGAGATTCGGGGTTGAATTTAAGGGTTAGAGGCACCTTTGGATGCTGGAGTTGGGACGGCATAATTTTTGGCCCCAAAATCAAGAAATTCCTGACTGCGGAGTCAGGAAAACCTCCCGGGATGGGCCGGCCCGAATCAGGTCAAAATGAAAAACGAAGGCCGCCATGAGATTCGGGGTTGAATTTAAGGGTTAGAGGCACCTTTGGATGCTTGATTTGGGACGGCATAATTTTTGGCCCCAAAATCAAGAAATTCCTGACCGCGGAGTCAGGAAAACCTCACGGGGTGGGCCGGACGGAATCAGGTCAAATTGAAAAACGAAGGCCGCCATGAGATTCGGGGTTGAATTTAAGGGTTAGAGGCACCTTTGGATGCTTGATTTGGGACGGCATAATTTTTGGCCCAAAAATCAAGAAATTCCTGACCGCGGAGTCAGGAAAACCTCCCGGTATGGGCCGGCCCGAATCAGGTCAAAATGAAAAACGAAGGCCGCCATGAGATTCGGGGTTGAATTTAAGGGTTAGAGGCACCTTTGGATGCTTGATTTGGGACGGCATAATTTTTGGCCCAAAAATCAAGAAATTCCTGACCGCGGAGTCAGGAAAAACCTCCTGGGGTGGGCCGGACCGAATCAGGTCAAATTGAAAAATGAAGGCCGCCATGAGATTCGGGGTTGATTTTAAGGGTTAGAGGCACCTTTGGATGCTTGATTTGGGACGGCATAATTTTTGACCCAAAAATCAAGAAATTCCTGACCGCGGAGTCAGGAAAACCTCCCGGGATGGGCCGGCCCGAATCAGGTGAAAATGAAAAACGAAGGCCGCCATGAGATTCGGGGTTGAATTTAAGGGTTAGAGGCACCTTTGGATGCTTGATTTGGGACGGCATAATTTTTGGCCCAAAAATCAAGAAATTCCTGACCGCGGAGTCAGGAAAACCTCACGGGGTGGGCCGGACGGAATCAGGTCAAATTGAAAAACAAAGGCCGCCATGAGATTCGGGGTTGAATTTAAGGGTTAGAGGCACCTTTGGATGCTTGATTTGGGACGGCATAATTTTTGGCCCAAAAATCAAGAAATTCCTGACCGCGGAGTCAGGAAAACCTCCCGGGATGGGCCAGCCGGAATCAGGTCAAAATGAAAAACGAAGGCCGCCATGAGATTCGGGGTTGAATTTAAGGGTTAGAGGCACCTTTGGATGCTTGATTTGGGACGGCATAATTTTTGGCCCCAAAATCAAGAAATTCCTGACCGCGGAGTCAGGAAAACCTCCTGGGGTGGGCCGGACCGAATCAGGTCAAAATGAAAAACGAAGGCCGCCATGAGATTCGGGGTTGAATTTAAGGGTTAGAGGCACCTTTGGATGCTTGATTTGGGACGGCATAATTTTTGGCCCAAAAATCAAGAAATTCCTGACCGCGGAGTCAGGAAAACCTCCTGGGGTGGGCCGGACCGAATCAGGTCAAATTGAAAAACGAAGGCCGCCATGAGATTCGGGGTTGATTTTAAGGGTTAGAGGCACCTTTGGATGCTTGATTTGGGACGGCATAATTTTTGACCCAAAAATCAAGAAATTCCTGACCGCGGAGTCAGGAAAACCTCACGGGGTGGGCCGGACGGAATCAGGTCAAATTGAAAAACGAAGGCCGCCATGAGATTCGGGGTTGATTTTAAGGGTTAGAGGCACCTTTGGATGCTTGATTTGGGACGGCATAATTTTTGACCCAAAAATCAAGAAATTCCTGACCGCGGAGTCAGGAAAACCTCACGGGGTGGGCCGGACGGAATCAGGTCAAATTGAAAAACGAAGGCCGCCATGAGATTCGGGGTTGAATTTAAGGGTTAGAGGCACCTTTGGATGCTTGATTTGGGACGGCACAATTTTTGGCCCCAAAATCAAGAAATTCCTGACCGCGGAGTCAGGAAAACCTCCCGGGATGGGCCGGACGGAATCAGGTCAAATTGAAAAACGAAGGCCGCCATGAGATTCGGGGTTGAATTTAAGGGTTAGAGGCACCTTTGGATGCTGGAGTTGGGACGGCATAATTTTTGGCCCCAAAATCAAGAAATTCCTGACCGCGGAGTCAGGAAAACCTCCCGGGATGGGCCGGCCCGAATCAGGTCAAAATGAAAAACGAAGGCCGCCATGAGATTCGGGGTTGAATTTAAGGGTTAGAGGCACCTTTGGATGCTTGATTTGGGACGGCATAATTTTTGGCCCCAAAATCAAGAAATTCCTGACCGCGGAGTCAGGAAAACCTCACGGGGTGGGCCGGACGGAATCAGGTCAAATTGAAAAACGAAGGCCGCCATGAGATTCGGGGTTGAATTTAAGGGTTAGAGGCACCTTTGGATGCTTGATTTGGGACGGCATAATTTTTGGCCCAAAAATCAAGAAATTCCTGACCGCGGAGTCAGGAAAACCTCCCGGTATGGGCCGGCCCGAATCAGGTCAAAATGAAAAACGAAGGCCGCCATGAGATTCGGGGTTGAATTTAAGGGTTAGAGGCACCTTTGGATGCTTGATTTGGGACGGCATAATTTTTGGCCCAAAAATCAAGAAATTCCTGACCGCGGAGTCAGGAAAACCTCCTGGGGTGGGCCGGACCGAATCAGGTCAAATTGAAAAACGAAGGCCGCCATGAGATTCGGGGTTGATTTTAAGGGTTAGAGGCACCTTTGGATGCTTGATTTGGGACGGCACAATTTTTGGCCCCAAAATCAAGAAATTCCTGACCGCGGAGTCAGGAAAACCTCCCGGGATGGGCCGGACGGAATCAGGTCAAATTGAAAAACGAAGGCCGCCATGAGATTCGGGGTTGAATTTAAGGGTTAGAGGCACCTTTGGATGCTGGAGTTGGGACGGCATAATTTTTGGCCCCAAAATCAAGAAATTCCTGACCGCGGAGTCAGGAAAACCTCCCGGGATGGGCCGGCCCGAATCAGGTCAAAATGAAAAACGAAGGCCGCCATGAGATTCGGGGTTGAATTTAAGGGTTAGAGGCACCTTTGGATGCTTGATTTGGGACGGCATAATTTTTGGCCCCAAAATCAAGAAATTCCTGACCGCGGAGTCAGGAAAACCTCACGGGGTGGGCCGGACGGAATCAGGTCAAATTGAAAAACGAAGGCCGCCATGAGATTCGGGGTTGAATTTAAGGGTTAGAGGCACCTTTGGATGCTTGATTTGGGACGGCATAATTTTTGGCCCAAAAATCAAGAAATTCCTGACCGCGGAGTCAGGAAAACCTCCCGGTATGGGCCGGCCCGAATCAGGTCAAAATGAAAAACGAAGGCCGCCATGAGATTCGGGGTTGAATTTAAGGGTTAGAGGCACCTTTGGATGCTTGATTTGGGACGGCATAATTTTTGGCCCAAAAATCAAGAAATTCCTGACCGCGGAGTCAGGAAAACCTCCTGGGGTGGGCCGGACCGAATCAGGTCAAATTGAAAAATGAAGGCCGCCATGAGATTCGGGGTTGATTTTAAGGGTTAGAGGCACCTTTGGATGCTTGATTTGGGACGGCATAATTTTTGACCCAAAAATCAAGAAATTCCTGACCGCGGAGTCAGGAAAACCTCCCGGGATGGGCCGGCCCGAATCAGGTGAAAATGAAAAACGAAGGCCGCCATGAGATTCGGGGTTGAATTTAAGGGTTAGAGGCACCTTTGGATGCTTGATTTGGGACGGCATAATTTTTGGCCCAAAAATCAAGAAATTCCTGACCGCGGAGTCAGGAAAACCTCACGGGGTGGGCCGGACGGAATCAGGTCAAATTGAAAAACGAAGGCCGCCATGAGATTCGGGGTTGAATTTAAGGGTTAGAGGCACCTTTGGATGCTTGATTTGGGACGGCACAATTTTTGGCCCCAAAATCAAGAAATTCCTGACCGCGGAGTCAGGAAAACCTCACGGGGTGGGCCGGACGGAATCAGGTCAAATTGAAAAACAAAGGCCGCCATGAGATTCGGGGTTGAATTTAAGGGTTAGAGGCACCTTTGGATGCTTGATTTGGGACTGCATAATTTTTGGACCAAAAATCAAGAAATTCCTGACCGCGGAGTCAGGAAAACCTCCCGGGATGGGCCAGCCTGAATCAGGTCAAAATGAAAAACGAAGGCCGCCATGAGATTCGGGGTTGAATTTAAGGGTTAGAGGCACCTTTGGATGCTTGATTTGGGACGGCATAATTTTTGGCCCCAAAATCAAGAAATTCCTGACCGCGGAGTCAGGAAAACCTCACGGGGTGGGCCGGACGGAATCAGGTCAAATTGAAAAACAAAGGCCGCCATGAGATTCGGAGTTGAATTTAAGGGTTAGAGGCACCTTTGGATGCTTGATTTGGGACGGCATAATTTTTGGCCCAAAAATCAAGAAATTCCTGACCGCGGAGTCAGGAAAACCTCCCGGGATGGGCCAGCCTGAATCAGGTCAAAATGCAAAACGAAGGCCGCCATGAGATTCGGGGTTGAATTTAAGGGTTAGAGGCACCTTTGGATGCTTGATTTGGGACGGCACAATTTTTGGCCCCAAAATCAAGAAATTCCTGACCGCGGAGTCAGGAAAACCTCACGGGGTGGGCCGGACAGAATCAGGTCAAATTGAAAAACAAAGGCCGCCATGAGATTCGGGGTTGAATTTAAGGGTTAGAGGCACCTTTGGATGCTTGATTTGGGACGGCATAATTTTTGGCCCAAAAATCAAGAAATTCCTGACCGCGGAGTCAGGAAAACCTCACGGGGTGGGCCGGACGGAATCAGGTCAAATTGAAAAACGAAGGCCGCCATGAGATTCGGGGTTGAATTTAAGGGTTAGAGGCACCTTTGGATGCTTGATTTGGGACGGCATAATTTTTGGCCCAAAAATCAAGAAATTCCTGACCGCGGAGTCAGGAAAACCTCCCGGAATGGGCCGGCCCGAATCAGGTCAAAATGAAAAACGAAGGCCGCCATGAGATTCGGGGTTGAATTTAAGGGTTAGAGGCACCTTTGGATGCTTGATTTGGGACGGCATAATTTTTGGCCCCAAAATCAAGAAATTCCTGACCGCGGAGTCAGGAAAACCTCCCGGGATGGGCCGGACGGAATCAGGTCAAATTGAAAAACGAAGGCCGCCATGAGATTCGGGGTTGAATTTAAGGGTTAGAGGCACCTTTGGATGTTTGATTTGGGACGGCATAATTTTTGGCCCAAAAATCAAGAAATTCCTGACCGCGGAGTCAGGAAAACCTCCCGGGATGGGCCGGCCCGAATCAGGTCAAAATGAAAAACGAAGGCCGCCATGAGATTCGGGGTTGAATTTAAGGGTTAGAGGCACCTTTGGATGCTTGATTTGGGACGGCATAAATTTTGGCCCAAAAATCAAGAAATTCCTGACCGCGGAGTCAGGAAAACCTCCTGGGGTAGGCCGGACCGAATCTGGTCAAATTGAAAAACGAAGGCCGCCATGAGATTCGGGGTTGAATTTAAGGGTTAGAGGCACCTTTGGATGCTTGATTTGGGACGGCATAATTTTTGGCCCCAAAATCAAGAAATTCCTGACCGCGGAGTCAGGAAAACCTCACGGGGTGGGCCGGACGGAATCAGGTCAAATTGAAAAACAAAGGCCGCCATGAGATTCGGAGTTGAATTTAAGGGTTAGAGGCACCTTTGGATGCTTGATTTGGGACGGCATAATTTTTGGCCCAAAAATCAAGAAATTCCTGACCGCGGAGTCAGGAAAACCTCCCGGGATGGGCCAGCCTGAATCAGGTCAAAATGCAAAACGAAGGCCGCCATGAGATTCGGGGTTGAATTTAAGGGTTAGAGGCACCTTTGGATGCTTGATTTGGGACGGCACAATTTTTGGCCCCAAAATCAAGAAATTCCTGACCGCGGAGTCAGGAAAACCTCACGGGGTGGGCCGGACAGAATCAGGTCAAATTGAAAAACAAAGGCCGCCATGAGATTCGGGGTTGAATTTAAGGGTTAGAGGCACCTTTGGATGCTTGATTTGGGACGGCATAATTTTTGGCCCAAAAATCAAGAAATTCCTGACCGCGGAGTCAGGAAAACCTCACGGGGTGGGCCGGACGGAATCAGGTCAAATTGAAAAACGAAGGCCGCCATGAGATTCGGGGTTGAATTTAAGGGTTAGAGGCACCTTTGGATGCTTGATTTGGGACGGCATAATTTTTGGCCCAAAAATCAAGAAATTCCTGACCGCGGAGTCAGGAAAACCTCCCGGAATGGGCCGGCCCGAATCAGGTCAAAATGAAAAACGAAGGCCGCCATGAGATTCGGGGTTGAATTTAAGGGTTAGAGGCACCTTTGGATGCTTGATTTGGGACGGCATAATTTTTGGCCCCAAAATCAAGAAATTCCTGACCGCGGAGTCAGGAAAACCTCCCGGGATGGGCCGGACGGAATCAGGTCAAATTGAAAAACGAAGGCCGCCATGAGATTCGGGGTTGAATTTAAGGGTTAGAGGCACCTTTGGATGTTTGATTTGGGACGGCATAATTTTTGGCCCAAAAATCAAGAAATTCCTGACCGCGGAGTCAGGAAAACCTCCCGGGATGGGCCGGCCCGAATCAGGTCAAAATGAAAAACGAAGGCCGCCATGAGATTCGGGGTTGAATTTAAGGGTTAGAGGCACCTTTGGATGCTTGATTTGGGACGGCATAAATTTTGGCCCAAAAATCAAGAAATTCCTGACCGCGGAGTCAGGAAAACCTCCTGGGGTGGGCCGGACCGAATCTGGTCAAATTGAAAAACGAAGGCCGCCATGAGATTCGGGGTTGAATTTAAGGGTTAGAGGCACCTTTGGATGCTTGATTTGGGACGGCACAATTTTTGGCCCCAAAATCAAGAAATTCCTGACCGCGGAGTCAGGAAAACCTCACGGGGTGGGCCGGACAGAATCAGGTCAAATTGAAAAACAAAGGCCGCCATGAGATTCGGGGTTGAATTTAAGGGTTAGAGGCACCTTTGGATGCTTGATTTGGGACGGCATAATTTTTGGCCCAAAAATCAAGAAATTCCTGACCGCGGAGTCAGGAAAACCTCACGGGGTGGGCCGGACCGAATCTGGTCAAATTGAAAAACGAAGGCCGCCATGAGATTCGGGGTTGAATTTAAGGGTTAGAGGCACCTTTGGATGCTTGATTTGGGACGGCATAATTTTTGGCCCCAAAATCAAGAAATTCCTGACCGCGGAGTCAGGAAAACCTCCCGGGATGGGCCGGACGGAATCAGGTCAAATTGAAAAACGAAGGCTGCCATGAGATTCGGGGTTGAATTTAAGGGTTAGAGGCACCTTTGGATGTTTGATTTGGGACGGCATAATTTTTGGCCCCAAAATCAAGAAATTCCTGACCGCGGAGTCAGGAAAACCTCCCGGGATGGGCCGGCCCGAATCAGGTCAAAATGAAAAACGAAGGCCGCCATGAGATTCGGGGTTGAATTTAAGGGTTAGAGGCACCTTTGGATGCTTGATTTGGGACGGCATAATTTTTGGCCCAAAAATCAAGAAATTCCTGACCGCGGAGTCAGGAAAACCTCCTGGGGTGGGCCGGACCGAATCTGGTCAAATTGAAAAACGAAGGCCGCCATGAGATTCGGGGTTGAATTTAAGGGTTAGAGGCACCTTTGGATGCTTGATTTGGGATGGCATAATTTTTGGCCCCAAAATCAAGAAATTCCTGACCGCGGAGTCAGGAAAACCTCCCGGGATGGGCCGGCCCGAATCAGGTCAAAATGAAAAATGAAGGCCGCCATGAGATTCGGGGTTGAATTTAAGGGTTAGAGGCACCTTTGGATGCTTGATTTGGGACGGCATAATTTTTGGCCCAAAAATCAAGAAATTCCTGACCGCGGAGTCAGGAAAACCTCCTGGGGTGGGCCGGTCCGAATCAGGTCAAATTGAAAAACGAAGGCCGCCATGAGATTCGGGGTTGAATTTAAGGGTTAGAGGCACCTTTGGATGCTTGATTTGGGACGGCATAATTTTTGGCCCCAAAATCAAGAAATTCCTGACCGCGGAGTCAGGAAAACCTCCTGGGGTGGGCCGGACCGAATCAGGTCAAATTGAAAAACGAAGGCCGCCATGAAATTCGGGGTTGAATTTAAGGGTTAGAGGCACCTTTGGATGCTTGATTTGGGACGGCATAATTTTTGGCCCAAAAATCAAGAAATTCCTGACCGCGGAGTCAGGAAAACCTCACGGGGTGGGCCGGCCCGAATCAGGTCAAATTGAAAAACGAAGGCCGCCATGAGATTCGGGGTTGAATTTAAGGGTTAGAGGCACCTTTGGATGCTTGATTTGGGACGGCATAATTTTTGGCCCAAAAATCAAGAAATTCCTGACCGCGGAGTCAGGAAAACCTCCCGGGATGGGCCGGCCCAAATCAGGTCAAAATGAAAAACGAAGGCCGCCATGAGATTCGGGGTTGAATTTAAGGGTTAGAGGCACCTTTGGATGCTTGATTTGGGACGGCATAATTTTTGGCCCAAAAATCAAGAAATTCCTGACCGCGGAGTCAGGAAAACTTCCTGGGGTGGGCCGGACCGAATCAGGTCAAATTGAAAAACGAAGGCCGCCATGAGATTCGGGGTTGATTTTAAGGGTTAGAGGCACCTTTGGATGCTTGATTTGGGACGGCATAATTTTTGGCCCAAAAATCAAGAAATTCCTGACCGCGGAGTCAGGAAAACCTCCTGGGGTGGGCCGGACGGAATCAGGTCAAATTGAAAAACGAAGGCCGCCATGAGATTCGGGGTTGAATTTAAGGGTTAGAGGCACCTTTGGATGCTTGATTTGGGACGGCACAATTTTTGGCCCCAAAATCAAGAAATTCCTGACCGCGGAGTCAGGAAAACCTCCCAGGATGGGCCGGACGGAATCAGGTCAAATTGAAAAACAAAGGCCGCCATGAAATTCGGGGTTGAATTTAAGGGTTAGAGGCACCTTTGGATGCTTGATTTGGGACGGCATAATTTTTGGCCCAAAAATCAAGAAATTCCTGACCGCGGAGTCAGGAAAACCTCACGGGGTGGGCCGGCCCGAATCAGGTCAAATTGAAAAACGAAGGCCGCCATGAGATTCGGGGTTGAATTTAAGGGTTAGAGGCACCTTTGGATGCTTGATTTGGGACGGCATAATTTTTGGCCCAAAAATCAAGAAATTCCTGACCGCGGAGTCAGGAAAACCTCCCGGGATGGGCCGGCCCAAATCAGGTCAAAATGAAAAACGAAGGCCGCCATGAGATTCGGGGTTGAATTTAAGGGTTAGAGGCACCTTTGGATGCTTGATTTGGGACGGCATAATTTTTGGCCCAAAAATCAAGAAATTCCTGACCGCGGAGTCAGGAAAACCTCCTGGGGTGGGCCGGACGGAATCAGGTCAAATTGAAAAACGAAGGCCGCCATGAGATTCGGGGTTGAATTTAAGGGTTAGAGGCACCTTTGGATGCTTGATTTGGGACGGCACAATTTTTGGCCCCAAAATCAAGAAATTCCTGACCGCGGAGTCAGGAAAACCTCCCAGGATGGGCCGGACGGAATCAGGTCAAATTGAAAAACAAAGGCCGCCATGAGATTCGGGGTTGAATTTAAGGGTTAGAGGCACCTTTGGATGCTTGATTTGGGACGGCATAATTTTTGGCCCAAAAATCAAGAAATTCCTGACCGCGGAGTCAGGAAAACCTCCCGGGATGGGCCAGCCTGAATCAGGTCAAAATGAAAAACGAAGGCCGCCATGAGATTCGGGGTTGAATTTAAGGGTTAGAGGCACCTTTGGATGCTTGATTTGGGACGGCACAATTTTTGGCCCCAAAATCAAGAAATTCCTGACCGCGGAGTCAGGAAAACCTCACGGGGTGGGCCGGACGGAATCAGGTCAAATTGAAAAACAAAGGCCGCCATGAGATTCGGGGTTGAATTTAAGGGTTAGAGGCACCTTTGGATGCTTGATTTGGGACGGCATAATTTTTGGCGCAAAAATCAAGAAATTCCTGACCGCGGAGTCAGGAAAACCTCCTGGGGTGGGCCGGACCGAATCTGGTCAAATTGAAAAACGAAGGCCGCCATGAGATTCGGGGTTGAATTTAAGGGTTAGAGGCACCTTTGGATGCTTGATTTGGGATGGCATAATTTTTGGCCCCAAAATCAAGAAATTCCTGACCGCGGAGTCAGGAAAACCTCCCGGGATGGGCCGGCCCGAATCAGGTCAAAATGAAAAATGAAGGCCGCCATGAGATTCGGGGTTGAATTTAAGGGTTAGAGGCACCTTTGGATGCTTGATTTGGGACGGCATAATTTTTGGCCCAAAAATCAAGAAATTCCTGACCGCGGAGTCAGGAAAACCTCCTGGGGTGGGCCGGTCCGAATCAGGTCAAATTGAAAAACGAAGGCCGCCATGAGATTCGGGGTTGAATTTAAGGGTTAGAGGCACCTTTGGATGCTTGATTTGGGACGGCATAATTTTTGGCCCCAAAATCAAGAAATTCCTGACCGCGGAGTCAGGAAAACCTCCTGGGGTGGGCCGGACCGAATCAGGTCAAATTGAAAAACGAAGGCCGCCATGAAATTCGGGGTTGAATTTAAGGGTTAGAGGCACCTTTGGATGCTTGATTTGGGACGGCATAATTTTTGGCCCAAAAATCAAGAAATTCCTGACCGCGGAGTCAGGAAAACCTCACGGGGTGGGCCGGCCCGAATCAGGTCAAATTGAAAAACGAAGGCCGCCATGAGATTCGGGGTTGAATTTAAGGGTTAGAGGCACCTTTGGATGCTTGATTTGGGACGGCATAATTTTTGGCCCAAAAATCAAGAAATTCCTGACCGCGGAGTCAGGAAAACCTCCCGGGATGGGCCGGCCCAAATCAGGTCAAAATGAAAAACGAAGGCCGCCATGAGATTCGGGGTTGAATTTAAGGGTTAGAGGCACCTTTGGATGCTTGATTTGGGACGGCATAATTTTTGGCCCAAAAATCAAGAAATTCCTGACCGCGGAGTCAGGAAAACTTCCTGGGGTGGGCCGGACCGAATCAGGTCAAATTGAAAAACGAAGGCCGCCATGAGATTCGGGGTTGATTTTAAGGGTTAGAGGCACCTTTGGATGCTTGATTTGGGACGGCATAATTTTTGGCCCAAAAATCAAGAAATTCCTGACCGCGGAGTCAGGAAAACCTCCTGGGGTGGGCCGGACGGAATCAGGTCAAATTGAAAAACGAAGGCCGCCATGAGATTCGGGGTTGAATTTAAGGGTTAGAGGCACCTTTGGATGCTTGATTTGGGACGGCACAATTTTTGGCCCCAAAATCAAGAAATTCCTGACCGCGGAGTCAGGAAAACCTCCCAGGATGGGCCGGACGGAATCAGGTCAAATTGAAAAACAAAGGCCGCCATGAAATTCGGGGTTGAATTTAAGGGTTAGAGGCACCTTTGGATGCTTGATTTGGGACGGCATAATTTTTGGCCCAAAAATCAAGAAATTCCTGACCGCGGAGTCAGGAAAACCTCACGGGGTGGGCCGGCCCGAATCAGGTCAAATTGAAAAACGAAGGCCGCCATGAGATTCGGGGTTGAATTTAAGGGTTAGAGGCACCTTTGGATGCTTGATTTGGGACGGCATAATTTTTGGCCCAAAAATCAAGAAATTCCTGACCGCGGAGTCAGGAAAACCTCCCGGGATGGGCCGGCCCAAATCAGGTCAAAATGAAAAACGAAGGCCGCCATGAGATTCGGGGTTGAATTTAAGGGTTAGAGGCACCTTTGGATGCTTGATTTGGGACGGCATAATTTTTGGCCCAAAAATCAAGAAATTCCTGACCGCGGAGTCAGGAAAACCTCCTGGGGTGGGCCGGACGGAATCAGGTCAAATTGAAAAACGAAGGCCGCCATGAGATTCGGGGTTGAATTTAAGGGTTAGAGGCACCTTTGGATGCTTGATTTGGGACGGCACAATTTTTGGCCCCAAAATCAAGAAATTCCTGACCGCGGAGTCAGGAAAACCTCCCAGGATGGGCCGGACGGAATCAGGTCAAATTGAAAAACAAAGGCCGCCATGAGATTCGGGGTTGAATTTAAGGGTTAGAGGCACCTTTGGATGCTTGATTTGGGACGGCATAATTTTTGGCCCAAAAATCAAGAAATTCCTGACCGCGGAGTCAGGAAAACCTCCCGGGATGGGCCAGCCTGAATCAGGTCAAAATGAAAAACGAAGGCCGCCATGAGATTCGGGGTTGAATTTAAGGGTTAGAGGCACCTTTGGATGCTTGATTTGGGACGGCACAATTTTTGGCCCCAAAATCAAGAAATTCCTGACCGCGGAGTCAGGAAAACCTCACGGGGTGGGCCGGACGGAATCAGGTCAAATTGAAAAACAAAGGCCGCCATGAGATTCGGGGTTGAATTTAAGGGTTAGAGGCACCTTTGGATGCTTGATTTGGGACGGCATAATTTTTGGCGCAAAAATCAAGAAATTCCTGACCGCGGAGTCAGGAAAACCTCCTGGGGTGGGCCGGACCGAATCAGGTCAAATTGAAAAACGAAGGCCGCCATGAGATTCGGGGTTGAATTTAAGGGTTAGAGGCACCTTTGGATGCTTGATTTGGGACGGCATAATTTTTGGCCCAAAAATAAAGAAATTCCTGACCGCGGAGTCAGGAAAACCTCCTGGGGTGGGCCGGTCCGAATCAGGTCAAATTGAAAAACGAAGGCCGCCATGAGATTCGGGGTTGAATTTAAGGGTTAGAGGCACCTTTGGATGCTTGATTTGGGACGGCATAATTTTTGGCCCCAAAATCAAGAAATTCCTGACCGCGGAGTCAGGAAAACCTCCTGGGGTGGGCCGGACCGAATCAGGTCAAATTGAAAAACGAAGGCCGCCATGAAATTCGGGGTTGAATTTAAGGGTTAGAGGCACCTTTGGATGCTTGATTTGGGACGGCATAATTTTTGGCCCAAAAATCAAGAAATTCCTGACCGCGGAGTCAGGAAAACCTCACGGGGTGGGCCGGCCCGAATCAGGTCAAATTGAAAAACGAAGGCCGCCATGAGATTCGGGGTTGAATTTAAGGGTTAGAGGCACCTTTGGATGCTTGATTTGGGACGGCATAATTTTTGGCCCAAAAATCAAGAAATTCCTGACCGCGGAGTCAGGAAAACCTCCCGGGATGGGCCGGCCCAAATCAGGTCAAAATGAAAAACGAAGGCCGCCATGAGATTCGGGGTTGAATTTAAGGGTTAGAGGCACCTTTGGATGCTTGATTTGGGACGGCATAATTTTTGGCCCAAAAATCAAGAAATTCCTGACCGCGGAGTCAGGAAAACTTCCTGGGGTGGGCCGGACCGAATCAGGTCAAATTGAAAAACGAAGGCCGCCATGAGATTCGGGGTTGATTTTAAGGGTTAGAGGCACCTTTGGATGCTTGATTTGGGACGGCATAATTTTTGGCCCAAAAATCAAGAAATTCCTGACCGCGGAGTCAGGAAAACCTCCTGGGGTGGGCCGGACGGAATCAGGTCAAATTGAAAAACGAAGGCCGCCATGAGATTCGGGGTTGAATTTAAGGGTTAGAGGCACCTTTGGATGCTTGATTTGGGACGGCACAATTTTTGGCCCCAAAATCAAGAAATTCCTGACCGCGGAGTCAGGAAAACCTCCCAGGATGGGCCGGACGGAATCAGGTCAAATTGAAAAACAAAGGCCGCCATGAGATTCGGGGTTGAATTTAAGGGTTAGAGGCACCTTTGGATGCTTGATTTGGGACGGCATAATTTTTGGCCCAAAAATCAAGAAATTCCTGACCGCGGAGTCAGGAAAACCTCCCGGGATGGGCCAGCCTGAATCAGGTCAAAATGAAAAACGAAGGCCGCCATGAGATTCGGGGTTGAATTTAAGGGTTAGAGGCACCTTTGGATGCTTGATTTGGGACGGCACAATTTTTGGCCCCAAAATCAAGAAATTCCTGACCGCGGAGTCAGGAAAACCTCACGGGGTGGGCCGGACGGAATCAGGTCAAATTGAAAAACAAAGGCCGCCATGAGATTCGGGGTTGAATTTAAGGGTTAGAGGCACCTTTGGATGCTTGATTTGGGACGGCATAATTTTTGGCGCAAAAATCAAGAAATTCCTGACCGCGGAGTCAGGAAAACCTCCTGGGGTGGGCCGGACCGAATCAGGTCAAATTGAAAAACGAAGGCCGCCATGAGATTCGGGGTTGAATTTAAGGGTTAGAGGCACCTTTGGATGCTTGATTTGGGACGGCATAATTTTTGGCCCAAAAATAAAGAAATTCCTGACCGCGGAGTCAGGAAAACCTCCCGGGATGGGCCGGCCCGAATCAGGTCAAAATGAAAAACGAAGGCCGCCATGAGATTCGGGGTTGAATTTAAGGGTTAGAGGCACCTTTGGATGCTTGATTTGGGACGGCATAATTTTTGGCCCAAAAATCAAGAAATTCCTGACCGCGGAGTCAGGAAAACCTCCTGGGGTGGGCCGGACCGAATCTGGTCAAATTGAAAAACGAAGGCCGCCATGAGATTCGGGGTTGAATTTAAGGGTTAGAGGCACCTTTGGATGCTTGATTTGGGACGGCATAATTTTTGGCCCCAAAATCAAGAAATTCCTGACCGCGGAGTCAGGAAAACCTCCCGGGATGGGCCGGACGGAATCAGGTCAAATTGAAAAACGAAGGCCGCCATGAGATTCGGGGTTGAATTTAAGGGTTAGAGGCACCTTTGGATGCTTGATTTGGGACGGCATAATTTTTGGCCCAAAAATCAAGAAATTCCTGACCGCGGAGTCAGGAAAACCTCCCGGGATGGGCCGGCCCGAATCAGGTCAAAATGAAAAACGAAGGCCGCCATGAGATTCGGGGTTGAATTTAAGGGTTAGAGGCACCTTTGGATGCTTGATTTGGGACGGCATAATTTTTGGCCCAAAAATCAAGAAATTCCTGACCGCGGAGTCAGGAAAACTTCCTGGGGTGGGCCGGACCGAATCAGGTCAAATTGAAAAACGAAGGCCGCCATGAGATTCGGGGTTGATTTTAAGGGTTAGAGGCACCTTTGGATGCTTGATTTGGGACGGCATAATTTTTGACCCAAAAATCAAGAAATTCCTGACCGCGGAGTCAGGAAAACCTCCCGGGATGGGCCGGCCCGAATCAGGTCAAAATGAAAAACGAAGGCCGCCATGAGATTCGGGGTTGAATTTAAGGGTTAGAGGCACCTTTGGATGCTTGATTTGGGACGGCATAATTTTTGGCCCAAAAATCAAGAAATTCCTGACCGCGGAGTCAGGAAAACCTCCTGGGGTGGGCCGGACGGAATCAGGTCAAATTGAAAAACGAAGGCCGCCATGAGATTCGGGGTTGAATTTAAGGGTTAGAGGCACCTTTGGATGCTTGATTTGGGACGGCACAATTTTTGGCCCCAAAATCAAGAAATTCCTGACCGCGGAGTCAGGAAAACCTCCCAGGATGGGCCGGACGGAATCAGGTCAAATTGAAAAACAAAGGCCGCCATGAGATTCGGGGTTGAATTTAAGGGTTAGAGGCACCTTTGGATGCTTGATTTGGGACGGCATAATTTTTGGCCCAAAAATCAAGAAATTCCTGACCGCAGAGTCAGGAAAACCTCCCGGGATGGGCCAGCCTGAATCAGGTCAAAATGAAAAACGAAGGCCGCCATGAGATTCGGGGTTGAATTTAAGGGTTAGAGGCACCTTTGGATGCTTGATTTGGGACGGCACAATTTTTGGCCCCAAAATCAAGAAATTCCTGACCGCGGAGTCAGGAAAACCTCACGGGGTGGGCCGGACGGAATCAGGTCAAATTGAAAAACAAAGGCCGCCATGAGATTCGGGGTTGAATTTAAGGGTTAGAGGCACCTTTGGATGCTTGATTTGGGACGGCATAATTTTTGGCGCAAAAATCAAGAAATTCCTGACCGCGGAGTCAGGAAAACCTCCTGGGGTGGGCCGGACCGAATCTGGTCAAATTGAAAAACGAAGGCCGCCATGAGATTCGGGGTTGAATTTAAGGGTTAGAGGCACCTTTGGATGCTTGATTTGGGACGGCATAATTTTTGGCCCCAAAATCAAGAAATTCCTGACCGCGGAGTCAGGAAAACCTCCCGGGATGGGCCGGACGGAATCAGGTCAAATTGAAAAACGAAGGCCGCCATGAGATTCGGGGTTGAATTTAAGGGTTAGAGGCACCTTTGGATGCTTGATTTGGGACGGCATAATTTTTGGCCCAAAAATCAAGAAATTCCTGACCGCGGAGTCAGGAAAACCTCCCGGGATGGGCCGGCCCGAATCAGGTCAAAATGAAAAACGAAGGCCGCCATGAGATTCGGGGTTGAATTTAAGGGTTAGAGGCACCTTTGGATGCTTGATTTGGGACGGCATAATTTTTGACCCAAAAATCAAGAAATTCCTGACCGCGGAGTCAGGAAAACCTCCCGGGATGGGCCGGCCCGAATCAGGTCAAAATGAAAAACGAAGGCCGCCATGAGATTCGGGGTTGAATTTAAGGGTTAGAGGCACCTTTGGATGCTTGATTTGGGACGGCATAATTTTTGGCCCAAAAATCAAGAAATTCCTGACCGCGGAGTCAGGAAAACCTCCTGGGGTGGGCCGGACGGAATCAGGTCAAATTGAAAAACGAAGGCCGCCATGAGATTCGGGGTTGAATTTAAGGGTTAGAGGCACCTTTGGATGCTTGATTTGGGACGGCACAATTTTTGGCCCCAAAATCAAGAAATTCCTGACCGCGGAGTCAGGAAAACCTCCCAGGATGGGCCGGACGGAATCAGGTCAAATTGAAAAACAAAGGCCGCCATGAGATTCGGGGTTGAATTTAAGGGTTAGAGGCACCTTTGGATGCTTGATTTGGGACGGCATAATTTTTGGCCCAAAAATCAAGAAATTCCTGACCGCAGAGTCAGGAAAACCTCCCGGGATGGGCCAGCCTGAATCAGGTCAAAATGAAAAACGAAGGCCGCCATGAGATTCGGGGTTGAATTTAAGGGTTAGAGGCACCTTTGGATGCTTGATTTGGGACGGCACAATTTTTGGCCCCAAAATCAAGAAATTCCTGACCGCGGAGTCAGGAAAACCTCACGGGGTGGGCCGGACGGAATCAGGTCAAATTGAAAAACAAAGGCCGCCATGAGATTCGGGGTTGAATTTAAGGGTTAGAGGCACCTTTGGATGCTTGATTTGGGACGGCATAATTTTTGGCGCAAAAATCAAGAAATTCCTGACCGCGGAGTCAGGAAAACCTCCTGGGGTGGGCCGGACCGAATCAGGTCAAATTGAAAAACGAAGGCCGCCATGAGATTCGGGGTTGAATTTAAGGTTTAGAGGCACCTTTGGATGCTTGATTTGGGACGGCATAATTTTTGGCCCCAAAATCAAGAAATTCCTGACCGCGGAGTCAGGAAAACCTCACGGGGTGGGCCGGACGGAATCAGGTCAAATTGAAAAACGAAGGCCGCCATGAGATTCGGGGTTGAATTTAAGGGTTAGAGGCAACTTTGGATGCTTGATTTGGGACGGCATAGTTTTTGGCCCAAAAATCAAGAAATTCCTGACCGCGGAGTCAGGAAAACCTCCCGGGATGGGCCGGCCCGAATCAGGTCAAAATGAAAAACGAAGGCCGCCATGAGATTCGGGGTTGAATTTAAGGGTTAGAGGCACCTTTGGATGCTTGATTTGGGACGGCATAATTTTTGGCCCAAAAATCAAGAAATTCCTGACCGCGGAGTCAGGAAAACCTCCTGGGGTGGGCCGGACGGAATCAGGTCAAATTGAAAAACGAAGGCCGCCATGAGATTCGGGGTTGAATTTAAGGGTTAGAGGCACCTTTGGATGCTTGATTTGGGACGGCACAATTTTTGGCCCCAAAATCAAGAAATTCCTGACCGCGGAGTCAGGAAAACCTCCCAGGATGGGCCGGACGGAATCAGGTCAAATTGAAAAACAAAGGCCGCCATGAGATTCGGGGTTGAATTTAAGGGTTAGAGGCACCTTTGGATGCTTGATTTGGGACGGCATAATTTTTGGCCCAAAAATCAAGAAATTCCTGACCGCAGAGTCAGGAAAACCTCCCGGGATGGGCCAGCCTGAATCAGGTCAAAATGAAAAACGAAGGCCGCCATGAGATTCGGGGTTGAATTTAAGGGTTAGAGGCACCTTTGGATGCTTGATTTGGGACGGCACAATTTTTGGCCCCAAAATCAAGAAATTCCTGACCGCGGAGTCAGGAAAACCTCACGGGGTGGGCCGGACGGAATCAGGTCAAATTGAAAAACAAAGGCCGCCATGAGATTCGGGGTTGAATTTAAGGGTTAGAGGCACCTTTGGATGCTTGATTTGGGACGGCATAATTTTTGGACCAAAAATCAAGAAATTCCTGACCGCGGAGTCAGGAAAACCTCCTGGGGTGGGCCGGACCGAATCTGGTCAAATTGAAAAACGAAGGCCGCCATGAGATTCGGGGTTGAATTTAAGGGTTAGAGGCACCTTTGGATGCTTGATTTGGGACGGCATAATTTTTGGCCCCAAAATCAAGAAATTCCTGACCGCGGAGTCAGGAAAACCTCCCGGGATGGGCCGGACGGAATCAGGTCAAATTGAAAAACGAAGGCCGCCATGAGATTCGGGGTTGAATTTAAGGGTTAGAGGCACCTTTGGATGCTTGATTTGGGACGGCATAATTTTTGGCCCAAAAATCAAGAAATTCCTGACCGCGGAGTCAGGAAAACCTCCCGGGATGGGCCGGCCCGAATCAGGTCAAAATGAAAAACGAAGGCCGCCATGAGATTCGGGGTTGAATTTAAGGGTTAGAGGCACCTTTGGATGCTTGATTTGGGACGGCATAATTTTTGACCCAAAAATCAAGAAATTCCTGACCGCGGAGTCAGGAAAACCTCCCGGGATGGGCCGGCCCGAATCAGGTCAAAATGAAAAACGAAGGCCGCCATGAGATTCGGGGTTGAATTTAAGGGTTAGAGGCACCTTTGGATGCTTGATTTGGGACGGCATAATTTTTGGCCCAAAAATCAAGAAATTCCTGACCGCAGAGTCAGGAAAACCTCCCGGGATGGGCCAGCCTGAATCAGGTCAAAATGAAAAACGAAGGCCGCCATGAGATTCGGGGTTGAATTTAAGGGTTAGAGGCACCTTTGGATGCTTGATTTGGGACGGCACAATTTTTGGCCCCAAAATCAAGAAATTCCTGACCGCGGAGTCAGGAAAACCTCACGGGGTGGGCCGGACGGAATCAGGTCAAATTGAAAAACGAAGGCCGCCATGAGATTCGGGGTTGAATTTAAGGGTTAGAGGCACCTTTGGATGCTTGATTTGGGACGGCATAATTTTTGGCCCCAAAATCAAGAAATTCCTGACCGCGGAGTCAGGAAAACCTCCCGGGGTGGGCCGGACCGAATCAGGTCAAATTGAAAAACGAAGGCCGCCATGAGATTCGGGGTTGAATTTAAGGGTTAGAGGCACCTTTGGATGCTTGATTTGGGACGGCATAATTTTTGGCCCCAAAATCAAGAAATTCCTGACCGCGGAGTCAGGAAAACCTCACGGGGTGGGCCGGACGGAATCAGGTCAAATTGAAAAACGAAGGCCGCCATGAGATTCGGGGTTGAATTTAAGGGTTAGAGGCAACTTTGGATGCTTGATTTGGGACGGCATAGTTTTTGGCCCAAAAATCAAGAAATTCCTGACCGCGGAGTCAGGAAAACCTCCCGGGATGGGCCGGCCCGAATCAGGTCAAAATGAAAAACGAAGGCCGCCATGAGATTCGGGGTTGAATTTAAGGGTTAGAGGCACCTTTGGATGCTTGATTTGGGACGGCATAATTTTTGGCCCAAAAATCAAGAAATTCCTGACCGCGGAGTCAGGAAAACCTCCTGGGGTGGGCCGGACGGAATCAGGTCAAATTGAAAAACGAAGGCCGCCATGAGATTCGGGGTTGAATTTAAGGGTTAGAGGCACCTTTGGATGCTTGATTTGGGACGGCACAATTTTTGGCCCCAAAATCAAGAAATTCCTGACCGCGGAGTCAGGAAAACCTCCCAGGATGGGCCGGACGGAATCAGGTCAAATTGAAAAACAAAGGCCGCCATGAGATTCGGGGTTGAATTTAAGGGTTAGAGGCACCTTTGGATGCTTGATTTGGGACGGCATAATTTTTGGCCCAAAAATCAAGAAATTCCTGACCGCAGAGTCAGGAAAACCTCCCGGGATGGGCCAGCCTGAATCAGGTCAAAATGAAAAACGAAGGCCGCCATGAGATTCGGGGTTGAATTTAAGGGTTAGAGGCACCTTTGGATGCTTGATTTGGGACGGCACAATTTTTGGCCCCAAAATCAAGAAATTCCTGACCGCGGAGTCAGGAAAACCTCACGGGGTGGGCCGGACGGAATCAGGTCAAATTGAAAAACAAAGGCCGCCATGAGATTCGGGGTTGAATTTAAGGGTTAGAGGCACCTTTGGATGCTTGATTTGGGACGGCATAATTTTTGGCGCAAAAATCAAGAAATTCCTGACCGCGGAGTCAGGAAAACCTCCTGGGGTGGGCCGGACCGAATCAGGTCAAATTGAAAAACGAAGGCCGCCATGAGATTCGGGGTTGAATTTAAGGGTTAGAGGCACCTTTGGATGCTTGATTTGGGACGGCATAATTTTTGGCCCCAAAATCAAGAAATTCCTGACCGCGGAGTCAGGAAAACCTCCTGGGGTGGGCCGGACCGAATCAGGTCAAATTGAAAAACTAAGGCCGCCATGAGATTCGGGGTTGAATTTAAGGTTTAGAGGCACCTTTGGATGCTTGATTTGGGACGGCATAATTTTTGGCCCCAAAATCAAGAAATTCCTGACCGCGGAGTCAGGAAAACCTCACGGGGTGGGCCGGACGGAATCAGGTCAAATTGAAAAACGAAGGCCGCCATGAGATTCGGGGTTGAATTTAAGGGTTAGAGGCAACTTTGGATGCTTGATTTGGGACGGCATAGTTTTTGGCCCAAAAATCAAGAAATTCCTGACCGCGGAGTCAGGAAAACCTCCCGGGATGGGCCGGCCCGAATCAGGTCAAAATGAAAAACGAAGGCCGCCATGAGATTCGGGGTTGAATTTAAGGGTTAGAGGCACCTTTGGATGCTTGATTTGGGACGGCATAATTTTTGGCCCAAAAATCAAGAAATTCCTGACCGCGGAGTCAGGAAAACCTCCTGGGGTGGGCCGGACGGAATCAGGTCAAATTGAAAAACGAAGGCCGCCATGAGATTCGGGGTTGAATTTAAGGGTTAGAGGCACCTTTGGATGCTTGATTTGGGACGGCACAATTTTTGGCCCCAAAATCAAGAAATTCCTGACCGCGGAGTCAGGAAAACCTCCCAGGATGGGCCGGACGGAATCAGGTCAAATTGAAAAACAAAGGCCGCCATGAGATTCGGGGTTGAATTTAAGGGTTAGAGGCACCTTTGGATGCTTGATTTGGGACGGCATAATTTTTGGCCCAAAAATCAAGAAATTCCTGACCGCAGAGTCAGGAAAACCTCCCGGGATGGGCCAGCCTGAATCAGGTCAAAATGAAAAACGAAGGCCGCCATGAGATTCGGGGTTGAATTTAAGGGTTAGAGGCACCTTTGGATGCTTGATTTGGGACGGCACAATTTTTGGCCCCAAAATCAAGAAATTCCTGACCGCGGAGTCAGGAAAACCTCACGGGGTGGGCCGGACGGAATCAGGTCAAATTGAAAAACAAAGGCCGCCATGAGATTCGGGGTTGAATTTAAGGGTTAGAGGCACCTTTGGATGCTTGATTTGGGACGGCATAATTTTTGGACCAAAAATCAAGAAATTCCTGACCGCGGAGTCAGGAAAACCTCCTGGGGTGGGCCGGACCGAATCTGGTCAAATTGAAAAACGAAGGCCGCCATGAGATTCGGGGTTGAATTTAAGGGTTAGAGGCACCTTTGGATGCTTGATTTGGGACGGCATAATTTTTGGCCCCAAAATCAAGAAATTCCTGACCGCGGAGTCAGGAAAACCTCCCGGGATGGGCCGGACGGAATCAGGTCAAATTGAAAAACGAAGGCCGCCATGAGATTCGGGGTTGAATTTAAGGGTTAGAGGCACCTTTGGATGCTTGATTTGGGACGGCATAATTTTTGGCCCAAAAATCAAGAAATTCCTGACCGCGGAGTCAGGAAAACCTCCCGGGATGGGCCGGCCCGAATCAGGTCAAAATGAAAAACGAAGGCCGCCATGAGATTCGGGGTTGAATTTAAGGGTTAGAGGCACCTTTGGATGCTTGATTTGGGACGGCATAATTTTTGACCCAAAAATCAAGAAATTCCTGACCGCGGAGTCAGGAAAACCTCCCGGGATGGGCCGGCCCGAATCAGGTCAAAATGAAAAACGAAGGCCGCCATGAGATTCGGGGTTGAATTTAAGGGTTAGAGGCACCTTTGGATGCTTGATTTGGGACGGCATAATTTTTGGCCCAAAAATCAAGAAATTCCTGACCGCAGAGTCAGGAAAACCTCCCGGGATGGGCCAGCCTGAATCAGGTCAAAATGAAAAACGAAGGCCGCCATGAGATTCGGGGTTGAATTTAAGGGTTAGAGGCACCTTTGGATGCTTGATTTGGGACGGCACAATTTTTGGCCCCAAAATCAAGAAATTCCTGACCGCGGAGTCAGGAAAACCTCACGGGGTGGGCCGGACGGAATCAGGTCAAATTGAAAAACGAAGGCCGCCATGAGATTCGGGGTTGAATTTAAGGGTTAGAGGCACCTTTGGATGCTTGATTTGGGACGGCATAATTTTTGGCCCCAAAATCAAGAAATTCCTGACCGCGGAGTCAGGAAAACCTCCCGGGGTGGGCCGGACCGAATCAGGTCAAATTGAAAAACGAAGGCCGCCATGAGATTCGGGGTTGAATTTAAGGGTTAGAGGCACCTTTGGATGCTTGATTTGGGACGGCATAATTTTTGGCCCCAAAATCAAGAAATTCCTGACCGCGGAGTCAGGAAAACCTCACGGGGTGGGCCGGACGGAATCAGGTCAAATTGAAAAACGAAGGCCGCCATGAGATTCGGGGTTGAATTTAAGGGTTAGAGGCAACTTTGGATGCTTGATTTGGGACGGCATAGTTTTTGGCCCAAAAATCAAGAAATTCCTGACCGCGGAGTCAGGAAAACCTCCCGGGATGGGCCGGCCCGAATCAGGTCAAAATGAAAAACGAAGGCCGCCATGAGATTCGGGGTTGAATTTAAGGGTTAGAGGCACCTTTGGATGCTTGATTTGGGACAGCATAATTTTTGGCCCAAAAATCAAGAAATTCCTGACCGCGGAGTCAGGAAAACCTCCTGGGGTGGGCCGGACCGAATCTGGTCAAATTGAAAAACGAAGGCCGCCATGAGATTCGGGGTTGAATTTAAGGGTTAGAGGCACCTTTGGATGCTTGATTTGGGACGGCATAATTTTTGGCCCCAAAATCAAGAAATTCCTGACCGCGGAGTCAGGAAAACCTCCCGGGATGGGCCGGACGGAATCAGGTCAAATTGAAAAACGAAGGCCGCCATGAGATTCGGGGTTGAATTTAAGGGTTAGAGGCACCTTTGGATGCTTGATTTGGGACGGCATAATTTTTGGCCCAAAAATCAAGAAATTCCTGACCGCGGAGTCAGGAAAACCTCCCGGGATGGGCCGGCCCGAATCAGGTCAAAATGAAAAAGAAGGCCGCCATGAGATTCGGGGTTGAATTTAAGGGTTAGAGGCACCTTTGGATGCTTGATTTGGGACGGCATAATTTTTGGCCCAAAAATCAAGAAATTCCTGACCGCGGAGTCAGGAAAACCTCCTAGGGTGGGCCGGACCGAATCTGGTCAAATTGAAAAACGAAGGCCGCCATGAGATTCGGTGTTGAATTTAAGGGTTAGAGGCACCTTTGGATGCTTGATTTGGGACGGCATAATTTTTGGCCCCAAAATCAAGAAATTCCTGACCGCGGAGTCAGGAAAACCTCCCGGGATGGGCCGGCCCGAATCAGGTCAAATTGAAAAACGAAGGCCGCCATGAGATTCGGGGTTGAATTTAAGGGTTAGAGGCACCTTTGGATGCTTGATTTGGGACGGCATAATTTTTGGCCCCAAAATCAAGAAATTCCTGACCGCGGAGTCAGGAAAACTTCCTGGGATGGGCCGGCCCGAATCAGGTCAAAATGAAAAACGAAGGCCGCCATGAGATTCGGGGTTGAATTTAAGGGTTAGAGGCACCTTTGGATGCTTGATTTGGGACGGCATAATTTTTGGCCCAAAAATCAAGAAATTCCTGACCGCGGAGTCAGGAAAACCTCCCGGGATGGGCCGGCCCGAATCAGGTCAAAATGAAAAAGAAGGCCGCCATGAGATTCGGGGTTGAATTTAAGGGTTAGAGGCACCTTTGGATGCTTGATTTGGGACGGCATAATTTTTGGCCCAAAAATCAAGAAATTCCTGACCGCAGAGTCAGGAAAACCTCCTAGGGTGGGCCGGACCGAATCTGGTCAAATTGAAAAACGAAGGCCGCCATGAGATTCGGTGTTGAATTTAAGGGTTAGAGGCACCTTTGGATGCTTGATTTGGGACGGCATAATTTTTGGCCCCAAAATCAAGAAATTCCTGACCGCGGAGTCAGGAAAACCTCCCGGGATGGGCCGGCCCGAATCAGGTCAAATTGAAAAACGAAGGCCGCCATGAGATTCGGGGTTGAATTTAAGGGTTAGAGGCACCTTTGGATACTTGATTTGGGAATGCATAATTTTTGGCCCCAAAATCAAGAAATTCCTGACCGCGGAGTCAGGAAAACCTCCCAGGATGGGCCAAACCAAATCAGGTCAAATTAAAAAACGAAGGACGCCATGAGATTCGGGGTTGAATTTAAGGGTTAGAGGCACCTTTGGATGCTTGATTTGGGATGGCATAATTTTTGGCCCCAAAATCAAGAAATTCCTGACCGCAGAGTCAGGAAAACCTTCTGTGGTGGGCCGGACCGAATCAGGTCAAATTGAAAAACGAAGGCCGCCATGAGATTCGGGGTTGAATTTAAGGGTTAGAGGCACCCTTGGATGCTTGATTTGGGACGGCATAATTTTTGGCCCCAAAATCAAGAAATTCCTGACCGCGGAGTCAGGAAAACCTCCCGGGATGGGCCGGCCCGAATCAGGTCAAATTAAAAAACGAAGGCCGCCATGAGATTCGGGGTTGAATTTAAGGGTTAGAGGCACCTTTGGATACTTGATTTGGGAATGCATAATTTTTGGCCCCAAAATCAAGAAATTCCTGACCGCGGAGTCAGGAAAACCTCCCAGGATGGGCCGAACCAAATCAGGTCAAATTAAAAAACGAAGGCCGCCATGAGATTCGGGGTTGAATTTAAGGGTTAGAGGCACCTTTGGATGCTTGATTTGGGACGGCATAATTTTTGGCCCCAAAATCAAGAAATTCCTGACCGCAGAGTCAGGAAAACCTTCTGGGGTGGGCCGGACCGAATCAGGTCAAATTGAAAAACGAAGGCCGCCATGAGATTCGGGGTTGAATTTAAGGGTTAGAGGCACCCTTGGATGCTTGATTTGGGACGGCATAATTTTTGGCCCCAAAATCAAGAAATTCCTGACCGCGGAGTCAGGAAAACCTCCCGGGATGGGCCGGCCCGAATCAGGTCAAATTGAAAAACGAAGGCCGCCATGAGAATCGGGGTTGAATTTAAGGGTTAGAGGCACCTTTGGATGCTTGATTTGGGACTGCATAATTTTTGGACCAAAAATCAAGAAATTCCTGACCGCGGAGTCAGGAAAACCTCCCAGGATGGGCCGAACCAAATCAGGTCAAATTGAAAAACGAAGGCCGCCATGAGATTCGGGGTTGAATTTAAGGGTTAGAGGCACCTTTGGATACTTGATTTGGGAATGCATAATTTTTGGCCCCAAAATCAAGAAATTCCTGACCGCGGAGTCAGGAAAACCTCCCAGGATGGGCCGAACCAAATCAGGTCAAATTAAAAAACGAAGGCCGCCATGAGATTCGGGGTTGAATTTAAGGGTTAGAGGCACCTTTGGATACTTGATTTGGGAATGCATAATTTTTGGCCCCAAAATCAAGAAATTCCTGACCGCGGAGTCAGGAAAACCTCCCAGGATGGGCCGAACCAAATCAGGTCAAATTAAAAAACGAAGGCCGCCATGAGATTCGGGGTTGAATTTAAGGGTTAGAGGCACCTTTGGATGCTTGATTTGGGACGGCATAATTTTTGGCCCCAAAATCAAGAAATTCCTGACCGCAGAGTCAGGAAAACCTTCTGGGGTGGGCCGGACCGAATCAGGTCAAATTGAAAAACGAAGGCCGCCATGAGATTCGGGGTTGAATTTAAGGGTTAGAGGCACCCTTGGATGCTTGATTTGGGACGGCATAATTTTTGGCCCCAAAATCAAGAAATTCCTGACCGCGGAGTCAGGAAAACCTCCCGGGATGGGCCGGCCCGAATCAGGTCAAATTGAAAAACGAAGGCCGCCATGAGAATCGGGGTTGAATTTAAGGGTTAGAGGCACCTTTGGATGCTTGATTTGGGACAGCATAATTTTTGGCCCCAAAATCAAGAAATTCATGACCGCGGAGTCAGGAAAACCTCCAAGGATGGGCCGGACGGAATAAGGTCAAATTAAAAAACGAAGGACGCCATGAGATTCGGGGTTGAATTTAAGGGTTAGAGGCACCTTTGGATGCTTGATTTGGGACGGCATAATTTTTGGCCCCAAAATCACGAAATTCCTGACCGCGGAGTCAGGAAAACCTCCCGGGATGGGCCAGCCCGAATCAGGTCAAATTGAAAAACGAAGGCCGCCATGAGATTCGGGGTTGAATTTAAGGGTTAGAGGCACCTTTGGATGCTTGATTTGGGACGGCATAATTTTTGGCCCAAAAATCAAGAAATTCCTGACCGCGGAGTCAGGAAAACCTCCCAGGATGGGCCAAACCAAATCAGGTCAAATTGAAAAACGAAGGCCGCCATGAGATTCGGGGTTGAATTTAAGGGTTAGAGGCACCTTTGGATGCTTGATTTGGGACGGCATAATTTTTGGCCCCAAAATCAAGAAATTCCTGACCGCGGAGTCAGGAAAACCTCCCGGGACGGGCCAGCCCGAATCAGGTCAAATTGAAAAACGAAGGCCGCCATGAGATTCGGGGTTGAATTTAAGGGTTAGAGGCACCTTTGGATTCCTGATTTGGGACGGCATAATTTTTGGCCCCAAAATCAAGAAATTCCTGACCGCGGAGTCAGGAAAACCTCCCGGGATGGGCCGGCCCGAATCAGGTCAAAATGAAAAACGAAGGCCGCCATGAGATTCGGGGTTGAATTTAAGGGTTAGAGGCACCTTTGGATGCTTGATTTGGGACGGCATAATTTTTGGCCCCAAAATCAAGAAATTCCTGACCGCGGAGTCAGGAAAACCTCCTGGGGTGGGCCGGACCGAATCAGGTCAAATTGAAAAACGAAGGCCGCCATGAGATTCGGGGTTGAATTTAAGGGTTAGAGGCACCTTTGGATGCTTGATTTGGGACGGCATAATTTTTGGACCAAAAATCAAGAAATTCCTGACCGCGGAGTCAGGAAAACCTCCCGGGATGGGCGGACCGAATCAGGTCAAATTGAAAAACGAAGGCCGCCATGAGATTCGGGGTTGAATTTAAGGGTTAGAGGCACCTTTGGATGCTTGATTTGGGACGGCATAATTTTTGGCCCCAAAATCAAGAAATTCCTGACCGCAGAGTCAGGAAAACCTTCTGGGGTGGGCCGGACCGAATCAGGTCAAATTGAAAAACGAAGGCCGCCATGAGATTCGGGGTTGAATTTAAGGGTTAGAGGCACCCTTGGATGCTTGATTTGGGACGGCATAATTTTTGACCCCAAAATCAAGAAATTCCTGACCGCGGAGTCAGGAAAACCTCCCGGGATGGGCCGGCCCGAATCAGGTCAAATTGAAAAACGAAGGCCGCCTTGAGAATCGGGGTTGAATTTAAGGGTTAGAGGCACCTTTGGATGCTTGATTTGGGACTGCATAATTTTTGGACCAAAAATCAAGAAATTCCTGACCGCGGAGTCAGGAAAACCTCCCAGGATGGGCCGAACCAAATCAGGTCAAATTGAAAAACGAAGGCCGCCATGAGATTCGGGGTTGAATTTAAGGGTTAGAGGCACCTTTGGATGCTTGATTTGGGACGGCATAATTTTTGGCCCAAAAATCAAGAAATTCCTGACCGCGGAGTCAGGAAAACCTCCCGGGACGGGCCAGCCCGAATCAGGTCAAATTGAAAAACGAAGGCCGCCATGAGATTCGGGGTTGAATTTAAGGGTTAGAGGCACCTTTGGATGCTTGATTTGGGACGGCATAATTTTTGGCCCCAAAATCAAGAAATTCCTGACCGCGGAGTCAGGAAAACCTCCCGGGATGGGCCGGCCCGAATCAGGTCAAAATGAAAAACGAAGGCCGCCATGAGATTCGGGGTTGAATTTAAGGGTTAGAGGCACCTTTGGATGCTTGATTTGGGACGGCATAATTTTTGGCCCCAAAATCAAGAAATTCATGACCGCGGAGTCAGGAAAACCTCCAAGGATGGGCCGGACGGAATCAGGTCAAATTGAAAAACGAAGGCCGCCATGAGATTCGGGGTTGAATTTAAGGGTTAGAGGCACATTTGGATGCTTGATTTGGGACGGCATAATTTTTGGCCCCAAAATCAAGAAATTCATGACCGCGGAGTCAGGAAAACCTCTAAGGATGGGCCGGCCCGAATCAGGTCAAATTGAAAAGTGAAGGCCGCCATGAGTTTCGGGGTTGAATTTAAGGGTTAGAGGCACATTTGGATGCTTGATTTGGGACAGCATAATTTTTGGCCCAAAAATCAAGAAATTCCTGACCGCGGAGTCAGGAAAACCTCCCGGGATGGGCCAGCCCGAATCAGGTCAAATTGAAAAACGAAGGCCGCCATGAGATTCGGGGTTGAATTTAAGGGTTAGAGGCACCTATGGATGCTTGATTTGGGACGGCATAATTTTTGGCCCAAAAATCAAGAAATTCCTGACCGCGGAGTCAGGAAAACCTCCTGGGGTGGGCCGGACCGAATCAGGTCAAATTGAAAAACGAAGGCCGCCATGAGATTCGGGGTTGAATTTAAGGGTTAGAGGCACCTTTGGATGCTTGATTTGGGACGGCATAATTTTTGGCCCCAAAATCAAGAAATTCCTGACCGCGGAGTCAGGAAAACCTCACGGGGTGGGCCGGACGGAATCAGGTCAAATTGAAAAACGAAGGCCCCCATGAGATTCGGGGTTGAATTTAAGGGTTAGAGGCACCTTTGGATGCTTGATTTGGTATGGCATAATTTTTGGCCCCAAAATCAAGAAATTCGTGACCGCGGAGTCAGGAAAACCTCCCGGGATGGGCCGGCCCGAATCAGGTCAAAACGAAAAACGAAGGCCGCCATGAGATTCGGGGTTGAATTTAAGGGTTAGAGGCACCTTTGGATGCTTGATTTGGGACGGCATAATTTTTGGCCCCAAAATCAAGAAATTCCTGACCGCGGAGTCAGGAAAACCTCCCGGGATGGGCCAGCCCGAATCAGGTCAAATTGAAAAACGAAGGCCGCCATGAGATTCGGGGTTGAATTTAAGGGTTAGAGGCACCTTTGGATGCTTGATTTGGGACGGCATAATTTTTGGCCCCAAAATCAAGAAATTCCTGACCGCGGAGTCAGGAAAACCTCAAAGGGTGGGCCGGACGGAATCAGGTCAAATTGAAAAACGAAGGCCGCCATGAGATTCGGGGTTGAATTTAAGGGTTAGAGGCACCTTTGGATGCTTGATTTGGGACGGCATAATTTTTGGCCCAAAAATCAAGAAATTCCTGACCGCGGAGTCAGGAAAACCTCACTGGGTGGGCCGGACCGAATCAGGTCAAATTGAAAAACGAAGGCCGCCATGAGATTCGGGGTTGAATTTAAGGGTTAGAGGCACCTCTGGATGCTTGATTTGGGACGGCATAATTTTTGGCCCAAAAATCAAGAAATTCCTGACCGCGGAGTCAGGAAAACCTCCCGGGATGGGCCAGCCCGAATCAGGTCAAATTGAAAAACGAAGGCCGCCATGAGATTCGGGGTTGAATTTAAGGGTTAGAGGCACCTTTGGATGCTTGATTTGGGACGGCATAATTTTTGGCCCCAAAATCAAGAAATTCCTGACCGCGGAGTCAGGAAAACCTCCCGGGACGGGCCAGCCCGAATCAGGTCAAATTGAAAAACGAAGGCCGCCATGAGATTCGGGGTTGAATTTAAGGGTTAGAGGCACCTTTGGATGCTTGATTTGGGACGGCATAATTTTTGGCCCCAAAATCAAGAAATTCCTGACCGCGGAGTCAGGAAAACCTCCCGGGATGGGCCGGCCCGAATCAGGTCAAAATGAAAAACGAAGGCCGCCATGAGATTCGGGGTTGAATTTAAGGGTTAGAGGCACCTTTGGATGCTTGATTTGGGACGGCATAATTTTTGGCCCCAAAATCAAGAAATTCCTGACCGCGGAGTCAGGAAAACCTCCTGAGGTGGGCCGGACCGAATCAGGTCAAATTGAAAAACGAAGGCCGCCATGAGATTCGGGGTTGAATTTAAGGGTTAGAGGCACCTTTGGATGCTTGATTTGGGACGGCATAATTTTTGGACCAAAAATCAAGAAATTCCTGACCGCGGAGTCAGGAAAACCTCCCGGGATGGGCGGACCGAATCAGGTCAAATTGAAAAACGAAGGCCGCCATGAGATTCGGGGTTGAATTTAAGGGTTAGAGGCACCTTTGGATGCTTGATTTGGGACTGCATAATTTTTGGACCAAAAATCAAGAAATTCCTGACCGCGGAGTCAGGAAAACCTCCCAGGATGGGCCGAACCAAATCAGGTCAAATTGAAAAACGAAGGCCGCCATGAGATTCGGGGTTGAATTTAAGGGTTAGAGGCACCTTTGGATGCTTGATTTGGGACGGCATAATTTTTGGCCCCAAAATCAAGAAATTCATGACCGCGGAGTCAGGAAAACCTCCAAGGATGGGCCGGACGGAATCAGGTCAAATTGAAAAACGAAGGCCGCCATGAGATTCGGGGTTGAATTTAAGGGTTAGAGGCACATTTGGATGCTTGATTTGGGACGGCATAATTTTTGGCCCCAAAATCAAGAAATTCATGACCGCGGAGTCAGGAAAACCTCTAAGGATGGGCCGGCCCGAATCAGGTCAAATTGAAAAGTGAAGGCCGCCATGAGTTTCGGGGTTGAATTTAAGGGTTAGAGGCACATTTGGATGCTTGATTTGGGACAGCATAATTTTTGGCCCAAAAATCAAGAAATTCCTGACCGCGGAGTCAGGAAAACCTCCCGGGATGGGCCAGCCCGAATCAGGTCAAATTGAAAAACGAAGGCCGCCATGAGATTCGGGGTTGAATTTAAGGGTTAGAGGCACCTATGGATGCTTGATTTGGGACGGCATAATTTTTGGCCCCAAAATCAAGAAATTCCTGACCGCGGAGTCAGGAAAACCTCAAAGGGTGGGCCGGACGGAATCAGGTCAAATTGAAAAACGAAGGCCGCCATGAGATTCGGGGTTGAATTTAAGGGTTAGAGGCACCTTTGGATGCTTGATTTGGGACGGCATAATTTTTGGCCCAAAAATCAAGAAATTCCTGACCGCGGAGTCAGGAAAACCTCACTGGGTGGGCCGGACCGAATCAGGTCAAATTGAAAAACGAAGGCCGCCATGAGATTCGGGGTTGAATTTAAGGGTTAGAGGCACCTCTGGATGCTTGATTTGGGACGGCATAATTTTTGGCCCAAAAATCAAGAAATTCCTGACCGCGGAGTCAGGAAAACCTCCCGGGATGGGCCAGCCCGAATCAGGTCAAATTGAAAAACGAAGGCCGCCATGAGATTCGGGGTTGAATTTAAGGGTTAGAGGCACCTTTGGATGCTTGATTTGGGACGGCATAATTTTTGGCCCCAAAATCAAGAAATTCCTGACCGCGGAGTCAGGAAAACCTCCCGGGACGGGCCAGCCCGAATCAGGTCAAATTGAAAAACGAAGGCCGCCATGAGATTCGGGGTTGAATTTAAGGGTTAGAGGCACCTTTGGATGCTTGATTTGGGACGGCATAATTTTTGGCCCCAAAATCAAGAAATTCCTGACCGCGGAGTCAGGAAAACCTCCCGGGATGGGCCGGCCCGAATCAGGTCAAAATGAAAAACGAAGGCCGCCATGAGATTCGGGGTTGAATTTAAGGGTTAGAGGCACCTTTGGATGCTTGATTTGGGACGGCATAATTTTTGGCCCCAAAATCAAGAAATTCCTGACCGCGGAGTCAGGAAAACCTCCTGAGGTGGGCCGGACCGAATCAGGTCAAATTGAAAAACGAAGGCCGCCATGAGATTCGGGGTTGAATTTAAGGGTTAGAGGCACCTTTGGATGCTTGATTTGGGACGGCATAATTTTTGGACCAAAAATCAAGAAATTCCTGACCGCGGAGTCAGGAAAACCTCCCGGGATGGGCGGACCGAATCAGGTCAAATTGAAAAACGAAGGCCGCCATGAGATTCGGGGTTGAATTTAAGGGTTAGAGGCACCTTTGGATGCTTGATTTGGGACTGCATAATTTTTGGACCAAAAATCAAGAAATTCCTGACCGCGGAGTCAGGAAAACCTCCCAGGATGGGCCGAACCAAATCAGGTCAAATTGAAAAACGAAGGCCGCCATGAGATTCGGGGTTGAATTTAAGGGTTAGAGGCACCTTTGGATGCTTGATTTGGGACGGCATAATTTTTGGCCCCAAAATCAAGAAATTCATGACCGCGGAGTCAGGAAAACCTCCAAGGATGGGCCGGACGGAATCAGGTCAAATTGAAAAACGAAGGCCGCCATGAGATTCGGGGTTGAATTTAAGGGTTAGAGGCACATTTGGATGCTTGATTTGGGACGGCATAATTTTTGGCCCCAAAATCAAGAAATTCATGACCGCGGAGTCAGGAAAACCTCTAAGGATGGGCCGGCCCGAATCAGGTCAAATTGAAAAGTGAAGGCCGCCATGAGTTTCGGGGTTGAATTTAAGGGTTAGAGGCACATTTGGATGCTTGATTTGGGACAGCATAATTTTTGGCCCAAAAATCAAGAAATTCCTGACCGCGGAGTCAGGAAAACCTCCCGGGATGGGCCAGCCCGAATCAGGTCAAATTGAAAAACGAAGGCCGCCATGAGATTCGGGGTTGAATTTAAGGGTTAGAGGCACCTATGGATGCTTGATTTGGGACGGCATAATTTTTGGCCCAAAAATCAAGAAATTCCTGACCGCGGAGTCAGGAAAACCTCCTGGGGTGGGCCGGACCGAATCAGGTCCAATTGAAAAGTGAAGGCCGCCATGAGTTTCGGGGTTGAATTTAAGGGTTAGAGGCACCTATGGATGCTTGATTTGGGACGGCATAATTTTTGGCCCAAAAATCAAGAAATTCCTGACCGCGGAGTCAGGAAAACCTCCTGGGGTGGGCCGGACCGAATCAGGTCAAATTGAAAAACGAAGGCCGCCATGAGATTCGGGGTTGAATTTAAGGGTTAGAGGCACCTTTGGATGCTTGATTTGGGACGGCATAATTTTTGGCCCCAAAATCAAGAAATTCCTGACCGCGGAGTCAGGAAAACCTCACGGGGTGGGCCGGACGGAATCAGGTCAAATTGAAAAACGAAGGCCCCCATGAGATTCGGGGTTGAATTTAAGGGTTAGAGGCACCTTTGGATGCTTGATTTGGGATGGCATAATTTTTGGCCCCAAAATCAAGAAATTCCTGACCGCGGAGTCAGGAAAACCTCCCGGGATGGGCCGGCCCGAATCAGGTCAAAACGAAAAACGAAGGCCGCCATGAGATTCGGGGTTGAATTTAAGGGTTAGAGGCACCTTTGGATGCTTGATTTGGGACGGCATAATTTTTGGCCCCAAAATCAAGAAATTCCTGACCGCGGAGTCAGGAAAACCTCCCGGGATGGGCCAGCCCGAATCAGGTCAAATTGAAAAACGAAGGCCGCCATGAGATTCGGGGTTGAATTTAAGGGTTAGAGGCACCTTTGGATGCTTGATTTGGGACGGCATAATTTTTGGCCCAAAAATCAAGAAATTCCTGACCGCGGAGTCAGGAAAACCTCACTGGGTGGGCCAGACCGAATCAGGTCAAATTGAAAAATGAAGGCCGCCATGAGATTCGGGGTTGAATTTAAGGGTTAGAGGCACCTCTGGATGCTTGATTTGGGACGGCATAATTTTTGGCCCAAAAATCAAGAAATTCCTGACCGCGGAGTCAGGAAAACCTCCCGGGATGGGCCAGCCCGAATCAGGTCAAATTGAAAAACGAAGGCCGCCATGAGATTCGGGGTTGAATTTAAGGGTTAGAGGCACCTTTGGATGCTTGATTTGGGACGGCATAATTTTTGGCCCCAAAATCAAGAAATTCCTGACCGCGGAGTCAGGAAAACCTCCCGGGACGGGCCAGCCCGAATCAGGTCAAATTGAAAAACGAAGGCCGCCATGAGATTCGGGGTTGAATTTAAGGGTTAGAGGCACCTTTGGATGCTTGATTTGGGACGGCATAATTTTTGGCCCCAAAATCAAGAAATTCCTGACCGCGGAGTCAGGAAAACCTCCCGGGATGGGCCGGCCCGAATCAGGTCAAAATGAAAAACGAAGGCCGCCATGAGATTCGGGGTTGAATTTAAGGGTTAGAGGCACCTTTGGATGCTTGATTTGGGACGGCATAATTTTTGGCCCCAAAATCAAGAAATTCCTGACCGCGGAGTCAGGAAAACCTCCTGAGGTGGGCCGGACCGAATCAGGTCAAATTGAAAAACGAAGGCCGCCATGAGATTCGGGGTTGAATTTAAGAGTTAGAGGCACCTTTGGATGCTTGATTTGGGACGGCATAATTTTTGGACCAAAAATCAAGAAATTCCTGACCGCGGAGTCAGGAAAACCTCCCGGGATGGGCGGACCGAATCAGGTCAAATTGAAAAACGAAGGCCGCCATGAGTTTCGGGGTTGAATTTAAGGGTTAGAGGCACCTTTGGATGCTTGATTTGGGACGGCATAATTTTTGGCCCCAAAATCAAGAAATTCCTGACCGCAGAGTCAGGAAAACCTTCTGGGGTGGGCCGGACCGAATCAGGTCAAATTGAAAAACGAAGGCCGCCATGAGATTCGGGGTTGAATTTAAGGGTTAGAGGCACCCTTGGATGCTTGATTTGGGACGGCATAATTTTTGGCCCCAAAATCAAGAAATTCCTGACCGCGGAGTCAGGAAAACCTCCCGGGATGGGCCGGCCCGAATCAGGTCAAATTGAAAAACGAAGGCCGCCATGAGAATCGGGGTTGAATTTAAGGGTTAGAGGCACCTTTGGATGCTTGATTTGGGACGGCATAATTTTTGGCCCCAAAATCAAGAAATTCCTGACCGCGGAGTCAGGAAAACCTCCCAGGAAGGGCCGAACCAAATCAGGTCAAATTGAAAAACGAAGGCCGCCATGAGATTCGGGGTTGAATTTAAGGGTTAGAGGCACCTTTGGATACTTGATTTGGGAATGCATAATTTTTGGCCCCAAAATCAAGAAATTCCTGACCGCGGAGTCAGGAAAACCTCCCAGGATGGGCCGAACCAAATCAGGTCAAATTAAAAAACGAAGGCCGCCATGAGATTCGGGGTTGAATTTAAGGGTTAGAGGCACCTTTGGATGCTTGATTTGGGACGGCATAATTTTTGGCCCCAAAATCAAGAAATTCCTGACCGCAGAGTCAGGAAAACCTTCTGGGGTGGGCCGGACCGAATCAGGTCAAATTGAAAAACGAAGGCCGCCATGAGATTCGGGGTTGAATTTAAGGGTTAGAGGCACCCTTGGATGCTTGATTTGGGACGGCATAATTTTTGGCCCCAAAATCAAGAAATTCCTGACCGCGGAGTCAGGAAAACCTCCCGGGATGGGCCGGCCCGAATCAGGTCAAATTGAAAAACGAAGGCCGCCATGAGTTTCGGGGTTGAATTTAAGGGTTAGAGGCACCTTTGGATGCTTGATTTGGGACGGCATAATTTTTGGCCCCAAAATCAAGAAATTCCTGACCGCAGAGTCAGGAAAACCTTCTGGGGTGGGCCGGACCGAATCAGGTCAAATTGAAAAACGAAGGCCGCCATGAGATTCGGGGTTGAATTTAAGGGTTAGAGGCACCTTTGGATGCTTGATTTGGGACGGCATAATTTTTGGCCCCAAAATCAAGAAATTCCTGACCGCAGAGTCAGGAAAACCTTCTGGGGTGGGCCGGACCGAATCAGGTCAAATTGAAAAACGAAGGCCGCCATGAGATTCGGGGTTGAATTTAAGGGTTAGAGGCACCCTTGGATGCTTGATTTGGGACGGCATAATTTTTGGCCCCAAAATCAAGAAATTCCTGACCGCGGAGTCAGGAAAACCTCCCGGGACGGGCCAGCCCGAATCAGGTCAAATTGAAAAACGAAGGCCGCCATGAGATTCGGGGGTTGAATTTAAGGGTTAGAGGCACCTTTGGATGCTTGATTTGGGACGGCATAATTTTTGGCCCCAAAATCAAGAAATTCCTGACCGCGGAGTCAGGAAAACCTCCCGGGATGGGCCGGCCCGAATCAGGTCAAAATGAAAAACGAAGGCCGCCATGAGATTCGGGGTTGAATTTAAGGGTTAGAGGCACCTTTGGATGCTTGATTTGGGACGGCATAATTTTTGGCCCCAAAATCAAGAAATTCCTGACCGCGGAGTCAGGAAAACCTCCTGAGGTGGGCCGGACCGAATCAGGTCAAATTGAAAAACGAAGGCCGCCATGAGATTCGGGGTTGAATTTAAGAGTTAGAGGCACCTTTGGATGCTTGATTTGGGACGGCATAATTTTTGGACCAAAAATCAAGAAATTCCTGACCGCGGAGTCAGGAAAACCTCCCGGGATGGGCGGACCGAATCAGGTCAAATTGAAAAACGAAGGCCGCCATGAGTTTCGGGTTGAATTTAAGGGTTAGAGGCACCTTTGGATGCTTGATTTGGGACGGCATAATTTTTGGCCCAAAATCAAGAAATTCCTGACCGCAGAGTCAGGAAAACCTTCTGGGGTGGGCCGGACCGAATCAGGTCAAATTGAAAAACGAAGGCCGCCATGAGATTCGGGGTTGAATTTAAGGGTTAGAGGCACCCTTGGATGCTTGATTTGGGACGGCATAATTTTTGGCCCCAAAATCAAGAAATTCCTGACCGCGGAGTCAGGAAAACCTCCCGGGATGGGGCCGGCCCGAATCAGGTCAAATTGAAAAACGAAGGCCGCCATGAGAATCGGGGTTGAATTTAAGGGTTAGAGGCACCTTTGGATGCTTGATTTGGGACGGCATAATTTTTGGCCCCAAAATCAAGAAATTCCTGACCGCGGAGTCAGGAAAACCTCCCAGGAAGGGCCGAACCAAATCAGGTCAAATTGAAAAACGAAGGCCGCCATGAGATTCGGGGTTGAATTTAAGGGTTAGAGGCACCTTTGGATACTTGATTTGGGAATGCATAATTTTTGGCCCCAAAATCAAGAAATTCCTGACCGCGGAGTCAGGAAAACCTCCCAGGATGGGCCGAACCAAATCAGGTCAAATTAAAAAACGAAGGCCGCCATGAGATTCGGGGTTGAATTTAAGGGTTAGAGGCACCTTTGGATGCTTGATTTGGGACGGCATAATTTTTGGCCCCAAAATCAAGAAATTCCTGACCGCAGAGTCAGGAAAACCTTCTGGGGTGGGCCGGACCGAATCAGGTCAAATTGAAAAACGAAGGCCGCCATGAGATTCGGGGTTGAATTTAAGGGTTAGAGGCACCCTTGGATGCTTGATTTGGGACGGCATAATTTTTGGCCCCAAAATCAAGAAATTCCTGACCGCGGAGTCAGGAAAACCTCCCGGGATGGGCCGGCCCGAATCAGGTCAAATTGAAAAACGAAGGCCGCCATGAGTTTCGGGGTTGAATTTAAGGGTTAGAGGCACCTTTGGATGCTTGATTTGGGACGGCATAATTTTTGGCCCCAAAATCAAGAAATTCCTGACCGCAGAGTCAGGAAAACCTTCTGGGGTGGGCCGGACCGAATCAGGTCAAATTGAAAAACGAAGGCCGCCATGAGATTCGGGGTTGAATTTAAGGGTTAGAGGCACCCTTGGATGCTTGATTTGGGACGGCATAATTTTTGGCCCCAAAATCAAGAAATTCCTGACCGCGGAGTCAGGAAAACCTCCCGGGATGGGCCGGCCCGAATCAGGTCAAATTGAAAAACGAAGGCCGCCATGAGAATCGGGGTTGAATTTAAGGGTTAGAGGCACCTTTGGATGCTTGATTTGGGACTGCATAATTTTTGGACCAAAAATCAAGAAATTCCTGACCGCGGAGTCAGGAAAACCTCCCAGGATGGGCCGAACCAAATCAGGTCAAATTGAAAAACGAAGGCCGCCATGAGATTCGGGGTTGAATTTAAGGGTTAGAGGCACCTTTGGATGCTTGATTTGGGACGGCATAATTTTTGGCCCCAAAATCAAGAAATTCCTGACCGCAGAGTCAGGAAAACCTTCTGGGGTGGGCCGGACCGAATCAGGTCAAATTGAAAAACGAAGGCCGCCATGAGATTCGGGGTTGAATTTAAGGGTTAGAGGCACCCTTGGATGCTTGATTTGGGACGGCATAATTTTTGGCCCCAAAATCAAGAAATTCCTGACCGCGGAGTCAGGAAAACCTCCCGGGATGGGCCGGCCCGAATCAGGTCAAATTGAAAAACGAAGGCCGCCATGAGAATCGGGGTTGAATTTAAGGGTTAGAGGCACCTTTGGATGCTTGATTTGGGACTGCATAATTTTTGGACCAAAAATCAAGAAATTCCTGACCGCGGAGTCAGGAAAACCTCCAAGGATGGGCCGAACCAAATCAGGTCAAATTGAAAAACGAAGGCCGCCATGAGATTCGGGGTTGAATTTAAGGGTTAGAGGCACCTTTGGATACTTGATTTGGGAATGCATAATTTTTGGCCCCAAAATCAAGAAATTCATGACCGCGGAGTCAGGAAAACCTCTAAGGATGGGCCGGTCCGAATCAGGTCAAATTGAAAAGTGAAGGCCGCCATGAGTTTCGGGGTTGAATTTAAGGGTTAGAGGCACATTTGGATGCTTGATTTGGGACAGCATAATTTTTGGCCCCAAAATCAAGAAATTCATGACCGCGGAGTCAGGAAAACCTCCAAGGATGGGCCGGACGGAATAAGGTCAAATTAAAAAACGAAGGACGCCATGAGATTCGGGGTTGAATTTAAGGGTTAGAGGCACCTTTGGATGCTTGATTTGGGACGGCATAATTTTTGGCCCCAAAATCACGAAATTCCTGACCGCGGAGTCAGGAAAACCTCCCGGGATGGGCCAGCCCGAATCAGGTCAAATTGAAAAACGAAGGCCGCCATGAGATTCGGGGTTGAATTTAAGGGTTAGAGGCACCTTTGGATGCTTGATTTGGGACGGCATAATTTTTGGCCCAAAAATCAAGAAATTCCTGACCGCGGAGTCAGGAAAACCTCCCGGGATGGGCCAGCCCGAATCAGGTCAAATTGAAAAACGAAGGCCGCCATGAGATTCGGGGTTGAATTTAAGGGTTAGAGGCACCTTTGGATGCTTGATTTGGGACGGCATAATTTTTGGCCCAAAAATCAAGAAATTCCTGACCGCGGAGTCAGGAAAACCTCCCGGGATGGGCCAGCCCGAATCAGGTCAAATTGAAAAACTAAGGCCGCCATGAGATTCGGGGTTGAATTTAAGGGTTAGAGGCACCTTTGGATGCTTGATTTGGGACGGCATAATTTTTGGCCCCAAAATCAAGAAATTCCTGACAACGGAGTCAGGAAAACCTCCCAGGATGGGCCGGACGGAATCAGGTCAAATTAAAAAACGAAGGCCGCCATGAGATTCGGGGTTGAATTTAAGGGTTAGAGGCACATTTGGATGCTTGATTTGGGACGGCATAATTTTTGGCCCCAAAATCAAGAAATTCATGACCGCGGAGTCAGGAAAACCTCTAAGGATGGGCCGGCCCGAATCAGGTCAAATTGAAAAGTGAAGGCCGCCATGAGTTTCGGGCTTGAATTTAAGGGTTAGAGGCACATTTGGATGCTTGATTTGGGACAGCATAATTTTTGGCCCCAAAATCAAGAAATTCATGACCGCGGAGTCAGGAAAACCTCCAAGGATGGGCCGGACGGAATCAGATCAAATTAAAAAACGAAGGACGCCATGAGATTCGGGGTTGAATTTAAGGGTTAGAGGCACCTTTGGATGCTTGATTTGGGACGGCATAATTTTTGGCCCAAAAATCAAGAAATTCCTCACCGCGGAGTCAGGAAAACCTCCTGGGGTGGGCCAGACCGAATCAGGTCAAATTGAAAAACGAAGGCCGCCATGAGATTCGGGGTTGAATTTAAGGGTTAGAGGCACCTTTGGATGCTTGATTTGGGACGGCATAATTTTTGGCCCCAAAATCACGAAATTCCTGACCGCGGAGTCAGGAAAACCTCCCGGGATGGGCCAGCCCGAATCAGGTCAAATTGAAAAACGAAGGCCGCCATGAGATTCGGGGTTGAATTTAAGGGTTAGAGGCACCTTTGGATGCTTGATTTGGGACGGCATAATTTTTGGCCCAAAAATCAAGAAATTCCTGACCGCGGAGTCAGGAAAACCTCCCGGGATGGGCCAGCCCGAATCAGGTCAAATTGAAAAACGAAGGCCGCCATGAGATTCGGGGTTGAATTTAAGGGTTAGAGGCACCTTTGGATGCTTGATTTGGGACGGCATAATTTTTGGCCCAAAAATCAAGAAATTCCTGACCGCGGAGTCAGGAAAACCTCCCGGGATGGGCCAGCCCGAATCAGGTCAAATTGAAAAACGAAGGCCGCCATGAGATTCGGGGTTGAATTTAAGGGTTAGAGGCACCTTTGGATGCTTGATTTGGGACGGCATAATTTTTGGCCCCAAAATCAAGAAATTCCTGACCGCGGAGTCAGGAAAACCTCACGGGGTGGGCCGGACGGAATCAGGTCAAATTGAAAAACGAAGGCCGCCATGAGATTCGGGGTTGAATTTAAGGGTTAGAGGCACCTTTGGATGCTTGATTTCGGACGGCATAATTTTTGGCCCCAAAATCAAGAAATTCCTGACCGCGGAGTCAGGAAAACCTCCCGGGATGGGCCTGCCCGAACCAGGTCAAATTGAAAAACGAAGGCCGCCATGAGATTCGGGGTTGAATTTAAGGGTTAGAGGCACCTTTGGATGCTTGATTTGGGACGGCATAATTTTTGGCCCAAAAATCAAGAAATTCCTGACCGCGGAGTCAGGAAAACCTCCCGGGATGGGCCTGCCCGAATCAGGTCAAATTGAAAAACGAAGGCCGCCATGAGTTTCGGGGTTGAATTTAAGGGTTAGAGGCACCTTTGGATGCTTGATTTCGGACGGCATAATTTTTGGCCCCAAAATCAAGAAATTCCTGACCGCGGAGTCAGGAAAACCTCCTGGGGTGGGCCGGACCGAATCAGGTCAAATTAAAAAACGAAGGCCGCCATGAGATTCGGGGTTGAATTTAAGGGTTAGAGGCACCTTTGGATGCTTGATTTGGGACGGCATAATTTTTGGCCCAAAAATCAAGAAATTCCTGACCGCGGAGTCAGGAAAACCTCCCGGGATGGGCCTGCCCGAATCAGGTCAAATTGAAAAACGAAGGCCGCCATGAGTTTCGGGGTTGAATTTAAGGGTTAGAGGCACCTTTGGATGCTTGATTTCGGACGGCATAATTTTTGGCCCCAAAATCAAGAAATTCCTGACCGCGGAGTCAGGAAAACCACCCAGGATGGGCCGGACCGAATCAGATCAAATTGAAAAACGAAGGCCGCCATGAGATTCGGGGTTGAATTTAAGTGTTAGAGGCACCTTTGGATGCTTGATTTGGGACGGCATAATTTTTGGCCCCAAAATCAAGAAATTCCTGACCGCGCAGTCAGGAAAACCTCCTGGGGTGGGCCGGACCGAATCAGGTCAAATTGAAAAACGAAGGCCGCCATGAGATTCGGGGTTGAATTTAAGGGTTAGAGGCACCTTTGGATGCTTGATTTGGGACGGCATAATTTTTGGCCCAAAAATCAAGAAATTCCTGACAACGGAGTCAGGAAAACCTCCCGGGATGGGCTGGCCCAAATCAGGTCAAATTGAAAAACGAAGGCCGCCATGAGTTAAGGGGTTGAATTTAAGGGTTAGAGGCACATTTGGATGCTTGATTTGGGACGGCATAATTTTTGGCCCAAAAATCAAGAAATTCCTGAACGCGGAGTCAGGAAAACCACCCAGGATGGGCCGGACCGAATCAGGTCAAATTGAAAAAGGAAGGCCGCCATGAGATTCGGGGTTGAATTTAAGAGTTAGAGGCACCTTTGGATGCTTGATTTGGGAGGGCATAATTTTTGGCCCAAAAATCAAGAAATTCCTGACCGCGCAGTCAGGAAAACCTCCTGGGGTGGGCCGGACCGAATCAGGTCAAATTGAAAAACGAAGGCCGCCATGAGATTCAGGTTTGAATTTAAGGGTTAGAGGCACCTTTGGATGCTTGATTTGGGACGGCATAATTTTTGGCCCAAAAATCAAGAAATTCCTGACCGCGGAGTCAGGAAAACCTCCCGGGATGGGCCAGCCCGAATCAGGTCAAATTGAAAAACGAAGGCCGCCATGAGATTCGGGGTTGAATTTAAGGGTTAGAGGCACCTTTGGATGCTTGATTTGGGACGGCATAATTTTTGGCCCAAAAATCAAGAAATTCCTGACCGCGGAGTCAGGAAAACCTCCCGGGATGGGCCAGCCCGAATCAGGTCAAATTGAAAAACTAAGGCCGCCATGAGATTCGGGGTTGAATTTAAGGGTTAGAGGCACCTTTGGATGCTTGATTTGGGACGGCATAATTTTTGGCCCCAAAATCAAGAAATTCCTGACAACGGAGTCAGGAAAACCTCCCAGGATGGGCCGGACGGAATCAGGTCAAATTAAAAAACGAAGGCCGCCATGAGATTCGGGGTTGAATTTAAGGGTTAGAGGCACATTTGGATGCTTGATTTGGGACGGCATAATTTTTGGCCCCAAAATCAAGAAATTCATGACCGCGGAGTCAGGAAAACCTCTAAGGATGGGCCGGCCCGAATCAGGTCAAATTGAAAAGTGAAGGCCGCCATGAGTTTCGGGCTTGAATTTAAGGGTTAGAGGCACATTTGGATGCTTGATTTGGGACAGCATAATTTTTGGCCCCAAAATCAAGAAATTCATGACCGCGGAGTCAGGAAAACCTCCAAGGATGGGCCGGACGGAATCAGATCAAATTAAAAAACGAAGGACGCCATGAGATTCGGGGTTGAATTTAAGGGTTAGAGGCACCTTTGGATGCTTGATTTGGGACGGCATAATTTTTGGCCCAAAAATCAAGAAATTCCTCACCGCGGAGTCAGGAAAACCTCCTGGGGTGGGCCAGACCGAATCAGGTCAAATTGAAAAACGAAGGCCGCCATGAGATTCGGGGTTGAATTTAAGGGTTAGAGGCACCTTTGGATGCTTGATTTGGGACGGCATAATTTTTGGCCCCAAAATCACGAAATTCCTGACCGCGGAGTCAGGAAAACCTCCCGGGATGGGCCAGCCCGAATCAGGTCAAATTGAAAAACGAAGGCCGCCATGAGATTCGGGGTTGAATTTAAGGGTTAGAGGCACCTTTGGATGCTTGATTTGGGACGGCATAATTTTTGGCCCAAAAATCAAGAAATTCCTGACCGCGGAGTCAGGAAAACCTCCCGGGATGGGCCAGCCCGAATCAGGTCAAATTGAAAAACGAAGGCCGCCATGAGATTCGGGGTTGAATTTAAGGGTTAGAGGCACCTTTGGATGCTTGATTTGGGACGGCATAATTTTTGGCCCAAAAATCAAGAAATTCCTGACCGCGGAGTCAGGAAAACCTCCCGGGATGGGCCAGCCCGAATCAGGTCAAATTGAAAAACGAAGGCCGCCATGAGATTCGGGGTTGAATTTAAGGGTTAGAGGCACCTTTGGATGCTTGATTTGGGACGGCATAATTTTTGGCCCCAAAATCAAGAAATTCCTGACCGCGGAGTCAGGAAAACCTCACGGGGTGGGCCGGACGGAATCAGGTCAAATTGAAAAACGAAGGCCGCCATGAGATTCGGGGTTGAATTTAAGGGTTAGAGGCACCTTTGGATGCTTGATTTCGGACGGCATAATTTTTGGCCCCAAAATCAAGAAATTCCTGACCGCGGAGTCAGGAAAACCTCCCGGGATGGGCCTGCCCGAACCAGGTCAAATTGAAAAACGAAGGCCGCCATGAGATTCGGGGTTGAATTTAAGGGTTAGAGGCACCTTTGGATGCTTGATTTGGGACGGCATAATTTTTGGCCCAAAAATCAAGAAATTCCTGACCGCGGAGTCAGGAAAACCTCCCGGGATGGGCCTGCCCGAATCAGGTCAAATTGAAAAACGAAGGCCGCCATGAGTTTCGGGGTTGAATTTAAGGGTTAGAGGCACCTTTGGATGCTTGATTTCGGACGGCATAATTTTTGGCCCCAAAATCAAGAAATTCCTGACCGCGGAGTCAGGAAAACCTCCTGGGGTGGGCCGGACCGAATCAGGTCAAATTAAAAAACGAAGGCCGCCATGAGATTCGGGGTTGAATTTAAGGGTTAGAGGCACCTTTGGATGCTTGATTTGGGACGGCATAATTTTTGGCCCAAAAATCAAGAAATTCCTGACCGCGGAGTCAGGAAAACCTCCCGGGATGGGCCTGCCCGAATCAGGTCAAATTGAAAAACGAAGGCCGCCATGAGTTTCGGGGTTGAATTTAAGGGTTAGAGGCACCTTTGGATGCTTGATTTCGGACGGCATAATTTTTGGCCCCAAAATCAAGAAATTCCTGACCGCGGAGTCAGGAAAACCACCCAGGATGGGCCGGACCGAATCAGATCAAATTGAAAAACGAAGGCCGCCATGAGATTCGGGGTTGAATTTAAGTGTTAGAGGCACCTTTCGATGCTTGATTTGGGACGGCATAATTTTTGGCCCCAAAATCAAGAAATTCCTGACCGCGCAGTCAGGAAAACCTCCTGGGGTGGGCCGGACCGAATCAGGTCAAATTGAAAAACGAAGGCCGCCATGAGATTCGGGGTTGAATTTAAGGGTTAGAGGCACCTTTGGATGCTTGATTTGGGACGGCATAATTTTTGGCCCAAAAATCAAGAAATTCCTGACAACGGAGTCAGGAAAACCTCCCGGGATGGGCTGGCCCAAATCAGGTCAAATTGAAAAACGAAGGCCGCCATGAGTTAAGGGGTTGAATTTAAGGGTTAGAGGCACATTTGGATGCTTGATTTGGGACGGCATAATTTTTGGCCCAAAAATCAAGAAATTCCTGAACGCGGAGTCAGGAAAACCACCCAGGATGGGCCGGACCGAATCAGGTCAAATTGAAAAAGGAAGGCCGCCATGAGATTCGGGGTTGAATTTAAGAGTTAGAGGCACCTTTGGATGCTTGATTTGGGAGGGCATAATTTTTGGCCCAAAAATCAAGAAATTCCTGACCGCGCAGTCAGGAAAACCTCCTGGGGTGGGCCGGACCGAATCAGGTCAAATTGAAAAACGAAGGCCGCCATGAGATTCAGGTTTGAATTTAAGGGTTAGAGGCACCTTTGGATACTTGATTTGGGACGGCATAATTTTTGGCCTCAAAATCAAGAAATTCCTGACAGCGGAGTCAGGAAAACCTCCCGGGATGGGCTGGCCCGAATCAGGTCAAATTGAAAAACGAAGGCCGCCATGAGTTAAGGGGTTGAATTTAAGGGTTAGAGGCACATTTGGATGCTTGATTTGGGACGGCATAATTTTTGGCCCAAAAATCAAGAAATTCCTGACCGCGGAGTCAGGAAAACCACCCAGGATGGGCCGGACCGAATCAGGTCAAATTAAAAAACGAAGGCCGCCATGAGATTCGGGGTTGAATTTAAGGGTTAGAGGCACCTTTGGATGCTTGATTTGGGACGGCATAATTTTTGGCCCAAAAATCAAGAAATTCCTGACCGCGCAGTCAGGAAAACCTCCTGGGGTGGGCCGGACCGAATCAGGTCAAATTGAAAAACGAAGGCCGCCATGAGATTCGGGGTTGAATTTAAGGGTTAGAGGCACCTTTGGATGCTTGATTTGGGACGGCATAATTTTTGGCCCCAAAATCAAGAAATTCCTGACCGCGGAGTCAGGAAAACCTCCCGGGATGGGCCGGCCCGAATCAGGTCAAATTGAAAAACGAAGGCCGCCATGAGTTTCGGGGTTGAATTTAAGGGTTAGAGGCACCTTTGGATGCTTGATTTCGGACGGCATAATTTTTGGCCCCAAAATCAAGAAATTCCTGACCGCGGAGTCAGGAAAACCTCAGGGATGGGCCGGCCCGAATCAGGTCAAATTGAAAAACGAAGGCCGCCATGAGATTTGGGGTTGAATTTAAGGGTTAGAGGCACCTTTGGATGCTTGATTTGGGACGGCATAATTTTTGGCCCCAAAATCAAGAAATTCCTGACCGCGGAGTCAGGAAAACCTCCCGGGATGGGCCGGCCCGAATCAGGTCAAATTGAAAAACGAAGGCCGCCATGAGTTTCAGGGTTGAATTTAAGGGTTAGAGGCACCTTTGGATGCTTGATTTGGGACGGCATAATTTTTGGCCCAAAAATCAAGAAATTCCTGACCGCGGAGTCAGGAAAACCACCCAGGATGGGCCGGACCGAATCAGGTCAAATTGAAAAACGAAGGCCGCCATGAGATTCGGGGTTGAATTTAAGTGTTAGAGGCACCTTTGGATGCTTGATTTGGGACGGCATAATTTTTGGCCCCAAAATCAAGAAATTCCTCACCGCGGAGTCACGAAATCCTCAGGGATGGGCCGACCAGAATCAGTTCAAATTGAAAAACGAAGGCCGCCATGAGATTCGGGGTTGAATTTAAGGGTTAGAGGCACCTTTGGATGCTTGATTTGGGACGGCATAATTTTTGGCCCCAAAATCAAGAAATTCCTGACCGCGGAGTCAGGAAAACCTCCCGGGATGGGCCGGCCCGAATCAGGTCAAATTGAAAAACGAAGGCCGCCATGAGTTTCGGGGTTGAATTTAAAGGTTAGAGGCACCTTTGGATGCTTGATTTGGGACGGCATAATTTTTGGCCCAAAAATCAAGAAATTCCTGACCGCGGAGTCAGGAAAACCTCAGGGATGGGCCGGCCCGAATCAGGTCAAATTGAAAAACGAAGGCTGCCATGAGATTTGGGGTCGAATTTAAGGGTTAGAGGCACCTTTGGATGCTTGATTTGGGACGGCATAATTTTTGGACCAAAAATCAAGAAATTCCTGACCGCGGAGTCAGGAAAACCACCCAGGATGGGACGGACTGAATCAGATCAAATTGAAAAACGAAGGCCGCCATGAGATTCGGGGTTGAATTTAAGTGTTAGAGGCACCTTTGGATGCTTGATTTGGGACGGCATAATTTTTGGCCCCAAAATCAAGAAATTCCTGACCGCGGAGTCAGGAAAACCACCCAGGATGGGCCGGACCGAATCAGGTCAAATTGAAAAACGAAGGCCGCCATGAGATTCGGGGTTGAATTTAAGGGTTAGAGGCACCTTTGGATGCTTGATTTGGGACGGCATAATTTTTGGCCCAAAAATCAAGAAATTCCTCACCGCGGAGTCAGGAAATCCTCAGGGATGGGACGGCCAGAATCAGTTCAAATTGAAAAACGAAGGCCGCCATGAGATTCGGGGTTGAATTTAAGGGTTAGAGGCACCTTTGGATGCTTGATTTGGGACGGCATAATTTTTGGCCCCAAAATCAAGAAATTCCTGACCACGGAGTCAGGAAACCTCAGGGATGGGCCGGCCCGAATCAGGTCAAATTGAAAAACGAAGGCCGCCATGAGATTCGGGGTTGAATTTAAGGGTTAGAGGCACCTTTGGATGCTTGATTTGGGACGGCATAATTTTTGGCCCAAAAATCAAGAAATTCCTGACCGCGCAGTCAGGAAAACCTCCTGGGGTGGGCCGGATCGAATCTGGTCAAATTGAAAAACGAAGGCCGCCATGAGATTCGGGGTTGAATTTAAGGGTTAGAGGCACCTTTGGATGCTTGATTTGGGACGGCATAATTTTTGGCCCCAAAATCAAGAAATTCCTGACCGCGGAGTCAGGAAAACCACCCAGGATGGGCCGGACCGAATCAGGTCAAATTGAAAAACGAAGGCCGCCATGAGATTCGGGGTTGAATTTAAGGGTTAGAGGCACCTTTGGATGCTTGATTTGGGACGGCATAATTTTTGGCCCAAAAATCAAGAAATTCCTGACCGCGCAGTCAGGAAAACCTCCTGGGGTGGGCCGGACCGAATCAGGTCAAATTGAAAAACGAAGGCCGCCATGAGATTCGGGGTTGAATTTAAGGGTTAGAGGCACCTTTGGATGCTTGATTTGGGACGGCATAATTTTTGGCCCCAAAATCAAGAAATTCCTGACCGCGGAGTCAGGAAAACCTCCCGGGATGGGCCGGCCCGAATCAGGTCAAATTGAAAAACGAAGGCCGCCATGAGATTCGGGGTTGAATTTAAGGGTTAGAGGCACCTTTGGATGCTTGATTTGGGACGGCATAATTTTTGGCCCAAAAATCAAGAAATTCCTGACCGCGCAGTCAGGAAAACCACCCAGGATGGGCCGGACCGAATCAGGTCAAATTGAAAAACGAAGGCCGCCATGAGATTCGGGGTTGAATTTAAGTGTTAGAGGCACCTTTGGATGCTTGATTTGGGACGGCATAATTTTTGGCCCCAAAATCAAGAAATTCCTCACCGCGGAGTCAGGAAATCCTCAGGGATGGGCCGGCCAGAATCAGTTCAAATTGAAAAACGAAGGCCGCCATGAGATTCGGGGTTGAATTTAAGGGTTAGAGGCACCTTTGGATGCTTGATTTGGGACGGCATAATTTTTGGCCCCAAAATCAAGAAATTCCTGACCGCGGAGTCAGGAAAACCTCCCGGGATGGGCCGGCCCGAATCAGGTCAAATTGAAAAACGAAGGCCGCCATGAGATTTGGGGTTGAATTTAAGGGTTAGAGGCACATTTGGATGCTTGATTTGGGACGGCATAATTTTTGGCCCCAAAATCAAGAAATTCCTGACCGCGGAGTCAGGAAAACCTCCCGGGATGGGCTGGCCCGAATCAGGTCAAATTGAAAAACGAAGGCCGCCATGAGTTTCGGGGTTGAATTTAAGGGTTAGAGGCACCTTTGGATGCTTGATTTCGGACGGCATAATTTTTGGCCCCAAAATCAAGAAATTCCTGACCGCGGAGTCAGGAAAACCTCAGGGATGGGCCGGCCCGAATCAGGTCAAATTGAAAAACGAAGGCCGCCATGAGATTTGGGGTTGAATTTAAGGGTTAGAGGCACCTTTGGATGCTTGATTTGGGACGGCATAATTTTTGGCCCCAAAATCAAGAAATTCCTGACCGCGGAGTCAGGAAAACCTCCCGGGATGGGCCGGCCCGAATCAGGTCAAATTGAAAAACGAAGGCCGCCATGAGTTTCAGGGTTGAATTTAAGGGTTAGAGGCACCTTTGGATGCTTGATTTGGGACGGCATAATTTTTGGCCCAAAAATCAAGAAATTCCTGACCGCGGAGTAAGGAAAACCTCCCGGGATGGGCCGGCCAGAATCAGGTCAAATTGAAAAACGAAGGCCGCCATGAGTTTCGGGGTTGAATTTAAGGGTTAGAGGTACCTTTGGATGCTTGATTAGGGACGGCATAATTTTTGGCCCCAAAATCAAGAAATTCCTGACCGCGGAGTCAGGAAAACCACCCAGGATGGGCCGGCTCGAATCAGGTCAAATTGAAAAACGAAGGCCGCCATGAGATTCGGGGTTGAATTTAAGGGTTAGAGGCACCTTTGGATGCTTGATTTGGGACGGCATAATTTTTGGCCCAAAAATCAAGAAATTCCTCACCGCGGAGTCAGGAAATCCTCAGGGATGGGCCGGCCAGAATCAGGTCAAATTGAAAAACGAAGGCTGCCATGAGATTTGGGGTCAAATTTAAGGGTTAGAGGCACCTTTGGATGCTTGATTTGGGACGGCATAATTTTTGGACCAAAAATCAAGAAATTCCTGACCGCAGAGTCAGGAAAACCACCCAGGATGGGACGGACTGAATCAGATCAAATTGAAAAACGAAGGCCGCCATGAGATTCGGGGTTGAATTTAAGTGTTAGAGGCACCTTTGGATGCTTGATTTGGGACGGCATAATTTTTGGCCCCAAAATCAAGAAATTCCTGACCGCGGAGTCAGGAAAACCACCCAGGATGGGCCGGCCCGAATCAGGTCAAATTGAAAAACGAAGGCCGCCATGAGATTCGGGGTTGAATTTAAGGGTTAGAGGCACCTTTGGATGCTTGATTTGGGACGGCATAATTTTTGGCCCAAAAATCAAGAAATTCCTCACCGCGGAGTCAGGAAATCCTCAGGGATGGGCCGGCCAGAATCAGTTCAAATTGAAAAACGAAGGCCGCCATGAGATTCGGGGTTGAATTTAAGGGTTAGAGGCACCTTTGGATGCTTGATTTGGGACGGCATAATTTTTGGCCCCAAAATCAAGAAATTCCTGACCACGGAGTCAGGAAAACCTCAGGGATGGGCCGGCCCGAATCAGGTCAAATTGAAAAATGAAGGCCGCCATGAGATTCGGGGTTGAATTTAAGAGTTAGAGGCACCTTTGGATGCTTGATTTGGGAGGGCATAATTTTTGGCCCAAAAATCAAGAAATTCCTGACCGCGCAGTCAGGAAAACCTCCTGGGGTGGGCCGGACCGAATCAGGTCAAATTGAAAAACAAAGGCCGCCATGAGATTAGGGGTTGAATTTAAGGGTTAGAGGCACCTTTGGATGCTTGATTTGGGACGGCATAATTTTTGGCCCAAAAATCAAGAAATTCCTGACCGCGCAGTCAGGAAAACCTCCTGGGGTGGGCCGGACCGAATCAGGTCAAATTGAAAAACGAAGGCCGCCATGAGATTCGGGGTTGAATTTAAGGGTTAGAGGCACCTTTGGATGCTTGATTTGGGACGGCATAATTTTTGGCCCCAAAATCAAGAAATTCCTGACCGCGGAGTCAGGAAAACCTCCCGGGATGGGCCGGCCCGAATCAGGTCAAATTGAAAAACGAAGGCCGCCATGAGTTTCGGGGTTGAATTTAAGGGTTAGAGGCACCTTTGGATGCTTGATTTGGGACGGCATAATTTTTGGCCCAAAAATCAAGAAATTCCTGACCGCGGAGTCAGGAAAACCACCCAGGATGGGCCGGACCGAATCAGGTCAAATTGAAAAACGAAGGCCGCCATGAGATTCGGGGTTGAATTTAAGTGTTAGAGGCACCTTTGGATGCTTGATTTGGGACGGCATAATTTTTGGCCCCAAAATCAAGAAATTCCTCACCGCGGAGTCAGGAAATCCTCAGGGATGGGCCGGCCAGAATCAGTTCAAATTGAAAAACGAAGGCCGCCATGAGATTCGGGGTTGAATTTAAGGGTTAGAGGCACCTTTGGATGCTTGATTTGGGACGGCATAATTTTTGGCCCCAAAATCAAGAAATTCCTGACCGCGGAGTCAGGAAAACCTCCCGGGATGGGCCGGCCCGAATCAGGTCAAATTGAAAAACGAAGGCCGCCATGAGATTTGGGGTTGAATTTAAGGGTTAGAGGCACATTTGGATGCTTGATTTGGGACGGCATAATTTTTGGCCCCAAAATCAAGAAATTCCTGACCGCGGAGTCAGGAAAACCTCCCGGGATGGGCCGGCCCGAATCAGGTCAAATTGAAAAACGAAGGCCGCCATGAGTTTCAGGGTTGAATTTAAGGGTTAGAGGCACCTTTGGATGCTTGATTTCGGACGGCATAATTTTTGGCCCCAAAATCAAGAAATTCCTGACCGCGGAGTCAGGAAAACCTCAGGGATGGGCCGGCCCGAATCAGGTCAAATTGAAAAACGAAGGCCGCCATGAGTTTCGGGGTTGAATTTAAGGGTTAGAGGCACCTTTGGATGCTTGATTTGGGACGGCATAATTTTTGGCCCAAAAATCAAGAAATTCCTGACCGTGGAGTAAGGAAAACCTCCCGGGATGGGCCGGACCGAATCAGGTCAAATTGAAAAACGAAGGCCGCCATGAGTTTCGGGGTTGAATTTAAGGGTTAGAGGTACCTTTGGATGCTTGATTAGGGACGGCATAATTTTTGGCCCCAAAATCAAGAAATTCCTGACCGCGGAGTCAGGAAAACCACCCAGGATGGGCCGGCTCGAATCAGGTCAAATTGAAAAACGAAGGCCGCCATGAGATTCGGGGTTGAATTTAAGGGTTAGAGGCACCTTTGGATGCTTGATTTGGGACGGCATAATTTTTGGCCCAAAAATCAAGAAATTCCTCACCGCGGAGTCAGGAAATCCTCAGGGATGGGCCGGCCAGAATCAGGTCAAATTGAAAAACGAAGGCCGCCATGAGTTTTGGGGTTGAATTTAAGGGTTAGAGGCACCTTTGGATGCTTGATTTGGGACGGCATAATTTTTGGCCCAAAAATCAAGAAATTCCTGACCGCGCAGTCAGGAAAACCTCCTGGGGTGGGCCGTACCGAATCAGGTCAAATTGAAAAACAAAGGCCGCGAAGAGATTCGGGGTTGAATTTAAGGGTTAGAGGCACCTTTGGATGCTTGATATGGGACGGCATAATTTTTGGCCCAAAAATCAAGAAATTCCTGACCGCGCAGTCAGGAAAACCTCCTGGGATGGGCCGGACCGAATCAGGTCAAATTGAAAAACGAAGGCCGCCATGAGATTCGGGGTTGAATTTAAGGGTTAGAGGCACCTTTGGATGCTTGATTTGGGACGGCATAATTTTTGGCCCCAAAATCAAGAAATTCCTGACCGCGGAGTCAGGAAAACCACCCAGGATGGGCCGGACCGAATCAGATCAAATTGAAAAACAAAGGCCGCCATGAGATTCAGGGTTGAATTTAAGGGTTAGAGGCACATTTGGATGCTTGATTTCGGACGGCATAATTTTTGGCCCAAAAATCAAGAAATTCCTGACCGCGCAGTCAGGAAAACCTCCTGGGGTGGGCCGTACCGAATCAGGTCAAATTGAAAAACAAAGGCCGCGAAGAGATTCGGGGTTGAATTTAAGGGTTAGAGGCACCTTTGGATGCTTGATATGGGACGGCATAATTTTTGGCCCAAAAATCAAGAAATTCCTGACCGCGCAGTCAGGAAAACCTCCTGGGATGGGCCGGACCGAATCAGGTCAAATTGAAAAACGAAGGCCGCCATGAGATTCGGGGTTGAATTTAAGGGTTAGAGGCACCTTTGGATGCTTGATTTGGGACGGCATAATTTTTGGCCCCAAAATCAAGAAATTCCTGACCGCGGAGTCAGGAAAACCACCCAGGATGGGCCGGACCGAATCAGATCAAATTGAAAAACAAAGGCCGCCATGAGATTCAGGGTTGAATTTAAGGGTTAGAGGCACATTTGGATGCTTGATTTCGGACGGCATAATTTTTGGCCCCAAAATCAAGAAATTCCTGACCTTGGAGTCAGGAAAACCTCCCGGGATGGGCCGGCCCGAATCAGGTCAAATTGAAAAACGAAGGCCGCCATGAGTTTTGGGGTTGAATTTAAGGGTTAGAGGCACATTTGGATGCTTGATTTGGGACGGCATAATTTTTGGCCCCAAAATCAAGAAATTCCTGACCGCGGAGTCAGGAAAACCTCCCGGGATGGGCCGGCCCGAATCAGGTCAAATTGAAAAACGAAGGCCGCCATGAGTTTCGGGGTTGAATTTAAGGGTTAGAGGCACCTTTGGATGCTTGATTTCGGACGGCATAATTTTTGGCCCCAAAATCAAGAAATTCCTGACCGCGGAAACAGGAAAACCTCCCGGGATGGGCCGGCCCGAATCAGTTCAAATTGAAAAACGAAGGCCGCCATGAGATTTGGGGTTGAATTTAAGGGTTAGAGGCACATTTGGATGCTTGATTTGGGACGGCATAATTTTTGGCCCGAAAATCAAGAAATTCCTGACCGCGGAGTCAGGAAAACCTCCCGGGATGGGCCGGACCGAATCAGGTCAAATTGAAAAACGAAGGCCGCCATGAGATTTGGGGTTGAATTTAAGGGTTAGAGGCACATTTGGATGCTTGATTTGGGACGGCATAATTTTTGGCCCCAAAATCAAGAAATTCCTGACCGCGGAGTCAGGAAAACCTCCCGGGATGGGCCGGCCCGAATCAGGTCAAATTGAAAAACGAAGGCCGCCATGAGTTTCGGGGTTGAATTTAAGGGTTAGAGGCACCTTTGGATGCTTGATTTGGGACGGCATAATTTTTGGCCCCAAAATCAAGAAATTCCTGACCGCGGAGTCAGGAAAACCTCAGGGATGGGCCGGCCCGAATCAGGTCAAATTGAAAAACGAAGGCCGCCATGAGATTTGGGGTTGAATTTAAGGGTTAGAGGCACCTTTGGATGCTTGATTTGGGACGGCATAATTTTTGGCCCAAAAATCAAGAAATTCCTGACCGCGCAGTCAGGAAAACCTCCTGGGGTGGGCCGTACCGAATCAGGTCAAATTGAAAAACAAAGGCCGCGAAGAGATTCGGGGTTGAATTTAAGGGTTAGAGGCACCTTTGGATGCTTGATATGGGACGGCATAATTTTTGGCCCAAAAATCAAGAAATTCCTGACCGCGCAGTCAGGAAAACCTCCTGGGATGGGCCAGACCGAATCAGGTCAAATTGAAAAACGAAGGCCGCCATGAGATTCGGGGTTGAATTTAAGGGTTAGAGGCACCTTTGGATGCTTGATTTGGGACGGCATAATTTTTGGCCCCAAAATCAAGAAATTCCTGACCGCGGAGTCAGGAAAACCACCCAGGATGGGCCGGACCGAATCAGATCAAATTGAAAAACAAAGGCCGCCATGAGATTCAGGGTTGAATTTAAGGGTTAGAGGCACATTTGGATGCTTGATTTCGGACGGCATAATTTTTGGCCCAAAAATCAAGAAATTCCTGACCGCGCAGTCAGGAAAACCTCCTGGGGTGGGCCGTACCGAATCAGGTCAAATTGAAAAACAAAGGCCGCGAAGAGATTCGGGGTTGAATTTAAGGGTTAGAGGCACCTTTGGATGCTTGATATGGGACGGCATAATTTTTGGCCCAAAAATCAAGAAATTCCTGACCGCGCAGTCAGGAAAACCTCCTGGGATGGGCCGGACCGAATCAGGTCAAATTGAAAAACGAAGGCCGCCATGAGATTCGGGGTTGAATTTAAGGGTTAGAGGCACCTTTGGATGCTTGATTTGGGACGGCATAATTTTTGGCCCCAAAATCAAGAAATTCCTGACCGCGGAGTCAGGAAAACCACCCAGGATGGGCCGGACCGAATCAGATCAAATTGAAAAACAAAGGCCGCCATGAGATTCAGGGTTGAATTTAAGGGTTAGAGGCACATTTGGATGCTTGATTTCGGACGGCATAATTTTTGGCCCCAAAATCAAGAAATTCCTGACCTTGGAGTCAGGAAAACCTCCCGGGATGGGCCGGCCCGAATCAGGTCAAATTGAAAAACGAAGGCCGCCATGAGTTTTGGGGTTGAATTTAAGGGTTAGAGGCACATTTGGATGCTTGATTTGGGACGGCATAATTTTTGGCCCCAAAATCAAGAAATTCCTGACCGCGGAGTCAGGAAAACCTCCCGGGATGGGCTGGCCCGAATCAGGTCAAATTGAAAAACGAAGGCCGCCATGAGTTTCGGGGTTGAATTTAAGGGTTAGAGGCACCTTTGGATGCTTGATTTCGGACGGCATAATTTTTGGCCCCAAAATCAAGAAATTCCTGACCGCGGAAACAGGAAAACCTCCCGGGATGGGCCAGCCCGAATCAGTTCAAATTGAAAAACGAAGGCCGCCATGAGATTTGGGGTTGAATTTAAGGGTTAGAGGCACATTTGGATGCTTGATTTGGGACGGCATAATTTTTGGCCCGAAAATCAAGAAATTCCTGACCGCGGAGTCAGGAAAACCTCCCGGGATGGGCCGGACCGAATCAGGTCAAATTGAAAAACGAAGGCCGCCATGAGATTTGGGGTTGAATTTAAGGGTTAGAGGCACATTTGGATGCTTGATTTGGGACGGCATAATTTTTGGCCCCAAAATCAAGAAATTCCTGACCGCGGAGTCAGGAAAACCTCCCGGGATGGGCCGGCCCGAATCAGGTCAAATTGAAAAACGAAGGCCGCCATGAGTTTCGGGGTTGAATTTAAGGGTTAGAGGCACCTTTGGATGCTTGATTTGGGACGGCATAATTTTTGGCCCCAAAATCAAGAAATTCCTGACCGCGGAGTCAGGAAAACCTCAGGGATGGGCCGGCCCGAATCAGGTCAAATTGAAAAACGAAGGCCGCCATGAGATTTGGGGTTGAATTTAAGGGTTAGAGGCACCTTTGGATGCTTGATTTGGGACGGCATAATTTTTGGCCCAAAAATCAAGAAATTCCTGACCGCGGAGTAAGGAAAACCTCCCGGGATGGGCCGGCCAGAATCAGGTCAAATTGAAAAACGAAGGCCGCCATGAGTTTCGGGGTTGAATTTAAGGGTTAGAGGTACCTTTGGATGCTTGATTAGGGACGGCATAATTTTTGGCCCCAAAATCAAGAAATTCCTGACCGCGGAGTCAGGAAAACCACCCAGGATGGGCCGGCTCGAATCAGGTCAAATTGAAAAACGAAGGCCGCCATGAGATTCGGGGTTGAATTTAAGGGTTAGAGGCACCTTTGGATGCTTGATTTGGGACGGCATAATTTTTGGCCCAAAAATCAAGAAATTCCTCACCGCGGAGTCAGGAAATCCTCAGGGATGGGCCGGCCAGAATCAGGTCAAATTGAAAAACGAAGGCCGCCATGAGATTCGGGGTTGAATTTAAGGGTTAGAGGCACCTTTGGATGCTTGATTTGGGACGGCATAATTTTTGGCCCAAAAATCAAGAAATTCCTCACCGCGGAGTCAGGAAATCCTCAGGGATGGGCCGGCCAGAATCAGGTCAAATTGAAAAACGAAGGCCGCCATGAGTTTTGGGGTTGAATTTAAGGGTTAGAGGCACCTTTGGATGCTTGATTTGGGACGGCATAATTTTTGGCCCAAAAATCAAGAAATTCCTGACCGCGCAGTCAGGAAAACCTCCTGGGGTGGGCCGTACCGAATCAGGTCAAATTGAAAAACAAAGGCCGCGAAGAGATTCGGGGTTGAATTTAAGGGTTAGAGGCACCTTTGGATGCTTGATATGGGACGGCATAATTTTTGGCCCAAAAATCAAGAAATTCCTGACCGCGCAGTCAGGAAAACCTCCTGGGATGGGCCGGACCGAATCAGGTCAAATTGAAAAACGAAGGCCGCCATGAGATTCGGGGTTGAATTTAAGGGTTAGAGGCACCTTTGGATGCTTGATTTGGGACGGCATAATTTTTGGCCCCAAAATCAAGAAATTCCTGACCGCGGAGTCAGGAAAACCACCCAGGATGGGCCGGACCGAATCAGATCAAATTGAAAAACAAAGGCCGCCATGAGATTCAGAGTTGAATTTAAGGGTTAGAGGCACCTTTGGATGCTTGATTTCGGACGGCATAATTTTTGGCCCCAAAATCAAGAAATTCCTGACCTTGGAGTCAGGAAAACCTCCCGGGATGGGCCGGCCCGAATCAGGTCAAATTGAAAAACGAAGGCCGCCATGAGTTTTGGGGTTGAATTTAAGGGTTAGAGGCACATTTGGATGCTTGATTTGGGACGGCATAATTTTTGGCCCCAAAATCAAGAAATTCCTGACCGCGGAGTCAGGAAAACCTCCCGGGATGGGCTGGCCCGAATCAGGTCAAATTGAAAAACGAAGGCCGCCATGAGTTTCGGGGTTGAATTTAAGGGTTAGAGGCACCTTTGGATGCTTGATTTCGGACGGCATAATTTTTGGCCCCAAAATCAAGAAATTCCTGACCGCGGAAACAGGAAAACCTCCCGGGATGGGCCGGCCCGAATCAGTTCAAATTGAAAAACGAAGGCCGCCATGAGATTTGGGGTTGAATTTAAGGGTTAGAGGCACATTTGGATGCTTGATTTGGGACGGCATAATTTTTGGCCCGAAAATCAAGAAATTCCTGACCGCGGAGTCAGGAAAACCTCCCGGGATGGGCCGGCCCGAATCAGGTCAAATTGAAAAACGAAGGCCGCCATGAGATTTGGGGTTGAATTTAAGGGTTAGAGGCACATTTGGATGCTTGATTTGGGACGGCATAATTTTTGGCCCCAAAATCAAGAAATTCCTGACCGCGGAGTCAGGAAAACCTCCCGGGATGGGCCGGCCCGAATCAGGTCAAATTGAAAAACGAAGGCCGCCATGAGTTTCGGGGTTGAATTTAAGGGTTAGAGGCACCTTTGGATGCTTGATTTGGGACGGCATAATTTTTGGCCCCAAAATCAAGAAATTCCTGACCGCGGAGTCAGGAAAACCTCAGGGATGGGCCGGCCCGAATCAGGTCAAATTGAAAAACGAAGGCCGCCATGAGATTTGGGGTTGAATTTAAGGGTTAGAGGCACCTTTGGATGCTTGATTTGGGACGGCATAATTTTTGGCCCAAAAATCAAGAAATTCCTGACCGCGGAGTAAGGAAAACCTCCCGGGATGGGCCGGCCCGAATCAGGTCAAATTGAAAAACGAAGGCCGCCATGAGTTTCGGGGTTGAATTTAAGGGTTAGAGGTACCTTTGGATGCTTGATTAGGGACGGCATAATTTTTGGCCCCAAAATCAAGAAATTCCTGACCGCGGAGTCAGTTAAACCACCCAGGATGGGCCGGCTCGAATCAGGTCAAATTGAAAAACGAAGGCCGCCATGAGATTCGGGGTTGAATTTAAGGGTTAGAGGCACCTTTGGATGCTTGATTTGGGACGGCATAATTTTTGGCCCAAAAATCAAGAAATTCCTCACCGCGGAGTCAGGAAATCCTCAGGGATGGGCCGGCCAGAATCAGGTCAAATTGAAAAACGAAGGCTGCCATGAGATTTGGGGTCGAATTTAAGGGTTAGAGGCACCTTTGGATGCTTGATTTGGGACGGCATAATTTTTGGACCAAAAATCAAGAAATTCCTGACCGCGGAGTCAGGAAAACCACCCAGGATGGGACGGACTGAATCAGATCAAATTGAAAAACGAAGGCCGCCATGAGATTCGGGGTTGAATTTAAGTGTTAGAGGCACCTTTGGATGCTTGATTTGGGACGGCATAATTTTTGGCCCCAAAATCAAGAAATTCCTGACCGCGGAGTCAGGAAAACCACCCAGGATGGGCCGGACCGAATCAGGTCAAATTGAAAAACGAAGGCCGCCATGAGATTCGGGGTTGAATTTAAGGGTTAGAGGCACCTTTGGATGCTTGATTTGGGACGGCATAATTTTTGGCCCAAAAATCAAGAAATTCCTCACCGCGGAGTCAGGAAATCCTCAGGGATGGGCCGGCCAGAATCAGTTCAAATTGAAAAACGAAGGCCGCCATGAGATTCGGGGTTGAATTTAAGGGTTAGAGGCACCTTTGGATGCTTGATTTGGGACGGCATAATTTTTGGCCCCAAAATCAAGAAATTCCTGACCACGGAGTCAGGAAAACCTCAGGGATGGGCCGGCCCGAATCAGGTCAAATTGAAAAACGAAGGCCGCCATTAGTTTCGGGGTTGAATTTAAGGGTTAGAGGCACCTTTGGATGCTTGATTTCGGACGGCATAATTTTTGGCCCCAAAATCAAGAAATTCCTGACCGCGGAGTCAGGAAACCTCAGGGATGGGCCGGCCCGAATCAGGTCAAATTGAAAAACGAAGGCCGCCATGAGATTCGGGGTTGAATTTAAGGGTTAGAGGCACCTTTGGATGCTTGATTTGGGACGGCATAATTTTTGGCCCAAAAATCAAGAAATTCCTGACCGCGCAGTCAGGAAAACCTCCTGGGGTGGGCCGGACCGAATCTGGTCAAATTGAAAAACGAAGGCCGCCATGAGATTCGGGGTTGAATTTAAGGGTTAGAGGCACCTTTGGATGCTTGATTTGGGACGGCATAATTTTTGGCCCCAAAATCAAGAAATTCCTGACCGCGGAGTCAGGAAAACCACCCAGGATGGGCCGGACCGAATCAGGTCAAATTGAAAAACGAAGGCCGCCATGAGATTCGGGGTTGAATTTAAGAGTTAGAGGCACCTTTGGATGCTTGATTTGGGAGGGCATAATTTTTGGCCCCAAAATCAAGAAATTCCTGACCGCGGAGTCAGGAAAACCTCCCGGGATGGGCCGGCCCGAATCAGGTCAAATTGAAAAACGAAGGCCGCCATGAGTTTCAGGGTTGAATTTAAGGGTTAGAGGCACCTTTGGATGCTTGATTTGGGACGGCATAATTTTTGGCCCAAAAATCAAGAAATTCCTGACCGCGGAGTCAGGAAAACCACCCAGGATGGGCCGGACCGAATCAGGTCAAATTGAAAAATGAAGGCCGCCATGAGATTCTGGGTTGAATTTAATGGTTAGAGGCACCTTTGGATGCTTGATTTGGGACGGCATAATTTTTGGCCCAAAAATCAAGAAATTCCTGACCGCGCAGTCAGGAAAACCTCCTGGGGTGGGCCGGATCGAATCTGGTCAAATTGAAAAACGAAGGCCGCCATGAGATTCGGGGTTGAATTTAAGAGTTAGAGGCACCTTTGGATGCTTGATTTGGGACGGCATAATTTTTGGCCCAAAAATCAAGAAATTCCTGACCGCGCAGTCAGGAAAACCACCCAGGATGGGCCGGACCGAATCAGGTCAAATTGAAAAACGAAGGCCGCCATGAGATTCGGGGTTGAATTTAAGAGTTAGAGGCACCTTTGGATGCTTGATTTGGGAGGGCATAATTTTTGGCCCAAAAATCAAGAAATTCCTGACCGCGGAGTCAGGAAAACCTCCCGGGATGGGCCGGCCCGAATCAGGTCAAATTGAAAAACGAAGGCCGCCATGAGTTTCAGGGTTGAATTTAAGGGTTAGAGGCACCTTTGGATGCTTGATTTGGGACGGCATAATTTTTGGCCCAAAAATCAAGAAATTCCTGACCGCGGAGTCAGGAAAACCACCCAGGATGGGCCGGACCGAATCAGGTCAAATTGAAAAACGAAGGCCGCCATGAGATTCGGGGTTGAATTTAAGTGTTAGAGGCACCTTTGGATGCTTGATTTGGGACGGCATAATTTTTGGCCCCAAAATCAAGAAATTCCTCACCGCGGAGTCAGGAAATCCTCAGGGATGGGCCGGCCAGAATCAGTTCAAATTGAAAAACGAAGGCCGCCATGAGATTCGGGGTTGAATTTAAGGGTTAGAGGCACCTTTGGATGCTTGATTTGGGACGGCATAATTTTTGGCCCCAAAATCAAGAAATTCCTGACCGCGGAGTCAGGAAAACCTCCTGGGGTGGGCCGGATCGAATCTGGTCAAATTGAAAAACGAAGGCCGCCATGAGATTCGGGGTTGAATTTAAGGGTTAGAGGCACCTTTGGATGCTTGATTTGGGACGGCATAATTTTTGGCCCCAAAATCAAGAAATTCCTGACCGCGGAGTCAGGAAAACCACCCAGGATGGGCCGGACCGAATCAGGTCAAATTGAAAAACGAAGGCCGCCATGAGATTCGGGGTTGAATTTAAGAGTTAGAGGCACCTTTGGATGCTTGATTTGGGAGGGCATAATTTTTGGCCCAAAAATCAAGAAATTCCTGACCGCGGAGTCAGGAAAACCTCCCGGGATGGGCCGGCCCGAATCAGGTCAAATTGAAAAACGAAGGCCGCCATGAGTTTCAGGGTTGAATTTAAGGGTTAGAGGCACCTTTGGATGCTTGATTTGGGACGGCATAATTTTTGGCCCAAAAATCAAGAAATTCCTGACCGCGCAGTCAGGAAAACCTCCTGGGGTGGGCCGGACCGAATCAGGTCAAATTGAAAAACAAAGGCCGCGAAGAGATTCGGGGTTGAATTTAAGGGTTAGAGGCACCTTTGGATGCTTGATATGGGACGGCATAATTTTTGGCCCAAAAATCAAGAAATTCCTGACCGCGCAGTCAGGAAAACCTCCTGGGGTGGGCCGGACCGAATCAGGTCAAATTGAAAAACGAAGGCCGCCATGAGATTCGGGGTTGAATTTAAGGGTTAGAGGCACCTTTGGATGCTTGATTTGGGACGGCATAATTTTTGGCCCCAAAATCAAGAAATTCCTGACCGCGGAGTCAGGAAAACCACCCAGGATGGGCCGGACCGAATCAGATCAAACTGAAAAACAAAGGCCGCCATGAGATTCAGGGTTGAATTTAAGGGTTAGAGGCACATTTGGATGCTTGATTTCGGACGGCATAATTTTTGGCCCCAAAATCAAGAAATTCCTGACCTTGGAGGCAGGAAAACCTCCCGGGATGGGCCGGCCCGAATCAGGTCAAATTGAAAAACGAAGGCCGCCATGAGTTTTGGGGTTGAATTTAAGGGTTAGAGGCACATTTGGATGCTTGATTTGGGACGGCATAATTTTTGGCCCCAAAATCAAGAAATTCCTGACCGCGGAGTCAGGAAACCTCAGGGATGGGCCGGCCCGAATCAGGTCAAATTGAAAAACGAAGGCCGCCATGAGATTCGGGGTTGAATTTAAGGGTTAGAGGCACCTTTGGATGCTTGATTTGGGACGGCATAATTTTTGGCCCAAAAATCAAGAAATTCCTGACCGCGCAGTCAGGAAAACCTCCTGGGGTGGGCCGGACCGAATCTGGTCAAATTGAAAAACGAAGGCCGCCATGAGATTCGGGGTTGAATTTAAGGGTTAGAGGCACCTTTGGATGCTTGATTTGGGACGGCATAATTTTTGGCCCCAAAATCAAGAAATTCCTGACCGCGGAGTCAGGAAAACCACCCAGGATGGGCCGGACCGAATCAGGTCAAATTGAAAAACGAAGGCCGCCATGAGATTCGGGGTTGAATTTAAGAGTTAGAGGCACCTTTGGATGCTTGATTTGGGAGGGCATAATTTTTGGCCCCAAAATCAAGAAATTCCTGACCGCGGAGTCAGGAAAACCTCCCGGGATGGGCCGGCCCGAATCAGGTCAAATTGAAAAACGAAGGCCGCCATGAGTTTCAGGGTTGAATTTAAGGGTTAGAGGCACCTTTGGATGCTTGATTTGGGACGGCATAATTTTTGGCCCAAAAATCAAGAAATTCCTGACCGCGGAGTCAGGAAAACCACCCAGGATGGGCCGGACCGAATCAGGTCAAATTGAAAAATGAAGGCCGCCATGAGATTCTGGGTTGAATTTAATGGTTAGAGGCACCTTTGGATGCTTGATTTGGGACGGCATAATTTTTGGCCCAAAAATCAAGAAATTCCTGACCGCGCAGTCAGGAAAACCTCCTGGGGTGGGCCGGATCGAATCTGGTCAAATTGAAAAACGAAGGCCGCCATGAGATTCGGGGTTGAATTTAAGAGTTAGAGGCACCTTTGGATGCTTGATTTGGGACGGCATAATTTTTGGCCCAAAAATCAAGAAATTCCTGACCGCGCAGTCAGGAAAACCACCCAGGATGGGCCGGACCGAATCAGGTCAAATTGAAAAACGAAGGCCGCCATGAGATTCGGGGTTGAATTTAAGAGTTAGAGGCACCTTTGGATGCTTGATTTGGGAGGGCATAATTTTTGGCCCAAAAATCAAGAAATTCCTGACCGCGGAGTCAGGAAAACCTCCCGGGATGGGCCGGCCCGAATCAGGTCAAATTGAAAAACGAAGGCCGCCATGAGTTTCAGGGTTGAATTTAAGGGTTAGAGGCACCTTTGGATGCTTGATTTGGGACGGCATAATTTTTGGCCCAAAAATCAAGAAATTCCTGACCGCGGAGTCAGGAAAACCACCCAGGATGGGCCGGACCGAATCAGGTCAAATTGAAAAACGAAGGCCGCCATGAGATTCGGGGTTGAATTTAAGTGTTAGAGGCACCTTTGGATGCTTGATTTGGGACGGCATAATTTTTGGCCCCAAAATCAAGAAATTCCTCACCGCGGAGTCAGGAAATCCTCAGGGATGGGCCGGCCAGAATCAGTTCAAATTGAAAAACGAAGGCCGCCATGAGATTCGGGGTTGAATTTAAGGGTTAGAGGCACCTTTGGATGCTTGATTTGGGACGGCATAATTTTTGGCCCCAAAATCAAGAAATTCCTGACCGCGGAGTCAGGAAAACCTCCTGGGGTGGGCCGGATCGAATCTGGTCAAATTGAAAAACGAAGGCCGCCATGAGATTCGGGGTTGAATTTAAGGGTTAGAGGCACCTTTGGATGCTTGATTTGGGACGGCATAATTTTTGGCCCCAAAATCAAGAAATTCCTGACCGCGGAGTCAGGAAAACCACCCAGGATGGGCCGGACCGAATCAGGTCAAATTGAAAAACGAAGGCCGCCATGAGATTCGGGGTTGAATTTAAGAGTTAGAGGCACCTTTGGATGCTTGATTTGGGAGGGCATAATTTTTGGCCCAAAAATCAAGAAATTCCTGACCGCGGAGTCAGGAAAACCTCCCGGGATGGGCCGGCCCGAATCAGGTCAAATTGAAAAACGAAGGCCGCCATGAGTTTCAGGGTTGAATTTAAGGGTTAGAGGCACCTTTGGATGCTTGATTTGGGACGGCATAATTTTTGGCCCAAAAATCAAGAAATTCCTGACCGCGCAGTCAGGAAAACCTCCTGGGGTGGGCCGGACCGAATCAGGTCAAATTGAAAAACAAAGGCCGCGAAGAGATTCGGGGTTGAATTTAAGGGTTAGAGGCACCTTTGGATGCTTGATATGGGACGGCATAATTTTTGGCCCAAAAATCAAGAAATTCCTGACCGCGCAGTCAGGAAAACCTCCTGGGGTGGGCCGGACCGAATCAGGTCAAATTGAAAAACGAAGGCCGCCATGAGATTCGGGGTTGAATTTAAGGGTTAGAGGCACCTTTGGATGCTTGATTTGGGACGGCATAATTTTTGGCCCCAAAATCAAGAAATTCCTGACCGCGGAGTCAGGAAAACCACCCAGGATGGGCCGGACCGAATCAGATCAAACTGAAAAACAAAGGCCGCCATGAGATTCAGGGTTGAATTTAAGGGTTAGAGGCACATTTGGATGCTTGATTTCGGACGGCATAATTTTTGGCCCCAAAATCAAGAAATTCCTGACCTTGGAGGCAGGAAAACCTCCCGGGATGGGCCGGCCCGAATCAGGTCAAATTGAAAAACGAAGGCCGCCATGAGTTTTGGGGTTGAATTTAAGGGTTAGAGGCACATTTGGATGCTTGATTTGGGACGGCATAATTTTTGGCCCCAAAATCAAGAAATTCCTGACCGCGGAGTCAGGAAAACCTCCCGGGATGGGCCGGCCAATATCAGGTCAAATTGAAAAACGAAGGCCGCCATGAGTTTCGGGGTTGAATTTAAGGGTTAGAGGCACCTTTGGATGCTTGATTTCGGACGGCATAATTTTTGGCCCCAAAATCAAGAAATTCCTGACCGCGGAGTCAGGAAAACCTCAGGGATGGGCCGGCCCGAATCAGTTCAAATTGAAAAACGAAGGCCGCCATGAGATTTGGGGTTGAATTTAAGGGTTAGAGGCACATTTGGATGCTTGATTTGGGACGGCATAATTTTTGGCCCGAAAATCAAGAAATTCCTGACCGCGGAGTCAGGAAAACCTCCCGGGATGGGCCGGCCCGAATCAGGTCAAATTGAAAAACGAAGGCCGCCATGAGATTTGGGGTTCAATTTAAGGGTTAGAGGCACATTTGGATGCTTGATTTGGGACGGCATAATTTTTGGCCCCAAAATCAAGAAATTCCTGACCGCGGAGTCAGGAAAACCTCCCGGGATGGGCCGGCCCGAATCAGGTCAAATTGAAAAACGAAGGCCGCCATGAGTTTCGGGGTTGAATTTAAGGGTTAGAGGCACCTTTGGATGCTTGATTTGGGACGGCATAATTTTTGGCCCCAAAATCAAGAAATTCCTGACCGCGGAGTCAGGAAAACCTCAGGGATGGGCCGGCCCGAATCAGGTCAAATTGAAAAACGAAGGCCGCCATGAGATTTGGGGTTGAATTTAAGGGTTAGAGGCACCTTTGGATGCTTGATTTGGGACGGCATAATTTTTGGCCCCAAAATCAAGAAATTCCTGACCGCGGAGTCAGGAAAACCTCCCGGGATGGGCCGGCCCGAATCAGGTCAAATTGAAAAACGAAGGCCGCCATGAGTTTCGGGGTTGAATTTAAGGGTTAGAGGCACCTTTGGATGCTTGATTTGGGACGGCATAATTTTTGGCCCAAAAATCAAGAAATTCCTGACCGCGGAGTAAGGAAAACCTCCCGGGATGGGCCGGCCAGAATCAGGTCAAATTGAAAAACGAAGGCCGCCATGAGTTTCGGGGTTGAATTTAAGGGTTAGAGGTACCTTTGGATGCTTGATTAGGGACGGCATAATTTTTGGCCCCAAAATCAAGAAATTCCTGACCGCGGAGTCAGGAAAACCACCCAGGATGGGCCGGCTCGAATCAGGTCAAATTGAAAAACGAAGGCCGCCATGAGATTCGGGGTTGAATTTAAGGGTTAGAGGCACCTTTGGATGCTTGATTTGGGACGGCATAATTTTTGGCCCAAAAATCAAGAAATTCCTCACCGCGGAGTCAGGAAATCCTCAGGGATGGGCCGGCCAGAATCAGGTCAAATTGAAAAACGAAGGCCGCCATGAGTTTTGGGGTTGAATTTAAGGGTTAGAGGCACCTTTGGATGCTTGATTTGGGACGGCATAATTTTTGGCCCAAAAATCAAGAAATTCCTGACCGCGCAGTCAGGAAAACCTCCTGGGGTGGGCCGGACCGAATCAGGTCAAATTGAAAAACAAAGGCCGCGAAGAGATTTGGGGTTGAATTTAAGGGTTAGAGGCACCTTTGGATGCTTGATATGGGACGGCATAATTTTTGGCCCAAAAATCAAGAAATTCCTGACCGCGCAGTCAGGAAAACCTCCTGGGGTGGGCCGGACCGAATCAGGTCAAATTGAAAAACGAAGGCCGCCATGAGATTCGGGGTTGAATTTAAGGGTTAGAGGCACCTTTGGATGCTTGATTTCGGACGGCATAATTTTTGGCCCCAAAATCAAGAAATTCCTGACCTTGGAGTCAGGAAAACCTCCCGGGATGGGCCGGCCCGAATCAGGTCAAATTGAAAAACGAAGGCCGCCATGAGTTTTGGAGTTGAATTTAAGGGTTAGAGGCACATTTGGATGCTTGATTTGGGACGGCATAATTTTTGGCCCCAAAATCAAGAAATTCCTGACCGCGGAGTCAGGAAAACCTCCCGGGATGGGCCGGCCCGAATCAGGTCAAATTGAAAAACGAAGGCCGCCATGAGTTTCGGGGTTGAATTTAAGGGTTAGAGGCACCTTTGGATGCTTGATTTCGGACGGCATAATTTTTGGCCCAAAAATCAAGAAATTCCTGACCGCGGAGTCAGGAAAACCTACCGGGATGGGCCGGCCAGAATCAGGTCAAATTGAAAAACGAAGGCCGCCATGAGATTCGGGGTTGAATTTAAGGGTTAGAGGCACCTTTGGATGCTTGATTTGGGACGGCATAATTTTTGGCCCCAAAATCAAGAAATTCCTGACCGCGGAGTCAGGAAAACCACCCAGGATGGGCCGGCTTGAATCAGGTCAAATTGAAAAACGAAGGCCGCCATGAGATTCGGGGTTGAATTTAAGGGTTAGAGGCACCTTTGGATGCTTGATTTGGGACGGCATAATTTTTGGCCCAAAAATCAAGAAATTCCTCACCGCGGAGTCAGGAAATCCTCAGGGATGGGCCGGCCAGAATCAGGTCAAATTGAAAAACGAAGGCCGCCATGAGATTCGGGGTTGAATTTAAGGGTTAGAGGCACCTTTGGATGCTTGATATGGGACGGCATAATTTTTGGCCCAAAAATCAAGAAATTCCTGACCGCGGAGTCAGGAAAACCTCCTGGGGTGGGCCGGACCGAATCAGGTCAAATTAAAAAACGAAGGCCGCCATGAGATTCGGGGTTGAATTTAAGGGTTAGAGGCACCTTTGGATGCTTGATTTGGGACGGCATAATTTTTGGCCCCAAAATCAAGAAATTTCTGACCGCGGAGTCAGGAAAACCTCCCGGGATGGGCCGGCCCGAATCAGGTCAAATTGAAAAACGAAGGCCGCCATGAGTTTCGGGGTTGAATTTAAGGGTTAGAGGCACCTTTGGATGCTTGATTTGGGACGGCATAATTTTTGGCCCCAAAATCAAGAAATTCCTGACCGCGGAGTCAGGAAAACCTCAGGGATGGGCCGGCCTGAATCAGGTCAAATTGAAAAACGAAGGCCGCCATGAGATTTGGGGTTGAATTTAAGGGTTAAAGGCACCTTTGGATGCTTGATTTGGGACGGCATAATTTTTGGCCCAAAAATCAAGAAATTCCTGACCGCGGAGTCAGGAAAACCTCCCGGGATGGGCCGGCCCGAATCAGGTCAAATTGAAAAACGAAGGCCGCCATGAGTTTCAGGGTTGAATTTAAGGGTTAGAGGCACCTTTGGATGCTTGATTTGGGACGGCATAATTTTTGGCCCCAAAATCAAGAAATTCCTGACCGCGGAGTCAGGAAAACCTCCCGGGATGGGCCGGCCCGAATCAGGTCAAATTGAAAAACGAAGGCCGCCATGAGTTTCGGGGTTGAATTTAAGGGTTAGAGGTACCTTTGGATGCTTGATTAGGGACGGCATAATTTTTGGCCCAAAAATCAAGAAATTCCTGACCGCGCAGTCAGGAAAACCTCCCGGGGTGGGCCGGACCGAATCAGGTCAAATTGAAAAACGAAGGCCGCCATGAGATTCAGGGTTGAATTTAAGGGTTAGAGGCACCTTTGGATGCTTGATTTGGGACGGCATAATTTTTGGCCCAAAAATCAAGAAATTCCTCACCGCGGAGTCAGGAAATCCTCAGGGATGGGCCGGCCAGAATCAGGTCAATTTGAAAAACGAAGGCCGCCATGAGTTAAGGGGTTGAATTTAAGGGTTAGAGGCACCTTTGGATGCTTGATTTGGGACGGCATAATTTTTGGCCCAAAAATCAAGAAATTCCTGACCGCGGAGTCAGGAAAACCTCAGGGATGGGCCGGCCTGAATCAGGTCAAATTGAAAAACGAAGGCCGCCATGAGATTTGGGGTTGAATTTAAGGGTTAGAGGCACCTTTGGATGCTTGATTTGGGACGGCATAATTTTTGGCCCCAAAATCAAGAAATTCCTGACCGCGGAGTCAGGAAAACCTCCCGGGATGGGCCGGCCCGAATCAGGTCAAATTGAAAAACGAAGGCCGCCATGAGTTTCAGGGTTGAATTTAAGGGTTAGAGGCACCTTTGGATGCTTTATTTGGGACGGCATAATTTTTGGCCCCAAAATCAAGAAATTCCTGACCGCGCAGTCAGGAAAACCTCCTGGGGTGGGCCGGACCGAATCAGGTCAAATTGAAAAACGAAGGCCGCCATGAGATTCGGGGTTGAATTTAAGGGTTAGAGGCACCTTTGGATGCTTGATTTGGGACGGCATAATTTTTGGCCCCAAAATCAAGAAATTCCTGACCGCGGAGTCAGGAAAACCACCCAGGATGGGCCGGACCGAATCAGATCAAATTGAAAAACAAAGGCCGCCATGAGATTCAGGGTTGAATTTAAGGGTTAGAGGCACATTTGGATGCTTGATTTCGGACGGCATAATTTTTGGCCCCAAAATCAAGAAATTCCTGACCTTGGAGTCAGGAAAACCTCCCGGGATGGGCCGGCCCGAATCAGGTCAAATTGAAAAACGAAGGCCGCCATGAGTTTTGGGGTTGAATTTAAGGGTTAGAGGCACATTTGGATGCTTGATTTGGGACGGCATAATTTTTGGCCCCAAAATCAAGAAATTCCTGACCACGGAGTCAGGAAAACCTCCCGGGATGGGCCGGCCCGAATCAGGTCAAATTGAAAAACGAAGGCCGCCATGAGTTTCGGGGTTGAATTTAAGGGTTAGAGGCACATTTGGATGCTTGATTTGGGACGGCATAATTTTTGGCCCCAAAATCAAGAAATTCCTGACCGCGGAGTCAGGAAAACCTCAGGGATGGGCCGGCCCGAATCAGGTCAAATTGAAAAACGAAGGCCGCCATGAGATTTGGGGTTGAATTTAAGGGTTAGAGGCACATTTGGTGCTTGATTTGGGACGGCATAATTTTTGGCCCCAAAATCAAGAAATTCCTGACCGCGGAGTCAGGAAAACCTCCCGGGATGGGCCGGCCCGAATCAGGTCAAATTGAAAAACGAAGGCCGCCATGAGTTTCGGGGTTGAATTTAAGGGTTAGAGGCACCTTTGGATGCTTGATTTGGGACGGCATAATTTTTGGCCCCAAAATCAAGAAATTCCTGACCGCGGAGTCAGGAAAACCTCCCGGGATGGGCCGGCCCGAATCAGGTCAAATTGAAAAACGAAGGCCGCCATGAGTTTCAGGGTTGAATTTAAGGGTTAGAGGCACCTTTGGATGCTTGATTTGGGACGGCATAATTTTTGGCCCCAAAATCAAGAAATTCCTGACCGCGCAGTCAGGAAAACCTCCTGGGGTGGGCCAGACCGAATCAGGTCAAATTGAAAAACGAAGGCCGCCATGAGATTCGGGGTTGAATTTAAGGGTTAGAGGCACCTTTGGATGCTTGATTTGGGACGGCATAATTTTTGGCCCCAAAATCAAGAAATTCCTGACCGCGGAGTCAGGAAAACCACCCAGGATGGGCCGGACCGAATCAGATCAAATTGAAAAACAAAGGCCGCCATGAGATTCAGGGTTGAATTTAAGGGTTAGAGGCACATTTGGATGCTTGATTTCGGACGGCATAATTTTTGGCCCCAAAATCAAGAAATTCCTGACCTTGGAGTCAGGAAAACCTCCCGGGATGGGCCGGCCCGAATCAGGTCAAATTGAAAAACGAAGGCCGCCATGAGTTTTGGGGTTGAATTTAAGGGTTAGAGGCACATTTGGATGCTTGATTTGGGACGGCATAATTTTTGGCCCCAAAATCAAGAAATTCCTGACCACGGAGTCAGGAAAACCTCCCGGGATGGGACTGCCCGAATCAGGTCAAATTGAATAACGAAGGCCGCCATGAGTTTCGGGGTTGAATTTAAGGGTTAGAGGCACCTTTGGATGCTTGATTTCGGAAGGCATAATTTTTGGCCCCAAAATCAAGAAATTCCTGACCGCGGAGTCAGGAAAACCTCAGGGATGGGCCGGCCCGAATCAGGTCAAATTGAAAAACGAAGGCCGCCATGAGATTTGGGGTTGAATTTAAGGGTTAGAGGCACATTTGGTGCTTGATTTGGGACGGCATAATTTTTGGCCCCAAAATCAAGAAATTCCTGACCGCGGAGTCAGGAAAACCTCCCGGGATGGGCCGGCCCGAATCAGGTCAAATTGAAAAACGAAGGCCGCCATGAGTTTCGGGGTTGAATTTAAGGGTTAGAGGTACCTTTGGATGCTTGATTAGGGACGGCATAATTTTTGGCCCCAAAATCAAGAAATTCCTGACCGCGGAGTCAGGAAAACCACCCAGGATGGGCCGGCTCGAATCAGGTCAAATTGAAAAACGAAGGCCGCTATGAGATTCGGGGTTGAATTTAAGGGTTAGAGGCACCTTTGGATGCTTGATTTGGGACGGCATAATTTTTGGCCCAAAAATCAAGAAATTCCTCACCGCGGAGTCAGGAAATCCTCAGGGATGGGCCGGCCAGAATCAGGTCAAATTGAAAAACGAAGGCCGCCATGAGATTCGGGGTTGAATTTAAGGGTTAGAGGCACCTTTGGATGCTTGATTTGGGACGGCATAATTTTTGGCCCAAAAATCAAGAAATTCCTGACCGCGCAGTCAGGAAAACCTCCTGGGGTGGGCCGGACCGAATCAGGTCAAATTGAAAAACGAAGGCCGCCATGAGATTCGGGGTTGAATTTAAGGGTTAGAGGCACCTTTGGATGCTTGATTTGGGACGGCATAATTTTTGGCACCAAAATCAAGAAATTCCTGACCGCGGAGTCAGGAAAACCTCCCGGGATGGGCCGGCCCGAATCAGGTCACATTGAAAAACGAAGGCCGCCATGAGTTTCGGGGTTGAATTTAAGGGTTAGAGGCACCTTTGGATGCTTGATTTCGGACGGCATAATTTTTGGCCCCAAAATCAAGAAATTCCTGACCTTGGAGTCAGGAAAACCTCAGGGATGGGCCGGCCTGAATCAGGTCAAATTGAAAAACGAAGGCCGCCATGAGATTTGGGGTTGAATTTAAGGGTTAGAGGCACCTTTGGATGCTTGATTTGGGACGGCATAATTTTTGGCCCCAAAATCAAGAAATTCCTGACCGCGGAGTCAGGAAAACCACCCAGGATGGGCCGGACCGAATCAGGTCAAATTGAAAAACGAAGGCCGCCATGAGATTCGGGGTTGAATTTAAGGGTTAGAGGCACCTTTGGATGCTTGATTTGGGACGGCATAATTTTTGGCCCCAAAATCAAGAAATTCCTGACCGCGGAGTCAGGAAAACCTCAGGGATGGGCCGGCCCGAATCAGGTCAAATTGAAAAACGAAGGCCGCCATGAGATTTGGGGTTGAATTTAAGGGTTAGAGGCACATTTGGATGCTTGATTTGGGACGGCATAATTTTTGGCCCCAAAATCAAGAAATTCCTGACCGCGGAGTCAGGAAAACCTCCCGGGATGGGCCGGCCCGAATCAGGTCAAATTGAAAAACGAAGGCCGCCATGAGTTTCGGGGTTGAATTTAAGGGTTAGAGGCACCTTTGGATGCTTGATTTCGGACGGCATAATTTTTGGCCCCAAAATCAAGAAATTCCTGACCGCGGAGTCAGGAAAACCTCAGGGATGGGCCGGCCCGAATCAGGTCAAATTGAAAAACGAAGGCCGCCATGAGATTTGGGGTTGAATTTAAGGGTTAGAGGCACCTTTGGATGCTTGATTTGGGACGGCATAATTTTTGGCCCCAAAATCAAGGAATTCCTGACCGCGGAGTCAGGAAAACCTCCCGGGATGGGCCGGCCCGAATCAGGTCAAATTGAAAAACGAAGGCCGCCATGAGTTTCGGGGTTGAATTTAAGGGTTAGAGGCACCTTTGGATGCTTGATTTGGGACGGCATAATTTTTGGCCCAAAAATCAAGAAATTCCTGACCGCGGAGTAAGGAAAACCTCCCAGGATGGGCCGGCCAGAATCAGGTCAAATTGAAAAACGAAGGCCGCCATGAGTTTCGGGGTTGAATTTAAGGGTTAGAGGTACCTTTGGATGCTTGATTTGGGACGGCATAATTTTTGGCCCCAAAATCAAGAAATTCCTGACCGCGGAGTCAGGAAAACAACCCAGGATGGGCCGGCTCGAATCAGGTCAAATTGAAAAACGAAGGCCGCCATGAGATTCGGGGTTGAATTTAAGGGTTAGAGGCACCTTTGGATGCTTGATTTGGGACGGCATAATTTTTGGCCCCAAAATCAAGAAATTCCTCACCGCGGAGTCAGGAAAACCTCCCAGGATGGGCCGAACCAAATCAGGTCAAATTAAGAAACGAAGGCCGCCATGAGATTTGGGGTTGAATTTAAGGGTTAGAGGCACCTTTGGATGCTTGATTTGGGACGGCATAATTTTTGGCCCCAAAATCAAGGAATTCCTGACCGCGGAGTCAGGAAAACCTCCCGGGATGGGCCGGCCCGAATCAGGTCAAATTGAAAAACGAAGGCCGCCATGAGTTTCGGGGTTGAATTTAAGGGTTAGAGGCACCTTTGGATGCTTGATTTGGGACGGCATAATTTTTGGCCCAAAAATCAAGAAATTCCTGACCGCGCAGTCAGGAAAACCTCCTGGGGTGGGCCGGACCGAATCAGGTCAAATTGAAAAACAAAGGCCGCGAAGAGATTCGGGGTTGAATTTAAGGGTTAGAGGCACCTTTGGATGCTTGATATGGGACGGCATAATTTTTGGCCCAAAAATCAAGAAATTCCTGACCGCGGAGTAAGGAAAACCTCCCGGGATGGGCCGGCCCGAATCAGGTCAAATTGAAAAACGAAGGCCGCCATGAGTTTCGGGGTTGAATTTAAGGGTTAGAGGCACCTTTGGATGCTTGATTTGGGACGGCATAATTTTTGGCCCCAAAATCAAGAAATTCCTGACCGCGGAGTAAGGAAAACCACCCAGGATGGGCCGGACCGAATCAGGTCAAATTGAAAAACGAAGGCCGCCATGAGATTCGGGGTTGAATTTAAGGGTTAGAGGCACCTTTGGATGCTTGATTTGGGACGGCATAATCTTTGGCCCAAAAATCAAGAAATTCCTGACCGCGGAGTCAGGAAAAGCTCCCAGGATGGGCCGGACGGAATCAGGTGAAATTGAAAAACAACGGCCGCCATGAGATTCGGGGTTGAATTAAAGAGTTAGAGGCACCTTTGGATACTTGATTTGGGACCGCATAATTTTTGGCCCAAAATTCAAGAAATTCCTGACCGAGGAGTCAGGAAAACCTCGCAGGATGGGCCGGACCGAATCAGGTCAAATTGAAAAACGAAGGCCGCCATGAGATTCGGGGTTGAATTTAAGGGTTAGAGGCACCTTTGGATGCTTGATTTGGGAAGGCATAATTTTTGGCCCAAAAATCAAGAAATTCCTGACCGCGGAGTCAGGAATACCTCCCAGGATGGGCCGGACCGAATCAGGTCAAATTGAAAAACGATGGCCGCCATGGGATTCGGGGTTGAATTTAAGGGTTAGAGGCACCTTTGGATGCTTGATTTGGGACGGCATAATTTTTGGACCAAAAATCATGAAATTCCGGACAGCGGAGTCAAGAAAACCTCCCGGGGTGGGCCGGACCGAATCAGGTCAAATTGAAAAATGAAGGCCGCCATGAGATTCGGGGTTGAATTTAAGGTTTAGAGGAACCTTTGGATGCTTGATTCTGGACGGCATAATATTTGTCCCCAATGTAAAGGAATTCCTGACCGCGGAGTCAGGAAAACCTCCCGGTGTGGGCCGGACCGAATCAGGTGAAATTGAAAAACGACGGCTGCCATGAGATTTGGGGTTGAATTTAAGGGTTAGAGGCACCTTTGGATGCTTGATTTGGGACGGCATTATTTTTGGCCCAAATATCAAGAAATTCCTGACCGCGGAGTCAGGAAAACCTCCCGGTGTGGGCCGGACTGAAACAGGTGAAATTGGAAAACGAAGGCCAGCATGAGATTTGGGGTTGAATTTAAGGGTTAGAGGCACCTTTGGATGCTTGATTTGGGACGGCATAATTTTTGGCCCCAAAATCAAGAAATTCCTGACCGCGGAGTCAGGAAAACCTCCCGGGATGGGACGGCCCGAATCAGGTCAAATTGAAAAACGAAGGTCGCCATGAGTTTCAGGGTTGAATTTAAGGGTTAGAGGCACCTTTGGATGCTTGATTTGGGACGGCATAATTTTTGGCCCAAAAATCAAGAAATTCCTGACCGCGGAGTCAGGAAAACCACCCAGGATGGGCCGGACCGAATCAGATCAAATTGAAAAACGAAGGCCGCCATGAGATTCGGGGTTGAATTTAAGTGTTAGAGGCACCTTTGGATGCTTGATTTGGGACGGCATAATTTTTGGCCCAAAAATCAAGAAATTCCTGACCGCGGAGTAAGGAAAACCTCCCAGGATGGGCCGGCCAGAATCAGGTCAAATTGAAAAACGAAGGCCGCCATGAGTTTCGGGGTTGAATTTAAGGGTTAGAGGCACCTTTGGATGCTTGATTTCGGACGGCATAATTTTTGGCCCCAAAATCAAGAAATTCCTGACCGCGGAGTCAGGAAAACCTCAGGGATGGGCCGGCCCGAATCAGGTCAAATTGAAAAACGAAGGCCGCCATGAGATTTGGGGTTGAATTTAAGGGTTAGAGGCACCTTTGGATGCTTGATTTGGGACGGCATAATTTTTGGCCCCAAAATCAAGAAATTCCTGACCGCGGAGTCAGGAAAACCTCCCGGGATGGGCCGGCCCGAATCAGGTCAAATTGAAAAACGAAGGCCGCCATGAGTTTCGGGGTTGAATTTAAGGGTTAGAGGCACCTTTGGATGCTTGATTTGGGACGGCATAATTTTTGGCCCAAAAATCAAGAAATTCCTGACCGCGGAGTAAGGAAAACCTCCCAGGATGGGCCGGCCAGAATCAGGTCAAATTGAAAAACGAAGGCCGCCATGAGTTTCGGGGTTGAATTTAAGGGTTAGAGGTACCTTTGGATGCTTGATTTGGGACGGCATAATTTTTGGCCCCAAAATCAAGAAATTCCTGACCGCGGAGTCAGGAAAACCACCCAGGATGGGCCGGCTCGAATCAGGTCAAATTGAAAAACGAAGGCCGCCATGAGATTCGGGGTTGAATTTAAGGGTTAGAGGCACCTTTGGATGCTTGATTTGGGACGGCATAATTTTTGGCCCAAAAATCAAGAAATTCCTCACCGCGGAGTCAGGAAATCCTCAGGGATGGGCCGGCCAGAATCAGGTCAAATTGAAAAACGAAGGCCGCCATGAGATTCAGGGTTGAATTTAAGGGTTAGAGGCACCTTTGGATGCTTGATTTGGGACGGCATAATTTTTGGCCCCAAAATCAAGAAATTCCTGACCGCGGAGTCAGGAAAACCTCCCGGGATGGGCCGGCCCGAATCAGGTCAAATTGAAAAACGAAGGCCGCCATGAGTTTCGGGGTTGAATTTAAGGGTTAGAGGCACCTTTGGATGCTTGATTTGGGACGGCATAATTTTTGGCCCAAAAATCAAGAAATTCCTGACCGCGCAGTCAGGAAAACCTCCTGGGGTGGGCCGGACCGAATCAGGTCAAATTGAAAAACAAAGGCCGCGAAGAGATTCGGGGTTGAATTTAAGGGTTAGAGGCACCTTTGGATGCTTGATTTGGGACGGCATAATTTTTGGCCCCAAAATCAAGAAATTCCTGACCGCGGAGTAAGGAAAACCACCCAGGATGGGCCGGACCGAATCAGGTCAAATTGAAAAACGAAGGCCGCCATGAGATTCGGGGTTGAATTTAAGGGTTAGAGGCACCTTTGGATGCTTGATTTGGGACGGCATAATCTTTGGCCCAAAAATCAAGAAATTCCTGACCGCGGAGTCAGGAAAACCTCCCAGGATGGGCCGGACGGAATCAGGTGAAATTGAAAAACAACGGCCGCCATGAGATTCGGGGTTGAATTAAAGAGTTAGAGGCACCTTTGGATACTTGATTTGGGACCGCATAATTTTTGGCCCAAAATTCAAGAAATTCCTGACCGAGGAGTCAGGAAAACCTCGCAGGATGGGCCGGACCGAATCAGGTCAAATTGAAAAACGAAGGCCGCCATGAGATTCGGGGTTGAATTTAAGGGTTAGAGGCACCTTTGGATGCTTGATTTGGGAAGGCATAATTTTTGGCCCAAAAATCAAGAAATTCCTGACCGCGGAGTCAGGAAAACCACCCAGGATGGGCCGGACCGAATCAGGTCAAATTGAAAAACGATGGCCGCCATGGGATTCGGGGTTGAATTTAAGGGTTAGAGGCACCTTTGGATGCTTGATTTGGGACGGCATAATTTTTGGCCCAAAAATCAAGAAATTCCTGACCACAGAGTCAAGAAAACCTCCCGGGGTGGGCCGGACCGAATCAGGTCAAATTGAAAAATGAGGGCCGCCATGAGATTCGGGGTTGAATTTAAGGTTTAGAGGAACCTTTGGATGCTTGATTCTGGACGGCATAATATTTGTCCCCAATGTAAAGGAATTCCTGACCGCGGAGTCAGGAAAACCTCCCGGTGTGGGCCGGACTGAAACAGGTGAAATTGGAAAACGAAGGCCAGCATGAGATTTGGGGTTGAATTTAAGGGTTAGAGGCACCTTTGGATGCTTGATTTGGGACGGCATAATTTTTGGCCCCAAAATCAAGAAATTCCTGACCGCGGAGTCAGGAAAACCTCCCGGGATGGGACGGCCCGAATCAGGTCAAATTGAAAAACGAAGGCCGCCATGAGTTTCAGGGTTGAATTTAAGGGTTAGAGGCACCTTTGGATGCTTGATTTGGGACGGCATAATTTTTGGCCCAAAAATCAAGAAATTCCTGACCGCGGAGTCAGGAAAACCACCCAGGATGGGCCGGACCGAATCAGATCAAATTGAAAAACGAAGGCCGCCATGAGATTCGGGGTTGAATTTAAGTGTTAGAGGCACCTTTGGATGCTTGATTTCGGACGGCATAATTTTTGGCCCCAAAATCAAGAAATTCCTGACCGCGGAGTCAGGAAAACCTCAGGGATGGGCCGGCCCGAATCAGGTCAAATTGAAAAACGAAGGCCGCCATGAGATTTGGGGTTGAATTTAAGGGTTAGAGGCACCTTTGGATGCTTGATTTGGGACGGCATAATTTTTGGCCCCAAAATCAAGAAATTCCTGACCGCGGAGTCAGGAAAACCTCCCGGGATGGGCCGGCCCGAATCAGGTCAAATTGAAAAACGAAGGCCGCCATGAGTTTCGGGGTTGAATTTAAGGGTTAGAGGCACCTTTGGATGCTTGATTTGGGACGGCATAATTTTTGGCCCCAAAATCAAGAAATTCCTGACCGCGGAGTAAGGAAAACCACCCAGGATGGGCCGGACCGAATCAGGTCAAATTGAAAAACGAAGGCCGCCATGAGATTCGGGGTTGAATTTAAGGGTTAGAGGCACCTTTGGATGCTTGATTTGGGACGGCATAATCTTTGGCCCAAAAATCAAGAAATTCCTGACCGCGGAGTCAGGAAAACCTCCCAGGATGGGCCGGACGGAATCAGGTGAAATTGAAAAACAACGGCCGCCATGAGATTCGGGGTTGAATTAAAGAGTTAGAGGCACCTTTGGATACTTGATTTGGGACCGCATAATTTTTGGCCCAAAATTCAAGAAATTCCTGACCGAGGAGTCAGGAAAACCTCGCAGGATGGGCCGGACCGAATCAGGTCAAATTGAAAAACGAAGGCCGCCATGAGATTCGGGGTTGAATTTAAGGGTTAGAGGCACCTTTGGATGCTTGATTTGGGAAGGCATAATTTTTGGCCCAAAAATCAAGAAATTCCTGACCGCGGAGTCAGGAATACCTCCCAGGATGGGCCGGACCGAATCAGGTCAAATTGAAAAACGATGGCCGCCATGGGATTCGGGGTTGAATTTAAGGGTTAGAGGCACCTTTGGATGCTTGATTTGGGACGGCATAATTTTTGGACCAAAAATCATGAAATTCCGGACAGCGGAGTCAAGAAAACCTCCCGGGGTGGGCCGGACCGAATCAGGTCAAATTGAAAAATGAGGGCCGCCATGAGATTCGGGGTTGAATTTAAGGTTTAGAGGAACCTTTGGATGCTTGATTCTGGACGGCATAATATTTGTCCCCAATGTAAAGGAATTCCTGACCGCGGAGTCAGGAAAACCTCCCGGTGTGGGCCGGACTGAAACAGGTGAAATTGGAAAACGAAGGCCAGCATGAGATTTGGGGTTGAATTTAAGGGTTAGAGGCACCTTTGGATGCTTGATTTGGGACGGCATAATTTTTGGCCCCAAAATCAAGAAATTCCTGACCGCGGAGTCAGGAAAACCTCCCGGGATGGGACGGCCCGAATCAGGTCAAATTGAAAAACGAAGGCCGCCATGAGTTTCAGGGTTGAATTTAAGGGTTAGAGGCACCTTTGGATGCTTGATTTGGGACGGCATAATTTTTGGCCCAAAAATCAAGAAATTCCTGACCGCGGAGTCAGGAAAACCACCCAGGATGGGCCGGACCGAATCAGATCAAATTGAAAAACGAAGGCCGCCATGAGATTCGGGGTTGAATTTAAGTGTTAGAGGCACCTTTGGATGCTTGATTTGGGACGGCATAATTTTTGGCCCCAAAATCAAGAAATTCCTGACCGCGGAGTCAGGAAAACCACCCAGGATGGGCCGGACCGAATCAGGTCAAATTGAAAAACGAAGGCCGCCATGAGATTCGGGGTTGAATTTAAGGGTTAGAGGCACCTTTGGATGCTTGATTTGGGACGGCATAATTTTTGGCCCAAAAATCAAGAAATTCCTGACCGCGCAGTCAGGAAAACCTCCTGGGGTGGGCCGGACCGAATCAGGTCAAATTGAAAAACGAAGGCCGCCATGAGATTCGGGGTTGAATTTAAGGGTTAGAGGCACCTTTGGATGCTTGATTTCGGACGGCATAATTTTTGGCCCCAAAATCAAGAAATTCCTGACCGCGGAGTCAGGAAAACCTCAGGGATGGGCCGGCCCGAATCAGGTCAAATTGAAAAACGAAGGCCGCCATGAGATTTGGGGTTGAATTTAAGGGTTAGAGGCACCTTTGGATGCTTGATTTGGGACGGCATAATTTTTGGCCCCAAAATCAAGAAATTCCTGACCGCGGAGTCAGGAAAACCTCCCGGGATGGGCCGGCCCGAATCAGGTCAAATTGAAAAACGAAGGCCGCCATGAGTTTCGGGGTTGAATTTAAGGGTTAGAGGCACCTTTGGATGCTTGATTTGGGACGGCATAATTTTTGGCCCAAAAATCAAGAAATTCCTGACCGCGGAGTAAGGAAAACCTCCCAGGATGGGCCGGCCAGAATCAGGTCAAATTGAAAAACGAAGGCCGCCATGAGTTTCGGGGTTGAATTTAAGGGTTAGAGGTACCTTTGGATGCTTGATTTGGGACGGCATAATTTTTGGCCCCAAAATCAAGAAATTCCTGACCGCGGAGTCAGGAAAACCACCCAGGATGGGCCGGCTCGAATCAGGTCAAATTGAAAAACGAAGGCCGCCATGAGATTCGGGGTTGAATTTAAGGGTTAGAGGCACCTTTGGATGCTTGATTTGGGACGGCATAATTTTTGGCCCAAAAATCAAGAAATTCCTCACCGCGGAGTCAGGAAATCCTCAGGGATGGGCCGGCCAGAATCAGGTCAAATTGAAAAACGAAGGCCGCCATGAGATTCAGGGTTGAATTTAAGGGTTAGAGGCACCTTTGGATGCTTGATTTGGGACGGCATAATTTTTGGCCCCAAAATCAAGAAATTCCTGACCGCGGAGTCAGGAAAACCTCCCGGGATGGGCCGGCCCGAATCAGGTCAAATTGAAAAACGAAGGCCGCCATGAGTTTCGGGGTTGAATTTAAGGGTTAGAGGCACCTTTGGATGCTTGATTTGGGACGGCATAATTTTTGGCCCAAATATCAAGAAATTCCTGACCGCGCAGTCAGGAAAACCTCCTGGGGTGGGCCGGACCGAATCAGGTCAAATTGAAAAACAAAGGCCGCGAAGAGATTCGGGGTTGAATTTAAGGGTTAGAGGCACCTTTGGATGCTTGATTTGGGACGGCATAATTTTTGGCCCCAAAATCAAGAAATTCCTGACCGCGGAGTAAGGAAAACCACCCAGGATGGGCCGGACCGAATCAGGTCAAATTGAAAAACGAAGGCCGCCATGAGATTCGGGGTTGAATTTAAGGGTTAGAGGCACCTTTGGATGCTTGATTTGGGACGGCATAATCTTTGGCCCAAAAATCAAGAAATTCCTGACCGCGGAGTCAGGAAAACCTCCCAGGATGGGCCGGACGGAATCAGGTGAAATTGAAAAACAACGGCCGCCATGAGATTCGGGGTTGAATTAAAGAGTTAGAGGCACCTTTGGATACTTGATTTGGGACCGCATAATTTTTGGCCCAAAATTCAAGAAATTCCTGACCGAGGAGTCAGGAAAACCTCGCAGGATGGGCCGGACCGAATCAGGTCAAATTGAAAAACGAAGGCCGCCATGAGATTCGGGGTTGAATTTAAGGGTTAGAGGCACCTTTGGATGCTTGATTTGGGAAGGCATAATTTTTGGCCCAAAAATCAAGAAATTCCTGACCGCGGAGTCAGGAAAACCACCCAGGATGGGCCGGACCGAATCAGGTCAAATTGAAAAACGATGGCCGCCATGGGATTCGGGGTTGAATTTAAGGGTTAGAGGCACCTTTGGATGCTTGATTTGGGACGGCATAATTTTTGGCCCAAAAATCAAGAAATTCCTGACCACAGAGTCAAGAAAACCTCCCGGGGTGGGCCGGACCGAATCAGGTCAAATTGAAAAATGAGGGCCGCCATGAGATTCGGGGTTGAATTTAAGGTTTAGAGGAACCTTTGGATGCTTGATTCTGGACGGCATAATATTTGTCCCCAATGTAAAGGAATTCCTGACCGCGGAGTCAGGAAAACCTCCCGGTGTGGGCCGGACTGAAACAGGTGAAATTGGAAAACGAAGGCCAGCATGAGATTTGGGGTTGAATTTAAGGGTTAGAGGCACCTTTGGATGCTTGATTTGGGACGGCATAATTTTTGGCCCCAAAATCAAGAAATTCCTGACCGCGGAGTCAGGAAAACCTCCCGGGATGGGACGGCCCGAATCAGGTCAAATTGAAAAACGAAGGCCGCCATGAGTTTCAGGGTTGAATTTAAGGGTTAGAGGCACCTTTGGATGCTTGATTTGGGACGGCATAATTTTTGGCCCAAAAATCAAGAAATTCCTGACCGCGGAGTCAGGAAAACCACCCAGGATGGGCCGGACCGAATCAGATCAAATTGAAAAACGAAGGCCGCCATGAGATTCGGGGTTGAATTTAAGTGTTAGAGGCACCTTTGGATGCTTGATTTCGGACGGCATAATTTTTGGCCCCAAAATCAAGAAATTCCTGACCGCGGAGTCAGGAAAACCTCAGGGATGGGCCGGCCCGAATCAGGTCAAATTGAAAAACGAAGGCCGCCATGAGATTTGGGGTTGAATTTAAGGGTTAGAGGCACCTTTGGATGCTTGATTTGGGACGGCATAATTTTTGGCCCCAAAATCAAGAAATTCCTGACCGCGGAGTCAGGAAAACCTCCCGGGATGGGCCGGCCCGAATCAGGTCAAATTGAAAAACGAAGGCCGCCATGAGTTTCGGGGTTGAATTTAAGGGTTAGAGGCACCTTTGGATGCTTGATTTGGGACGGCATAATTTTTGGCCCCAAAATCAAGAAATTCCTGACCGCGGAGTAAGGAAAACCACCCAGGATGGGCCGGACCGAATCAGGTCAAATTGAAAAACGAAGGCCGCCATGAGATTCGGGGTTGAATTTAAGGGTTAGAGGCACCTTTGGATGCTTGATTTGGGACGGCATAATCTTTGGCCCAAAAATCAAGAAATTCCTGACCGCGGAGTCAGGAAAACCTCCCAGGATGGGCCGGACGGAATCAGGTGAAATTGAAAAACAACGGCCGCCATGAGATTCGGGGTTGAATTAAAGAGTTAGAGGCACCTTTGGATACTTGATTTGGGACCGCATAATTTTTGGCCCAAAATTCAAGAAGTTCCTGACCGAGGAGTCTGGAAAACCTCGCAGGATGGGCCGGACCGAATCAGGTCAAATTGAAAAACGAAGGCCGCCATGAGATTCGGGGTTGAATTTAAGGGTTAGAGGCACCTTTGGATGCTTGATTTGGGAAGGCATAATTTTTGGCCCAAAAATCAAGAAATTCCTGACCGCGGAGTCAGGAATACCTCCCAGGATGGGCCGGACCGAATCAGGTCAAATTGAAAAACGATGGCCGCCATGGGATTCGGGGTTGAATTTAAGGGTTAGAGGCACCTTTGGATGCTTGATTTGGGACGGCATAATTTTTGGACCAAAAATCATGAAATTCCGGACAGCGGAGTCAAGAAAACCTCCCGGGGTGGGCCGGACCGAATCAGGTCAAATTGAAAAATGAGGGCCGCCATGAGATTCGGGGTTGAATTTAAGGTTTAGAGGAACCTTTGGATGCTTGATTCTGGACGGCATAATATTTGTCCCCAATGTAAAGGAATTCCTGACCGCGGAGTCAGGAAAACCTCCCGGTGTGGGCCGGACTGAAACAGGTGAAATTGGAAAACGAAGGCCAGCATGAGATTTGGGGTTGAATTTAAGGGTTAGAGGCACCTTTGGATGCTTGATTTGGGACGGCATAATTTTTGGCCCCAAAATCAAGAAATTCCTGACCGCGGAGTCAGGAAAACCTCCCGGGATGGGACGGCCCGAATCAGGTCAAATTGAAAAACGAAGGCCGCCATGAGTTTCAGGGTTGAATTTAAGGGTTAGAGGCACCTTTGGATGCTTGATTTGGGACGGCATAATTTTTGGCCCAAAAATCAAGAAATTCCTGACCGCGGAGTCAGGAAAACCACCCAGGATGGGCCGGACCGAATCAGATCAAATTGAAAAACGAAGGCCGCCATGAGATTCGGGGTTGAATTTAAGTGTTAGAGGCACCTTTGGATGCTTGATTTGGGACGGCATAATTTTTGGCCCCAAAATCAAGAAATTCCTGACCGCGGAGTCAGGAAAACCACCCAGGATGGGCCGGACCGAATCAGGTCAAATTGAAAAACGAAGGCCGCCATGAGATTCGGGGTTGAATTTAAGGGTTAGAGGCACCTTTGGATGCTTGATTTGGGACGGCATAATTTTTGGCCCAAAAATCAAGAAATTCCTGACCGCGCAGTCAGGAAAACCTCCTGGGGTGGGCCGGACCGAATCAGGTCAAATTGAAAAACGAAGGCCGCCATGAGATTCGGGGTTGAATTTAAGGGTTAGAGGCACCTTTGGATGCTTGATTTGGGACGGCATAATTTTTGGCCCCAAAATCAAGAAATTCCTGACCACGGAGTCAGGAAAACCACCCAGGATGGGCCGGACCGAATCAGGTCAAATTGAAAAACGAAGGCCGCCATGAGATTCAGGGTTGAATTTAAGGGTTAGAGGCACCTTTGGATGCTTGATTTGGGACGGCATAATTTTTGGCCCAAAAATCAAGAAATTCCTGACCACGGAGTCAAGAAAACCTCCCGGGGTGGGCCGGACCGAATCAGGTCAAATTGAAAAACGAAGGCCGCCATGAGATTCGGGGTTGAATTTAAGGTTTAGAGGAACCTTTGGATGCTTGATTCTGGACGGCATAATATTTGTCCCCAATGTAAAGGAATTCCTGACCGCGGAGTCAGGAAAACCTCCCGGTGTGGGCCGGACCGAATCAGGTGAAATTGAAAAACGACGGCTGCCATGAGATTTGGGGTTGAATTTAAGGGTTAGTGGCACCTTTGGATGCTTGATTTGGGACGGCATTATTTTTGGCCCAAATATCAAGAAATTCCTGACCGCGGAGTCAGGAAAACCTCCCGGTGTGGGCCGGACTGAAACAGGTGAAATTGGAAAACGAAGGCCAGCATGAGATTTGGGGTTGAATTTAAGGGTTAGAGGCACCTTTGGATGCTTGATTTGGGACGGCATAATTTTTGGCCCCAAAATCAAGAAATTCCTGACCGCGGAGTCAGGAAAACCACCCAGGATGGGCCGGACCGAATCAGATCAAATTGAAAAACGAAGGCCGCCATGAGATTCGGGGTTGAATTTAAGTGTTAGAGGCACCTTTGGATGCTTGATTTGAGACGGCATAATTTTTGGACCAAAAATCATGAAATTCCGGACAGCGGAGTCAAGAAAACCTCCCGGGGTGGGCCGGACCGAATCAGGTCAAATTGAAAAATGAAGGCCGCCATGAGATTCGGGGTTGAATTTAAGGTTTAGAGGAACCTTTGGATGCTTGATTCTGGACGGCATAATATTTGTCCCCAATGTAAAGGAATTCCTGACCGCGGAGTCAGGAAAACCTCCCGGTGTGGGCCGGACTGAAACAGGTGAAATTGGAAAACGAAGGCCAGCATGAGATTTGGGGTTGAATTTAAGGGTTAGAGGCACCTTTGGATGCTTGATTTGGGAAAGCATAATTTTTGGCCCCAAAATCAAGAAATTCCTGACCGCGGAGTCAGGAAAACCTCCCGGGATGGGACGGCCCGAATCAGGTCAAATTGAAAAACGAAGGCCGCCATGAGTTTCAGGGTTGAATTTAAGGGTTAGAGGCACCTTTGGATGCTTGATTTCGGACGGCATAATTTTTGGCCCAAAAATCAAGAAATTCCTGACCGCGGAGTCAGGAAAACCACCCAGGATGGGCCGGACCGAATCAGATCAAATTGAAAAACGAAGGCCGCCATGAGATTCGGGGTTGAATTTAAGTGTTAGAGGCACCTTTGGATGCTTGATTTGGGACGGCATAATTTTTGGCCCCAAAATCAAGAAATTCCTGACCGCGTCAGGAAAACCACCCAGGATGGGCCGGACCGAATCAGGTCAAATTGAAAAACGAAGGCCGCCATGAGATTCGGGGTTGAATTTAAGGGTTAGAGGCACCTTTGGATGCTTGATTTGGGACGGCATAATTTTTGGCCCAAAAATCAAGAAATTCCTGACCGCGCAGTCAGGAAAACCTCCTGGGGTGGGCCGGACCGAATCAGGTCAAATTGAAAAACGAAGGCCGCCATGAGATTCGGGGTTGAATTTAAGGGTTAGAGGCACCTTTGGATGCTTGATTTGGGACGGCATAATTTTTGGCCCCAAAATCAAGAAATTCCTGACCACGGAGTCAGGAAAACCACCCAGGATGGGCCGGACCGAATCAGGTCAAATTGAAAAACGAAGGCCGCCATGAGATTCAGGGTTGAATTTAAGGGTTAGAGGCACCTTTGGATGCTTGATTTGGGACGGCATAATTTTTGGCCCAAAAATCAAGAAATTCCTGACCACGGAGTCAAGAAAACCTCCCGGGGTGGGCCGGACCGAATCAGGTCAAATTGAAAAACGAAGGCCGCCATGAGATTCGGGGTTGAATTTAAGGTTTAGAGGAACCTTTGGATGCTTGATTCTGGACGGCATAATATTTGTCCCCAATGTAAAGGAATTCCTGACCGCGGAGTCAGGAAAACCTCCCGGTGTGGGCCGGACTGAAACAGGTGAAATTGGAAAACGAAGGCCAGCATGAGATTTGGGGTTGAATTTAAGGGTTAGAGGCACCTTTGGATGCTTGATTTGGGACGGCATAATTTTTGGCCCCAAAATCAAGAAATTCCTGACCGCGGAGTCAGGAAAACCACCCAGGATGGGCCGGACCGAATCAGATCAAATTGAAAAACGAAGGCCGCCATGAGATTCGGGGTTGAATTTAAGTGTTAGAGGCACCTTTGGATGCTTGATTTGGGACGGCATAATTTTTGGCCCAAAAATCAAGAAATTCCTGACCGCGGAGTCAGGAAAACCACCCAGGATGGGCCGGCCCGAATCAGGTCAAATTGAAAAACGAAGGCCGCCATGAGATTCGGGGTTGAATTTAAGGGTTAGAGGCACCTTTGGATGCTTGATTTGGGACGGCATAATTTTTGGCCCCAAAATCAAGAAATTCCTGACCGCCGAGTCAGGAAAACCTCCCAGGATGGGCCGGACCGAGTCAGGTCAAATTAAAAAACGAAGGCCGCCATGAGATTCGGGGTTGAATTTAAGGGTTAGAGGCACCTTTGGAAGCTTGATATGGGACGGCATAATTTTTGGCCCCAAAATCAAGAAATTCCTGACCGCGGAGTAAGGAAAACCTCCCGGGATGGGCCGGCCCGAATCAGGTCAAATTGAAAAACGAAGGCCGCCATGAGTTTCGGGGTTGAATTTAAGGGTTAGAGGCACCTTTGGATGCTTGATTTGGACGGCATAATTTTTGGCCCCAAAATCAAGAAATTCCTGAGCGCGGAGTAAGGAAAACCTCCCGGGATGGGCTGGACCGAATCAGGTCAAATTGAAAAACAAAGGCCGCCAAGAGATTCGGGGTTGAATTTAAGGGTTAGAGGCACCTTTGGATGCTTGATTTGGGACGGCATAATCTTTGGCCCAAAAATCAAGAAATTCCTGACCGCGGAGTCAGGAAAATCTCCCGGGGTGGGCCGGACCGAATCAGGTGAAATTGGAAAACGAAGGCCAGCATGAGATTTGGGGTTGAATTTAAGGGTTAGAGGCACCTTTGGATGCTTGATTTGGGACGGCATAATTTTTGGCCCCAAAATCAAGAAATTCCTGACCGCGGAGTCAGGAAAACCTCCCGGGATGGGACGGCCCGAATCAGGTCAAATTGAAAAACGAAGGCCGCCATGAGTTTCAGGGTTGAATTTAAGGGTTAGAGGCACCTTTGGATGCTTGATTTGGGACGGCATAATTTTTGGCCCAAAAATCAAGAAATTCCTGACCGCGGAGTCAGGAAAACCACCCAGGATGGGCCGGACCGAATCAGATCAAATTGAAAAACGAAGGCCGCCATGAGATTCGGGGTTGAATTTAAGTGTTAGAGGCACCTTTGGATGCTTGATTTGGGACGGCATAATTTTTGGCCCAAAAATCAAGAAATTCCTGACCGCGGAGTCAGGAAAACCTCAGGGATGGGCCGGCCCGAATCAGGTCAAATTGAAAAACGAAGGCCGCCATGAGATTTGGGGTTGAATTTAAGGGTTAGAGGCACCTTTGGATGCTTGATTTGGGACGGCATAATTTTTGGCCCCAAAATCAAGAAATTCCTGACCGCGGAGTCAGGAAAACCTCCCGGGATGGGCCGGCCCGAATCAGGTCAAATTGAAAAACGAAGGCCGCCATGAGTTTCGGGGTTGAATTTAAGGGTTAGAGGCACCTTTGGATGCTTGATTTGGGACGGCATTATTTTTGGCCCAAATATCAAGAAATTCCTGACCGCGGAGTCAGGAAAACCTCCTGGGGTGGGCCGGACCGAATCAGGTCAAATTGAAAAACAAAGGCCGCGAAGAGATTCGGGGTTGAATTTAAGGGTTAGAGGCACCTTTGGATGCTTGATTTGGGACGGCATAATTTTTGGCCCCAAAATCAAGAAATTCCTGACCGCGGAGTAAGGAAAACCACCCAGGATGGGCCGGACCGAATCAGGTCAAATTGAAAAACGAAGGCCGCCATGAGATTCGGGGTTGAATTTAAGGGTTAGAGGCACCTTTGGATGCTTGATTTGGGACGGCATAATCTTTGGCCCAAAAATCAAGAAATTCCTGACCGCGGAGTCAGGAAAATCTCCCGGGGTGGGCCGGACCGAATCAGGTGAAATTGGAAAACGAAGGCCAGCATGAGATTTGGGGTTGAATTTAAGGGTTAGAGGCACCTTTGGATGCTTGATTTGGGACGGCATAATTTTTGGCCCCAAAATCACGAAATTCCTGACCGCGGAGTCAGGAAAACCTCCCGGGATGGGACGGCCCGAATCAGGTCAAATTGAAAAACGAAGGCCGCCATGAGTTTCAGGGTTGAATTTAAGGGTTAGAGGCACCTTTGGATGCTTGATTTGGGACGGCATAATTTTTGGCCCAAAAATCAAGAAATTCCTGACCGCGGAGTCAGGAAAACCACCCAGGATGGGCCGGACCGAATCAGATCAAATTGAAAAACGAAGGCCGCCATGAGATTCGGGGTTGAATTTAAGTGTTAGAGGCACCTTTGGATGCTTGATTTGGGACGGCATAATTTTTGGCCCAAAAATCAAGAAATTCCTGACCGCGGAGTCAGGAAAACCTCAGGGATGGGCCGGCCCGAATCAGGTCAAATTGAAAAACGAAGGCCGCCATGAGATTTGGGGTTGAATTTAAGGGTTAGAGGCACCTTTGGATGCTTGATTTGGGACGGCATAATTTTTGGCCCCAAAATCAAGAAATTCCTGACCGCGGAGTCAGGAAAACCTCCCGGGATGGGCCGGCCCGAATCAGGTCAAATTGAAAAACGAAGGCCGCCATGAGTTTTGGGGTTGAATTTAAGGGTTAGAGGCACCTTTGGATGCTTGATTTGGGACGGCATTATTTTTGGCCCAAATATCAAGAAATTCCTGACCGCGGAGTCAGGAAAACCTCCTGGGGTGGGCCGGACCGAATCAGGTCAAATTGAAAAACAAAGGCCGCGAAGAGATTCGGGGTTGAATTTAAGGGTTAGAGGCACCTTTGGATGCTTGATTTGGGACGGCATAATTTTTGGCCCCAAAATCAAGAAATTCCTGACCACGGAGTAAGGAAAACCACCCAGGATGGGCCGGACCGAATCAGGTCAAATTGAAAAACGAAGGCCGCCATGAGATTCGGGGTTGAATTTAAGGGTTAGAGGCACCTTTGGATGCTTGATTTGGGACGGCATAATCTTTGGCCCAAAAATCAAGAAATTCCTGACCGCGGAGTCAGGAAAACCTCCTAGGATGGGCCGGACGGAATCAGGTGAAATTGAAAAACAACGGCCGCCATGAGATTCGGGGTTGAATTAAAGAGTTAGAGGCACCTTTGGATACTTGATTTGGGACCGCATAATTTTTGGCCCAAAATTCAAGAAATTCCTGACCGAGGAGTCAGGAAAACCTCGCAGGATGGGCCGGACCGAATCAGGTCAAATTGAAAAACGAAGGCCGCCATGAGTTTCAGGGTTGAATTTAAGGGTTAGAGGCACCTTTGGATGCTTGATTCTGGACGGCATAATATTTGTCCCCAATGTAAAGGAATTCCTGACCGCGGAGTCAGGAAAACCTCCCGGTGTGGGCCGGACTGAAACAGGTGAAATTGGAAAACGAAGGCCAGCATGAGATTTGGGGTTGAATTTAAGGGTTAGAGGCACCTTTGGATGCTTGATTTGGGACGGCATAATTTTTGGCCCCAAAATCAAGAAATTCCTGACCGCGGAGTCAGGAAAACCTCCCGGGATGGGACGGCCCGAATCAGGTCAAATTGAAAAACGAAGGCCGCCATGAGTTTCAGGGTTGAATTTAAGGGTTAGAGGCACCTTTGGATGCTTGATTTGGGACGGCATAATTTTTGGCCCAAAAATCAAGAAATTCCTGACCGCGGAGTCAGGAAAACCACCCAGGATGGGCCGGACCGAATCAGATCAAATTGAAAAACGAAGGCCGCCATGAGATTCGGGGTTGAATTTAAGTGTTAGAGGCACCTTTGGATGCTTGATTTGGGACGGCATAATTTTTGGCCCCAAAATCAAGAAATTCCTGACCGCGGAGTCAGGAAAACCACCCAGGATGGGCCGGACCGAATCAGGTCAAATTGAAAAACGAAGGCCGCCATGAGATTCGGGGTTGAATTTAAGGGTTAGAGGCACCTTTGGATGCTTGATTTGGGACGGCATAATTTTTGGCCCAAAAATCAAGAAATTCCTGACCGCGCAGTCAGGAAAACCTCCTGGGGTGGGCCGGACCGAATCAGGTCAAATTGAAAAACGAAGGCCGCCATGAGATTCGGGGTTGAATTTAAGGGTTAGAGGCACCTTTGGATGCTTGATTTGGGACGGCATAATTTTTGGCCCCAAAATCAAGAAATTCCTGACCACGGAGTCAGGAAAACCACCCAGGATGGGCCGGACCGAATCAGGTCAAATTGAAAAACGAAGGCCGCCATGAGATTCAGGGTTGAATTTAAGGGTTAGAGGCACCTTTGGATGCTTGATTTGGGACGGCATAATTTTTGGCCCAAAAATCAAGAAATTCCTGACCACAGAGTCAAGAAAACCTCCCGGGGTGGGCCGGACCGAATCAGGTCAAATTGAAAAACGAAGGCCGCCATGAGATTCGGGGTTGAATTTAAGGTTTAGAGGAACCTTTGGATGCTTGATTCTGGACGGCATAATATTTGTCCCCAATGTAAAGGAATTCCTGACCGCGGAGTCAGGAAAACCTCCCGGTGTGGGCCGGACCGAATCAGGTGAAATTGAAAAACGACGGCTGCCATGAGATTTGGGGTTGAATTTAAGGGTTAGTGGCACCTTTGGATGCTTGATTTGGGACGGCATTATTTTTGGCCCAAATATCAAGAAATTCCTGACCGCGGAGTCAGGAAAACCTCCCGGTGTGGGCCGGACTGAAACAGGTGAAATTGGAAAACGAAGGCCAGCATGAGATTTGGGGTTGAATTTAAGGGTTAGAGGCACCTTTGGATGCTTGATTTGGGACGGCATAATTTTTGGCCCAAAAATCAAGAAATTCCTGACCGCGGAGTCAGGAAAACCACCCAGGATGGGCCGGACCGAATCAGATCAAATTGAAAAACGAAGGCCGCCATGAGATTCGGGGTTGAATTTAAGTGTTAGAGGCACCTTTGGATGCTTGATTTGGGACGGCATAATTTTTGGCCCAAAAATCAAGAAATTCCTGACCGCGGAGTCAGGAAAACCACCCAGGATGGGCCGGCCCGAATCAGGTCAAATTGAAAAACGAAGGCCGCCATGAGATTCGGGGTTGAATTTAAGGGTTAGAGGCACCTTTGGATGCTTGATTTGGGACGGCATAATTTTTGGCCCCAAAATCAAGAAATTCCTGACCGCCGAGTCAGGAAAACCTCCCAGGATGGGCCGGACCGAGTCAGGTCAAATTAAAAAACGAAGGCCGCCATGAGATTCGGGGTTGAATTTAAGGGTTAGAGGCACCTTTGGATGCTTGATATGGGACGGCATAATTTTTGGCCCCAAAATCAAGAAATTCCTGACCGCGGAGTAAGGAAAACCTCCCGGGATGGGCCGGCCCGAATCAGGTCAAATTGAAAAACGAAGGCCGCCATGAGTTTCGGGGTTGAATTTAAGGGTTAGAGGCACCTTTGGATGCTTGATTTGGACGGCATAATTTTTGGCCCCAAAATCAAGAAATTCCTGAGCGCGGAGTAAGGAAAACCTCCCGGGATGGGCTGGACCGAATCAGGTCAAATTGAAAAACAAAGGCCGCCAAGAGATTCGTGGTTGAATTTAAGGGTTAGAGGCACCTTTGGATGCTTGATTTGGGACGGCATAATCTTTGGCCCAAAAATCAAGAAATTCCTGACCGCGGAGTCAGGAAAATCTCCCGGGGTGGGCCGGACCGAATCAGGTGAAATTGGAAAACGAAGGCCAGCATGAGATTTGGGGTTGAATTTAAGGGTTAGAGGCACCTTTGGATGCTTGATTTGGGACGGCATAATTTTTGGCCCCAAAATCAAGAAATTCCTGACCGCGGAGTCAGGAAAACCTCCCGGGATGGGACGGCCCGAATCAGGTCAAATTGAAAAACGAAGGCCGCCATGAGTTTCAGGGTTGAATTTAAGGGTTAGAGGCACCTTTGGATGCTTGATTTGGGACGGCATAATTTTTGGCCCAAAAATCAAGAAATTCCTGACCGCGGAGTCAGGAAAACCACCCAGGATGGGCCGGACCGAATCAGATCAAATTGAAAAACGAAGGCCGCCATGAGATTCGGGGTTGAATTTAAGGGTTAGAGGCACCTTTGGATGCTTGATATGGGACGGCATAATTTTTGGCCCCAAAATCAAGAAATTCCTGACCGCGGAGTAAGGAAAACCTCCCGGGATGGGCCGGCCCGAATCAGGTCAAATTGAAAAACGAAGGCCGCCATGAGTTTCGGGGTTGAATTTAAGGGTTAGAGGCACCTTTGGATGCTTGATTTGGACGGCATAATTTTTGGCCCCAAAATCAAGAAATTCCTGAGCGCGGAGTAAGGAAAACCTCCCGGGATGGGCTGGACCGAATCAGGTCAAATTGAAAAACAAAGGCCGCCAAGAGATTCGTGGTTGAATTTAAGGGTTAGAGGCACCTTTGGATGCTTGATTTGGGACGGCATAATCTTTGGCCCAAAAATCAAGAAATTCCTGACCGCGGAGTCAGGAAAATCTCCCGGGGTGGGCCGGACCGAATCAGGTGAAATTGGAAAACGAAGGCCAGCATGAGATTTGGGGTTGAATTTAAGGGTTAGAGGCACCTTTGGATGCTTGATTTGGGACGGCATAATTTTTGGCCCCAAAATCAAGAAATTCCTGACCGCGGAGTCAGGAAAACCTCCCGGGATGGGACGGCCCGAATCAGGTCAAATTGAAAAACGAAGGCCGCCATGAGTTTCAGGGTTGAATTTAAGGGTTAGAGGCACCTTTGGATGCTTGATTTGGGACGGCATAATTTTTGGCCCAAAAATCAAGAAATTCCTGACCGCGGAGTCAGGAAAACCACCCAGGATGGGCCGGACCGAATCAGATCAAATTGAAAAACGAAGGCCGCCATGAGATTCGGGGTTGAATTTAAGTGTTAGAGGCACCTTTGGATGCTTGATTTGGGACGGCATAATTTTTGGCCCCAAAATCAAGAAATTCCTGACCGCGGAGTCAGGAAAACCTCCCAGGATGGGCCGGACCGAATCAGGTCAAATTAAAAAACGAAGGCCGCCATGAGTTTCGGGGTTGAATTTAAGGGTTAGAGGCACCTTTGGATGCTTGATTTCGGACGGCATAATTTTTGGCCCCAAAATCAAGAAATTCCTGACCGCGGAGTCAGGAAAACCTCAGGGATGGGCCGGCCCGAATCAGGTCAAATTGAAAAACGAAGGCCGCCATGAGATTTGGGGTTGAATTTAAGGGTTAGAGGCACCTTTGGATGCTTGATTTGGGACGGCATAATTTTTGGCCCCAAAATCAAGAAATTCCTGACCGCGGAGTCAGGAAAACCTCCCGGGATGGGCCGGCCCGAATCAGGTCAAATTGAAAAACGAAGGCCGCCATGAGTTTCGGGGTTGAATTTAAGGGTTAGAGGCACCTTTGGATGCTTGATTTGGGACGGCATAATTTTTGGCCCAAAAATCAAGAAATTCCTGACCGCGGAGTAAGGAAAACCTCCCAGGATGGGCCGGCCAGAATCAGGTCAAATTGAAAAACGAAGGCCGCCATGAGTTTCGGGGTTGAATTTAAGGGTTAGAGGTACCTTTGGATGCTTGATTTGGGACGGCATAATTTTTGGCCCCAAAATCAAGAAATTCCTGACCGCGGAGTCAGGAAAACCACCCAGGATGGGCCGGCTCGAATCAGGTCAAATTGAAAAACGAAGGCCGCCATGAGATTCGGGGTTGAATTTAAGGGTTAGAGGCACCTTTGGATGCTTGATTTGGGACGGCATAATTTTTGGCCCAAAAATCAAGAAATTCCTCACCGCGGAGTCAGGAAATCCTCAGGGATGGGCCGGCCAGAATCAGGTCAAATTGAAAAACGAAGGCCGCCATGAGTTTCGGGGTTGAATTTAAGGGTTAGAGGCACCTTTGGATGCTTGATTTGGGACGGCATAATTTTTGGCCCAAAAATCAAGAAATTCCTGACCGCGCAGTCAGGAAAACCTCCTGGGGTGGGCCGGACCGAATCAGGTCAAATTGAAAAACAAAGGCCGCGAAGAGATTCGGGGTTGAATTTAAGGGTTAGAGGCACCTTTGGATGCTTGATTTGGGACAGCATAATTTTTGGCCCCAAAATCAAGAAATTCCTGACCGCGGAGTAAGGAAAACCACCCAGGATGGGCCGGACCGAATCAGGTCAAATTGAAAAACGAAGGCCGCCATGAGATTCGGGGTTGAATTTAAGGGTTAGAGGCACCTTTGGATGCTTGATTTGGGACGGCATAATTTTTGGCCCCAAAATCAAGAAATTCCTGACCGCGGAGTCAGGAAAACCTCCCAGGATGGGCCGGACGGAATCAGGTGAAATTGAAAAACAACGGCCGCCATGAGATTCGGGGTTGAATTAAAGAGTTAGAGGCACCTTTGGATACTTGATTTGGGACCGCATAATTTTTGGCCCAAAATTCAAGAAATTCCTGACCGAGGAGTCAGGAAAACCTCGCAGGATGGGCCGGACCGAATCAGGTCAAATTGAAAAACGAAGGCCGCCATGAGATTCGGGGTTGAATTTAAGGGTTAGAGGCACCTTTGGATGCTTGATTTGGGAAGGCATAATTTTTGGCCCAAAAATCAAGAAATTCCTGACCGCGGAGTCAGGAATACCTCCCAGGATGGGCCGGACCGAATCAGGTCAAATTGAAAAACGATGGCCGCCATGGGATTCGGGGTTGAATTTAAGGGTTAGAGGCACCTTTGGATGCTTGATTTGGGACGGCATAATTTTTGGACCAAAAATCATGAAATTCCTGACCGCGGAGTCAGGAAAACCACCCAGGATGGGCCGGCTCGAATCAGGTCAAATTGAAAAACGAAGGCCGCCATGAGATTCGGGGTTGAATTTAAGGGTTAGAGGCACCTTTGGATGCTTGATTTGGGACGGCATAATTTTTGGCCCAAAAATCAAGAAATTCCTCACCGCGGAGTCAGGAAATCCTCAGGGATGGGCCGGCCAGAATCAGGTCAAATTGAAAAACGAAGGCCGCCATGAGTTTCGGGGTTGAATTTAAGGGTTAGAGGCACCTTTGGATGCTTGATTTGGGACGGCATAATTTTTGGCCCAAAAATCAAGAAATTCCTGACCGCGCAGTCAGGAAAACCTCCTGGGGTGGGCCGGACCGAATCAGGTCAAATTGAAAAACAAAGGCCGCGAAGAGATTCGGGGTTGAATTTAAGGGTTAGAGGCACCTTTGGATGCTTGATTTGGGACAGCATAATTTTTGGCCCCAAAATCAAGAAATTCCTGACCGCGGAGTAAGGAAAACCACCCAGGATGGGCCGGACCGAATCAGGTCAAATTGAAAAACGAAGGCCGCCATGAGATTCGGGGTTGAATTTAATGGTTAGAGGCACCTTTGGATGCTTGATTTGGGACGGCATAATTTTTGGCCCCAAAATCAAGAAATTCCTGACCGCGGAGTCAGGAAAACCTCCCAGGATGGGCCGGACGGAATCAGGTGAAATTGAAAAACAACGGCCGCCATGAGATTCGGGGTTGAATTAAAGAGTTAGAGGCACCTTTGGATACTTGATTTGGGACCGCATAATTTTTGGCCCAAAATTCAAGAAATTCCTGACCGAGGAGTCAGGAAAACCTCGCAGGATGGGCCGGACCGAATCAGGTCAAATTGAAAAACGAAGGCCGCCATGAGATTCGGGGTTGAATTTAAGGGTTAGAGGCACCTTTGGATGCTTGATTTGGGAAGGCATAATTTTTGGCCCAAAAATCAAGAAATTCCTGACCGCGGAGTCAGGAATACCTCCCAGGATGGGCCGGACCGAATCAGGTCAAATTGAAAAACGATGGCCGCCATGGGATTCGGGGTTGAATTTAAGGGTTAGAGGCACCTTTGGATGCTTGATTTGGGACGGCATAATTTTTGGACCAAAAATCATGAAATTCCGGACAGCGGAGTCAAGAAAACCTCCCGGGGTGGGCCGGACTGAATCAGGTCAAATTGAAAAATGAAGGCCGCCATGAGATTCGGGGTTGAATTTAAGGTTTAGAGGAACCTTTGGATGCTTGATTCTGGACGGCATAATATTTGTCCCCAATGTAAAGGAATTCCTGACCGCGGAGTCAGGAAAACCTCCCGGTGTGGGCCGGACTGAAACAGGTGAAATTGGAAAACGAAGGCCAGCATGAGATTTGGGGTTGAATTTAAGGGTTAGAGGCACCTTTGGATGCTTGATTTGGGACGGCATAATTTTTGGCCCCAAAATCAAGAAATTCCTGACCGCGGAGTCAGGAAAACCTCCCGGGATGGGACGGCCCGAATCAGGTCAAATTGAAAAACGAAGGCCGCCATGAGATTCGGGGTTGAATTTAAGGGTTAGAGGCACCTTTGGATGCTTGATTTGGGACGGCATAATTTTTGGCCCCAAAATCAAGAAATTCCTGACCACGGAGTCAGGAAAACCACCCAGGATGGGCCGGACCGAATCAGGTCAAATTGAAAAACGAAGGCCGCCATGAGATTCAGGGTTGAATTTAAGGGTTAGAGGCACCTTTGGATGCTTGATTTGGGACGGCATAATTTTTGGCCCAAAAATCAAGAAATTCCTGACCACGGAGTCAAGAAAACCTCCCGGGGTGGGCCGGACCGAATCAGGTCAAATTGAAAAACGAAGGCCGCCATGAGATTCGGGGTTGAATTTAAGGTTTAGAGGAACCTTTGGATGCTTGATTCTGGACGGCATAATATTTGTCCCCAATGTAAAGGAATTCCTGACCGCGGAGTCAGGAAAACCTCCCGGTGTGGGCCGGACCGAATCAGGTGAAATTGAAAAACGACGGCTGCCATGAGATTTGGGGTTGAATTTAAAAGTTAGTGGCACCTTTGGATGCTTGATTTGGGACGGCATTATTTTTGGCCCAAATATCAAGAAATTCCTGACCGCGGAGTCAGGAAAACCTCCCGGTGTGGGCCGGACTGAAACAGGTGAAATTGGAAAACGAAGGCCAGCATGAGATTTGGGGTTGAATTTAAGGGTTAGAGGCACCTTTGGATGCTTGATTTGGGACGGCATAATTTTTGGCCCCAAAATCAAGAAATTCCTGACCGCGGAGTCAGGAAAACCACCCAGGATGGGCCGGACCGAATCAGATCAAATTGAAAAACGAAGGCCGCCATGAGATTCGGGGTTGAATTTAAGTGTTAGAGGCACCTTTGGATGCTTGATTTGGGACGGCATAATTTTTGGCCCAAAAATCAAGAAATTCCTGACCGCGGAGTCAGGAAAACCACCCAGGATGGGCCGGACCGAATCAGGTCAAATTGAAAAACGAAGGCCGCCATGAGATTCGGGGTTGAATTTAAGGGTTAGAGGCACCTTTGGATGCTTGATTTGGAACGGCATAATTTTTGGCCCCAAAATCAAGAAATTCCTCACCGCCGAGTCAGGAAAACCTCCCAGGATGGGCCGGACCGAGTCAGGTCAAATTAAAAAACGAAGGCCGCCATGAGATTCGGGGTTGAATTTAAGGGTTAGAGGCACCTTTGGATGCTTGATATGGGACGGCATAATTTTTGGCCCCAAAATCATGAAATTCCTGACCGCGGAGTAAGGAAAACCTCCCGGGATGGGCCGGACCGAATCAGGTCAAATTGAAAAACGAAGGCCGCCATGAGTTTCGGGGTTGAATTTAAGGGTTAGAGGCACCTTTGGATGCTTGATTTGGACGGCATAATTTTTGGCCCCAAAATCAAGAAATTCCTGAGCGCGGAGTAAGGAAAACCTCCCGGGATGGGCTGGACCGAATCAGGTCAAATTGAAAAACAAAGGCCGCGAAGAGATTCGGGGTTGAATTTAAGGGTTAGAGGCAATTTTGGATGCTTGATTTGGGAGGGCATAATTTTTGGCCCAAAAATCAAGAAATTCCTGACCGCGGAGTCAGGAAAACCTCCCGGGATGGGCTGGACCGAATCAGGTCAAATTGAAAAACAAAGGCCGCCAAGAGATTCGGGGTTGAATTTAAGGGTTAGAGGCAATTTTGGATGCTTGATTTGGGACGGCATAATTTTTGGCCCAAAAATCAAGAAATTCCTGACCGCGGAGTCAGGAAAACCTCCCAGGATGGGCCGGACCGAATCAGGTGAAATTGAAAAACAACGGCCGCCATGAGATTCGGGGTTGAATTTAAGGGTTAGAGGCACCTTTGGATGCTTGATTTGGGACGGCATAATTTTTGGCCCAAAAATCAAGAAATTCCTGACCGCGGAGTCAGGAAAATCTCCCAGGATGGGCCGGACCGAATCAGTTCAAATTGAAAAACGAAGGCCGCCATGGGATTCGGGGTTGAATTTAAGGGTTAGAGGCACCTTTGGATGCTTGATTTGGGACGGCATAATCTTTGGCCCAAAAATCAAGAAATTCCTGACCGCGGAGTCAGGAAAACCTCCCAGGATGGGCCGGACTGAATCAGGTGAAATTGAAAAACAACGGCCGCCATGAGATTCGGGGTTGAATTTAAGAGTTAGAGGCACCTTTGGATACTTGATTTGGGACCGCATAATTTTTGGCCCAAAATTCAAGAAATTCCTGACCGCGGAGTCAGGAAAACCACCCAGGATGGGCCGGACCGAATCAGATCAAATTGAAAAACGAAGGCCGCCATGAGATTCGGGGTTGAATTTAAGTGTTAGAGGCACCTTTGGATGCTTGATTTGGGACGGCATAATTTTTGGACCAAAAATCATGAAATTCCGGACAGCGGAGTCAAGAAAACCTCCCGGGGTGGGCCGGACCGAATCAGGTCAAATTGAAAAATGAAGGCCGCCATGAGATTCGGGGTTGAATTTAAGGTTTAGAGGAACCTTTGGATGCTTGATTCTGGACGGCATAATATTTGTCCCCAATGTAAAGGAATTCCTGACCGCGGAGTCAGGAAAACCTCCCGGTGTGGGCCGGACCGAAACAGGTGAAATTGGAAAACGAAGGCCAGCATGAGATTTGGGGTTGAATTTAAGGGTTAGAGGCACCTTTGGATGCTTGATTTGGGACGGCATAATTTTTGGCCCCAAAATCAAGAAATTCCTGACCGCGGAGTCAGGAAAACCTCCCGGGATGGGACGGCCCGAATCAGGTCAAATTGAAAAACGAAGGCCGCCATGAGTTTCAGGGTTGAATTTAAGGGTTAGAGGCACCTTTGGATGCTTGATTTGGGACGGCATAATTTTTGGCCCAAAAATCAAGAAATTCCTGACCGCGGAGTCAGGAAAACCACCCAGGATGGGCCGGACCGAATCAGATCAAATTGAAAAACGAAGGCCGCCATGGGATTCGGGGTTGAATTTAAGGGTTAGAGGCACCTTTGGATGCTTGATTTGGGACGGCATAATCTTTGGCCCAAAAATCAAGAAATTCCTGACCGCGGAGTCAGGAAAACCTCCCAGGATGGGCCGGACTGAATCAGGTGAAATTGAAAAACAACGGCCGCCATGAGATTCGGGGTTGAATTTAAGAGTTAGAGGCACCTTTGGATACTTGATTTGGGACCGCATAATTTTTGGCCCAAAATTCAAGAAATTCCTGACCGCGGAGTCAGGAAAACCACCCAGGATGGGCCGGACCGAATCAGATCAAATTGAAAAACGAAGGCCGCCATGAGATTCGGGGTTGAATTTAAGTGTTAGAGGCACCTTTGGATGCTTGATTTGGGACGGCATAATTTTTGGACCAAAAATCATGAAATTCCGGACAGCGGAGTCAAGAAAACCTCCCGGGGTGGGCCGGACCGAATCAGGTCAAATTGAAAAATGAAGGCCGCCATGAGATTCGGGGTTGAATTTAAGGTTTAGAGGAACCTTTGGATGCTTGATTCTGGACGGCATAATATTTGTCCCCAATGTAAAGGAATTCCTGACCGCGGAGTCAGGAAAACCTCCCGGTGTGGGCCGGACTGAAACAGGTGAAATTGGAAAACGAAGGCCAGCATGAGATTTGGGGTTGAATTTAAGGGTTAGAGGCACCTTTGGATGCTTGATTTGGGACGGCATAATTTTTGGCCCCAAAATCAAGAAATTCCTGACCGCGGAGTCAGGAAAACCTCCCGGGATGGGACGGCCCGAATCAGGTCAAATTGAAAAACGAAGGCCGCCATGAGTTTCAGGGTTGAATTTAAGGGTTAGAGGCACCTTTGGATGCTTGATTTGGGACGGCATAATTTTTGGCCCAAAAATCAAGAAATTCCTGACCGCGCAGTCAGGAAAACCTCCTGGGGTGGGCCGGACCGAATCAGGTCAAATTGAAAAACGAAGGCCGCCATGAGATTCGGGGTTGAATTTAAGGGTTAGAGGCACCTTTGGATGCTTGATTTGGGACGGCATAATTTTTGGCCCCAAAATCAAGAAATTCCTGACCACGGAGTCAGGAAAACCACCCAGGATGGGCCGGACCGAATCAGGTCAAATTGAAAAACGAAGGCCGCCATGAGATTCAGGGTTGAATTTAAGGGTTAGAGGCACCTTTGGATGCTTGATTTGGGAAGGCATAATTTTTGGCCCAAAAATCAAGAAATTCCTGACCACGGAGTCAAGAAAACCTCCCGGGGTGGGCCGGACCGAATCAGGTCAAATTGAAAAACGAAGGCCGCCATGAGATTCGGGGTTGAATTTAAGGTTTAGAGGAACCTTTGGATGCTTGATTCTGGACGGCATAATATTTGTCCCCAATGTAAAGGAATTCCTGACCGCGGAGTCAGGAAAACCTCCCGGTGTGGGCCGGACCGAATCAGGTGAAATTGAAAAACGACGGCTGCCATGAGATTTGGGGTTGAATTTAAGGGTTAGTGGCACCTTTGGATGCTTGATTTGGGACGGCATTATTTTTGGCCCAAATATCAAGAAATTCCTGACCGCGGAGTCAGGAAAACCTCCCGGTGTGGGCCGGACTGAAACAGGTGAAATTGGAAAACGAAGGCCAGCATGAGATTTGGGGTTGAATTTAAGGGTTAGAGGCACCTTTGGATGCTTGATTTGGGACGGCATAATTTTTGGCCCCAAAATCAAGAAATTCCTGACCGCGGAGTCAGGAAAACCACCCAGGATGGGCCGGACCGAATCAGATCAAATTGAAAAACGAAGGCCGCCATGAGATTCGGGGTTGAATTTAAGGGTTAGAGGCACCTTTGGATGCTTGATTTGGGACGGCATAATTTTTGGCCCAAAAATCAAGAAATTCCTGACCGCGGAGTCAGGAAAACCACCCAGGATGGGCCGGACCGAATCAGGTCAAATTGAAAAACGAAGGCCGCCATGAGATTCGGGGTTGAATTTAAGGGTTAGAGGCACCTTTGGATGCTTGATTTGGGACGGCATAATTTTTGGCCCCAAAATCAAGAAATTCCTGACCGCCGAGTCAGGAAAACCTCCCAGGATGGGCCGGACCGAGTCAGGTCAAATTAAAAAACGAAGGCCGCCATGAGATTCGGGGTTGAATTTAAGGGTTAGAGGCACCTTTGGATGCTTGATTTGGGACGGCATAATTTTTGGCCCCAAAATCAAGAAATTCCTGACCGCGGAGTAAGGAAAACCTCCCGGGATGGGCCGGACCGAATCAGGTCAAATTGAAAAACGAAGGCCGCCATGAGTTTCGGGGTTGAATTTAAGGGTTAGAGGCACCTTTGGATGCTTGATTTGGACGGCATAATTTTTGGCCCCAAAATCAAGAAATTCCTGAGCGCGGAGTAAGGAAAACCTCCCGGGATGGGCTGGACCGAATCAGGTCAAATTGAAAAACAAAGGCCGCGAAGAGATTCGGGGTTGAATTTAAGGGTTAGAGGCAATTTTGGATGCTTGATTTGGGAGGGCATAATTTTTGGCCCAAAAATCAAGAAATTCCTGACCGCGGAGTCAGGAAAACCTCCCAGGATGGGCCGGACCGAATCAGGTGAAATTGAAAAACAACGGCCGCCATGAGATTCGGGGTTGAATTTAAGGGTTAGAGGCACCTTTGGATACTTGATTTGGGACCGCATAATTTTTGGCCCAAAATTCAAGAAATTCCTGACCGCGGAGTCAGGAAAACCACCCAGGATGGGCCGGACCGAATCAGATCAAATTGAAAAACGAAGGCCGCCATGAGATTCGGGGTTGAATTTAAGTGTTAGAGGCACCTTTGGATGCTTGATTTGGGACGGCATAATTTTTGGACCAAAAATCATGAAATTCCGGACAGCGGAGTCAAGAAAACCTCCCGGGGTGGGCCGGACCGAATCAGGTCAAATTGAAAAATGAAGGCCGCCATGAGATTCGGGGTTGAATTTAAGGTTTAGAGGAACCTTTGGATGCTTGATTCTGGACGGCATAATATTTGTCCCCAATGTAAAGGAATTCCTGACCGCGGAGTCAGGAAAACCTCCCGGTGTGGGCCGGACCGAAACAGGTGAAATTGGAAAACGAAGGCCAGCATGAGATTTGGGGTTGAATTTAAGGGTTAGAGGCACCTTTGGATGCTTGATTTGGGACGGCATAATTTTTGGCCCCAAAATCAAGAAATTCCTGACCGCGGAGTCAGGAAAACCTCCCGGGATGGGACGGCCCGAATCAGGTCAAATTGAAAAACGAAGGCCGCCATGAGTTTCAGGGTTGAATTTAAGGGTTAGAGGCATCTTTGGATGCTTGATTTGGGACGGCATAATTTTTGGCCCAAAAATCAAGAAATTCCTGACCGCGGAGTCAGGAAAACCACCCAGGATGGGCCGGACCGAATCAGATCAAATTGAAAAACGAAGGCCGCCATGGGATTCGGGGTTGAATTTAAGGGTTAGAGGCACCTTTGGATGCTTGATTTGGGACGGCATAATCTTTGGCCCAAAAATCAAGAAATTCCTGACCGCGGAGTCAGGAAAACCTCCCAGGATGGGCCGGACTGAATCAGGTGAAATTGAAAAACAACGGCCGCCATGAGATTCGGGGTTGAATTTAAGAGTTAGAGGCACCTTTGGATACTTGATTTGGGACCGCATAATTTTTGGCCCAAAATTCAAGAAATTCCTGACCGCGGAGTCAGGAAAACCACCCAGGATGGGCCGGACCGAATCAGATCAAATTGAAAAACGAAGGCCGCCATGAGATTCGGGGTTGAATTTAAGTGTTAGAGGCACCTTTGGATGCTTGATTTGGGACGGCATAATTTTTGGACCAAAAATCATGAAATTCCGGACAGCGGAGTCAAGAAAACCTCCCGGGGTGGGCCGGACCGAATCAGGTCAAATTGAAAAATGAAGGCCGCCATGAGATTCGGGGTTGAATTTAAGGTTTAGAGGAACCTTTGGATGCTTGATTCTGGACGGCATAATATTTGTCCCCAATGCAAAGGAATTCCTGACCGCGGAGTCAGGAAAACCTCCCGGTGTGGGCCGGACTGAAACAGGTGAAATTGGAAAACGAAGGCCAGCATGAGATTTGGGGTTGAATTTAAGGGTTAGAGGCACCTTTGGATGCTTGATTTGGGACGGCATAATTTTTGGCCCCAAAATCAAGAAATTCCTGACCGCGGAGTCAGGAAAACCTCCCGGGATGGGACGGCCCGAATCAGGTCAAATTGAAAAACGAAGGCCGCCATGAGTTTCAGGGTTGAATTTAAGGGTTAGAGGCACCTTTGGATGCTTGATTTGGGACGGCATAATTTTTGGCCCAAAAATCAAGAAATTCCTGACCGCGCAGTCAGGAAAACCTCCTGGGGTGGGCCGGACCGAATCAGGTCAAATTGAAAAACGAAGGCCGCCATGAGATTCGGGGTTGAATTTAAGGGTTAGAGGCACCTTTGGATGCTTGATTTGGGACGGCATAATTTTTGGCCCCAAAATCAAGAAATTCCTGACCACGGAGTCAGGAAAACCACCCAGGATGGGCCGGACCGAATCAGGTCAAATTGAAAAACGAAGGCCGCCATGAGATTCAGGGTTGAATTTAAGGGTTAGAGGCACCTTTGGATGCTTGATTTGGGAAGGCATAATTTTTGGCCCAAAAATCAAGAAATTCCTGACCACGGAGTCAAGAAAACCTCCCGGGGTGGGCCGGACCGAATCAGGTCAAATTGAAAAACGAAGGCCGCCATGAGATTCGGGGTTGAATTTAAGGTTTAGAGGAACCTTTGGATGCTTGATTCTGGACGGCATAATATTTGTCCCCAATGTAAAGGAATTCCTGACCGCGGAGTCAGGAAAACCTCCCGGTGTGGGCCGGACCGAATCAGGTGAAATTGAAAAACGACGGCTGCCATGAGATTTGGGGTTGAATTTAAGGGTTAGTGGCACCTTTGGATGCTTGATTTGGGACGGCATTATTTTTGGCCCAAATATCAAGAAATTCCTGACCGCGGAGTCAGGAAAACCTCCCGGTGTGGGCCGGACTGAAACAGGTGAAATTGGAAAACGAAGGCCAGCATGAGATTTGGGGTTGAATTTAAGGGTTAGAGGCACCTTTGGATGCTTGATTTGGGACGGCATAATTTTTGGCCCCAAAATCAAGAAATTCCTGACCGCGGAGTCAGGAAAACCACCCAGGATGGGCCGGACCGAATCAGATCAAATTGAAAAACGAAGGCCGCCATGAGATTCGGGGTTGAATTTAAGGGTTAGAGGCACCTTTGGATGCTTGATTTGGGACGGCATAATTTTTGGCCCAAAAATCAAGAAATTCCTGACCGCGGAGTCAGGAAAACCACCCAGGATGGGCCGGACCGAATCAGGTCAAATTGAAAAACGAAGGCCGCCATGAGATTCGGGGTTGAATTTAAGGGTTAGAGGCACCTTTGGATGCTTGATTTGGGACGGCATAATTTTTGGCCCCAAAATCAAGAAATTCCTGACCGCCGAGTCAGGAAAACCTCCCAGGATGGGCCGGACCGAGTCAGGTCAAATTAAAAAACGAAGGCCGCCATGAGATTCGGGGTTGAATTTAAGGGTTAGAGGCACCTTTGGATGCTTGATTTGGGACGGCATAATTTTTGGCCCCAAAATCAAGAAATTCCTGACCGCGGAGTAAGGAAAACCTCCCGGGATGGGCCGGACCGAATCAGGTCAAATTGAAAAACGAAGGCCGCCATGAGTTTCGGGGTTGAATTTAAGGGTTAGAGGCACCTTTGGATGCTTGATTTGGACGGCATAATTTTTGGCCCCAAAATCAAGAAATTCCTGAGCGCGGAGTAAGGAAAACCTCCCGGGATGGGCTGGACCGAATCAGGTCAAATTGAAAAACAAAGGCCGCGAAGAGATTCGGGGTTGAATTTAAGGGTTAGAGGCAATTTTGGATGCTTGATTTGGGAGGGCATAATTTTTGGCCCAAAAATCAAGAAATTCCTGACCGCGGAGTCAGGAAAACCTCCCAGGATGGGCCGGACCGAATCAGGTGAAATTGAAAAACAACGGCCGCCATGAGATTCGGGGTTGAATTTAAGGGTTAGAGGCACCTTTGGATGCTTGATTTGGGACGGCATAATTTTTGGCCCCATAATCAAGAAATTCCTGACCGCGGAGTCAGGAAAACCACCCAGGATGGGCCGGACCGAATCAGGTCAAATTGAAAAACGAAGGCCGCCATGAGATTCGGGGTTGAATTTAAGGGTTAGAGGCACCTTTGGATGCTTGATTTGGGACGGCATAATTTTTGGCCCAAAAATCAAGAAATTCCTGACCGCGGAGTCAGGAAAATCTCCCAGGATGGGCCGGACCGAATCAGTTCAAATTGAAAAACGAAGGCCGCCATGGGATTCGGGGTTGAATTTAAGGGTTAGAGGCACCTTTGGATGCTTGATTTGGGACGGCATAATCTTTGGCCCAAAAATCAAGAAATTCCTGACCGCGGAGTCAGGAAAACCTCCCAGGATGGGCCGGACTGAATCAGGTGAAATTGAAAAACAACGGCCGCCATGAGATTCGGGGTTGAATTTAAGAGTTAGAGGCACCTTTGGATACTTGATTTGGGACCGCATAATTTTTGGCCCAAAATTCAAGAAATTCCTGACCGCGGAGTCAGGAAAACCACCCAGGATGGGCCGGACCGAATCAGATCAAATTGAAAAACGAAGGCCGCCATGAGATTCGGGGTTGAATTTAAGGGTTAGAGGCACCTTTGGATGCTTGATTTGGGACGGCATAATTTTTGGCCCCAAAATCAAGAAATTCCTGACCGCCGAGTCAGGAAAACCTCCCAGGATGGGCCGGACCGAGTCAGGTCAAATTAAAAAACGAAGGCCGCCATGAGATTCGGGGTTGAATTTAAGGGTTAGAGGCACCTTTGGATGCTTGATTTGGGACGGCATAATTTTTGGCCCCAAAATCAAGAAATTCCTGACCGCGGAGTAAGGAAAACCTCCCGGGATGGGCCGGACCGAATCAGGTCAAATTGAAAAACGAAGGCCGCCATGAGTTTCGGGGTTGAATTTAAGGGTTAGAGGCACCTTTGGATGCTTGATTTGGACGGCATAATTTTTGGCCCCAAAATCAAGAAATTCCTGAGCGTGGAGTAAGGAAAACCTCCCGGGATGGGCTGGACCGAATCAGGTCAAATTGAAAAACAAAGGCCGCGAAGAGATTCGGGGTTGAATTTAAGGGTTAGAGGCAATTTTGGATGCTTGATTTGGGAGGGCATAATTTTTGGCCCAAAAATCAAGAAATTCCTGACCGCGGAGTCAGGAAAACCTCCCAGGATGGGCCGGACCGAATCAGGTGAAATTGAAAAACAACGGCCGCCATGAGATTCGGGGTTGAATTTAAGGGTTAGAGGCACCTTTGGATGCTTGATTTGGGACGGCATAATTTTTGGCCCCATAATCAAGAAATTCCTGACCGCGGAGTCAGGAAAACCACCCAGGATGGGCCGGACCGAATCAGGTCAAATTGAAAAACGAAGGCCGCCATGAGATTCGGGGTTGAATTTAAGGGTTAGAGGCACCTTTGGATGCTTGATTTGGGACGGCATAATTTTTGGCCCAAAAATCAAGAAATTCCTGACCGCGGAGTCAGGAAAATCTCCCAGGATGGGCCGGACCGAATCAGTTCAAATTGAAAAACGAAGGCCGCCATGGGATTCGGGGTTGAATTTAAGGGTTAGAGGCACCTTTGGATGCTTGATTTGGGACGGCATAATCTTTGGCCCAAAAATCAAGAAATTCCTGACCGCGGAGTCAGGAAAACCTCCCAGGATGGGCCGGACTGAATCAGGTGAAATTGAAAAACAACGGCCGCCATGAGATTCGGGGTTGAATTTAAGAGTTAGAGGCACCTTTGGATACTTGATTTGGGACCGCATAATTTTTGGCCCAAAATTCAAGAAATTCCTGACCGCGGAGTCAGGAAAACCACCCAGGATGGGCCGGACCGAATCAGATCAAATTGAAAAACAAAGGCCGCCATGAGATTCGGGGTTGAATTTAAGTGTTAGAGGCACCTTTGGATGCTTGATTTGGGACGGCATAATTTTTGGACCAAAAATCATGAAATTCCGGACAGCGGAGTCAAGAAAACCTCCCGGGGTGGGCCGGACCGAATCAGGTCAAATTGAAAAATGAAGGCCGCCATGAGATTCGGGGTTGAATTTAAGGTTTAGAGGAACCTTTGGATGCTTGATTCTGGACGGCATAATATTTGTCCCCAATGTAAAGGAATTCCTGACCGCGGAGTCAGGAAAACCTCCCGGTGTGGGCCGGACTGAAACAGGTGAAATTGGAAAACGAAGGCCAGCATGAGATTTGGGGTTGAATTTAAGGGTTAGAGGCACCTTTGGATGCTTGATTTGGGACGGCATAATTTTTGGCCCAAAAATCAAGAAATTCCTGACCGCGGAGTCAGGAAAATCTCCCAGGATGGGCCGGACCGAATCAGTTCAAATTGAAAAACGAAGGCCGCCATGGGATTCGGGGTTGAATTTAAGGGTTAGAGGCACCTTTGGATGCTTGATTTGGGACGGCATAATCTTTGGCCCAAAAATCAAGAAATTCCTGACCGCGGAGTCAGGAAAACCTCCCAGGATGGGCCGGACTGAATCAGGTGAAATTGAAAAACAACGGCCGCCATGAGATTCGGGGTTGAATTTAAGAGTTAGAGGCACCTTTGGATACTTGATTTGGGACCGCATAATTTTTGGCCCAAAATTCAAGAAATTCCTGACCGCGGAGTCAGGAAAACCACCCAGGATGGGCCGGACCGAATCAGATCAAATTGAAAAACAAAGGCCGCCATGAGATTCGGGGTTGAATTTAAGTGTTAGAGGCACCTTTGGATGCTTGATTTGGGACGGCATAATTTTTGGACCAAAAATCATGAAATTCCGGACAGCGGAGTCAAGAAAACCTCCCGGGGTGGGCCGGACCGAATCAGGTCAAATTGAAAAATGAAGGCCGCCATGAGATTCGGGGTTGAATTTAAGGTTTAGAGGAACCTTTGGATGCTTGATTCTGGACGGCATAATATTTGTCCCCAATGTAAAGGAATTCCTGACCGCGGAGTCAGGAAAACCTCCCGGTGTGGGCCGGACTGAAACAGGTGAAATTGGAAAACGAAGGCCAGCATGAGATTTGGGGTTGAATTTAAGGGTTAGAGGCACCTTTGGATGCTTGATTTGGGACGGCATAATTTTTGGCCCCAAAATCAAGAAATTCCTGACCGCGCAGTCAGGAAAACCTCCCGGGATGGGACGGCCCGAATCAGGTCAAATTGAAAAACGAAGGCCGCCATGAGTTTCAGGGTTGAATTTAAGGGTTAGAGGCACCTTTGGATGCTTGATTTGGGACGGCATAATTTTTGGCCCAAAAATCAAGAAATTCCTGACCGCGGAGTCAGGAAAACCACCCAGGATGGGCCGGACCGAATCAGATCAAATTGAAAAACGAAGGCCGCCATGGGATTCGGGGTTGAATTTAAGGGTTAGAGGCAATTTTGGATGCTTGATTTGGGACGGCATAATCTTTGGCCCAAAAATCAAGAAATTCCTGACCGCGGAGTCAGGAAAACCTCCCAGGATGGGCCGGACCGAATCAGGTGAAATTGAAAAACAACGGCCGCCATGAGATTCGGGGTTGAATTTAAGGGTTAGAGGCACCTTTGGATGCTTGATTTGGGACGGCATAATTTTTGGCCCAAAAATCAAGAAATTCCTGACCGCGGAGTCAGGAAAATCTCCCAGGATGGGCCGGACCGAATCAGTTCAAATTGAAAAACGAAGGCCGCCATGGGATTCGGGGTTGAATTTAAGGGTTAGAGGCACCTTTGGATGCTTGATTTGGGACGGCATAATCTTTGGCCCAAAAATCAAGAAATTCCTGACCGCGGAGTCAGGAAAACCTCCCAGGATGGGCCGGACTGAATCAGGTGAAATTGAAAAACGAAGGCCGCCATGAGATTCGGGGTTGAATTTAAGTGTTAGAGGCACCTTTGGATGCTTGATTTGGGACGGCATAATTTTTGGACCAAAAATCATGAAATTCCGGACAGCGGAGTCAAGAAAACCTCCCGGGGTGGGCCGGACCGAATCAGGTCAAATTGAAAAATGAAGGCCGCCATGAGATTCGGGGTTGAATTTAAGTGTTAGAGGCACCTTTGGATGCTTGATTTGGGACGGCATAATTTTTGGACCAAAAATCATGAAATTCCGGACAGCGGAGTCAAGAAAACCTCCCGGGGTGGGCCGGACCGAATCAGGTCAAATTGAAAAATGAAGGCCGCCATGAGATTCGGGGTTGAATTTAAGGTTTAGAGGAACCTTTGGATGCTTGATTCTGGACGGCATAATATTTGTCCCCAATGTAAAGGAATTCCTGACCGCGGAGTCAGGAAAACCTCGCAGGATGGGCCGGACCGAATCAGGTCAAATTGAAAAACGAAGGCCGCCATGAGATTCGGGGTTGAATTTAAGGGTTAGAGGCACCTTTGGATGCTTGATTTGGGACGGCAATATTTTTGGCCCAAAAATCAAGAAATTCCTGACCGCGGAGTCAGGAAAACCTCCCGGGATGGGACGGCCCGAATCAGGTCAAATTGAAAAACGAAGGCCGCCATGAGTTTCAGGGTTGAATTTAAGGGTTAGAGGCACCTTTGGATGCTTGATTTGGGACGGCATAATTTTTGGCCCCAAAATCAAGAAATTCCTGACCGCGGAGTCAGGAAAACCACCCAGGATGGGCCGGCCCGAATCAGGTCAAATTGAAAAACGAAGGCCGCCATGAGATTCGGGGTTGAATTTAAGGGTTAGAGGCACCTTTGGATGCTTGATTTGGACGGCATAATTTTTGGCCCCAAAATCAAGAAATTCCTGACCGCGGAGTAAGGAAAACCTCCCGGGATGGGCTGGACCGAATCAGGTCAAATTGAAAAACAAAGGCCGCGAAGAGATTCGGGGTTGAATTTAAGGGTTTGAGGCAATTTTGGATGCCTGATTTGGGAGGGCATAATTTTTGGCCCAAAAATCAAGAAATTCCTGACCGCGGAGTCAGGAAAACCTCCCGGGAAGGGCTGGACCGAATCAGGTCAAATTGAAAAACAAAGGCCGCCAAGAGATTCGGGGTTGAATTTAAGGGTTAGAGGCAATTTTGGATGCTTGATTTGGGACGGCATAATTTTTGGCCCAAAAATCAAGAAATTCCTGACCGCGGAGTCAGGAAAACCTCCCAGGATGGGCCGGACCGAATCAGGTCAAATTGAAAAACGAAGGCCGCCATGGGATTCGGGGTTGAATTTAAGGGTTAGAGGCACCTTTGGATGCTTGATTTGGGACGGCATAATCTTTGGCCCAAAAATCAAGAAATTCCTGACCGCGGAGTCAGGAAAACCTCCCAGGATGGGCCGGACTGAATCAGGTGAAATTGAAAAACAACGGCCGCCATGAGATTCGGGGTTGAATTTAAGAGTTAGAGGCACCTTTGGATACTTGATTTGGGACCGCATAATTTTTGGCCCAAAATTCAAGAAATTCCTGACCGAGGAGTCAGGAAAACCTCGCAGGATGGGCTGGACCGAATCAGGTCAAATTGAAAAACGAAGGCCGCCATGAGATTCGGGGTTGAATTTAAGGGTTAGAGGCACCTTTGGATGCTTGATTCGGGACGGCATAATTTTTGGCCGAAAAATCAAGAAATTCCTGACCGCGGAGTCAGGAATACCTCTCAGGATGGGCCGGACCGAATCAGGTCAAATTGAAAAACGATGGCCGCCATGGGATTCGGGGTTGAATTTAAGGGTTAGAGGCACCTTTGGATGCTTGATTTGGGACGGCATAATTTTTGGACCAAAAATCATGAAATTCCGGACAGCGGAGTCAAGAAAACCTCCCGGGGTGGGCCGGACCGAATCAGGTCAAATTGAAAAACGAAGGCCGCCATGAGATTCGGGGTTGAATTTAAGGTTTAGAGGAACCTTTGGATGCTTGATTCTGGACGGCATAATATTTGTCCCCAAAGTAAAGGAATTCCTGACCGCGGAGTCAGGAAAACCTCCCGGTGTGGGCCGGACCGAATCAGGTGAAATTGAAAAACGACGGCTGCCATGAGATTTGGGGTTGAATTTAAGGGTTAGAGGCACCTTTGGATGCTTGATTTGGGACGGCATTATTTTTGGCCCAAATATCAAGAAATTCCTGACCGCGGAGTCAGGAAAACCTCCCGGGGTGGGCCGGACTGAAACAGGTGAAATTGGAAAATGAAGGCCAGCATGAGATTTGGGGTTGAATTTAAGGGTTAGAGACACCTTTGGATGCTTGATTTGGGATGGCATAATTTTTGTACCCAAAATGAAAAAATTCCTGACCACGTAGTCAAGAAAACCTCCCAGGATGGGCCGGACCGAATCAGGTCAAATTGAAAAACGAAGGCCGCCATGAGATTCGGGGTTGAATTTAAGGGTTAGAGGCACTTTTGGATGCTTGATTTGGGACGGCATAATTTTTGGCCCCAAAATCAAGAAATTCCTGACCGCGGAGTCAGGAAAACCTCCCGGGATGGGCTGGACCGAATCAGGTGAAATTGAAAAACAACGGCCGCCATGAGATTCGGGGTTGAATTTAAGGGTTAGAGGCACCTTTGGATGCTTGATTTGGGACGGCATAATTTTTGGCCCAAAAATCAAGAAATTCCTGACCGCGGAGTCAGGAAAATCTCCCAGGATGGGCCGGACCGAATCAGGTCAAATTGAAAAACGAAGGCCGCCATGGGATTCGGGGTTGAATTTAAGGGTTAGAGGCACTTTTGGATGATTGATTTGGGACGGCATAATTTTTGGACCAAAAATCATGAAATTCCGGACGGCGGAGTCAGGAAAACCTCCCAGGATGGGCCGGACCGAATCAGGTCAAATTGAAAAACGAAGGCCGCCATGAGATTCGGGGTTGAATTTAAGGGTTAGAGGCACCTTTGGATGCTTGATTTGGGACGGCATAATTTTTGGCCCAAAAATCAAGAAATTCCTGACCGCCGAGTCAGGAAAAGCTCCCGGGGTGGGCCGGACCGAATCAGGTCAAATTGAAAAAGGAAGGCCGCCATGAGATTCCGGGTTGAATTTAAGGGTTAGAGGCACCTTTGGATGCTTGATTTGGGACGGCATAATTTTTGTCCCCAAAATCAAGGAATTCCTGACCGCGGAGTCAGGAAAACCTCCCGGTGTGGGCCGGACCAAATCATTTGAAATTAAAAAACGACGGCCGACATGAGATTCGGGGTTGAATTTAAGGTTTAGAGGCACCTTTGGATGCTTGATTCTGGACGGCATAATGTTTGTCCCCAAAGTAAAGGAATTCCTGACCGCGGAGTCAGGAAACCTCCCGGTGTGGGCCAAACCGAATCAGGTGAAATTGAAAAACGACGGCTGCCATGAGATTTGGGGTTGAATTTAAGGGTTAGAGGCACCTTTGGATTCTTGATTTGGGACGGCATGATTTTTGGCCCAAAAATCATGAAATTCCTGACCACGGAGTCAGGAAAACCTCCCGGGGTGGGCCAGACCGAGTCAGGTCAAATTGAAAAACGAAGGCCGCCATGAGATTCGGGGTTGAATTTAATGGTTAGAGCCCCCTTTGGATGTTTGATTTGGGACGGCATAATTTTTGGGCCAAAAATCAAGAAATTCCTAACCACAGAGTCAGGAAAACCTCCCAGGATGGGCCGGACCGAGTCAGGTCAAATTAAAAAACGAAGGCCGCCATGAGATTCGGGGTTGAATTTAAGGGTTAGAGGCACCTTTGGATTCTTGATTTGGGACGGCATGATTTTTGGCCCAAAAATCATGAAATTCCTGACCACGGAGTCAGGAAAACCTCCCGGGGTGGGCCAGACCGAGTCAGGTCAAATTGAAAAACGAAGGCCGCCATGAGATTCGGGGTTGAATTTAATGGTTAGAGCCCCCTTTGGATGTTTGATTTGGGACGGCATAATTTTTGGGCCAAAAATCAAGAAATTCCTAACCACAGAGTCAGGAAAACCTCCTGGGATGGGCCGGACCGAATCAGGTCAAATTGAAAAACGAAGGCCGCCATGAGATTCGGGGTTGAATTTATGGTTATAGGCACCTTTGGATGCTTGATTTGGGATGGCATAATTTTTGTCCCCAAAATCAAGGAATTCCTGACCGCGGAGTCAGGAAAACCTCCCGGTGTGGGCCGGACCGAATCATTTGAAATTAAAAAACGATGGCCGACATGAGATTCGGGGTTGAATTTAAGGTTTAGAGGCACCTTTGGATGCTTGATTCTGGACGGCATAATGTTTGTCCCCAAAGTAAAGGAATTCCTGACCGCGGATTCAGGAAACCTCCCGGTGTGGGCCGGACCGAATCAGGTGAAATTGAAAAACGACGGCTGCCATGAGATTTGGGGTTGAATTTAAGGGTTAGAGGCACCTTTGGATTCTTGATTTGGGACGGCGTGATTTTTGGCCCAAAAATCATGAAATTCCTGACCACGGAGTCAGGAAAACCTCCCGGGGTGGGCCAGACCGGGTCAGGTCAAATTGAAAAACGAAGGCCGTCATGAGATTCGGGGTTGAATTTAATGGTTAGAGCCCCCTTTGGATGTTTGATTTGGGACGGCATAATTTTTGGGCCAAAAATCAAGAAATTCCTAACCACAGAGTCAGGAAAACCTCCTGGGATGGGCCGGACCGAATCAGGTCAAATTGAAAAATGAAGGCCGCCATGAGATTCGGGGTTGAATTTATGGTTATAGGCACCTTTGGATGCTTGATTTGGGACGGCATAATTTTTGGCCCAAATATCAAGAAATTCCTGACCGCGGAGTCAGGAAAACCTCACGGGGTGGGCCGGACTGAATCAGGTGAAATTGAAAAACGAAGGCCAGCATGAGATTTTGGGTTGAATTTAAGGGTTAGAGGCACCTTTGGATGCTTGATTTGGGACGGCATAATTTTTGTACCCAAAATGAAAAAATTCCTGACCACGTGGTCAAGAAAACCTCCCAGGATGGGCTGGACCGAATCAGGTCAAATGGAAAAACGAAGTCCACCATGAGATTCGTGGCTGAATTTCAGGTTTAGACGAGCTTTTGGATGCTCGATTTGGGATGGCATGATTTTTGGCCTAAAAATCAAAAAATCTCTGACTGCGGAGTCAGGGCGACCTCTCAGGATGGGCCGGGCCGAATCAAGTCGAATGGAAAAACGAAGGCCGCCATGAGATTCGGGGCTGAATTTCAGGTTTAGGGGAGCTTTTGGATGCTCGATTTGGGATGGCATGATTTTTGGCCAATAAATCAAAAAATCCCACTTAGATATATTAGACAAGATGATGGTATTCATGGTATTTGAGTTAAAAAAGAAGTTTATAAATTAAGAGCCTTTGCTGACAACTTAGTCATTACTTTGGAGAATCCACTAGATGGAATTGAATTATTGATACAGAAACTGAAAGAGTTTTGGTCGTTAGCAGGGTTTAAAGTGAATTTACAGAAAACAAAAATTTTGACTAAAAACATGGATCATCATCAACAAGAGAAATTGAAAGAAATAACGAGATATTCAATGGAAGAAAAAGTAAATTATTTGGGAGTATATTTAACATCTAAAAATGTTAAATTGTTTATGAATAGTTATATTCCACTCTGGATGGATATTAAAAAAGATTTGGATCAATGGGGAAAATTGCAATTATCATTGTTAGGTAGAATTTCAGCAATTAAAATGAATATTTTGCCATGAATTTTATATCTCTTTCAAACATTACCTATATTGGCATCAGAAGAACCTTTTAAACAATGGCAGCGGGACATCTCTAAGTTTATTTGGCATGGTAAAAAACCAAGAATAATATATTAAGTTTTTCAAGATTCAAATGAAAGAGGCGGACTAGGTCTGCCAGATTTGAAATTATATTATGCTGCTTGCTGTTTGGTATGGATTAAAGTATGGATAGTTCTGAAAAATGAAAAATTACTGAACTTGGAGGGTCATGAATTAAGATATGGATGGCATGGATATTTGTGGTATGACAAAGTTAAAGTTTATGTGGACTTTAAAAATCACTATATTAGAAGATCATTGTTAAGAATCTGGAATAAATATAAATCAACTTTATGTTATAAGAGGCCCTTATGGATTTCTACACAAGAAGCTTTTCATAGAACAGAAGTAAGAAATAAAGATAAATGGCTGACCTACAAGGATTTTTTAAAAAAAGATCAAGGACATTACATAACTAAAACAAAAGAACTTGCTTTAGAAGGATATACATTTCAATGGCTTTCCTATATGCAACTTGTAGAAAAATTTAAATTATATATAAAATTTTTTTGAATTTGAACAAACCAAATTGGAATTTGAGATACAATTATGTGAGACAGATGACCACTTAATCGCTAAAATGTATAAATTATTGTTAAAAGGAGAAATGGTAGAGGAACAAGTCAAAGACTGCATGATTAAATGGGCAAAAAATATTGGCCATAATATACAAATGCAACAATGGGAGGATATGTGGAATAAAGGGCTAAAATTTACTTTGTGCTACAATTTGAAGGAAAACTTTTATAAGATGATGTATAGATGGTATATGACCCCACAAAAGCTTACTAAAATGTATGGGAATGTTTCCAACTTGTGTTGGAAATGTAAAAAACAAGAGGGGTCTTTCTACCATGTGTGGTGGACATGCAAAGTGGCAAAGAAATTTTGGACTCAAATACATTCATTGATGCAAAATATATTACAAATTCAAGTTCCATTTAAACCGGAATTATTTTTATTGGGAATATCAGAAGAACAAATAGAAAAACAATTTATAAGATAGAGAAAAAAAATAGAAATACAAATCAAAGAGAAGAAAAAAAGTGTAGTAAAGCAAAGAAAAGAAAGAAAAAAATGAAACATAGAAAATAGTCAACTTCCGACTTATCTCTGGTCATGGTTATATAAAAAAATATCTTACTTGTTAGGTCTATATATAATATTAAAAAACATTTCTTGTCTAATATATCCATTTACTGTATATATATTTTGATCTTCAAATCCTCATACAAGCTTTGCCCCTCCTGAATTTTGCAAATAATCAGTTAATAGTTTCCACTCTTTAAGAAAATAATAGTATATATTTTAGTCTTCATAACCCCATATAGGCTTTACCCCCCCTGTAAGTTGCAGATAGTCCATCGATAGTTTACATGTAATCTTATATCCTTGATAAAATCTAATTTTCCCAATTTTTAAGAAGTCCTTATAGGTCATTTACCTCTATTTCTTACTTCTATCTATGAAATGCTTCTTACGTTCTCCTGGTGCATCCCTCATATCTGTCTTGTATCCTTTAAACACTTTTTTTTCTCTAGCATACCATGGATTAACTCTAAAAGTTTTATCTATTTCCAAATCCACATCTTGTTCTCTTATTTCTAGAAATTTAACTAATTCAGAGATAATCCTTTCTCTTGCTTTTTCATTTAGTTGTTCTAGGGATGCACTCAATCTCCAAATATGTACCTTTTCTATCATTTTGGCAAGGACAATAATATCTGAGTTGTATTCAACTTCTTTAATAAAACTTTCTGAGTTGACCTCTAATTTCTGCATCTGACCTTGCATCTCTTTAAATTCCCCTGATAAGGTATTAACCACTTCCTTAACTATCTGCACATCTTTTTCATATTCTTGTTCTATTTCCTGGGTTGGATCTTCTTTCGTCTCTTCCTTCTTCTTAACTATTGGAAAGCTTAGATCAAAGTAAAAGTAAAAAGAAAATCACTTTCATTTGTGGCAAATTCAATTAGCTTTCTGTTCCCACCGTTTAACCATCCTTTGACAAGAAAGAGATATACCACCAGCAATTATATATCAAGTCCAGAGATAAATCTTAGAGCTTAATTTACTGGATTTATTTTTATACATCTTCTATTTTGTATGGTTTTAAATATTTTAAATTTTAAAGTTTTAATTATTGTAACCCGCCCAGAGTCCCTTGTATGGGAGATGGGCGGGGAATAAATTAAATAAATAAATTAATTAATTAATTAATAAAGCAAGTAATATTTTTTTTAAAAAGTGCATCTAAAAGGTTGGATGGTGAGCTACTTAACTTATTCAGTTTCACGGTTTCTGCAGAGCTTCATGTTAGTTCCAGCCGTCTTTTGCCGCTCAAACCTCCCTTCCCCCATGGTGGAAATACAGGGGTCGGGAGAGAGCAGCTAGTTCGACGACCCTTGTGATAAATCTTCTGCTCACCCTCTCTTCGAGGGTGATTTTCCTTTCAATCGCCGCAAACGGAAAAACCGTGGAGATACAGCTCTTCGCTCCACTCGCTCCAACACCCGGAAGTGAGTATTTCAGCCACGTATATTTAAAATCTTAATAAAATTTGGGGAAAAAAAAAAAAAACCTGACCGCGGAGTCAGGGCGACCTCCCGGGATGGGCCGGGCCGAATCAGGTTGAATGGAAAAACGAAGGCCGCCATGAGATTCAGGGCTGAATTTTAGATTTAGAGGAGCTTTTGGATGCTCAATGAGGGAGAGGGTGATTTTTGGCCCAGAAATCAAAAATTCCTGACCGCGGAGTCAGGCTACCTCCCAGGATGGGCCGGGCCAAATCAGGTCGAATGGAAAAACGAAGGCTGCCATGAGAATTGGGAATGAATGTAAGGTTTAGAGGCGCTTTTGGATGCTCGATTTGGAACTGGAAACTTTTTGGCCCAGAAATCAAAAAATTCCTGACCGTGGAGTCTGGGTGACCTCCTGGGATGGCCCCGGCCGAAACAGGTTGAATGGGAAAACGTAGGCCGCCATAAGAATCAGGGACAAATGTAAGGTTTAGAGGCTCTTTTGGATGCTCGATTTAGAACAGGATCATTTTTGGCCCAGAAATGAAAAAATTCCTGGCCGCAGAATCAGGGCAACCTCCTGGGAAGGCCCGGGCTGAATCAGGTTGAATGGAAAAATGAAGGCCACCATGAGAATCGGGTCTGAATTTAAGGTTTAGAGGTGCATTTGGATGCTTGATTTGGGACAGGATGATTTTTGCCCGGGAAATCAAAATAAACCACAGCAGCTTGGAAAGGGATTTTCACTCAAATCATCATCTAAGCAAAAGTCCCCTTCAGAGATCTGCACAGTCATATATTTTCAGCTTACGTTACATGTTATGCATTGTGCAGACTGGCCTGATTGAATTCAGCATTCACAGACCCAGCTGTGTGTCATTATGGTGGATATTATGTATTTGAACGTTCTCCATATGCAAAGCTTACTGCATGTAACGAAAATACAATAATCCACCCCACTCCCCCAAAAGCAGGGAGGGGAATTATATGGTGGTGAACCTTTCCTCTGTCTTGATGTGCTGGTTTGTTGCAAAGACAGTGCTTCTGGAGAAAGGAGCAAGGAGCACTCAAACCTATACAAGCTATAAACTGAAATTTTAAACATTTGACTACACCCAACTGTGGTCTTTGTTTTGATTGGCAGTAATGGATAGAGTAGCTTTCAGTTATTGGATGAGCAATAAAACTTTATTGGTTTATTTATATTTATGTATTATTTATAAATTATTATAAATAAAAATACATTTATAATAAAAACACTCAGAAAAGTTGGACTTAGAATGAATATAATGTAGGGTGTACAGTAGCAAGGGCTCCCTTACTTAACTGCTCAATTGCCTTGTCTTCCCCACTTCAGAAAAGGCATCTTTTAAACTTTCAATCTCATTCACCTTTTAAAGCCTTTACCCTGAGGAGAATGGTTGGCCTGAAAGAAAATTTCTGAGCAATGCTTTCCTGTAAACCAGTTATTGCAATGCAATCCTCTATTTTCCCTCAAGAACAGGCTGAGAGGATACCAATATATAATTAAGGATATCCTGAGTGAATTTTGCTGCTTGCAGATAAGCAGGAAAAATGTTTTTCCCTTGGCACTCTACTGCTAAACTATCTCCCAAAATAGGATATTCAGATAAAGCCAGCTTTTCTGTCAGATTATAAATGAAACCACTTTTCTCCACTCAAAGCAGCTAAAGGATATTTTGTGACTGGAAAGAAGTGTGTTTGTGGGTGTGTGGCGACAAAGAGAGAGAGACAAATGAACACCAGATACATCTGATTCCATTATATTTTATTAGCACCTCCCTTTTTGCTCAGTGGAGAATTAACCTTATTAGATGATGCTAAATCCAGTGACAGGTAAAAGGTGAGACTCCAAAGCTGATTCCTTGTACCTCCTCAGCTTAATTTAAACAGATTTCAAGCCCTTGCATTTTTATAAAATGTTTATAAAATGTGGATGCCTTATTCCCATTGACAGTTTCAGCTTTCAAAAGATTAAAAAACCATTTGTCATATGGCGAGGGGAGGAGAGTTACTCCTGGACATTGAGGCAGTTTGTGTAATAACTTAAGCTGATTTGTGAATAACAAGATTATCTGAATGGACTCCTAGGGGTAACTAGTAAGGTTATGTACTGCTTTTCTTCTCTGAGATCCAGAATTTCTTGTGATCAATCTTTTTGCCCATAACCCAGGCAGTTCTGTTTTTAATCAGATTATATCACAGTGAAGTTTGGATCTGCTAAGCACAGCAGGCATTGTATTAAAAATAAATTCCCTTGTTTGTGGAGTAGGGGTTAAGGAACTGATTAAAATGTTGGTACATTTGCAGCACATTTGCAGAATTTGCCAGAACGCACTGGATAGAGAATGTCTTGTGGAGTTGTTGAATATGCTCTGATACTCAACCTATTTGTTGTTGTTGTTCAGTCATTTAGTCGTGTCCGACTCTTTGTGACCTCATGGACCATAGCACGCCAGGCTTTCCTGTCCTCCACTGTTTCCTGGAGTTTACTCAAATTCATGTTCATTACATCGGTGATGCTATCTAACCATCTCATCCTCTTCTCCTTTTGCCTGGCTTTCCTGTCCTCCACTGTTTCCTGGAGTTTACTCAAATTCATGTTCATTACATCGGTGATGCTATCTAACCATCTCATCCTCTTCTCCTTTTGCCTTCAGTCTTTCCCAGCATCAGGGTCTTTTCCAGTGAGTAGGTAACACATAACACTGGAGTTACACTGATAAGCAGGTTCAGAAACCCTTTTTGTGGCACCAAAGCTCTCTCTGCCTGTGCTGTGGAATTTTGGTGGTACAATTGCCAAAAATCAATCATGCTAGCATATTTTAAGTTATGGGAAAGAGGAGAACAGCAAAGAAGGAAGAAAAAACAATGGATGAAAAGTGGGAAAATCTCAGTCTCATCCAACTGTATGATGCAGATTCATCCAATTTGAATAAACTACCTACCAACTGTATCCCTCCCTCACCCCAAAAAACATTCTGGTATGGCCTCCAGCCAGAAAAATGTTGTCCACCCATCACTTAAGTGGTTGTAGATTAGCAATTTCCTGTACACTGATTAGGTTCCAGGGAGCAAACAAGTAGGTGTTAGCTGTTGTCACTTCAGTCCTTAAATCATGGCTTGTCCAGAAGGAAGTTCATAATTTAGGGCCAAAAACATTATTCAAGGAGTAGCAAACGAAAGAGGAAAGATTGAAAAAAATATCTGCGCTGGAATCAAAATGTTTTACATGAAGTAGAGGACATTATACGGACTATTAAAGCCTTGCACATGATCTAGGTCTGTTACAGCAGTGTTGAATAATGAATGCATGGCCTTCTGACATTCAGCTTCCATCTGTCCTCATGATAAGGGACAGTATGATTTACAGCCCAACATCTGGAGGGCCAGTGTCTAATTTTGTGATAGAATGTTGCCCAGATGACTTTCTCTTATGGACGTGTGGCAAAAAGGATGAGTTACTCCAGTGAAGGCTGAAGCAATGATGCTGCTAGTTGTGGGATCTATATCTAGAAGACCCGTCCACATTGTGTCCATTGTCTGTTATTGTTGTTATTTCATCATTGTCATCAAAACACTTCCAGTGCTGGGGCATCCTGTGGACCCATGCTAGTTACTCGGGGCATAATGATTTCATAGAGTATTTCTGGATTCCATCTAGAGAGAAGCTGGGAAGTAGAAAGTGTCAGTGATCCCTGTAGGCTATCCCATCCAGGGTCTACACAAGCCTAGCAATGTTAGGGAGTATAAGGAGGAGCCAACGAAGATAGGACAGTTGCTACTGAATGCATCTACTTTTCTCTGCTTGTTGTGATTGTGTAAGGTCCTGGGCCATCCTAGAGTGTGTAAGGTCCTGGGCCATCTCCTAGTCTTCTCTGCACCATGGGCACCAACGATGCTTCTTGACGAAAGTCTCCATTACTGGAAGCTGGTTTTTGCTTGACAGAGAAGAAAAACCCATGAAGCTGTTTTATGCAGTTTCCAATAAACAGCTAGCACCTTGGTTAGGCAGGAGCTAAATTGTACAGTGCTTGATATATGCAGATTTTTGTACCAGATAATGATAAATAATAATCTGCGGCTGGATAATATGTGACTAGCCGTGCTCAGCAGGGCTCTCGGGAGTGAGCAACTGTTTTAATGTACATATTTCAATGGCAAAATATGCCAAGAGCTAATATCTTGGAGGAATTATTGCTGAATCAGGAATCCTTTGCACTTTCTAAGCCAAAGCTTGCAAAAAGTACTTTTAGTTAATACTGCAGTGCTGAGTGCTTGAGTACAGAAATACCAGTTGAGTAAACTCTTGCACAGAATTGGTCTGCTTACCTCCTGTGATTGCTTTCAGTCTGGGAAAACAAACTGAAGGGAGTGAGGAAATTTTAGTGATTTTTTTCCCCCCAGGAGGTGAAAATATGCCAAAGAGTGGGAGGTGACCATGCAGTAATATTCCTCCCATCACCATCTTTTTCTTTAAATGTATTTTTCTTCTTAACGCTATTTTCAAACTGCCCCAAGAATTGAGAGTGGTGGTCTCTCCCAAGGTTCATCTTGCTGCATTTCATTCTCTTCCCCCTTAATGATTCCCTAACTCTCCCATCTATCACCAAGCAGCCCAAAGATTTTGACCTCACCCTTTCTAATGATGACTGCAGCCCTCAAACATGGAATGTGGACTTTGACGGAAAAAAAATTGCCAACTCCTGTTTTAAGGAATTTATGGATTATCCAAGATTCCATTTTCTTTTTCTCCAGAAAGCAACTTGGATTGTTGCAATTCAGCATTATTTTTAACTACACAGTTGTGGGTGTGGACTGCTAGGCAATATTTAAAATGAAGAGACCTGATTTTTTTTCCAAGCGATTAAGGAGGATTCATCTGAAAACCTCCAGTTCTTTCATTTTTTTCTCTTTTTTTAAACAGCTGAATGTTCTTTGAATGAGACCAACAAAAGAGGAGAGGGAAATGGAAAGGAAGATCTTTCTTGTCTGAGACAAAATAAAAAAGGAAATATAAAACAGCAGAATGTGAAAAGACATATTAATCATAACCGTGTATACATGTTCTGTAATTAAACAGTATTAAATACTGAGAGCTCAAAATGGCTCACTTGTTGAAGTGATTAAGCCCCACACAACTTCTAATGGAAATCCAGATTCAGTATAGCTAATATATTTGAACAGTGGAATTGGATACACAAAATGTTTTATTTCTGGAAATCTAAAGAGAATTCATTGAAGTCTGGATATCAGCACAATTTCTTCTGAAAACTGATAATAAAAAATCAGTAACTGAAAGGATGCCAGCTGTCTTGAACATGCATAATGTGTATAATTAAAGTCAAGTAATTAGACAGTACTAACAATCTTGTGCCTCCTTTGCTCCGCAATATGGTAAAACATTACAGATACTCTTTAACAATTCAAAGATACACACACACACACACACACACACACAACCAGTCCTGCAGATAAATTGCTTTTTCCATGAGAGTCTGGGCAAAGTGGCATAAGAGACAGAACTTCGGAAGGATAAAAAATGCAATTAATATGCATACAATGATGCAAAAGATACTACGAATTAATAGTATGATGAAAACAGAATTATTTCTATTGGGTTTTATGAACGCTGAACTAGAAAAGAAACATGGGAAACTAACATTGTATATGGTAACTCGGAAGATTATTGTATGCACAAAGATGGAGGAATAATGAAATACCCACCGTAGAAGGTTGGATTATAAAATTGATGGAGCTTGCAGAAATGGCAAAGCTGACCAGTTTGGTCAGGGAAAAGATGATAAAGACTTCTTTAAAGGACTGGAAGCCTTATATGGAATGTTGTTGAAAGAAGAAAAGACTGAACTGATGATTTATGGATTTGGGGATTCAAAAGAGTTAGGGAGTGAAAGAGTAAGATGGCAATTACTCAATAGAAAGAAGGGCGGAAGTCATATTTCTATATTTTCTTTCTTTTTTTCACTTCTTTTCTATCTTCTTTTTTATTTTTCTTTTAATTGTTTATACTTTAATTGTATTGAAAAATTCTAATAAAATATTTAAAAATGTAATTAATATGAAATAAAGTATTATAATCTGTCACAGCAAAAACGTAATACTGACGTTTGAACTGGTGTTGTGTTTCTTTTATAAAGTTCTTACTTTGTGGTTGGAAATTTCTGCTTGGTGCCATTATATATGAGCTCAGTGGACAAAATACACACATGTATATGAGCATGAATTTGTGTGCAGTTTTTTCCCAGTATGTGGGCTTTTTTCCTTTTTTTGACAAATACACTTTTCTCAGTGTGTATTTCCTTTGTATGCATTTTCCCTAAATATGTGTATTGTTTCCGTTAATCTTCCTCCCAAACTTCCCTTTACTGAGGGGTGTCCATGCGGGGGCAGAGTGAGGTCAAAAAATCAAGATAGTGGCTGTGACCATGTGAGTGGATCCCAACCCCTTCAATTGTATGGTTGTGGTTGCCATATTGACTTTTTTGACTCCCTTCCCCTGGATGCACCTGCCTCTAACTCACCTTTTGAAAAATTAGGCACTGGAGCTTGGTCTCTGTGGAAGCTGTGTGTGTGTGGTGTCAACGACTACGGCTGCTAATGATACCCAGCTGATACTCTTCTACCTGCCAACACTCAATCTCCTGCTTAAGTGCTAGTTGTGATTCACAGGCCTGCCCTGAATCATCTCCAGCAGAGATGAATTCAGTTGTAAATGCCTCTGACAAATGCCAGGAGCCTTGAGATGCAAGATTAATCACCCTATGCTCAAAAATGCCATCAGTGTTCCTTTCAGCCTCTTAGCAGAGCTAGGCCCACTCTTTCAGGGATACTATTTTCCATCAGTCCTTAAACCCTCTGCACTGGACCACCTCAAATCCTTCTAATACTTTGAACACTATTTGGGTGTATATCTCAGACATCTTGAAGCGTAAGAAAATGGTTCCCTCCATAATTTTTATTTCATGCCCCCCCCTCCTCCTCCTCCTCCTCCTCCAGCACATCACAGAATATTCTGCTTTAAATTAATCCCATAGTTGTTAGGATGACTCTCTCCTAAGCTTTAGTCAATGTTAGCAGAGCTATTCAAATAAACCAGCTTTATAAATCAGGATTTCAACAACCCTTTTTTTTTACCAGGCTTGCTATATTAAACTATGGTCTGAGCATGGACATTTTCAGATAGCCTCTTGGCCAAAGCCCTGCTTTTCTCCTGATGCTTCAGGGAAGGGGAATTTGAGTCCAAGCTTAAACAAAACATCAGAAGGAAAACAAGTTTGTTAGATATTTTTAGGAAAAAAGAGGAAAAAAACAAACAGGTCAAGTATCTTGTACTGAGGGAGAGGTTGGCAGCACAACACCTGCCAGTACAAGGACAGTAGCCCCAGACAAAGTCAGAAGATCCCCAAAATTGTTGAGGACCTCTTCTTCCATGTGCTCATCTTTCAGGTAGTCCTCATATAGCGACCACAATTGGGAGTGGCAACTCAGTCGTTAAGTGAGGCAGGAACTAAGTGACACCACGATTGTGCTTATGATCTTTCTTCAGCTTTCCTTTGCTTTACAGACCTGCAAAGGTCATAAATGCAAGGATTGGTTGCAAAGTTACTTTTTCATGACCGTCATAACTGCAGATGGTCGCTAAACGAGGCAGACCTGTACTATAACAAATAAGGGGTGTTTTAGCTAGGGTGACCATACGTCCCGTTTTGAACGGGACAGTCCCGTTATTTTAGCATTTTTGAACCGTACTGTCTTTTTGACAAAAATCTCAGTATTGTCCCGTTTTGGGAGACAGCCTGGAAAATGAAGCCCTCCCGCCTATCAGTGTGCAGCAAAGAGGGTGGAGAGGCGGGCCGAGCAGTGCTCGGCCCGATTGGCCAAGACGCAGAAACGGCGCGAAATGCAAATAATAAAAGGGGCAGCGCAACCGACACATGCTGCCGGAGACACCCGTCTACACCGCTCTTCTACGCTGCCCTGGAAGCCCGGTTATTTCGCCATGTGCGAGCCCATCACCAGAACTAGCACCACAGTCCACCCCATTCCTGCCTCCTTACCTGATCCTGTTGGTGCCGCATGCTCCGAAGCCCTGCAGTGGTGAGTCCTGACCCTGAGCCTTGCCTCCTGACCAAAGATCTGGTCCCTGAATCCCATCCCTGCCTCTCTGCCGGGAGTTCCGCTGCCAAGCCTTGCCTCGCTGCCAAGAAGCCGGCATCCAAATGCCCACTCAGCCTTCCCCCCTGGAATCCGCTGGGCTCTTCGCCGCTTTTGCCCGATTTGTGCGCTCCAGTCTTGCTGCCTCGCCTCGCCACTGCTCTTGCAGCCGAGCCGAGCCTCACGGCCCCCAGTCCCTCTGCCCCGGCAGCCAGCCTAGCTTGCGTGTGCTCACACACCCTTTCCAAACTTCTGGCCAGGCGGAGAAGTTCCTCTTTCAGCAGCACTGCTGAGCCAAGCTGTCCCAGGTCCCTGGGAAGACTGAGCGAGGCACGGCAGGAAGCCTCCCGGCATGGCGCTCTGAGCTCCTCCACCCCGGTAGCAGCAGCGGGCCCCGGGATGGGAGGAGAGCGCTCTCACCACCTGTCCACGCCGGGCAGGAGGAGCCGTCCCAGCCAGAGCAAGCCAGGGAACCGGTTGGCCGGGGCACCGCCGAGCTACGCGGTGGGATGCAGCCCCTCCGGGTACGGAGCTGCCTCCGCCTCCTGGGGCTGCTGCTGCTGCTGGTGATGCCAGCCCTCACTGGAGGTACGCAGGATGGCGGTGGGGCCGGCTACTTCCTGTTCTGTCCCTTCGGAACAGGCGCGGGGGAGGCGAAGTTCGCGTCTGCGGTGCTGGAGCTGGTGCTGGCGGGAGAACCCCTCTGGACAGGCACAGTCTACCGTTGGGGCCACGGTGGGCTGGGCGCCCCTTCCCGCCTGAATAGATGCAGCTGATGAGATCTGCAGTCCATAACATCTTAGGATATCAAACTCCAGTGTGCCTTAGTTAGACCTTGTCCTATATTTCTAGTCTTGCCGTATTGTCAAACTTTGACAATATGGCAAGACTAGAAATATAGGACCAATTGGCAGCAGGGCAAGGTCTGGGTCAAGGTTCCCTTTGACAGTCAATATACACTGCTCAAAAAAATAAAGGGAACACTGAAACAACACAATGTAAGTCCAAGTCAATCACACTTCTGTGAAATCAAACTGTCCACTTAGGTAGCAACACTGATTGACAATCAATTTCACATGCTGTTGTGCACATGGAATAGACAACAGGTGGAAAGCATAGGCAGTTAGCAAGATATCCCCAATAAAGGAGTGGATCTGCAGGTGGTGACCACAGACCACTTCTCAGTTCCTATGCTTTCTGGCTGATGGTTTGGCCACTTTTGAATGCTGGCGGTGCTTCCACTCTAGTGGTAGCATGAGACGGAGTCTACAACCCACACAAGTGGCTCAGGTAGTGCAGCTCATCCAGGATGGCACATCAATGCGAGCTGTGGCAAGAAGGTTTGCTGTGTCTGTCAGCGTAGTGTCCAGAGCATGGAGGCGCTACCAGGAGACAGGTCATCAGGAGACGTGGAGGAGGCCGTAGGAGGGCAACAACCCAGCAGCAGGACCGCTACCTCCGCCTTTGTGCAAGGAGGGACAGGAGGAGCACTGCCAGAGCCCTGCAAAATGACCTCCAGTGGGCCACAAATGTGCGTGTGGCTGCTCAAACGGTCAGAAACAGACTCCATGAGGGTGGTATGAGGGCCCGACGTCCACAGGTGGGGGTTGTGCTTACAGCCCAACACCGTGCAGGACGTTTGGCATTTGCCAGAGAACACCAAGATTGGCAACTTCGCCACTGGCGCCCTGTGCTCTTCACAGATGAAAGCAGGTTCACACTGAGCACATGTGACAGACGTGACAGGGTCTGGAGACGCCGTGGAGAACGTTCTGCTGCCTGCAACATCCTCCAGCATGACCGGTTTGGCAGTGGGTCAGTAATGGTGTGGGGTGGCATTTCTTTAGGGGGACGCACAGCCCTCCATGTGCTCGCCAGAGGTAGCCTGACTGCCATTAGGTACCGAGATGAGATCCTCAGACCCCTTGTGAGACCATATGCTGGTGCAGTTGGCCCTGGGTTCCTCCTAATGCAAGACAATGCTAGACCTCATGTGGCTGGAGTGTGCCAGCAGTTCCTGCAAGACGAAGGCATTGATGCTATGGACTGGCCCGCCCGTTCCCCAGACCTGAATCCAATTGAGCACATCTGGGACATCATGTCTCGCACCATCCACCAACGCCACGTTGCACCACAGACTGTCCAGGAGTTGGGGGATGCTTTAGTCCAGGTGTGGGAGGAGATCCCTCAGGAGACCATCTGCCACCTCATCAGGAGCATGCCCAGGCGTTGTAGGGAGGTCATACAGGCACGTGGAGGCCACACACAATACTGAGCCTCATTTTGACTTGTTTTAAGGACATTACATCAACGTTGGATCAGCCTGTAGTGTTCTTTTCCACTTTAATTTTTGAGTGTAACTCCACATCCAGACCTCCAGGGGTTGCTTACATTTGATTTCCATTGCTTTTTGTGTGATGTTGTTGTCAGCACATTCAACTATGTAATGAACAAAGTAATTAATATGAATATTTCATTCATTCAGATCTAGGATGTCTTATTTCAGTGTTCCCTTTATTTTTTTGAGCAGCTTATATATTTCCAGTCTCACCCTATTGCAAAATGGAACTGTGACCCAGACCTTGTGGGTGATCGCAAGTCTTTTTATATAAACAGTAATCTGTTTAAGCAGGGGTACCCAAACTTTTTGGCACGAGGGACCAGTTTCGTGGAAGACAATTTTTCCACGGACTGGGGGGGGCGGGGTTTGCAGGTGGGAGCCAATTGCGCATAACGGGGGGCAGGGTTTGCAGGCAGGAGCCAATCACGTGGACCAGGGGGCGGGGTTTGCAGGCAGGAGCCAATTGGGTGGACTGGGGGCAGGGTTTGCAGGCGGGAGCCAATCACGCATAATGGGGGGGCGGGAGCCAATCACGTGGACCAGGGGGCAGGGTTTGCAGGCAGGAGCCAATTGGGTGGACCGGGGGCAGGGTTTGCTGGCGGGAGCCAATCGCACGGATGGGGGCGGGGTTTGCAGGCAGGAGCCAATCGCATGGACCAGGAGGCGGGGTTTGCAGGTAGGAGCCAATCGCAGGGACCAGGGGGCGGAGTTTGCAGGCAGGAGCCAATCGCATGGACTAGGGGGCGGAGTTTGCAGGCGGGAGCCAATTGCACGGACGGGGGTGGGTTTGCAGGCAGGAGCCAATCACATGGTGCCAATCACATGGACCCGGGGGGCGGGGACCCCTGTCCCGTTTTTTCCATCCCAATGTCCTGTTTTTGTCTCAAGGATATATGGTCAGCCTAGTTTTAGCATATATCACAATGTGATAAATAGATTTTAAAAGTTACTTTCTCTTATTATGAAAGTTAGAATAGCAAGTTTGGTCCTGTATCATATTTTTATTTCAAGAGAGAGAGAGGAAATCAACAGTGCCATTTTTCAATCTGATCTTGCATTAGCAAGGTGTATTAATTAATGGAACATTAATTCCATTTGCAAATGCATGCAAAGAAGCATAATGACTGGTACGATTAAATTCTCCAGTGATAACTAAAGAATAAAAATGGAAGGGTTATGTTAAATCTGTGGTTCCAAAAGAAAAGTTAATATGGTTAGAACATTGCCTCTTTCATATAAAATAGATCAATAGGTAGAACATACTTGCACCCAATAAAGTTTACCCAGAAAACATTTTTTATTGCTTTAGTTAAAAATACCCTTTGACAATAATTGATTATGGTATGAGGCACAGAGGAAATTTTGCTCTGGGAATTGTTAGGTGACAATGAAAGTCTCTTTCCTCCCCTCTAAATGAATTGGGCACTTTTATTTTAGCATGTTGCACCAGTCTGAAGAAAGCCGAGATTCAGCTTTCCCAGTGTTCCAGTCCTGGAAAGTCTTGGGACCTGAAGGGTTGAAACTGCAGTGAAACTAAGGTATTTTTTTAGAAAGAATCTTGAGATGTTAAGGTGGTCCTGAGCTTCAAGTCGTGGAAAACAAATGTCAGTTTCACAGCTTTACAGCTTCTTCTCAATAGCCCAGACAGAATGAGCAAGGCCAAAATGTCCTCTTCTCTTGTTATTGTTGCTGTTCCTTCCCTTTCCCCTTTGTGTGGAATGGGTAGGAAATTATTTGTGTTGCTGCAGGATCTGCAGCAGTTCAGGGCAGAGCTGATCATCTTGTCCTCAGTATTGGAAGTCAGCATGAGCTAAAATCATCATGATCATCTTCAAACCACTTCTAAGTGTTTGGGGAGTGAAAGGGTTAGTTACGTGGAAGTGTTCAATAGCCAGTAGAGTAACTAATGCTTAATTGTGACAGTGATAATCTGAATCCTGATCCATAACAGTGATGGGCCACTAGTAGCCTTACAACTACACGCAACCTCCAGGTTTTCATTTGCAGCCTGGATAAGGCCACCAAATCTGGGCTGCCAAAATCCAGACAACCACTTGATGGCAGCAAAGAGATACAAGAGCTTAATTTTATGCTGCCATCTTGGGGTTGTCTGGATTTTCACAGCCCAGATCTAGTAACCCTAAGCCTTGGTCTGTTGGAAAATGCAACTCATATGGCACATAAATCCACGACTGGCTTCAGTTGATACTATTTTGAGGAATAATCAAAGGCCTGAATCAGACTGGTATCACATATCTCTCTACGCCAGAGCTTTCCAAACTGTGTGTCGGGACACTTTAGTGTGTCAGATGCAGTGTCTGGGTATGTCACGGCTGCTGCTGCCTCCGAGCCCTGCCAGGATTCCACGCAGGTCCTAGTGCTTGCCTTGTGCCTTGCTGTAAGAGTGTGTCACGAAATGATGCATGTCTAAAAAGTGTGTCACCAACATGAAAAGTTTGTAAAGCTCTGCTCTAAGCCATAGTTCGTTTTAACCACAGACAACTGTATAAGCCATAAGTGACCGAGTGTTCACAACACGCTCAGTCAAAAACAGACAAATTGCAGGTTTGCCTCAGCACACTGTCTGAACCAGGCCTCTGAGAATAACAAATTGCTAGTGCGAGTGATGTGGCACCATCAGGAGCTACAGTAGCTGTTACTACACTCATTAAGTTGCATTTTTATGCAACTTCTTTAAGAAAAATAATTCAGGGCACTTTTGTTAGAAAGATCCATTTCTCTCAGCAGAGCAGGAGAATAATTGCATTCCTTTTTCACAATGCTGTTTGTTTGCTTTTGGAACTGCTTTCTCTCCAGCTAGGTCACCAACAAGCTATGCCTCTAGACTGAGAGTCATTTCTTTTAACCTGCACGTGACTAGAGGTCTGGACTAGGAATGAGGAAAACTAGGCTTAAATGTCTTTACTTGGCCATGGAATTCATAGAGTGTTTTGGGGAAAATTTGCTCTGAGGGTGAAATGGAAAGAAAGAATGAGGTGCTGGTCCTTGAGTTCCTTGCAGGAAAGACAAGATGTACTGGGACTAAATAAAGAACATGGTGATAATTCCCAGGTTATAGCTCTAAATTGCTATCCCGAAGATGAAGTTAAGTGAATTCTTGGCTTAACCATATGTTTTCTGGCCTGAAAAGAAGTTGTAAATGGAGTGAATGTTTCTCAAGCTGCACTTAACTCAAGGATCCAAATGCTTTTAAAAGCAGCAAATGCCTACATATCATCACACCTCAGAATGTATTTAAAAAAACATAACAAATATTGTAGGCGCAAACCAAATCAAAGCAATGGTTTATCTCCTTTGTTTAAACTCTGTCCAATAGAGATACCTAATCAATGCTGACATCAGTAAGCATTTCATTATTTCCAAGCAACACTTTAACGTTTCCATGTTTTTAGATACATGGACAAGTTCTTTCTAACCTGTTTCTCTACCACAGAGCTTTCCAAACTTTTCATGTTGGTGACACACTTTTTAGACATGCATCATTTCGTGACATACTCTTACAGCAGGGCATCATTTCGCGACACACTCTTACAGCAGGGCACAAGGCAGGCACTAGGATCTGCGTGGAATCACAGCAGGTTTGGAGGCAGCAAGGCACAAGGCAGGCACTAGGAGCTGCGTGGAATCCTGGCAGGGCTCGGAGGCAGCAGCAGCCACAACACACCCAGACACTGCAGCCGACACACTAACGTGTCCCGACACACAGTTTGGAAAGCTCTGCTCTACCAGCTTGAGATGTTTAAAATTGGCATGGAATGTCATATGCATTTTCAATTATACAAAAACATGTATGTGTTCTTGTACACAATTTTCTCTCGCTTTATACACTATTTTCCCTAATATGCTTGATAACCAGCTCAGATTTTCCTCTTCTAGGGAATATTTAATCTTCAGTAAATGTTAATTAGCTTTATGACTGGCTTTTTAGTATTTATATCAGCTTTATTATTTTCTTGATTTTTATTTAATCTCAGTTTTTATGTTTGTTAACCACTCTGAGATCATTTGCTAGTTGGGAGAGATATATTGCATGAATAAACAAATGATATGTGCTTTTTTACAGTGGTGAACTATATTAAAAACTTTAGAGAGAGATGACAAAAATGGTAATTGCATTCTGGCTTGTATATTAGTTTTGAAGTAAGAATTAGATCAGTTCATATTAGAATGTGATTCAAATGGATGTTTCCATTCCCTTCTTGAAGCCACAGGAGTATAATTTTGCTCCTAATTAAATGGCTAAAGGAGGGATATATATGTATATCCATCCTCTATATACTATACACACACACACACACACACACACACACACACAGAGAGAGAATACATAGTAGACAGGGCTAAGATCCTGTGGGACTTCCAGATCCAGACAGACAGGCAGGTACTGGCCAATCAACCAGACATCGTGGTAGTAGACAAGGACCAGAAGACAGCAGTGGTGATAGATGTAGCGGTGCCAAGTGACAGTAACATCAGGAAGAAGGGGTATGAGAAGCTGGAGAAGTACCAGGGCCTGAAGGAGGAACTGGAGAGAATGTGGAAAGTGAAGGCCAAAGTGGTCCCAGTGGTGGTAGGAGCACTTGGGGCTGTGACTCCCAAGCTGGGAGAGTGGCTGCAACAGATCCCAGGAGCAACATCAGAGCTCTCTGTCCAGAAGAGTGCAGTGCTAGGAACAGCTAAGATACTGCGCAGAACCTTCAAACTCCCAGGCCTCTGGTAGAGGACCCGAGGTTGAGGAAGACACATACCACCCATAGGGGTGAGAAGGGAATTATTTTTTATATATACAGTATATAGTATGTCTTTGATTTACATCTCTAAAGAAGGCTGGTACCAAACAAAAGTCAACTGTGAAAGGTTACTTTGTTTATGCAGATTTCTTCTTGGGTTGTGGCCAGCTACTCACTAAAGATATGAAGTCTGATTTATGGCAAAGGTCTTAGGTTTGTCCTGCAAACTTCATTAACTAGAATAATTGTAATTGTCACGTCAGTATCGCGGCCTGGCATCCAGCAGGGTCACTCTATTTCAGCTGCAGTAACCAGCTATGTTTAGTTGTATAATTTACAAGCGATGGACTGCAAGCACATTGTGTACTGTAAGTCTGCATAGAAGCTAGGTGACCATTGCTTGGCTCCAGTGAGTGTTTGCCAGCATTATCCTTGGTGATGTTTAAAGAGCATGCATGGGTGAGTAAAAAACTTTAGCTATGGAGAACACAAGGGAAGTGAGCAACAACAACATCATTTTGGTTCAACATGAATAGTGGCCATGATATTCACTTTGTCTCAGCACATGATTGATGCTGGTTCTGTTCCTGTTTTGTTCTTGATATGGCTCAATTTGACTATGCAACTTACCCAAGTTGGGAGAATTGACTTCTGGACTGGCAAATGGTCTGGGAGAAAGTTCGGCATGGTCCAGAGAGAAATGGAATATTCCTTCCTAGCCTTGATGAATTTTGCACATCCCCATTTAAATTTATCCCTGTGTTGGATAAGCTACATAGTCAAAGCTGTTTCTAGCAAAAATTGCCCTTGGGTCTCTGGGCTAAATGATATAATGACCTCTCAGTTTACATTCAGTCTAAACAAGCCACTCAATTTTCTCTGATACACCTAACTTTTCCTGTCTCTTTCCTCTGTCCTCTCTTACACACTTCCCACTCACACACATCCACACCCACTAGCTACACGGTTCATTTTCTACCCCTTCTTCTGCTCTTCTCTCACCCATACAGATGTGGGATTTAGGGCTTTTTCATGATGATTACAAATTCTGGGCTGCAAAAATCCAGTAAGTTAGAGGTTTTTCAAGCTATTTGCTGCCACCTTATGGTCAACCAGAATGTGCCCAAATACAGTAGTTTTAGGACACATCCACACATGATCCTAACCTCTGCTCCAGGATGCCTCACTAACTTTGTTTGGAATCACATCCTCATGATTCAGCTTCTGCTCATTTATTTATTTATTTATTTTTCTATCCCGCCTTTATTATTTTTATAAATAACTCAAGGCAGCGAACATACCTAATACTCCTTCCTCCTCCTATTTTCCCCACAACAACCACCCTGTGAGGTGAGTTGGGCTGAGAGAGAGAGTGACTGGCCCAAGGTCACCCAGCCAGATTTCTTGCCTAAGGCGGGACTAGAACTCTCAGTCTCCTGGTTTCTAGCCCGGAGCCACTAGACCAAAGTGGCTTTCTCATCCCCAACCCATAGCTGAAACCACCCAACCTTGGGCCTTTCTGATCTAGTGTAAAGGTGGTGGTGTGGGTTTACTGTGGATACAAGCCTGGTTATATGTACAATGTGTGGTATGATAATAGTGATGAGGGTGATGCTGGGATGTGCCCAACTCATATCGGCAGCCTGCACTGTCTCGAATGACCTGCTAGGTCATCTTTGTACAGGTAGTAAAAAACGTGATTGAGGCTGTTGAGGAATTTAGCTCTGCCCTTGGGAGAGGGGTAGGAGAGGTGAAACAGTTACTCATCCCTGGGAAGATAAAAAGTGTGAGAAAGAGGTTTAGAACAGCCCTGCTTTGCCTTTGTCGTGCTTGAAAAAGGGGAGTAAAAGTCTCAGACCAGCTTTCACAATTCTATTAATATACTCTACAACAGCGGTCCCCAAACTTTTTGGCACTGGGGACCAGTTTGGAAGTAGTAAATAAAATAATGGGCGGGTCACATGTGGACTAAAATAAGTGTCGGATTCTGACTTCTGTGATGATCTCAACAACAATGTCCCAATAAACACTTCTCCATGCAATTCATTGAAATGCAGATAAAGCTTTATTTAGGATACATGTTCATTGAAGCACTCCTAAAGACTTGAATACTGATTCCCGCCAAACTATGCTCTCTTAACCCTTCCCTTTGCGCGCCAATTCACCAGCGATGATCTCATGGAGCAAACGGTCCCATCTCCTCTCCTTTGCAGGTGCGTGACCTTGGCCTAGCTGTCTCTAGCTTCCAGCAGCAGACATAACACTCAACTGTCATTCCCCCTCCCAACTACTATACAAGCACTAAGCTATTATAGATTCTAATGGCAGGATTCATAGACATGAACCCTGACATGCCGACCCTCCAAAAGAAAGAATAGTATGCCAAGAACAAGAAAGGTTAAGAAATACAAGTATACATAAAGGCACATGGACAAATTCCAGAATTCTTCAGGCTGCAAGACAATGGGAGGCACTGAGATCTGAAAAACAGAAATAAGAATAATTGTGCAGTTAACCAGGTTTAGAAGGGAATTGATCATGGAATTTCTTCAATAACCTTGGCGCTGAAACATGAATCTTATCAACCCACTCCTCAAACCCCACAGGCAAATGTTTCCATTGCACCAAATACTGTAATTTTCCTCGGTGCAATCTGGAGTCCAAAATGTTCACAATTTCAAAATGTTCGTTATCTCCCACCATGATAGGTGGCGGCGCTACTGGATCTGGATGCCATTGATCAGCTGGTTTAACTGGTTTCAATAAGCTGATGTGGAAGACAGGATGTACTCTACGAAGGTTCTTTGGCAAGTCCAATTGAGCGGCTACTGGGTTGATCACTTTCACAATGGGAAATGGCCCAATAAATTTAGGCCCCAGTTTCTTGCATGGCTGAGTTGATTTCAAATGTTTTGTAGACAGGTAGACCTTTTCTCCCACCACTAAAGGCCATTCTGGAGCCCGTTTACGATCAGCAAAATTTTTGTATGAATTTTTTGCTTCTTGTAATATATTCAACATTATCGGCCAGTTTGATCGTATTTTTGTAATCCATTCATCTGCTAGTACAGGATCAGTTTGTTGAAGCATGGCAGGGTCAGGTAGCTCAGGAATAGGTACAAAATCCTGGCCAGTAGCCACTTTAAATGGTGAAAATCCAGTGCTCTGATGAACAGCATTATTATACGCTACCTCAGCAAAGGGTAACAACTCCACCCAATTATCTTGCTGATGACTAATGTAACACCGTAAATACTGTTCCAACACGGAGTTAAGCCGTTCACAAGCTCCGTTACCCTCTGGATGATGCCCAGAGGTAAGACCCTGTTCAGTTCCAATCAATTTTAGAAATGATTTCCAAAATTTGGCGGTAAACTGACTTCCGCGATCGCTGATAATCCGCAAGGGGGCGCCGTGCGCTCGGTAAATGTGCAAGATGAATAACTTTGCCAGTTGACCAGCAGATGGCAGTCCTTTACAAGGGATGAAATGAGCTTGTTTAGAAAATAAGTCAGTTACTACCCATATGACGGTCTTGCCTTTACTCTCTGGTAAGTCTACAATGAAATCCATTGAAATTTGTTTCCATGGGCTTGTTGGCTCAGCCACTGTTTGCAATAGTCCCACCGGTTTCCCGGGTGCTTTTTTCATGGATGCACAAACATGACATGACAAAACATATTGTTTAACATCTTTCCTCAAAGTTGGCCACCAAAATTGCCTTCTGACCAAATGTAAAGTTTTTACAAATCCGAAATGTCCGGCAATTTTGCTATCATGACAACGTTGTAAAATAGCCTTTCTCACAGTCTCTGGAACATATAATCTGTCTCCATTCCACCACACCCCATTCGCCTCAGTTAATGTTTGCTTGTGCTCTTTCCACCAATCGTCAGCCTCTATAGCGGTTTTAAGTTCTTTCTCTAGAGATGGTTCACATAGAGGTTTCGGTGGTTTGGCCTTGCTTCTAGTGATAGCCACCTTCCCTTGCAATTGTACAGGTATGGGTGCTGCATCATTGTCAGAACCAGGTTCCTCCTGGTTGGATAATCCCAATTGTTGGGGAGACATTACTGTGGATACCATCAGTTCTGGTTGAGTGTCATGCTGTGGCAGCCTAGATAAAGCATCTGCTAAAAAGTTTTTTCCAGCTGGCAAATACTTTAATGTGAAATTGAACCTACTGAAAAATTCAGCCCAACGGATTTGTTTAGGATTTAATTTCCGAGGCGTTTTAAGTGCTTCCAAGTTCTTATGGTCAGTGAAGACTTCAAAGGGATGAGGCGAACCCTCCAACAGGTGTCGCCATGTAGCTAGAGCATGTCGCACTGCAAAAGCTTCCTTTTCCCACACCAACCAACGTTGTTCAGCCTCAGTAAATTTACGAGAAATATATGCACAAGGCCTTAATTGATCATTATTGTCTTTTTGCAATAGTACGTATCCAACCGCAGAATTGGACGCGTCTGTCTGGATCACAAAGGGACGTTCTGGATCAGGATGTTTTAAAACGGGTTCTGCAGTGAACAACTGCTTCAGTTGTTCAAAAGCCGTTTGGCACGCCGGCGTCCATTTTAATTTCGGTTGAGGTTTATTTGCTAATACGCCATCAGCCGATTTCTTGGTTTTTAACATATCGGTTAATGGTAACGCAATCTTGGCGAACCCGGGAATGAACTGGCGATAGAAATTTGCGAACCCGAGAAAAGATTGTAATTGCTTTTTTGTTCTGGGGGTTTCCCACGCCAATACATCTTTAACTTTGGCGGGATCCATTTCAATGCCCTGATGGGATATTCTGTAGCCTAGAAAATCCAGTTTTTCTTTGTGAAATTCACATTTAGACAACTTAACATACAGTTTGTTTTCTAAAAGCTTTCTGAGCACTGCTTTTACTAGTTTTACATGTTGTTCCATGGTCTCTGTGTATATTAAGATGTCATCCAGATATACCAATACCCCCTGGTACAAAAATTCATGCAGAACCTCATTAATTAAGCTCATGAAGACTCCAGGCCCGCCCCTTAATCCGAACGGCATGACTTTATATTGAAAACAACCTAATTGGCAATTAAAAGCGGTCTTCCACTCATCCCCTTCTTTTATGCGTACTCTAAAATACGCTTCTCTCAAATCCAGCTTAGTGAATATTTTCCCTTTGGTCAGTTGAGCCAGCATATCTTTCATCAACGGGAGCGGATATTGGTTAGAAATACAAATAGCATTCAACCCCCTGTAGTCCGTACAAAGCCGTAATGAGCCATCTTTCTTTTTCCGGAATAAAACCGGAGCAGCCGTGGGTGAGGTGGATGGCTCAATAAACCCCCGCTTGAGGTTCTTATCTATAAAATTCCTCAGCTCTTGTAGTTCCTTATGAGTCATTGAATACAACTTGGGTTTAGGTAACACTGCCCCAGGCTCCAATTGTAAAGAACAGTCTGTTTTCCGATGAGGGGGCATCTGGTCTGATTCCGTCTCTAAAAAAATCTCCCCCTCCTCCTCATATAGTGACGGTGCCACCGCTGCTTGAGCTAGCTCCCGCACCACACCGAGTCCTGCAGTTTCCCGCTCAACTCCCAAATATGAGCCATCTGCAAATTCCATTTCTCCAGAAACCCAGTCAATCTGAGGGTTACGCTCCCTCAACCATTTGAGCCCCAATACTATGGGCTGATTGGAAATGGGAGCCACAATAAACCTAATAGTCTCTTGATGAGTCCCAATAGTCATTTTTAGGGCTTCTGTATAGTATTCCACTGGACCCCCTTTCATATCTGACCCGTCCAGCTGACAAAATATGATGGGAACTTTTAACTTATGCAACTTAAGTCTCAGTCCTGTAACAATGGCAGGATGCATCAAACATCTTGAACACCCCGAGTCCAGCATTGCCATCAAATTGTTCTGATCCCTCCCATCCAAAGTTTCAAGCTTTATCTTAACCTGCATGGTAGGACAATCTCCACTCACCAGCGGATCGGAGCGCCGATCTGCAAATGCCTGGCCCGCGGCGCACTTCAAGCCAGACATCGCTCGTTTTCCGCCGGCTGCATGAACTCTTCGTCAGAGGAGTCGTTCTCTCCCCCAACCAGATCCCGAGTCTTGCTGTCCTCCAGAGCATGAGCTGTTCCCTTGCGTGGTGGTAGCTTAGATGGTTTGGAAGGCTGGCTGTCTGGCTTTGCTTTTACTGTAGAGGGGTTCTGAGGGCAGTTACCAATGCGATGTCCCTCTTTGCCACATTTGAAACACAAGCCTCTCTTTGCTCTGCGTTCTTTTTCCTCTTCCCAAGCAGTGGCTCTAGCTAGCTTCTTCGCCGGGGGCTGTCCCAAAGGGCTTTTCCCCGAGCTATGTAGCTTCCTGTACGATCTCAGTCTTAATTGGGTGCTCTCAACCTTTCCGGCTAATTGAATCCATTCTTCTAGGGTGTCAGGGTCACCCCGTCCTGCTGCCATCTCTAAAATCTCGGGTTTCAGCCCCATCTGGAAGTATTCCACCTGAAAAGTCTCAGGACAAGATGGGACCATGCCTATGAGTTTTTTAAACTCCATTGCGTATTCGGCAACAGATCGGTTTCCCTGGCGTAGCTGCTGCAGCTGCACTTTAGCTGACATTTTAGAGAGGGTATCTTCAAACCGGCGTCGTAAAGCTAGCATAAAGCCATTAAAAGTCCATAAATCTGGAGAGTTAGAGTCATGCAACGCCACCAGCCATAAAGCAGCCTCTCCCTCTAAGAAACTTGAGACGTACCTTACTTTGGCTTCTTCCGTTAAGAAAGACTCCTCAAACTCCTCCATAAAACCCCTGACATGGGTCATAAAGCAAGCCAATTTCGCTGGGTCCCCATCAAATCTTGTTTTCAGTTTGTTCAACGCGAACACCCTAGGTTGGCCCCTTTGTAATTTACTCACGGCCGGTTGAGGCACCTCCATTTCGGATCCAGAGGATTCCTCCTCCTCCTCTCCACTAGACGTGCCGCTCTCTGCTGCCGTGGTCATCAATTTAGGTGGTAAATCCGCCCCTGGAATACCTTCCTGCTTTGAAATCAAAGCCAGTTGTTGCACGGATTGAATAAGGGTTTGTAGTTGGTGACTAATAGTCTCCATTTCACCATCAATACGTGCAGTCTTCGCTTCCAGTGAAGCCATCCTCTGGGACTGGGTCACTCTGGGTTTAGCCGTGCGTTTTCCCTTCCCAGCCCGGATGCCGCCTCCAATTCCCACGGACCATTCCGCTCCCACTCGAGGGGTGCGTGCCATGGCTAGTTCGGTAGTCTCTACGCCACTTCGTCGAGACACCTTCTTAGAGGCTTTTTTCTTAGCTGCTTCGGGTTCAGCAGCCGCACTCTCCCCGTCCTTGGAATTCGCTTCCCAACCTGAAGAGGGGCCTGGTTGCTCCCCTTCCTCCGTCTGGAAACATTCCATAGATTCTTCCATGCTGAAGTTGCTTGGACAAGCCGATTCTCACTCAGGAGGCACTAAATGGAGTTACCACTTGTAACCTCAGGATAAACCGACTGGATTGTAGATTCAAGTCTTTCTGTGATGATCTCAACAACAATGTCCCAATAAACACTTCTCCATGCAATTCACTGAAATGCAGATAAAGCTTTATTTAGGATACATGTTCATTGAAGCACTCCTAAAGACTTGAATACTGATTCCCGCCAAACTATGCTCTCTTAACCCTTCCCTTTGCGCGCCAATTCACCAGCGATGATCTCATGGAGCAAACGGTCCCATCTCCTCTCCTTTGCAGGTGCGTGACCTTGGCCTAGCTGTCTCTAGCTTCCAGCAGCAGACATAACACTCAACTGTCATTCCCCCTCCCAACTACTATACAAGCACTAAGCTATTATAGATTCTAATGGCAGGATTCATAGACATGAACCCTGACACTTCTCATAAGGAACGTGCAACCTAGATCCCTCACACGCGCAGTTTACAGGAGGGTTCGCGCTCCTATGAGAATCTAATGCCGCCGCTGATCTGACAGGAGGCGGAGCTCAGGCGGTAATGCGAGCAATGGGGAGCAGCTGTAAATACAGATGAAGCTTCGCTCGCTTGCCCACCGCTCACCTCCTGCTGTGCGGCCTGGGGGTTGGGGACCCCTGCTCTACAACAATAAAGTAGCATTCTTGGAATCCCTGCAATGTTTGTTTCTTGGCCTGGCCTACCTCACAAGGTTGATAGAGGCAGACCATTCAGCAGGTTTTCCAAAGGGTGGGGCGGGACTTCACAGTAAAGCAGGAGATGAGAGATTCTCCTGCTTTATTGGAGCCCTCCAGCACCTGATCCTCAAAGGTGGGGTAACAGTCATCCCAATGCCATGGATCATGCACAGCAAATAAAACAGGAGTAGAAAACCCCACCTCCCCCCCAAACCATGTTTTGGTGAATGGCTAAACCCAACACTGTAGTCATCTGTCAAAACTCATCTTCCCCCCAGCTCCACCCCACATCAGGAAGAATGATTGGTGGATTCCCCCCAACTTCAGCAGGGAAATGTACCTATCACTGACCTTAACTGTAAACTGTTAGGACAGCGCTACTGTCAGCCTTACTAGGTAGACCAGACAGGAAATATGACCAGATAAACTAATTCTACTTTATTGTAAAGCTACATTAACAGAATCTTGCAAGTCTGAACATACAATTATCCCGCCTTCACCTTTACAGCCTGAGACACTAGGGAGGGTCCCTTCTGAGCCTCTTGCCCCACCCACTATCCAGCTGCGGGCTATGCCCTCTCTTATCTGACCATTCCCTAGGCAGCATCTCTTCACCCCGTCTCCCAAGGTCTTTCCCACATACCATTACAGCTACTCACTGGCCTTGTTAATAGGACAGTAGAGACTAGATGTTGATAGAGGAAGTTTAAACTGGTATGCTTTATGCCACTTTAGGACAAAATACATTAAGGCAGTTGGTTAGAAGTGTGTCCAGCCTTCCAGGAGTTGTAGTGAACACTGGATAGACAGGCTGGACTGCAGCAGACTCACAACCTTCATATCCCTTGGTGACTGCAGGCTGCTGGAGCACAGTTGGAAGAAACCCTGCATAGGGCCCATCACTTTTATGGTGCCCAGTGCAGCTAGATACATTGCAAGCCCCTTAATCCTGCCCTGAGTGGTAGTCTGGAGTTTTAGAGCCCAGGTCTGGAAGCCCTTGGGGAAATTGTTAACATTGTTATCAGCATTAATATGTTTCTAGGAAACCCAAAACATATTATTCACCAAAAAAGAAAATGTGATTACAAATAATTGCAGCAGTGCTTGAAAACATACAGGTTTACTCCACAGCTAAAGAACAATGCAAGATGTGACAGTGGATCTACAGCAAGCACAGAATAAGCGAATGTCTATCACAGAAAGTTGCACTTAATTATTTAAGAAGCAAATTAACTCCCCTCCCCCCCATTGATCACTTGGTAAACCAATCATCTAAATCATCTTCAGAGGTGCATCAGAAAGAACAAGACAGCTTAGCCTGTTTAACATACATATTCTTCAACCTTTAGCTTCATTCAGGCTGGTGCAAATTGGCTGCAATCAATGGGAGTGCCTCAGAAGCATATTGTGATTTTAAGAACCTCTTTTGAGATTGTGATTATGGTTTTGACAAGCCGGGGAGAGCAGACATTGCAGCAGATATGAATGAATCAGAAATGGCAGGATATAGAATTGTGTGTCTTGAGAAAATTGTGTTCTTTTCTAATTGCATTGTTAATGAACTTTACCATGCTATCAACCAGGACTTGCCAATTGTGTCCTTTAGGCTAGTAGTCTGTTGACCAAATGTGGAAGAGCTTGTCCTGATGCAGTGGCACAATTGATGATCTGCAGTAAATCTTGGGCAAGATTCTCAGAACTCAGGCTTAAAAAACCTTTGGTTCTCTGCTGCTAGTTGCTGGAACAATGTCTGTTCCCCAGCTTCTCTATCTTGTAACAATTCAGTTATCTTGTCCTCTTGTAGACTCCATGTGATCTGTCCTGTGGATTTCCACTGGACCTTGCTTGTAGTTTAATACTTTATCTTGTTTTCCTCTTCCCTTGCTCCAGCTCTTGTGCTTCTCTATACTGGTAGCATGCTAGCCACCAATTAGTATTGCAACCAGGTCTCTTTTCAGTTGAAACAAGACACCTGGCAGGTTTACTTTTCACATTTTGCGCTGACTCTTCAAAGACAAACCCAAGTAGAGCATATTACAGTAGTCTAAGACAGGATCTTATTTCATCTCAAAAAGGGCAATAGATAGCAGGATCAAATTAAGCTGAGCAAAGGAACTCCTAGCCACCACTGCTACCTAACCTATTAGGAGCAGTGATGAATCCAGTAACATCCCCAATCTATGTACCTGCTCATTCAGGGACAGTGCTGCCCACTACAAAACAAATTGTATGTGCAGGAGCTCTTTCTCACCAGGACTGAATTTGGTCTGTGTCATCCATCTTCTGAGTGCATCAAGGATATGACATCAGTTAGAAAAGAAAGATAAGTGTCATCTCTATATCGATGGAATGCAACTGACCCTTTCCCAACAATCTCATTAAGCAACTGCTGAGCACAAGGGACAGAAGAGATTGTTGACGAACCATGCAGACCAAAGATGGAGGAAACCTGCAATGGCCCTTGAGTACTACCACTTGGGAATGCTGACCTAAATAGCAACACAAACCACCATAAACTAGCAACTGCAGGTCAAGCAGAGGCACTTTTCCCATAGGTGTCCATAGGGGAGGCAAGTGACCAAATGTGCATTTCAACGTCGCAATGCATGTTTCATTGTTTTCTGATCATCATGGTCAGTAGTAGACTCTTACCATATCTAGTTCCACTGCAGGTTATTAACCAAGGCTGTCTGTGTCTAAATTAGGTCAGAAGATGGAACTAGAGAAACTGAACTGCAGAACCATGGCAGTGCGTTGCTCTTTTCTCATCTCTGCACTATCTAGTTTTCCCGAGGGCTGCCAGATCATACTGTGAAGCTCAGTGTTTCCCCAAGGGCATTTATTAAAACCGATGGCAAGTTGTCTTGTTGAATTCATTGGGGAAAGCGCATCATTTCTGAACAGCTGTTGCTCCAATAAATAGGAAATAGCTTCCCTTTGCTGTTTGGATTTTATTCTTGCTGCACATTGCGGAGGAGGAGGAGGAGGAAGGATTAACTACAGAATGGGTGAAATGCAAGTTATTGCCCCATTTCTCAGCAATGTTTTTCTGTTTTCTGTTTTCAGTGGGTCTGGTTGTTAAGTAGGTCTGGCTCTTTTAGACATATCATTAACTTTAAGGATTGGCAATTAATGGCTTGAGATCTCAGGCTGATGCCTCTGGCCTTCCAGCATCACATTAAATTTTAGGTACTTCATCAGTTACTTACCCTCACATGGATCCAGTAAACAAGCAACAGGCATTTAAGACTTCTCAGCTTTCTTATACCGTAGTTCTTTCCTTACGTGCTTCACTTCATGCCACACATCAAGTGCATAGGAACCAAATTGCATAGGAATAAGCTGCAGAAATGCGTTATAAAGCGATAACTCTGCCTAAGCCTGGTTGGTAATTTGCATATTTACTTTTGCAAGTGAGCTAGTGGCCGTGGAGCCTAAAGGCTGCTGAGAGATGTTGCCAAGCTTGAAATGATCTAGCCCAGAATACAAAATTGCAGAGCTTATAATGCTCAGATCAGTGTTTCTCAGCCTTAGCAACTTTAAGAAGTGTGGACTTCAACTCCCAGAATTGAATGTCATCTTTGAGGCACAAAATATTGAGATAATATTTCCCTGTGCTCTCCACAGGAAAGATACTTTTAAAAACCACTATAAAACCATTAATAGTAAAGTTCAGAATCCACAATGTATAACACTAGGCATATGGTTTTGGCTGCTCCATTACTTAGATCAGGAAAGAGTTAGTGCACAGATTGTATGTAGATATTTTATTATAAAGGACCTTTTTAAAGGTAGGAGAAGAGACCTACAGCAGATTCTAACTCAGACGATTCCTTCCAGTTTGATTAACAAAACTGCATGTTATACATGGGTTTATAATTCCTCTAAAAGAGAGGATGCATTTGAGTGTTGCCACCTCAACTGTCCCAGCTTTGGGAGCAATTAGCAGTTGCTGCCCTCTGCCAACTGACTATTCAGGACTTAATGAATTCCTAACACGGATGAGACATATATTCAGCTTTTCAGTTCAGATGGATATGACTCATAGAAGCAGAGGGAGTAATCTAATTGCGGTAATGAAGAGTAACTATTAAAGCAGAAATATTATAGTCATAAAACTGTTTTGGAATAGACATCTTTGAACTAATAAAGATTCAAGGGTGTTGGTCTCTGTGGGTTTCCTCCTGGCAGTTCTGATGATATCAGCCTCCTGATTAATCTGTTTTTAAAGAAAGTAGGATTCCATAATATAAGTGGAAAGAGAACTATGTCCATTTTTATGTATTAAGTGATGGGGATGGAAGGAGGAACAATCATTGAGAGAAAGACCCCTGACATCCCAGTATTTACCATCTCCGTGGTTTCATGTCCTACATGATTCTAGAATCTCCACGCAAGATTGATGGATGTAATATGAATGATACATCTCATACATTATGCAAATGACATATCATATCTCCTTAGTGTTTTTTATATCTGACCCTCTCTCTCTCCGTTGCTCTCTCTATATATTAAATATCCATACCATTAATTTCCCAATGAATAATTTGGATTTTTTTCCTTTCCATTTATGCTTTCCAATAGCAGTTAACAGTCTCCAAAAGGATGAAAATTGCAGTATCTTTTGTATTGTATCCAGCCTGCACAAAGCACTTCACCAAAGTGATTTGCACAATGGAGGTGATGTGATTTGCTTCAATGAAGTGAAGAGGTGATCCAATTTGCTTTGATGAAGCAATTTGGATGGCCTAGAACTGCTTTTGGCCAGAGCTGTAAGAAAAGGCCCATAATGTGTGCCAAAACTCTCTAGCCTAAACAATGTTTTGTTTGAGTTAAGTGGCTCTAAGCAAAACATGGCACAAAAATATGTTCTTGGTATAACCATACAGGCACATCAGGATTACCGTTTTGTAATGTTCATAATGCAAGGGAAACATTCACAAATTAACTTAAAGAACTTGATTTCTAATGCAAAATGTGGAAGCTCCAGTTACAAATTACTGAAGGAATATGGAACATGGAACATCAACTCCTTATGAATGAATGAACAGGAATTATCATGAGGAATGAGGGATGAATCAACATGCCCTCATTATCTGATCTATTTACCCATGAAACACTAAGAAACATTGGCCTATGAGACCTGACATTTTACTTTCTATCTTTTGAGTTCATATTAATGTCCTGTGGTTGTTAAGTCCAGCCTTAATAATGAGAATAGGCTTGTGCTTATTATATTGCGGTCTTCTTCTACTTGTCACTCAACCACATCTAATTCAAATTGTATTTTTAAATGGTGCACTTTAGTGGTATAATTGTATTACCTTTATTTTTGCAGCCGTTTTGTTTTCCTGCATTTCTGCTGTATCCTGTTGTGGAAATATCCACCTGCAAATTCCATGCTGTATTCACCAATTAACCAGATTTAGGGAAAAAGCACGGTAATTTTATTCAGCAAGATTCTTGTACAAAAGGGAACCTCCACAATAATCCCAACCTTCTTTTTTATCCAATCATATTTCCTTCTTGTCTCTGCTATTTTCAGCATGTTTACTCAACAGCAAATAAGTGGGGGTCACTCTCGAGCACCCTCTCAAGAAGGTGCAGCCTTGAGGGTTGATCCCAATGCAGCTTTATTCAGATACAGTCAGACCTACTCAGAGTAAGTCCTGTTAAAATCAATACAATCAGAGAGTTAAAAATTTTCTCTGCTGTATTTTCTGTCTCTCATGTTACCCTCCTTGGGGAAAAATGGTAAGACATGCACAATGTCTTCATAAGAGGATGCTTTTTATGCTTTTCATTATGCTTTTAAGGATGGTACCTTAGCCAAGCCGCATTGCCATTTAAACTTCAATCAGAAAATTAGTAAGAATTTGCAGCTCATCTATAGAAGCTGCTATTTGCAGCTATAATTACAGCATTTCTAGAAGTTTGCCACTCCTTATTGTGACAAGGTCTGCATGCCTTCCTTTTCCAATATAAAACAGCCTGGGATTTCTTATGATCTTTGGCTTGGGGAAACAAGCTTGTTAAGAGTCTGACTCCCTTGGTTAGCTTTGATAGAAGGTATTACATGGTTGACAGGCTTTTTTCCCCAAATGACAATAGTGCTTGGGTCTACTGCTGTAAGTCAAAAATCCCAAAAGGTACAATCTCGAAAGGATATAAGAGTTAGAAAGAAAGAGATCAAGCCTTAATTAGATCATTTTATTGAGGCATATTAGCATAATTGGTTTAGCTTGGAAATACAGTAAACCCAAGAAAAGTGGAGATATCATAGATGTACTGGCTTGAAATTATAAAAAAAGATCTTTGCAGGGGTGGAAAGGAGTCAGCAAAACTTAATGGAAGTAGATTAAGTCTGGTGGGTAAGGACTGGAACCAATGAAGCAAGAGGTGTGTACAGGATTCAAGAGAAGCCATCAAGACAAATTGTTCCTCTGCTGCATTGGCCAGACCACATCTGGACAACACATTTTGGGAAGAACATTAATAAACTGGAGCATGTCCACAGGAGAGCAACAAAGATGAAAAAGGGCTTGGAAGGAAAATCTTATAGAAATATTTGGAGACATTGGGTATATTTCACCCAGAGAAGATAAGACTGTGTGGAAACAAGATAACTTCCTTCAAGTATCTTGTCCCAGAAGATAGGACAAGAAACAATGAATTTAAATTACAAGGAGAATTTTGTGGAACATCAAGAAAAGATCTTGATAGAGCTGTTCAATAATGGAACTGACTGCCTTGGGAGGTGGAGAGCCTGCTCTACTGGGGGTGTTTAAACAGATGCTGCGTGGCCATCGGCTGCTTAGGATGGGGGTGGAACTACATGATCTCCAAGATCCTTTCCAACCATTACTTTCTATGATTTCATGCCGGCCAGAATCCCAGCAGAAAAGAGACCAGGGAAGAGAATCTGACAGAATTGCTTGCCAACACTGGAAGAAAGTAGGGTAGGATCTTGAAAACCAGTGCAACCAGACAAAACTAGAGGGAGTCGGATAATTAAATGAAGAAGGGAAACATCAAGAGGGCAGAAAAACAAATTCAAAGAGCAATGCTCCTGAGTATTAATACCACATTCCTCCCCTTCTTGAAGAGACAGCATGGTTGTTTGTAGCACTGCTCACAGCATCAGCCAATCCAATGGTAGGGCAGTTAGTCCTTCTGAAAGTTGCTTAACAATTCAGCAAAATGTTTTTTTCTGAAAGCTTGGCATGGAGCAGGACTGTGTTCTCTTCTGATGTCTTCTGTGCTTTACACAAAAGCCACCCTTTGCAAACTCCTGATGAGGTACTCACAGTAGTATGAAAAATATATTTATTAGAAATGGTGTGTGTTTGTGTGTGTGTGTGTAAACACACATACATACACACACACACACATTACAACAAACTAATAAATGATGCTGAGAGCCATCTGGCTATTATTTTGTGATTTATTAACGTCTTGACAGGATAAATTATTAAATGATGATTTGGGTTCTAATGGACTGTAGACTAAAATGATTAATTGTGAACGGTTGTGGATCAGAATTATGTGAACAGTACATTGTTACAAGGGAAAGGCAGGGGAAACTAGCAGCTATGGTGGGGAGATCATTTACAATGGTTACTGTAAGTGGAAAGAAAAATTGAGAACTTTGTACTATTTTGCTTATCATCTATTCTCTAGGAAAATATAGAGTGTTAGTATCTCCCCCTTAGTCTAGGACAGTCTTTCTTAAACTTTTTTTCTCTCAGACCCCTTCCCACTTTTAAAAATTATGGAGGACCCCAAAAGACCTTTCGTTCATATGGGTTATATTTATCAGTATTTACTGTATTAAAAATTAAAACTGACGCATTCACTGCTGCTACCACTTCTCACAGTAGTTTGATGGGATTTTAATATTGTTATTTTTCAGCATAGGCAGGCAAATAATTTTGATTTTGTTGGAAAAACACTGGCTTATAGGGAAAGAGGCGCAGAGTAAATAGACACAGAGTGGAGCTTTTCAAAGCTAAAAGATCTTTACTATAGATAAAGCAGAGTTGTATATACAGTTACAACATTGCAAAAATGTAAAGACAAAGCAGATAATAATCTTCCATGTGCTGCTTCCACTGATAACACAGGAAAGGAGCACAATCCTTTGTTTATACTCACAGCAAAGGAATAGCTACACACTTCTCAGTCCTCAGGAGCAGGAAGAGGGCTAAAAGACAGGCAGAAGTCAAGAAGCAAAGGACACCATTTTGCATGGGTAGAAATACACTTTTTTACCAACTTCTGATTGGCTGAAACTTAGGTGTGAAACACAAGGTACAGATCATTGAACATAGCACATACTATAACCTGTCAATGGGTGGCATCTAAGCAAGCATGCTGCCTCCCCCTCCCAACTGCTAGGGCACACTGTTCCCATGGGAAGGTTTAGACCGAGACATAACATTTGCATCACGTGGTACCTTTCCTGGCCACCTGCACTTTCATATCTATGGAAGATATGAGCACAGCCATTCAAAGCTATGATAAAGCTTTGTTTTGTACAGAAAGCGATTTGCAATTTCACACGTGAAATCTGACAGATTTTGCGGACACCTGAGACAGTCTTGGGGGACCACATTTTAAGAAACACTAGTCTAGGGTGTCTGCATTGAATACCTTGTTGCCAATCCATTTCCTTGCATTCTGATGTGTAGTTTTGAGGGCTACAAGGTTTTTCACCTTTGGTGCCTTCAGCACTCACACCAACTGTACTTTGTCTGGTGCATCTCCAGATAAACTGTTGCCATTTCACTGCCTACATTGAATTTAATTTTCTGAACAGTCTATGACCATTTCTGGACTGATTATCATCTCATTAGGTCTGAATTTCATGCTGTCTCTAACCACTGCTAATGTCTTTACAAACATGTAGGTTTAAAAATGATTTTGAAGCCCACTTATAAATCAAACAAATACTTCAAGAGCTACTTTCCAAGTTGCTTTTCTCTTGTGCCTGCTTGCTAGCTCATCTTGGCATGAAACATAAATCTAGGAAGCTCTGTTAGCAGTAGAAAACAGGATGTTTCAGAAGTTCTTGACTATAGTTCCCATAATGTCCAATCACCTGGAGGCCACCAGGTTGATCACTCTTGTTTGATGTTGAGTTTTGGAAAGTTAAAAGGACTTCATGATCTTAATGGGCAATATTATTTATTTACTTTCTTACCTGGTATATATGTTGCTCCAATCAATATGTGATTCCAAGGGGCTTGCAACAGGATAAAAAGAGAGCCTTTTTGTCAAAGCACTGATACAAAGGAAAGGATATGTAAAAGAGGCCAATATACAGCCAGAATTTCTGAATCTTTCCTATGCTAGGGAAGGGAAGGGAAGGGAAGGGAAGGGAAGGGTGATGGAGTTTTTAAGGTTAATAAAAGAACTCCAAGCAGCTAACAACAATCTTGCAAAGTAGAAGCGTAAACCAGAAGGGACTTGCACTTTACGCTTAATTACATTCAGAAATAAATTCAGTCTTCACACCATAGTTAGATGAAGAAAAATAGAGATAGCTTACATTTATTCAGTAGATCTAGATACAAGTAGATTCATAGTAGAAAACACTTAAACATCACCGGTTCTGTATGCAAGCAAGATGAAAGGACGAGAGCTGCATTCTGCAGCACCTCCTGCTTGCAGGTGTGCCCAAAGAGTAATGGAGATTGTTAATCTCCAAAACTCAAGAAGGAGAAAGGAAGTGGAAATCAGGTGACCCATGTGACATCCCACAAGCACAATAGAGATGCATTAGAGAAAGGACCCCCCTTTATGCTTATGAGACAATGCTGAGTTGATCCTTGATAATTCCAGCAAGGGGAAGGGGAGGTGTCTCCATCATGAAGCACCACACACCAAGTGGCTTTTTCTCCTGTGTGTGGATTTTGCTCCTGAAGCCATGCAATCAAAACTAAGGACCAAATGACAGTTGTTATGCATGGGAGACTTGCCCAGCCATAAGGTTCACTGTGAACTTCCAAAGGGTTTCCTTCTATCTTATGGCCTCTAATGCCCCAAAGTCAAACTTTAGGACAATCCAGTTGACTTGCCTCACTATTCCTCCCAGCTGCGAGTTGGACTTTGTCAAGACAAGGAACTTAATCCTGACAAGACAAATAAAATTTAAGAATAATAATCCCCAATTAACCCTAGATTTCCCCACCCCACTCTCAGAGGCTATCTCTCTCTACCCAAGATAGCTATTTCCTTCTAATATCTTCTACATTATCTGTCCACATATGCATAAAATTAAATCACCATATTTATTTGTGGCAGAGGAACTGGCAGTGCCATTTTCACTGTTTGTTTTGTTTTGTTTTCCTACTAGAAGGAGAAATTCTCAAACATTTTTCTTAAGGATGTAACTCATCATGAGTCACTGCAACAGTACAGCCTATAAGGCCACATTGTTGCTTAGCTGCCCAAGAACAATAACTGATTTGGCATCCTGGCCTCCATTCTTCATCCTCTACAAGACCCTGGCCAATGTAATTCTGCAGCACCGTGGATGGAAATGGTGGACATTAGAAATTTAAAGAATGGGCAACAATAGTCTGCAGTGTGAGGTAAGGAGATGAAAGATCTCTGTAAAGTCTTTCTTAGGAAAACCGTCTTCTGAGAAATGTTCAGCTTAGCTTTCTCTTCAAACTAGCTTATAGTGTGTTATAAGTATATAAAAATACAAGAATGTAAGTACAAGTATAAAATCAGTATTTAGTATTGGTCACAGCATGCTTCACCCACAAGAAAATCTCTTGCCTTTTAATTAATGAAATTTGTAATTAATGAAATTCCCTTTTCATTAATTTTTCACTTCCTCTACAGCCAAGGTAAAACTGTGATTATTCACTCCTTTGATATTAACTTAGAAACTTTTAGCACAAGCCATGATAGGATATGAAAAAGTTCGTTTATTAATACAAGTGAATAGAATCGATGCAAAGAGCAGACTAATCATTTTTGCACGCAAACATATTTTTAAAACCTGCCAGACTTTCAAGCACCCCTCATCCAACCCTCCCCACCTGACTTACTTCCCATAACTTTACACTGCCAGCCTTTGATGTTTCCAGCCTTGGAGTCTGGTTCCTCTCGCCTGCATGCCATTCTTACCTCTAGTGGCTGCTCTACTCTCTGGCAAGCACTCTAGCTAATTGCTACAGGCCTCGCACTAACTAATTACTACAAATCCCATCTATCTAAGGCAGAATGGCAGGATGGCTTCCTGACAAAAACTCTTTGTCCAGAGATAGGTATTGGGAGGAGAGAGCAAATATTTCCCCATTTGGTTTCAACCTCTAGCTGAACTTTAGGGAAGAGGTTAATAGGGGGAGAGTGTATGTGGGTGACCATGGGGATTTGCTTAAGATGGCCAACTTATTCCCCCTGCCCCAGCTCTTTCTTGCTTCTTAAACACTAGCTGTCTCAGCAGTCAAAACAAAGCAGCTCACTACTGCTGATTTCTGCCGGATGGGGACTTGTAATGCAAGCACAAGCAAAGTGTCTCCTGCCCCCACCGGTTTCTTTTGGTTATTCATAGCCATTGATCCTCGGCCCCTGTACAAGCCCACTGCAAGACTGTTTTCAATTGATTTTAAGTATTCTAAGCCACCACAATATAGAACAAGACTACAGGAGAGCAGTCTGTTGCAATTAGGAAATGCACAAATAAATGTGCTGAATAGGTTTGGGATTAGCCTTGAACCTAACGTGGGGGGGATAAAATCAAATCTCCTAAAGTCCTGTTCTTTTTTCAGTCACATTCTTCAACATTCTTCTGCCCTTTATAGAGCTCAATGCAGGTTGGCAAAGTCAATATTTATCTTGGAACCAACTGATTTTATGTAAAGGTTGTAGTTCAAATTATCTTGGCGGTATTTGAAAAATGGCTCTACTTGTTGTTCAGGGTTTCTTTTTCTCTTTCTTTTCCCTTCTGCTCCCTTCCTTCTCTTTGCTGCAACACTATGGAGAATGTGGGCAATGAAGCATTGGAAGAAAGCACAAAGTCTAGATATTTAATTTATAAAGTGTCCTGGCCTCACTAATGTTCAGCCTCTTTTGTCCATCTCAGAAATGAGAATGAAGTGTTCCTTTTTCAAGCAGAGTGGTTTAATCTACAGGGCTAGAGCAGTGGTGATCATGTGACCCCCTTCTCAGTAATGAAGGGCAGTAATGAAGATGTGAAGTTTCTCTGGGAGTGTAAGGATCCTGCTTGATTGATAATGAAGATCTACAATGAACAGCCTTTGATAATTTGTGGAGTGCACATATTGTGTTAAACTATAATGTGGTGAGTTTGCATTCAGCTTGAATTTAGTGTGATATGTGAAGCCAACCAAGGAACAGTTACCTCTCATTATCATTAATCAAGCTGCATCTTTGTGGCTTATTGAAATCATAGTTAAGGTAAATAATGGTTTCATGTGATGTGTGAACACAGCCAATGTAACTATCAGCAACATTCTTAGATTTATCCTTGTTGGGATAGTCTTCCTATGTTTCCTTGAAGGCCTCTGACTTAATGTCTGGATTATTGCTGATCCTTCAGGCATAATCTTCTCTCTTTGTCCATCACCATCACCTTCCCTGCTATGGACATATGCCACACATCTGCAGTTTGGGACAGTCACATTATCTCAGCCCATTCCCACATTCCTTTCCCACAGGAGGAAAATAGGCGGAAGCATTATGTATGCTGCCTTGACTTGTACAAAAATCAAGGTAGGATAATAATAATAATAATAATAATAATAATAATAATAATAATAATAAAAATACCCAAGCAAGCCAGTAACACTCAACTGAGCCCATCTTTACCCCTGTTCCCATGAGATTAGACTCACATGAAATAGAAGCAGGAATAGCCTGTTGGTTCTGGCCAACATTGTGTCTTCTCCAGTTAGAGTCTTAGCAGATGTGTTGAGACTTCTGGGATTCATAATCCAAACAAATTTGCTACCAGGTTGGAGAAAACCAGGATGCCTACGTACATATGATGGATCCCTACACAGTTGAAATCCTATAGGTTTTAAGTGTGCATGGGAATATGTGCAAATGCTCCACAGGCCCATGTGTAAGGGGGTCAGAACAATGGATGTATCACTTTCCTTGCATGGGATGGGGGTGGTGGTTTTGGAGGGCAGTATAATGACCCAAGATGGCTACAAATTTGGAAAAAAATGACTTGGGAAACATAACCCTGATTTATGAAAATTGTAAACATTACAGTTGCAGTTGCAAATGTGTTACACTGCAGAAGGTTCATAATGGATCAAAATACATTAGAACTATCCAGTATTTGGCCTGTGAAAGCTTGATGTAAAAGCATCTGACATTTCTAGGAAGTTCATGCACAAAGGCAAAACATCTGCGCAATTAATTGCTCCACCAGATCCAGGCGTCTGAACATAGAGTTTTGTTAGTTTGTTTGTTCATTGTATAATAACCAAATAAAAAAAATTAAATCATGTGTATATGAATAGGTCTGATTCTAAAAATTACCCTTTAGCAGGTGCACATCAATCAAAAGTGACTTTAAATGACAAAGAAAAAGAACATTAACTGTACTCAAAACTTTGCATAATAGAATAAGAAAATTTCTCCTCTGCTTCCTGAAGATTAATGATCCAGTAACCCTGGGAATTGAAAACTAGCAATCTTATCCATGGGTCATTTAGAATAAAAAGTGCAAACGTTTTCCCTGAAGCTATTTGTAACATCATAACATTTTATCAGTATTGTTCATATTTCATTCATATAATAACTTCATGGTGGCATAATGGCAGAGTCTGGGCAACAGCTCCATTATAATTTATAAAACCTATTAAATCTCAACAGATTCATCCCTTTTCTCTCTAAACAGTCAAGATAAATAAGAATGAAGTCTGTTTGTACTCAGCCTTGAAGTGCAAAGTTTAAAAATGAGCAAAGTCAAATAGTATTCTTCCTATGACACTTTTCTTGCACACTATTCTTGTTCTCCTTTTGTTTCCTAAATTTTAATTGCTCATTATCATTCTTGTCTTCTTGTACTGAAAAACAGAGGAATCAGCCAGGCATCAAATTTCCCCTTATGGTTAATTGCTGAACTCACTGCAAATCATTCAAAGGTTCCTTGTTATTTTTCCCCATGTTCCTCATATCAGTTGTATTTTCCTTCTTTGCTTTGCTTTGCTTCTAAGCAGCTGGTGTCTCAGATGATGTGTACATGTATGTAACATGGCTTTCATTCCATGTTTGTCCACAAAGCAGACAAGCGAGTAATAATAAAAGTCAATTTAGTCTCTCCCACAAGCTCAGCCTCTTCAGTGATTCCAACCTTCTGGTTAGACATCTGTAGCCTTCCATTTCTCCAGAAGCTCCTGGGAAGGGCATCTGAACAAGTGGAAGTGGCACTATGGATGCTGAAGTGAAAATGCAGAGATCATCTTCAATCAGTGACAATTCCCAGGATATGAACTTTCAGCAGCAGGAGAACCCTTGAATAACTCTCAGGACCTGAGTGCTCCAGAAACATGCCCAACCTCAATCATCCTTGATCCACTAGCTGTGAGCCCATCTAATGGCTGCAGATAGGATTGGGAAAGCATCTGCCATTTTACATTTCCTCCAAAACCCCACAGCGGCGTAGGATTGTTGTAGGAATGTGGGCATACATGATACCTTGACTGCTGCCAGGTACTATGAGCAATCTAACAATCTAACATACTAGCACCCTAAAATCAAAAGGACCAACCCAGGGCAAATTCTCCTTCACCCAACTCCAAAAGTTGCTAAAGGAAGCCAATGTATTTCAATTAGTACAATTTTTAATCCAGTCCTCTGGATTAAAGTCCTCTGGCTTTTTCACATTTTATAGCACAGAGGTAAACATCTGATACCCTCCAGATGTTTTAGACTACAAATCCTACAGTCTCTTGCCATTGGCCATGCTGGCCAGGGTAGACTGAAGTATTTGGATGGTACTGTGTGGTCTACTCCTGTTACAGGGAGTTGTAGTGAATCTGGAACGAGGAGCTGTCTTTTAAGCTCCAGATAAAATAGACCAGTGTTTCTCAACCTCTGCAACTTTAAGATGTGTGGACTTCAACTCCCAGAATTCCCCCAGCCAGGACTGGGGGAATTCTGGGAGTTGAAGTCCAAACATTTTAAAATTGCTGAGGTTGAGAAACACTGGAATAGACTGTTGCTTAGCATTGAGGTATCTCCAGGACCATTTCCTCCAAAACGTTTTGACCCACTTGATCCACTGTCCCAAAAAAATATATTAATAGCCCCCCATTTCCAAGAAATTAGGAAGACAAAATGTTGTTTTTCTGTGGCACTGCTGATTCTATGGACTTCCCTGCCCCCTGAAATCCAATCAGCTTCAGGAGATTATTAAAAGCAGAACTGTTTAAGAGGACCTTTGAGTTATAGATGTTACCTTCTATTTTTATTGCTTTTGATTGGCTAATTTATAATTTTGCTTATGTTTAAATTATTACTTATTATTTTGTAAAATTATTTATACAGTGAATGTTTTATTGCTCAGACTGTAACACACCAAGAGTCTCTCAACTGCAGCAGTTTAAAAAATCAATCAATCAATCAATCAATCAATCAATCAAACAAACAAAGGTCAAACATTACTGGTATCTCTTGCTAAGCTAAATCAACCATGCCACATAGGATTGGCTTCTTTGCATCAAGACACCTGGTTCAACCACCACAGCTATATCCATGTATGAGAGAAAGATCTAATTCTGACTGTGTTCAAATCTCTAATTTTCCCCAAATTTTCTTCCTTGTGAAATTCTTTTTTCACAATTAATATTTAATATTAAATACTTAATATTTAATATTTAAGGGGCACGGTGGCTCAGCAGGTAAGACACCAGGCTTGTCGATCAGAAGATCGGAAGGTCGGCGGTTTGAGACCCGAGCGCCGCGTGACGGAGTGAGCTCCCGCACTCACCCCAGCTCTTGCCAACCTAGCAATTCAAAAGCATGCAAATGCAAGTAGATGAATAGGTACCACTTTGGTGGGTAGGTAACAGTGTTCCGTGTACGTCATGCCGGCCACATGACTGTGGAAGCGTTTTCGGACAACGCTAGCTCTTCGGCTAACAAACGGAGATGAGCATCGGCCCCTAGAGTCGGACACGACTGCACAAATGTGCGGGGGGAACCTTTACCTTTTTACTTAATATTTATTAAGAATTTTTCCATACAATAAAAGACAAATTGAAAGAAAGGAAAAGGGAAAGGAAAAGGAAGGAAGGAAAAGAGGTGTAAGAAACGAAAAAAGAAAAGAAATAAAGTTAAGAAATATAATTACTTCCGACCTTCTTTTCAACATATAGTTACAGTTTTATAATCCCTCCTCCCTCTTAGATATTATATAAGTTCCTTCAGCCCCTCATTTAGCCCAAGTCTATCTTAATCTTGAAATGCATAAACCATCATTTTATTTATTTCTTCTTTCAGCAAAAAGTCTACATAAGGTGTCCAGTCTTTCAAAAAAGTGTATTTGTTTTTTCTCTGATCAAAAAGGTCAGTTTTGCCATTTCTGCGAGTTCTGACATTTTCACAATTCATTCCTCCACTGTCGGGATTTCATTGTTCTTCCATCATTGTGCATAGAATAATCTTGCTGCAGTTACCATATATAAGATCAATCTGCGATGTGGTTTTTCTAATTCATTGTCCATAAATCCCAATAAAAAGAGTTCTGGTTTCTTTGCAATATTAACCTTTAAGATCCTTTGCTTCATTGTGTAAATTTGTATCCAAAATTTCTTGGCTTGCTCACAAGTCCACCATTCATGATAAAATGTCCCCTCACGTTTTTCATATTCCTTGTGAAATTCCAATCTGTTTTTTATCTCATTCTCAAGATGCTTTAAAATGTCTCTTGGTGGCATTTTTTAGCTTTCCTTGTTGCTGGGCATGGTGCAGATGCTACGGTTGTTGTCCTGTTACACTTCATACTACTACTTTCCTACACATCCTGATCTACAAAAGCCCAGGAGGAGGAGTTTGGTCATAATAGTCTACCCTTGGAAGTGGATTGAATTGTGGGAAATGATGGAGATTACAGTGATGACTGTAGAATGAAACTAGGTATCCATATGTTTTCCTCCCCCCACCCCCACCCCCAGTAAAGGAAACAAGTGTTGAGAGTACCATATTCCACTTAAAACAATTCTGGATCATTTTCTTTATTTTTCAGAAACATCTTTTCCATAAAACTGAGTGAGAATGTCAAGAACTACAGTATAGAAGAGATGTTTTACAGTACATGTGTTTAATATATTCGTGTACCTTGTCCATCGATGGTCTTAATATTTATTTGTTTGTTTGTTTGTTTGTTTGTTTGTTTGTTTTCTATCCCGCCTTTATTATTTTTATAAATAACTCAAGGCGGAGAACATACCAAATACTCCTTCCTCCTCCTATTTTCCCCACAACAGCAACCCTGTGAGGTGAGTTGGGCTGAGAGAGAGTGACTATGGATTTCTATAAATTGTGAGAGCTGTTGTTAATCAAGAGGTAACATTTTAATTTTCATAATAGCAGCAGAGCCAGGAACTGGAGAAACAGAGAAAATGACTTCTTACAACTCTGAGGGTTCTCAGTTAAATTTTTGCCACTCTCAGACTGGCTCTGCATCTTCATGACCACATGCCATCCTCTTCAGTGAGCAGAATATCTGAGTAAAACGCAACTCTGCTGCAGCACAAATAGAATCACTGCATGATTGTTTTCCAGAATGAAGGTTGGAATTTCAGAATAGACAGTTTCTCATTGGTGGGAACACTTGCCTCATCTTACCTCCCTACTTGGTTTTCTTGATTTTATTAGTGTGATCTGTGCTCTCTTATGATTCTAGGGCCATTGAATGGTAAGTACAACCCAAAAGAAAATGATGTAAGGAATGTGGATTAAAGTGCGAAGGATGAAAAGACTGAATGGAAAACAAGAATAGTGTTTGAATAATTCATGTAATGCTAACAAATGCAAAAGGCTAGCATGAAAGGAATGCCTCTTGAAAAGGGGAGAATGCTATCCCCAAAGCTGAGTCAAGGCCAGGTTTGTTCAGTGACACAGGAAAGAGAGTAACGTTCAGTAAAACAAATGTGTTCCCTTGTTCAGTTTGTCAGAGTAACCTTAAGGGACCATGAAGGCTATCAACAATGCAATTTCCTCCCTGTGCTAAGAAAACAATTCCTTCAACTACACAGCCACATTTTTCATGAGAACTCAGTATTGACTAGTCATCTACACATTGCTAGCCATTTAGAACTGGTGAAATCCATTTAGGGAAGACCAATTTATTCTAAGAATTGGAGTATTTCGCAACCTTCTGTCATATCAAAATGAGAGGTAGTCAAAGGAGTGGCATTTGGGGGATTGGAAGTTCTGGCTTCAAAGCACAGTAAATGGCTTCACCTTTGTTCTCCCATCACAATGCTTTGTAGGAGGGATGTCAAAGTGATATATTACAGGGCTGCTCCAATGTTCCAGCCTGGTTGGTTCTCTCTCCCAGGGGTAGAAACGGAGGGGAAAAAAATGTTTGCGAGTCTCTGGTACCTGAAAGAGTGTAGCATTGGGCTTTTTGCTTAGAAAATTCTAGATATGCAAATTTCACACTCCCCCTGCAGCCTTGGTACAAATTGAGAAACATAAAAACAGCCCTCTTGTTCATTCATCATAATTCCCTAACCTCTATATTGATCCTTCTGACATTTTATACTGTGGATTCTTTGAGTATTAACACTTTTGTTATGTACTGTATGCCTCTTTCATAAACATTGCCTTCCTCTCCCCCACAGAACCAAAGTCAAAGGCAGGAAAGCCATTCACTGTCCCCTAAGGATATCTTCCATTCTCCCACCAACACCCAACACCCACCCCTCGACCTATATTTTAAACATATTTTGTTTGCATTTATTTTCTTTGCAAGCTGTAAACAGCGAATGCTGTCTTTTTATGTAAAATGGCATGCACAATTTAAAGAAAATTGCTTCAGGTTAATAAAATACACGAAGAGGTAAACAGATATTGCTTTACCTTTAATGTTGTTTTAATTAAACATTAAAACTGAAGTTGGTAGTAATTTTTGAGTGCTCTGCTTCTTTCCTTTCAGAAATTAAATTTGTGTAGGGGGAGACAGATGATATAGATAGACTGTGGAGTCCTTGGTGCTCTCTGAGCCTTGTTGTTTTCTTGCAGACGTTTCACTGCCAGGCTAGGCAACATCTTCAGTGCGAAAAGGGAGTGGGACTTGCTCTCTGTTTATATACAATGGCTTGTCCTGCTTGTGTTGGTGGGGATGTATTTCTCTCCTTGGTAGTTCCTTGATTGGGCTGTTGTTTGCTACTTGGTTGATTGAGTGAGTTAATAGTTCCTTGATTAGGGTATATTATGCTGTTTGATTGTTCCTCTGGTGTTAATCCTGGTGTTAATCTTTGCATATCTGGGTGTTGATTGCTGGCAAGGAGGTGTTCTGGTCTTCTGGCTTTTCTATTGTCTCTTATGAATGGTATGTAAATGTTGTTTACCTCTATGTGTCTGTTGATGGCTGCTTTGTCTGAGTGCCAAGCTTCCAGGAATTCTCTAGCGTTTTTGGATTTGGCTTGGTTTAAGATGCTCACAGTTTCCCAGTTGAAAGTATGATTGAGTCTGTCCATGTGTTGTGAGATTATGGAGTTTTCATCATGTCTTCTGACTGCCAGTTGGTGTTCGTGGATGCGTTCTGCTAGTCTTCTGCCAGTCTGTCCTACATAGTGGCTGCTACAGTCCTTACACTGTATGTTGTAGATAACTCCTATTTTTTCTTCTTGGGCTACTGGGTCTTTTGGGTTACTTATGATGTTGGGTTACTTATGATGGGTTACTTACGATGTTCTGAAGGATTTTGGTTAGTTTATGTGCTATGGTGATGCCATGTGGTTATAACAGTCTATTAGTAGTTTCTGAGATGTTTCTGATGTATGGCAGTGTAATCCTTTTCATAGCTTCTGTTGGTTTTGCTGTGGTGGGTTGAGTGGTCAGGCACTTTTTGATAAAGTTGCATGGGTATCCATTTTGCTGGAAGATGCTATATAAGTGGTTGTAAGTACTTACAAATACTTACAAGGAGAAAACAACACCCCCACCAACAGAAGCAGGACAAGCCATGGTATATAAACAGAGAGCAAGTCCCACTCCCTTTTCGCACTGAAGATGTTGCCTAGCCTGGCAATGAAATGTCTGCAAGAAAACAACAAGTCTCAGAGAGCACCAAGGACTCCACAGATATAGATATAGATATAGAGATTTTGATACTGATATTGATATATAGAGCCAGTTTGGTCTAGTGCAGGGCTTTCCAAAGTTTTCCCGCGGTGACACACCAACCACCGTTGGTGTGTCGCCGCGGGAAAACCCAGAAGTGCGCTGCTGCCGCTTTCCGGTTTATGCGCGCCACCGTTGGTGTGTCGCCGCGGGAAAACCCGGAAGCGCTGATGATGATCAGCGCTTCCGGGTTGTGTGGCGACACACCAGACTGTGTGTGGTGACACAATTTTGTGTCGCGACACACAGTTTGGAAAGCTCTGGTCTAGTGGTTAAGGCAACGGGCTAGAAACCAGGAGACTGAGAGTTCTAGTCCCGCCTTAGGCATGAAAGCCGGCTGGGTGACCTTGGGCCAGTCGCTCTCTCTCTGCCCAACTCACCTCACAGGGTTGCTGTTGTGGGGAAAATAGGAGGAGGAAGGAGTATTAGGTATGTTCGCCGCCTTGAGTTATTTATGAAAAAATAATAAAGGTGGGATAGAAAATAAATAAATAAATAAATAAATAAATTACTAATTATTTGAATTTCTAGGGCAGCATACAAAGATTAAAACCAAACCAAACCAACTGATACATAATCAAAAGAAAACGTCATATGTAGAGAAAAACCCTGAGTTACACTAGAAATATCCTCGGCAAATTCCTGGAAAAAGAAAGACTTTCTTAGCCTTCAGATATATTCAGAATCTTACCTTAGTTTATTTCCACAAAATACATTAGAAATCAGTGGGAAGGATTCATGCTGAAAATAAGAGTGGTGTGTTTGTGTGTCTGTGCGTGTGTGTGTGTGTGTGTTTTAAAGTAAGTCAGGGAAAGCAAGCTGAGTATGGTTTCTACAGTTCTTCCCAGCACTGTGCCAGCAATGCCATAGGAGGTATCTGTATTTTATTTTGAATAATAATAATAATAAAAATAATAAATTTACAGAGACTCTGGGTGTTTTACAAATTCTTAAAACATTTAAAGACAAGGAAATGACCAAAAAAAAAAGAATAAAGATGGCAAAAATGACAAAACCAGATGGGAACAAAGAAAAGGGGGGGCTTCAATCACCCTCACCAAAGACCTGAATGTACTGTATTTCTTTCTCTCTCTAGGTATACGTATGTGTGCCTGTGCACGTGCACACACACACACACACACACTTTCTTCCTAATCAGGTGCATACATATAGTACGTGTTATCTGTGTATGTGTGCATATTTGTACAAGTCGAATCAGGAGATAGATAGATAGATAGATAGATAGATAGATAGATAGATAGATAGATGATAGATAGATAGATGATAGATAGATAGATAGATAGATAGATAGATGATAGATAGATAGATGGATAGATGATAGATAGATAGATAGATAGATAGATAGATAGATAGATAGATAGATAGATAGATGTTGCCAATCTGTTAGAAGCTGTAATCAGGGTGTATACATACAGATAGTCCTTGCTTAACAACCAGAATTGGGACCAGAATTTAGGTTGTTAAGTGATGCGGGCATTAAGCGAATCTGGACCCAATTTTACAACCATTTTTGTGCTGGTCGTTAAGCAAATCACATGGTCATTAAGCGAACCATGTGGTCATTAAGTAAATCATGCAATTCCCTATTGATTTTGCTTTTTGGAAGCCAGCTGGGAAGGTCGAAAATGGTAATCATGGGACTGCGGGACGCTTCAACCATCATAAATGTGCAATGGTTGCCAAGTGCCTGAATCATGATCACATGACTGTGGGTATGCTGCAACGGTTGTAAGTGTGGGGAAGAGTTGCTTCATGCGAGATGGGCGGTGACAAAATTTGAAATATAAATAAATAAATAAATAAATAAATAAATAAATAAATAAATAAATAAATAAAATGGTCCTAAGTCGGCTTTTTCAGTGCTGTTTTAACTCCGGACGGTCACTAAAGAAACGGTCATTAAGCAAGGACTACCTGTACAGCATATGTGTATATAAGTATTTCTGGTCTCCCCCGTGTTGCAACTGTATGTGCTTGTACAGTATGTATGTGTACATGGGGAAGCAAAAGGTGGCCTGCATATAATACCCTCTTGGTCATGTGATCAGGAGGGCCAGGTCTTAGAATGGAGGAATCAATATCGGCCCCACACACTGCCCAATTGCTTCTCCCAAGGGAATGCCCTGGGGATGTTTCTACTCTGCAAGCCCTGCTCAGATCTAGCTCATTTTTCAACACAATTGTTATTTTGCTGGCTTCTCCCCCCCCCACACACACACCCAATTTGGTCCCATTCTCTTTGGCTTTTGGACAGTTACCCTGCTGATGAAAAGACAACTCCTAAGCCCCTTGATATCATTTCTTTCCAACATTTCATTGGCTTGAAAAGAATGAAAAGCCACGGCAACTATTTACAAATCTAGCCACACATACAAAAAGTGTTTGCACATCACTACTAACAGAAAAATGGAAATGCACACTGGAAGACACATTCGATTTCTCAGTCACTGCAAGGAATATATTCTGGGTACATTGTGTGGGTTTGCACTGTGATTCACATCTGCATTTGAACCAGGCCTGAGGTTCCCAATCACGCAGGTGATACACATCCGACACAGACATTTCCTGCTCTGGGCTGCAGCCTTTGGACTGAACATGACTTTGTGTGTGTGTATTTTAAATAACCAAAGGGCAACTCATACTGTGATCACAATGTAATCCCAATTTCCTTAAAACAGTTGAAGAAAAACAAACAAAAAGCAGTCAAAACAGAAAGCACAAATGCCATCTGCCAAACAGTAAGACATGGCATTAAAAGGGGAAAAAAGGAAGTGAGCAAGGGAAAGACAAAGTTTAAACATTGATCTCTCTTGCTGGAAATGCCATTTTGAATGAGGTCAGAAATGATGTTCTTTGAAATGCTACCAAGAACTCATAGGATACAATACATCGAAACATCTGCAACTACCCTCATGACTTAAAAATAAAAATCCCCACTTAACATATGTCACTATCTGTGCACGTCTTAGTCATAACCTACCAAGAAGGGATGAGGAAATGTTCCAAGCTCAAAACATTCCAAATTTGAAATGGCTGCTTTAAAGGATCCATGTTTGGGAGAAAGCACCCCAAACAGGGATGGAACTAGGGTCTGTGTCACCCGGGGGCAAACATGGATTCCCCATGGGTTATTTTGTCATTTTGGTGCCCCCTGGGTGTCATTTTGGCACACACCCCAGCGTGGGGCCCGGGGCACATGCCCCGATTGCCCCCCCTAGTTGCGGCCCTGACCCAAAACTTTGGATTTTTGTTCAGAGCTCAGACTGAAACATTGCACTGGGTCCCAAACTAAGGGGGGGAAATGGTGGTATTTTATTCCATGTTATTTGAATGTTCTATGATTGCTTTGATTTTTTTTGAAAAAAACCCTTCAATCTACTGAGACTTGGAGTATGTTATCTGGGAAAACACGTCCCTTCTCATCCCCCCTGCCATTGGCTAAAGGTCATTAAGGACAGATGTTGTTAATGCAAGATCAGACACTGAATCATATGGAATGATGCTTTCTGGAGAGAGATACGGGTTGACTGCTGCCTGCATACTAAGCAAAGGTTAACAGCTGTTTTTAATTGTTTGAACTGCCCTTATAGGGAAGCTGGAGCTGAAGGGTTGCAATGCAATGTTGCTGTCTCTCTGTCTTGCATTTGGGTGGTGCTTTCTTTTTCAGGCAGGTTGCCAAATCCAAAAGTATCATTGGTTTTTTTTTTTTTGCAAGCCATCTTTTTTTTGCAGGCAGGTTGACTAATGCAAAACGTGTGCATAAAAATTATTTGTATGAGTTTTCCTTTGAAAGCAGATTGCAAAATGCAAAAGTGTACTTTTGCTTCTGGCTGACAGCTGCTTTCTTTGCAAATAGCTTAACTATACTACATTGTCTGTGCATGTGCATTAGGAAGAAACCTCAAGCCAATAGCCAGTTTAGTGTATTTTTATTGTTATGCTAATTACGGCATATATTGTTGAAATGAATCTTTTACTGTTCTTATTTCGTGGGGCTTATTTCTATGGCTATTTTTCCAAGAAACTCAGTGGCTGGATTGGTGGGGGGGGGGATGAGGGTATAGGGTGGAGTGGGCTGTTTCTCTGGAGGTGCTGAGTGCTAGAAGAGGCAGAAGCACCCTCAGTTGATGGCCCAGGAGGAGGGTGTGACTGGAGGTGTGTATATGGGGGGGGGGGGGGGGGCTACAGGCTTGGACATGGATGAATTTAGCCAGGGGGAAGGGGGAGGTCTTGGAGGAGTGGGGGCAGGCTATAACACCCAGTGTGCAATTTGGGGGTCCTCTTGGACTCACAGCCCCTGCTGGAAGAGCAGGTGGCAGCCGTGGCTAAGAGAGCCTTTGCACACCTTTGGGTTGTGCACCAGTTGCGCCCATTCCTGGACCGGGAGGCACTACTCACTGTCACTCATGACCTCATGACCTCCTGTTTGGACTATTGCAATGCGTTCTACATGGGGCTGCCCTTGAAAAGCATTTGGAAGCTTCAGCTGGTACAGAATGCAGCTGCCCGGATTGTAAATAGTGTCAGCTACTCGGCACACATAACACCACTGCTTCGTGAGCTGCATTGGTTGCCGGTGTATTTCCAGGTGCAATTCAAGGTGCTGGTTGTCACCTTTAAAGCCCTTCATGGCTTGGGACTGGGTTACCTTAGGGACTGTCTTTTCCCAGTTGTTTCTACCTGTCCAATCCGGTCCAGCAGGATGGGCGTGCTCCAGGTCCTGTCAGGCAAGGCATGTCAGCTGGCAAGGACCAGGAGACGTGCCTTTTCTGCTGTGGCGCCTGCCTTCTGGAACATCCTTCCTCCTGAGATAAGGATGGCCCCGACCCTTTTGGCTTTTCGGAAGGCCTTGAAGACCTGGCTTTGTGCCCAAGCCTGGGGCCCCAAGTGTGTGAAGGGGCCCGTTTCATGGTTGTGTTAACACCTATGGCTTTTAAGATCTCTTGGCTGTATTTATATTATATTTAATTTTTTGGTATTGTTTTTATTGTTGATTGTTTTTATTATTGTTAGCCGCCCAGAGTCACTGGTTTGAGATGGGTGGCTATATAAATTGAATAAATACATTTAAAAAAATAATATAAAAAATGTGAAGCTATTTTATTCTGAGTTCAAAACAAAATATTTTGTATTTCATGCAAAACCGTAATTCTGCTAGTAAAAGGTAAAGGTTCCCCCCGCACTGTTGTGCAGTCGTGTCCGACTCTAGGGGCCGGTGCTCATCTCCGTTTGTTAGCCGAAGAGCCAGCGTTGTCCGAAGACGCTTCCACGGTCATGTGGTTGCATGACGCGCGCGGAATGCTGTTACCTACCCACCGAAGTGGTACCTATTAATCTACTTGCATTTGCATGCTTTCGAATTGCTAGGTTGGCAAGAGCTGGAGCTAGTGCGGGAGCTCACTCCGCATGCAGGGCTAGGGATTCGAACCTCCGAACTTGTGATCTTCCGATCGACAAGCCTGGCGTCTTACCCGCTGAGCCACCACGCCCCTGTTTGGGCGTGTTTCTGCTGGACCTGTTTGCAAAACATACTCAGTCTGATTAGCCACAAGCCTACATTGCTTTATTAGCAGCATACTAACTGGGTCAAAAATCCATATTTTGGGAATATTTCCCCTCCCCCTCCTTTTTAAGGAAGTACCTCTTATCCCATAACCCCTTATGAAACTCCTACCAGAAGAGTACTGGCAAGGCTCCATTACATCACTAGCTCAGTGAGTTAGGTAGCTATTGGTGTGGCTTGAAGACTGCAACTCGTGTTTGAAAGTTGTCTTCTGTGCTGCCAAGTCTTGGCAATGAGTTCTGTAATGGAGAAGCTTACTTTTCCAGCCATTATTTCTTTCCAGCTCTTTTTCTTGGAGGATTGATTGATTATGTGCTATCAAGTTGAGATGGACTCTTAGAAACCACATAGATTTTCTCCAGGAGGATCTGTCCCCAACCTGATTCTTCAGGTCTTCAAACATTACCATGTTCATGCTTCTTAAGTTCCATATTCCCTCAGTAATTTTGTCTTTGCAGCATCAGACTTTCTTTTCCTGCATGGCAACATCAGCAATTAGATGATCTCGAAGGCTTTAATCTAGCCCCATCATAAACAACATTACTGCTCCAAAATATCCTCAGCTGTTCCTCAGTAACATGTTGAGTGCCCATCATCAGGCATTACATCATCAGTCATTTTATATTTTCTATCCATGCAGTCTTCTTGGTAAAATATAGTAGTGGTTTACCATTGTCTTTGCTACTGTCACTAAAGTGATCATCTGTCTCCAGCATCTTCTTATATAGGTCATCCTGCTGGGAGTATATACTCTGGCATACACTCCTAGTATACTTTGCTTATCCCTCCCAAGAACTACCACCACCATGATGAGGTAGCACAGCAGGACTGGGGGAGGGGGGGCTTTGAGGGTCAGGTAAAGAGAAAACATGGTAATTCAGTTGGTTTTGGTGTTCTCATGATATAGATGATTGGTTGTAATTAATTATCTGCTTCTATGCTTGATTGGGTCTGATTTAGGCTAAATCTAAGCCCCTCAGGTTAATTGGTTGGATCAATTGACCCACTTATCCTCTCCCCATTGACCCAGTTAGGTACTGTATGTCATGAAACAAGACCATTGTGTCTAATCTAGAGTTGCACTGAACAGTCAGTAGCACATAAACTGACTTATTAAATTCTGACAATTTTCTTGTGAATTATTTAGAAAGAAGATAATATCTGTGTTTGTGTTTATAGCCAATGTTCCCTAGTCTACACATTTAATACAGACCTTTAACATAATGTTCTCTAATACATTCAATTTATACACAATGGTCTCTAATATACATTGTTCAATACAATAGCTACAAAATGTGCTTTTTAAAGGATTGATACAATCACAGGAATCAAGTTATCATCTTATCTATCAAATACATCTACATCTGTCTAATGACTCTCTGGAATTCCTCCTGTTTTTTTTTAATTTTGTTGGAATATATATCAACAAAATCAGACCTTTCTTCTTGCTGGAAGTCATTGAAAAGCAAGCTAATCAGTAAACTTCATTAGTGTAAAGATGAAACTGCTTCACTCTAACTCAATACTGAAACTCAGCTAGAAAGGAGGAAATCCCCAAATTTTTACTCAGAAGCAATAATTTCCATCAGCAAGAAACCTAGGATAACCAAGAAAATTAATTAGCCAAAATACAATTGAAAAGTGCATGTGGAAAAGCGTATTATTTGAGTTTTAAAAAATCATGTTTGCACACATAATATCTGAACTTGGCAAACATAAAATATTTACAGAATAATGCACAGGGTATAAAATGAACATTCCTTTGGTGTTATACAATCTTCTGATGAAGAGGAATTGTGTTTTTCAAAATCTGTATCATTAAAGAAGAAATGTGTGAGGGATGCTACAGGCAAGTTTGCCACGTTCAACTATTCTCTCTGTTTAGGCCCCTTTTGATTTGTCAACCTGTTCATGTTCTCCTTATTTTCCATTCTTTTCCCTCCAGTTGTCAAACTATTCTTGATCAAGGACTGCTTCTGAAGATATATTTTGGTAGAGATTCCCCAGTTTCAAAATATACACACCATGTCAGTGAAGGCTGAAATTCAAAGCTTCTCTTTGTAGAGAAATGTTCTGAGTTGAGGTAGGGACTTATTCTTTAGAAAACATGCTGAAGATCAGCCTCTAAAAAGAAATACAGATCTGGCAAAAACAGAAGTTTTGCTTTGTTATTCAGATACACCGTTCTATTCTAGATCTATGGAAGCATCAAATGTCTGTTGGATGTTAAGGAACTTACAATATATATTGAAACTTTCATCTTCATTCTCTGCTCCCAAGGTAATAGTTTAACAAGCTGTTCAAATAACTCTTTTATTTGGAGTTACAGTATTAAGAAGATGGAACCAACCTCTATTCCTATAAGTACTTTTTTAATCTGTAAGGGAGATATGAGACATTGCCAGATATGGTTCACAGCCATTCAAAAAGTGTGTTGAGCTTCTTTATCATAAGTGAACACAGTTCACAGTTCCCTTTGCATTTGGGCTCAGGTTTCTCCTACTGCAGTCCTGAGGCAAGCATTTTGGGCAAATATTTTCAAGTAGTGAATGGTGCCACAGAAAGGACTGCAATTTCACTCTGTTGTGTTGCAAAAGATTAACATTTGCCCATTTGTTCTAGCTCACAGCTCCTGCATAGTTACAGGGACAGAAGACTAAGTAAAGGGGCAAACACAGAACCATCAAACTTGGAGGTATCTACCATGGTGGAGAGGCAATATGCTAGATGTTCCCTCTATCTCTTTCTTTTCAGAGGAAAAGGATTTGTGGCTAGATGGATTCTGAAGGGGAAGGGGTGTCCATTACTGTCAGGCAATTCTGCTTCTTTGGGTTATGAAACTGGAAGCTGGTTGTCTGGAAATGCTCATGGATCAAGCTCTTTTATTATGGTTCAGCTCAGTCATAAAGTCACTAAGAGACTGATAGAAATGGTTGGCTTCAGACAACTGAGTCTACTCATCTGTTGACTACAAACTGGACACTTCTGTGAGGTTTTGAACTCTGTGTCCCAATAAAGACTCCTCAAAGCAACACATGCCGATAGAGTTTTAATAAGGAATCAAGTAATCCAAAAAAGTTTCAAAGATCTGAGTACCCTTTCCCGCCAAACCATTCCGTTTTATTATTCCCCCCCTAGTCAGTTTTCCAGCAGTGATGTCAGTTTCAGTCATCAGCACACTGACCAGCTCCTCCTCCATCTCACTTAAGTCTCCCTTTGTTGATTGTTCTTAATGGGCGCTAACGATTGGCTGTCTGGTTTTCCCCTCACCATTGTCTCTTAAAGTTAGCAGTGGGCACATACACTTTGGCATGCGTGGCCTCCCCCCAGTTCCTCCATGGAAGGTTCTGTTCAAGAACCTTACATGCCGCTCCCCCAAAATACCATTAAGGTTAATTTATACAATAATATTACAAATGATAAGGTGATACAAAAGTGAATGCCAACCAATTTGCGATTCAGCGTCTCGAGCTCCTGACCTGCAACGAGAAACAAGTTAATAATTTTAACTCATAAAATTATTTTTATGAGCGCTCATAATTTTATTCATATTACTTAGGTTTGCCAGGCCATTTGTGGTAGAATTGAGCGATCAATTTTGGTGCTTGTACATGTTGCTGGTCTACCCATTCATTGAAACTGGGTGGCAAGTGTTTCCAATGAATTAGATACTGTAATTTTCCTCTACAGCACCTGGAGTCCAGGATACTGTGAACTTCAAAATGCGGTTCTCCCTTTACTATTAAGGGGGGGGGGGGGCTCCGGAGGTTCCGGATGCCATGTCTCTGATGCTTTGTACTGTTTCAACAGACTTATATGAAATACGGGGTGAATTCTACATAAGTTCTTTGGTAATTGTAGTTGTGCTGTTACTGGGTTGATAACTTTCACTATTGGGAATGGTCCCACATATTTTGGTCCTAGTTTCTTTGAGGGCTATGTTGTGCATAGGTGTTTCGTAGAAAGGTATACTTTCTCTCCCACTTTCAGCTGCCACTCAGGGGACCGTTTCCGATCCGTGTATTTTTTATATGAGTCTTTTGCCGCCTGTAAAGTTTGTTGCATGACTGGCCAAGTTGCTGTTAATTTAGTGATCCAGTCTTTTGCTGCTGCGGAGGTTGTTCCTGGGCTGGCATTTCTCTCTAGAGCCCCCGAAGGGAGGTTTGGGGTGGGTACAAACTCCTGACCCATGGTGATCATGAATGGGGAAAATCCCATGCTTTGATGCAAGGCATTATTATAGGCAACCTCTGTGAAGGGTAAAAGATCTACCCAGTTGTCCTGATGGTGGCTAATATAACATCTGAGATATTGTTCCACTATAGAGTTCAGTCGATCCATCCGTTTCTGGATGAAATGCAGTGCTTAAGCCTTGTTTAACTCCTATAGAGTTCAAAAAGGTTTTCCAGAACTTCGATGTGAATGTGCTGCCACGATCGCTAATTATTCTTTCGGGAACCCCATGAATGTGGTAGATGTGTTGAATGAAAAGTTTTGTTAATTGACTTGCTGTTGGAATGCCTTTGCAGGGAATAAAATGGCCTTGTTTGGAGAACATGTCCACCGCCACCCAAATTGCAGTTCATTTTTTGCTTTCCGGTAGCTCTACAATAAAATCCATGGTGATTTGCTTCCATGGGTGGAAGGGGTTGGCTACCAGTTGCAATAATCCCTTGGGCTTCCCTGGTGCCCGTTTTGCCATGGCATGTTAAGGATATTTGGTTAAAGCATTCTATGCAGAATTAAACGCATGGCATTTCTTCCACTATGTCTGGCCAGAGAGTGGAAAAGTACAAGTTACAAGTGAAAACAAACATTGTTGTCCGCATGGAAAGTTTGGTTCTCAAAACATCTGAGACGTAAATGGCAGATGTTGAGATGTAGATGTCCCTCTAGCTAGACATAATAAACTTTTATCACGATTGTTCTCAAAACAACTGTAGCCCGAGGAAAGGCCAATACACAACACTGCCATCGTGTGACGCTGTATAGTAAGTACAATTACTACCAAAATGCTATACAGAAAGAGATGCCCATGTTTGAACCAATCAAATGTGAGCTATGAACCATGGGTATTCCTTTATACTTATGTTCTCACTTATGTTCTTTACATATGCCTTCTGTTCTATATGTAGACTGCTATCTACATGTACTTGTATCTGAACTGTAACCATGCCTGGTCTTTGCACAGACCATGATGTTTTTCTTTCCTCACTTCTGGTGATGGAACTCTGCTTATGCTTTGATTTTACCTTTTTGCAATAATGCACTATACATCCATTATTGCCTTATGCTATCAATAAAGATATTGTTAGCCTTACAACACGTTGTTTGGATTACTTCAGGCCTGAAACCCCGCATAGTTAACCATCACCTAACAGGTTATGGTGGCCCAGAGAGAATTTTGCGTTTTCTTTGCTGCGCTGGATCTAGCTGTAACAACGGGGTTTGTGTTTAAGGCTGCATTTTGAAGTAAACGTGTTTTTCTTTGAGTGGTCAGCATGGCTGCTGCTGCAGGGCTAACCAGTCTGCCCTTTGAGCGTTTGAATGGCACAAACTATCGGACCTGGTGTGTGAAGATCAAGTCTTTCTTCCTAAAAGAAGGTTTGTGGAAGTATGTGAAAGACCCACCTCCAGCCGGTGCTATTACTGCAGAAGTGCAGTTGTGTTTGGATCGTGCTTATGGCAATTTGATTCTGGGACTAGAATCATCACAGCTACTGCATATCAGTAATTTGGAGACTGCACATGCCTGTTGGGAAGCTCTTAAAGCCCTTTATTCCAAGCAAACCTCTGCTGCCATTGTTGGTATATCACGTCAGCTTTACAACTTGAAGCTGCAGCCCGGTGGAAACGTGATGACCCACCTCCATAAAGTCAAGACTTTGTTTCTTGAACTTGAGGACCGGGATGTTGTGATCCCTGATACCCAGAGAGCTTGTATCATCCTGTCAAGCTTGGACAAGAGCTTTGACATGCTCATCGAGGCAACTCAGACGTTGAGGCCCCAAGACCTAACTGTGGATTATCTTACAAATCGGCTGCAAGAAATCCAGCAAGCTCGTGATTTGGAGAAGATGCAGAGTAAGTCATCTGTTGCTGTTCCTGAGGCTTCAGCTCAGCGTTTTCCAGTTGGAACAGAGGCTGCGTGTGCTGTGAGGAGATGTTTCCGGTGCAACTCGACCCAACACTTCATGAGAGACTGTCCCCAGCCACCTCGCCCAGCCGGTGGAGCCAGTGGAAAGAGGTTCGTGCGAAAGAAGGGGAAACAAGCGCCTAGACAACGTACCCAGGTGTCTGCTTTGCTCACGGCTGTGAGTAGACGTTCCCCAGAGACTTGGCTTTTGGACTCAGCCTGTAGCCAAATCATTGTCAACAATGAACAGTTGTTGTTATCAAAAAGCAAGCCTAAAGTCCAACAGGTTGCTCTGGCTGATGGATCTATGGCTGATGTGTCCTTTCAGGGTGAAGTATACATTCCTTGTTTGGGGATAAATATGCAAAATGTGTTGTGTGTACCTACACTTGACTTTTCCCTCCTTAGCGTTCCAGCCCTGGTAAAGTCTGGTTATACTGTTGTGTTCAAGGGTACTGGATGTTCTATTGAAAAAGATGGGATAGAATGTGCTAGGGGGAAGTTAGTGAATCAATTGTATGAAATGCTTCCTAAGCAGGGGATTGTGTCAGGAAATTGTATTTCCAATGTTCCCCCACATAACAAATGCATTCACTATTATCACAGAGTTCTGGGACATCCCGGGTGGGGAAGTTTGTCCCAACTGGCCAAGGTGTATCCTGAGTTAGGATCCAAAAAGTGTGATGACTTTCTTGATTGTACTGTGTGCAAACAATCGAAAATTAAGGCTGCTCCTGTTGCTAGAAAAAGTGACCGAGTGTCAACTAGGCCTTTTCAGTTGGTTCATGGAGACTTAGCCGGCCCCAATGCTCCTAGTGAAGGGGGGGCGCGTTTCATGTTCCTTTTGGTGGATGACCATACTCGCTATACGTTTTGTTATTTGCTCAAATCTAAAGCGGAGGCTTTTGCTCGCTTTAAGGAGTTTGTTGCAATGGTGGAGAGACACTATGGCTATCAAGTAGGTCAATTTCAATCGGATTGTGGAGGAGAGTTTCTAGGCCATGAGTTTCAGAATTGGCTTCGTAGAAAAGGAATCTCCCATAGACTTGCCAATGTTGGTGTTCCTGCTGAGAATGGAATAGCTGAAAGGAAGATTGGTGTTGTTAATACCATTAGAAATAGCCTGATGTTAGATGCCCAGGTGCCAGCCCATTTTTGGGGTGAGGCTACCATGACTGCAGTGTATCTGACTAACAGGGTGTGGAATTCAGCTGTGAATGAAGTTCCTTATTTCCTTTTGTTTGGCAAGCGCCCTTCGCTGAAGCATCTGCGTGTTTTTGGAACATTTGCATATGTGCATATTCCTAAGTCTCAGCGAAGGAAGAACCAGCCAAAAGCACAACGCTTAAGGTTTGTTGGTTATTCATCTAGATCTAAGGGTTACCGTTTTTCTGCAGGCTATGGTCGTGTGGTAGTCTGCAGAAGTGCTAATTTTGAGCACCCTACTGGTTGGGATAGGTTGAATGCTAGTTCAGAGGTATTGTTGCAATCTAGTGTACAGCCAACTGTCCATGCTCCTGTGGCTGGACAACAACCAGTTCAGCTGCCTTCTGGTTCCCAGTCTCCTAGTGTGGTGAGAGGATCCCCTCAGGTGAAGGAAGAGGAAATTTCACCTGAGCAGGTTCAGGATCTGAAGGGGGATTCAGGTAGTGAAAAGGCAGAGGACAGTGATGAGGAAGAGGCAGTGGTAATTCCTCGTAGGTCTGCACGCTCCACAAAGGGTGTGAAGCCTGACAGATTTGTGATTCAACAGGTGAGAGTGTGTCAGATTACCTGTGAACCCCAGTCTTTCCAGGAGATGTTGCTTCTGCCTGTTGAAGAGCAAGAGAAGTGGAACACAGCGATGGATAAGGAGTTTGAGGCATTAGTGAGTCAAAAGGTGTTTGAGGTCACTGATTTGCCCCCATCCCAGAAAGCTGTTGGTTCCAGATGGGTTTTCAGAAAGAAGCTTCTTCCTGATAATACAGTGCAGTACAAAGCCAGGCTTGTTGCTCAGGGATTTGCACAGGAGAGGTTTTTGAACTATGATCTCACATATGCACCCACAGCTAGACCAGAGTCTTTACGTATGGTACTTTCTCTGGCTGCACAGCGTGGACTTGTTGTCCATCATTTTGATGTTGACACAGCATATTTGAATGCAGAGCTCCCTGAAACTGTGTACATGAAGCAGGCTCCTGGCTATGCTTGTGACAATTCTCAGAAGGTGTACAGACTGCGCAAGGCGCTGCACGGATTGAAGCAGGCCGGACGTTGTTGGCATCAATGTTTAGATAAGGCTTTGTTAGAGCTAAAGTTTAAGAAGTCTGTTGCTGATCCTTGTGTGTATGTAAGAGGTTCTGGAAGTGATTACACAGTGTTGCTAACGTATGTTGATGATTTTTGCCTAGCAACTGGTTCTTTGCACCTTGTACAAGAGTTTGCAACACAATTGAGACAGTACTTTCTTTCTTTTTTAACAAATTTTATTAGATTTTAATTTTACATAGATAAAAGTTTGAAACAGAAAAGAAAATGGAAATACAAATCAAGAAAAAAGAAAAGATAAAAAAGTGTAGTAAAGGAAAAAAGGAAAAAAGATAAAGCTGAAACATAGAATTTGGTCAACTTCCGATTTGTATCTGGTCATGGTATTTTAAAAATTTTATCTTACATGCTAGGTCTATATATAACATTAAAGAATATTTCTTGTCTATTACATCAATATATATATATTTTAATCTTCAAATCCCCATATAAGCTTTGCCCCTCCCGCATCTTGTAAATAGTCAGTTAATGGTTTCCACTCTTTAAGAAAATAATTATTTGGATTTTCTTTTAATAAACATGTCAGTTTATCATTCTCTGCCATATCCATCAATTTTAACATCCAATCTTGTATCGTAGGCGATATCTGGTTTTTCCAATTTTGTGCAAAAATAAGTCTTGCTGCTGTAATCATGTATTGCATAATCCTTGTAAATTGCTTCCCAGGTTGTCCATCAATTATTCCCAGTAAAAAAAATTCCGGTTTAAATGGAACTCGAATTTGTAATATATTTTGCATCAATGCATGTATTTGAGTCCAAAATTTCTTTGCAATCTCACATGTCCACCACATATGGTAAAAAGACCCCTCTTTTTTTTTACATTTCCAACATAAGTTGGAAGCATTTCCATACATTTTAGAAAGTTTTTGTGGGGTCATATACCATCTGTACATCATCTTATAAAAGTTTTCTTTTAAATTATAACACAAAGTAAATTTTAACCCTTTGGTCCACATATCTTCCCATTGTTGCATTTGAATATTATGGCCAATAATTTTAGCCCATTTAATCATACAGTCTTTAACTTGTTCCTCTACCATTTCACCTTTTAACAATAATTTATACATTTTTGCAATTAGATGATCATCTGTCTCACATAGTTGTATCTCAAATTCCGATTTGGTTTGTTCAAATTCAAGGTCTTTCTTATCTAATTTAAATTTCTCCACGAGCTGCATATATGAAAGCCATTGAAAACTGTATCCCTCTGATACCAATTCTTCTATTGATTTAATTATATATTGTCCTTGTTCTTTCTTTAAAAAGTCTTTGTAGGTTAACCATTTATCTTTATTTCTTACTTCTGTTCTATAGAATGCTTCTTGTGTAGAAATCCATAAGGGTCTTTTATAACATAAGATTAATTTATATTTATTCCAGATTCTTAACAAGGATCTTCTAATATAATGGTTTTTAAAGTCCACATTAACTTTAACTTTATCGTACCACAAATATCCATGCCATCCATATCTTAATTCATGTCCTTCCAAATTCAATAATTTTTCATTTTTCAAAACTATCCATTCTTTAATCCAAACCAAGCAACAAGCAGCATAATATAATTTCAAATCCGGCAGACCTAGTCCTCCTCTTTCTTTAGAGTCTTGCAAGACTTTATATTTTACTCTTGGTTTTTTCCCTTGCCAAATAAACTTAGAAATATCTCGCTGCCATTGTTTAAAAGGTTCTTCTGATGCCAATATAGGTAGTGTTTGAAAAAGATATAAAATTCTTGGCAAAACATTCATTTTAATTGCTGAAATTCTACCTAATAATGATAATTGCAGTTTTTCCCAATGTTCCAAATCTTTTTTAATATCCATCCAAAGTGGAATATAATTATTCTTAAACAGCTTAACATTTTTAGTTGTTAAATATACTCCCAAATATTTTACTTTTTCTTCCATTGAATATCCTGTTATTTCTTTCAATTTCTCTTGTTGGTGGTAATCCATATTTTTGGTCAAAACTTTTGTCTTCTGTAAATTCACTTTGAACCCTGCTAGCGACCCAAAGTCTTTTAGTTTCTGTATTAATATTTCAATTCCTTCTAGTGGATTCTCCAAAGTAATGACTAGGTCGTCAGCAAATGCTCTTAGTTTATAAACTTCTTTTTTAACTTTAATACCATGGATACCATCATCTTGTCTAATATCTCTAAGTAAAACCTCTAATACCAATATAAACAAAAGTGGAGATAATGGACAACCTTGTCTAGTACCTTTTTGTATTTCACATGGTTTACTAAATTCTCCATTAACAATTATTTTGGCAAATTGTGGAGTATATATTGATTTAATCCATTTTATAAAATTTCCTCCAAAATTCATATTTTCCAAAACTTTGAACATAAAAGGCCAATTTAAGTTGTCAAAGGCTTTTTCAGCATCAATAAATATCAAGGCAGCTTGTTTATCATAGTGTTGATCCAAATATTCAATTACGTCTACTATGTTTCGGACATTGTCATGAATTTGCCTCTTGGGTAGAAAACCAGCTTGGTCTTGATGAATAAAATCCTTAAGTATATTCTTCATTCTTTCTGCTAATATCGTTGTAAATATCTTATAGTCATTATTCAATAAAGATATTGGTCTGTAATTTTTAGTTAATGTTAAATCCTGTTGTTCTTTGGGTATCAATGTTATATGTGCTTCTTTCCAAGTTTCAGGCATAATTCCTGTTTCCAAAATAGAATTCATAGTCTTCTGCAAAGGTAGACATAAATCCTCTTCAAAACATTTATAGTAGGCTGCTGACAATCCATCCGGTCCAGGGGCTTTTCCACTACTAATTTTCTTAAAAGCTTTTATCAATTCTTCTTTTGTTATAACATTATCTAATGTCAATCTTTGTTGGTCATTAAGAACAGTTAGTTTTTGTTTATTCAAATATTCTTCAATCTCATCCAAGTTGACATCTTGTTTTTTATATAATTTAGAATAATAGTCATGAAAGGTTTTTTGAATGTCCATATTATTCACCAGAGTTTTTCCTTCATGTTGAATATTAGTAATCAAATTCTTTTGTCTTTGTTTCCTCAATTTATAAGCCAGCCATCTACCTGGTTTATTTGCATATTCAAAATATTTTTGTTTTGTAAATTTCATTTGAGTCTCTATCTCTTGAGTTAATATCATTGATATTTGCTTTTGTAGAAATTTAATTTGAGTGAGCAAAGTGTCATCCATTGGTTTATCTCTCAAATCTAACTCTTTACTTTTAATTTCATCTAAAATCAATTGAATTCTTTTTTGTTTTTTCTTCCTCATTTGAGCATTGTATTGAATAAAATAACCCCACATATATGCTTTACTGGCTTCCCATACAGTTTGAATATTAGTCCCTTTGTTCAAATTAAATTGAAAATATTCTCTTAATTTTTTTTTGCATACATCAACTACATCATTATTCCGTAGTAGTGACTCATTCAATCTCCATCTAAATACATTCCGTTTCCCTTTAAGAGTCAACATTACTGGATTATGATCTGATAAAGTCTTAGGTAATATATCAACTTTGTTAATATCCATCATCAAATTTTTAGATATCAAGATCATATCTATTCTAGAATGTGATTTAAATCTCTCTGAATAATATGTAAATTCTCTGGAAGTCCCATTCATACATCTCCAAATGTCTTGTAAATCCAACATCTCTTTCAAGTCGAAAAATGTTTGTGGCAATTTTCCCTGTGTTTGCTTCACTTCTTTTTGTGACTGTCTATCCAATCTGGGGTAAATTACCCCATTCCAATCCCCCATGAAACACCAATTTTCATAAGTTAAGTCCAAAAGTTTATCCATCAGGTTTTTATAAAATACTCCTTTATCCATATTCGGTGCATAAAGTCCAACTATCAGTGTTTTAGTTCCTTGTATGTTAATTTCTACTACAATGTATCGGCCCTCTTCATCAGCTAATATCAATTTTGGGTTTAACTTTGGTTGTACATATAAGACTACCCCTTTAGTTTTTTTATATCCAGCCGAAATAAATTCTTCTCCAAGCTGTTTTTGAATCAAATATTTAGTATCTTTTTTACAAATATGAGTCTCTTGTAAACAACTTATGTCCAATTTCTGTTTTTTCAAAAAATGAAATATCTTTCTTCTTTTTTGTGGAGCATTGGCTCCATTAATGTTCCATGTCAGATATTTAAGTTCCATTGGTGTTTTATTCTTTAAAATCCCTTTGTTAAGTCCACACCTGTAGCTCCTTTCTCAGATAGATCTTCAGTCTTCTCTTTGTCTTTCGATGTTTCTCCTCCTTTTGTCAATTCTCCTTCTGGTAAACCCATTTCTTTCTTGTATTTCTCTAAAAAAGCTTTTGCTTTTAAAATGGAAGTTATTTTGAATCTCTGTCCTTTAAACTCAAACGATACGCCTTCCAATTTTTCCCATCTGAATGAAATACTATGTTGCCTTAATTTGTCTGTAAGGAAAGAATAGTCTTTTCTTTTCCTAATTATTCTCAAGGGAATTTCTTTTAATACAATTATTTCCTTCCCTTCTATATTTAATCTAGTATTATAATGTTTCCTTAAGATTTGCTCTTTTGTCACTTTTCTTACAAAATATATCAATATGTCTCTAGGGACTTTTCTTTCCTTAGCATAACGTGAGTTTACTCTGAATATCTTGTCTATCTCCAAATCTAAATCTTGTTCTCTTGTCTCCAAAAATTTAGCCAATTCAAAAATCATCCTTTCTCTCACATTTTCATCTACTTGTTCTGGAATTGCTCTAAATCTCAAGATGTGCTCCTTCTCTCTCATTTCTGCTAAAGCTGTGATATCTAGATTATGTTCAATCTCTTTAATAGCATATTCTGATTTATCTTCTAATTTTTGCATCTGGCTTTGCGTATCTTTAAGTTCTCCTGACAGAGAATTGACCACTTCCTTAACTGTTTGAATTTCTTTTTTAAAATCTTGCTTAATCTCTCGGGTTATTTCTTTCTTCATATCGTCCATTTTTTTGTCTAATGCTGTAATCTGATCTTCCATCTGCTTCGTGGAGTCATCCATTTTCTTATTTATTGCTGTATTCTGATCATCCATTTTCTTATTTATTGCTGTATTCTGATCATCCATTTTCTTATTTATTGCTGTATTCTGATCATCCATTTTCTTATTTAGTGTTGCAACAGCTTCTAATATCTTTTTCATTTCTGGTAATAAAGCTTCTGAGGCAGATGTAGCAGGTGTAGCAGAATCAATAGGTGGCCCTCCAGTCTCCTTCTTCTTCTCCTTCTCCGCCCGTCTCATTCCCAAAGACGCCATAGCCCTGCAAAAAAGAAGAAAAAAGGGAGAAAAGGGGAAAAAGCACCATATAACAATATAACAAAAATTATTTAAAAAAGGGGAAAAAATTTTAAAAAAAAAATTCTTTTACAAATAATAAAAAGAAAAAAGAAAAGGTGAAAAAACAAATATCCAAAAGGTTAAGGAAAAAGAAAGAGAGAACTAGGCTCCTTTAAAAATTTTCCTCTTAGGTCATTTATAATCCCTTATATATAAAAGTCCACAGTGTTTCAAAAGATAAAAGCCTAGGACTTTTTGTTCTCCTGTAGTCAAAATCAAAGATAAGAATAGTAAATATTCCCAGAGTTTCACCTTCCCACTTGTAATTCTTCAATCCAACCACAAGTCAAAAAGAAAAAATGTTGCTAGAGACATGTAAAAAAGCCTCTGCTTTCCATATAATAATCCAATAATCCAAATTAAACGTTAAATAACTTGACTTTTTCAGAAAAATAAATCCAAACAGAGTTCAAAGTTCAGAAAGAAAAAGAGGAACTTGTATATATAAAAGAATTTTTAATAGGGTTCAGTAATCCCAACATCAAAGTCTTAAAAAATAAAGTATTAATCACTCCATTTAAATCCAAGCTTTAATATAGTATTCCAGAGAACAAAAATAGAAATACCAATAGTTGTCCATAAGTAAGAAACTCAAACCAAACTGAAATAATAGTAAAAGTCACTTTCACTTCTAGCAAAGCCACTTAGCTTCTCTTCCCACTGTTTATTCTTCCATTAACAAGAAAAAAATATAGCACCAGCAAATATAAATCAAGTCCAGATACAAATCTTAGCACTTAATAAAAAAATAATAATATTTAAAAGTAAAAAAAAGTGACTAAAAGCCTGATCGGGCCAGCTACTTATCTTTTAGAATCACGGCTGCTGCAGAGCCCCGTTTTTTTTCCCAGTCTCCTTTCATTGCTCCATCTCCCTCCTCCCGCAGTGGAAATTACGGGAGTCGGGGGAGAGCAGTTACTCCAGAGACCCTTTGTGGTTGATCTTCTGATCACACTCTCTTCGAGTGTGATTTTTCCAGCGATTTTCTTCTCCCAAATCGCTGCAAACAGCTTAGCCGTGGAATCGAGGCTAGGAGCCCCGGTTCTTCGCTGCGCTCTGACCAGTACCCGGAAGTGAAAGTCGAGACAGTACTTTCAATTGAAAGACCTAGGTGAGCTAAAATACTATCTAGGTGTTGAAGTCACTAGAGCTCAGAGTGGTGAGTTCTATCTGAGTCAGAAAAGAAAAATTGACCAATTGTTGAGTCAACTTGAAATGTCAAATGCAAAACCAACCAAAACACCAATGACTCTTGATTTCCTAAAGGGTGATGCATGTGAGGAACCTTGTCCTCAACCTGCATTGTATCACTCAGCTGTAGGAAGTTTGCTACACTTAACACAATGGACACACCCTGACTTAGCTTACTCAGTTGGAGTGCTTAGTTGTAAGGTTGCCAAACCATCCATGCGGGATTGGAAAGGGTTAAAGAAAGTCCTACGCTATCTTAAAGGCACAGCTGATTTTTGTCTTAAAATATCAGCCACCAAGGCTGAAATGCCTGTGATTTATGCTGACAGCTCTTTTGCAGAAGAGGGAGACAGAAAGTCTGTGAGTGGTTTTGTTTGTTTGTTTGCAAATACACCCATTGCCTGGAGAGCAAGAAAACAAAATTCAATTGCCGTTTCCACCTGCGAAGCCGAATTTTCGGCCCTCAGTGAGGCAATCAATGAAATGTATTGGTTAAAACAATTGTTTACAGATTTATCTGTAGATATAAATACACCAATAACAATGTATGAAGATTCCCAATCCTGTCTATCTCTAGCTGCTTCGGAAAATGTCAATAATCGCACGAAATACATCCATGTGAAATACCAAAATGTAAGACATGCAATTCAGGAAAAATTCATACAATTAGAGTATTGTCCATCTGAGCTAAACATCGCAGACGTTCTCACGAAAGCGCTTTCTCCTACAAAGCATGCAACCATGGTAACCAGATTGGGGTTGGAGCAAATGTGTCTGAAATAAAATCATTTGTGTCTCTGTGTGCTTTTGAAATAACAGTTTTCCCCCACAGCGTTTCAAAAATCCATGCGGAAGGGGTGTTAAGGATATTTGGTTAAAGCATTCTATGCAGAATTAAACGCATGGCATTTCTTCCACTATGTCTGGCCAGAGAGTGGAAAAGTACAAGTTACAAGTGAAAACAAACATTGTTGTCCGCATGGAAAGTTTGGTTCTCAAAACATCTGAGACGTAAATGGCAGATGTTGAGATGTAGATGTCCCTCTAGCTAGACATAATAAACTTTTATCACGATTGTTCTCAAAACAACTGTAGCCCGAGGAAAGGCCAATACACAACACTGCCATCGTGTGACGCTGTATAGTAAGTACAATTACTACCAAAATGCTATACAGAAAGAGATGCCCATGTTTGAACCAATCAAATGTGAGCTATGAACCATGGGTATTCCTTTATACTTATGTTCTCACTTATGTTCTTTACATATGCCTTCTGTTCTATATGTAGACTGCTATCTACATGTACTTGTATCTGAACTGTAACCATGCCTGGTCTTTGCACAGACCATGATGTTTTTCTTTCCTCACTTCTGGTGATGGAACTCTGCTTATGCTTTGATTTTACCTTTTTGCAATAATGCACTATACATCCATTATTGCCTTATGCTATCAATAAAGATATTGTTAGCCTTACAACACGTTGTTTGGATTACTTCAGGCCTGAAACCCCGCATAGTTAACCATCACCTAACATGGCACACACTGGGCAAGTCGTTATATATTTGTGAACATCTTGTGGTTACTCCATGACAACATGATGGCAACAATCCTGAATAACAATGGCTCTCAAAGCGATCCATTTAAAGTGGAATCCGGCGTTAAACAGGGATGTGTTATTGCTCCAACCTTATTCGCTATCTTCATCGCTATGATTATGCACCTTGTTGAAGAGAAACTTCCTACTGGTGTAGAAATTATGTATCGAACAGATGGAAAGCTTTTTAATCTTAGTAGGCTGAAAGCAAAAAATAAGGTAATTGCAACTTCTGTTATAGAACTTCAATATGCTGATGATAACGTAGTCTGTGCACACTCCGAGGAAGATCTTCAAACTATCCTAAACATCTTTGCAGAAGCATATGAAAAACTCGGCCTCTCGATTAACATTAAAAAACCCAAAGTGCTTTACCAGCAAGTTCGAACCAATCCCTCTGCAGCGCCATCAATCCAGCTTAAAGGTGTGTCACTAGAAAATGTTGATCACTTTTCTTATCTCGGCAGCCATCTATCTACAAAAGCTGACATCGATGCTGAAATTCAGCATCGCCTGAGCTCTGCGAGTGTAGCTTTCTCCCGAATGAAGCATAGAGTGTTTGAGGAAGGGAAGGCACGTCAGGCAAACCCTCATCATGACCGTCTCCCACCCGGAAACCTATGCCCTCATTGTGGGAGGTTGTGCAGATCCAGAATTGGCCTTTATAGCCACTTACGGATCCACCGTTAAAATTTTACCTTTGGAAGACAATCTTACTCGGCTACGAGTGATCGCCAATGATAGTCCTTAACATCTTTTCTCAAAGTGGGCCACCAGAATTGTCTGCAGATTAAATGCAAAGTTTTTACAAAACCGAAATGGCCTGCAGTTTTTTCTTCGTGGCATTTTTCCAGGATGTTTTTACGCAGGGTTGTGGATATGTACAAGGTGTTGTCTTTCCACCAGAACCCATTTAATTCCTGTAAGGAGTTTTTATTTGTTTGCCACCAGGGGTCCGCTAATACCTCTGCCTTCAATTGGCTTTCTAGGGTATTCCCTGCCAGCTTGGGGTTTTTCTTTGTCTGGCTGCGTGTGACTGCAGCTTGCCCGGCTTGATAATGTGGAGCCTGGTTAGTGGCCATGTTTAATTGTTTGGAGACATTATGGTATCTATAATTACTTCCCTCTGCGCATCGTGCTGAGGTAGTCTAGACAATGCATCCGCTAGGAAGTTTTGCTCCCCTGGGATGTGCTGCAACGTGAAATTGAACCTGCTGAAGAATTCAGCCCAACGTATTTGTTTGGGGTTCAATTTCTTTGGTTCCCTTAATGCTTGTAAATTTTGGTGGTCCGTCCATACTACAAAGGGGTGGGGGGAACCCTCCAATAAATGTCTCCATGTGGCTAGTGCATAGCGGACTGCAAAAGCCTCTTTCTCCCACACATGCCATTGTCTCTCTGTTTCAGAAAATTTTTGAGAGATGTATGCGCAGGGTCTCAAGACGTTATTGTCTCACTGTAGGAGCACCGATCCCACTGCCCCATTTGAAGCGTCAGTTTGTACCACAAAGGGTCTCTCCGAGTCTGGATGCTTTAGGATGGGCTCTTCAGTGAAGAGAACCTTGAGCTTTTGAAAAGCGGTTCAACATTCCTGGGTCCATTTAATGGGTGCCCCTGGTCTCTTTGTTTTCACCCCCCCTCCGGTCTTGGTTTTAAGGAGATCAGTGAGGGGGAGGGCGATCTGTGCAAAATTGTGGATGAACTGGTGGTAGAAATTTGCGAACCCCAGGAATGATTGTAATTGTCTGCGGGTTTTGGGGGGTTCCCAGCCCAGGACATCCCGGACTTTCGTGGGATCCATTTCAATGCCCTAGAGAAGTCTAGCTTCTCTTTGTGGAACTCACATTTAGTCAGTTTCACGTACAATTGAGCTTTTAATAGTCTTTTTATTACCTCTCACACCATTGTTGCTGTATAAATTAGAATATCACTGAGGTATACAATGACGCCTTTATATAAAAATTCATGTAGCACCTCGTTGATTAGTGCCATGAATGCACCTGGCCCACCTGAAAGCCCGAACGGCATCACACGGTATTGAAAGCAACCGAGCTGGCATTTAAAAGCTGTCTTCCATTCATCCCCCTCTCGAATGCACATGCGGAAGTACGCCTCCCTTAAATCTAGCTTGGTGAAGATTTTCCCTTTTGCGAGCTGCGCTAGCATGCCTTTCGTTAGAGGTAATGGATACTGATTGGACACAGATATTGCATTTAACCCTCTGTAATCTGTGCAAAGTCTTAAGGTTCCATCTTTCTTTTTGCGAAACAATACCGGCGCAGCCATAGGGGAAGTTGATGGTTCTATGAAACCTCGTGCCAGATTTTTATCAATAAACTTTCGTAGTTCCTGTAATTTCCTGTGGGTCATTGAGTATATTTTGGTTTTGGGGAAAGTGGCTCCAGGCTGTATTTCGATGGCGCAGTCCGTGGGGGGGTAACTGACCAGACTGCCTCATTGAATACTGTTTCTATGTCAGTGTACTGTGTGGGAATGTCCACTTCCCCACACTTGGAATCAGTTTCACAGTCCTCCATCCCCACAGCCCCCCATTCTACCTCGCTGTCTGTGTCTGCTTCAGATGGTTCTCCATAGTTTCCATTGGTAAATTGCACTTTCCCTGAGGCCCAGTTGATTAATGGGTTCCATTTGTTTAGCCAGTTCAGACCCAAGACTAATGGTCGGCTGGCAACCGTAGCCACAATGAACCTTAGGGTCTCTTTGTGCGCCCCCATTTTCATTATTACAGGTTCGGTATAGGATTCTACTGGACCCCCTTTCATGTTTGAACCATGCAATTGATAAAATTTTGGGGGCCTCTTAAGTTTGAATAGTTTTAGTCCCAGTTCTGTTACAAGTTTTGGGTGGATAAGGCATCTGGAACATCTGGAATCTATCATCGCTAATGTTCCCACTTGCTCCCCCCCTTAGTCATTTTTTCAATTAGTAGTTTTATTCGCATGGTGGAGCGCTTTTCACTTACCCTATAGTTGGTGCGCTCATTGCTGAATGAATGAATGAATGGCATGTACACTTTGGCATGCATGGCCTCCCCCTAGTTCCTCCATGGAAGGGTCTGTTCAAGGACCTTACAACTTCTCATTTGAATATAATTTCAGAAGAGAACACAGATGGCATTGTGGGTTTGTGGTGGTAGCAGACCCTGGACAATGATGATTCATTGGAGATGCAGACTTTCAAAACTCTGCTAGTCTAGTTACTAATTTTGAAGGCATAGATAGAATTTCGAAAAATATATCTGGGATTTAATATAGTTAATTCTTTTTATGCAGATAAGAGCTGTTCCCTAAAAGGGAGGAAAAGCTTTTAATAAGCCATTTCTAATCCCACAACTGATTTATGGAGTGGGAATTTATACACTGCTTGGTAAATGAACCAGGTAATTAACCATAAAGTCATCATTAAAAAAAGTGTTAATGACTGAAAGATAATATCATGTCCCAAGTTAAGAAAACATAATGAGATTTGCTTCAGACTGTATTATGTATGTGCATAGGAAATCTGAATCTTTGCCTTTGTACTAAATATATCCCAAAAACATACTGAGGGAAAATCTCCATAATGTATAGGCTTTATATATTTGGCCTGCAACTTAGTTAAAGATATTTGGAGCAGCACAGAAGCCTGAGTAAAATAAATACAATAACTATTTTAATGAAATGCATGTTTGTAGATTTAGATGGTGAGTTTATCTTGTGGTGAACATTGCCATGGTTTTAACAATGTTTTCTGTTCCTTTCATTGGCCCTGAATTTCTAGTTTTATTCCAGTGGATCCATATTCTAGTATGTATTATAAAAGAAAACAACCACTTTCTACATTCTCAATCATCCCCGTTTTACACATATGTACAGTATAGTGTCTTCCTATTATACAACTTTCTTCACAGAGGGACAACTTTGCAACTTGCTCCTGTTGGGAAGTTGCATCAGTCCCCCAACCAGAACAAAAAGTTGTTTTTTTGACTTAGCAAGTATACAATTGATTAAGTTAAGGAACTGACAGCGCAATGTGAGAGTTAAAAGAAGTGCCTACAGCAGGGCTTTCCAAAGTTTCCCCGCGGTGACACACCAACCGCCGTCGGTGTGTTGCCGCGGGGAAACCCGGAAGTGCCGCCATTGTGGCAGTACGCAAAAACCCGGAAGCGCTGCTGCCGCTTTCATTCTTTGCGCACCGCCGTTGGTGTGTCGCCGTGGGAAAACCCGGAAGTGCTGATGATGATCAGCGCTTCTGGGTTGTGTGGCGACACACCAGACTGTGTGTGGCGACACACTTTTGTGTTGCAACACACAGTTTGGAAAGCTCTGGCCTACAGGGTATGTGCATCATGATGTCACAAAAGAAGCTGTATCCCTTACTTGCTTACATGCAACATCATGAGGTATGTACAAAAGAGACAGAGCCTGTTCAACATTAAACTGAGTCAGAGTGAACCCCTGAGGATCCTCGGTGAAGCTCATGGCTAAGAAGCAGGTGACACTGAATATTGGGCATCATGGCCTAAACAAGTTGACTCATATCCCCTAAAGATGTGGACCATGACAATATCACATATTCAGTTTTCGAATTCTTTGAAATGATCTCCTAATTATTTAAGAAAAAATGCAACCAGAACATTTCTTGCTGGGACTAACAGACAGACAACTAGAAAAGACTTATGGAAGAGTGTTTTTTTACATGGTAACTGCAGCGAGATCATTATATGCATAAAGATGGAAAGACTCTGAAATACTCACAATGGAGGAATTGTTGGTGAATATGACAGAATTTGCAAAGATGGTAAATTGACTTATTTGATTAGGGAAAAGACAATAAATACATTTGTTAGTGACTGGAAACCCTTTATGGACTTTTTGCTGAAAATGGAAAAAAAATGAACTTCTGATTTATGGGTTTGATGTTTAGAAAGGGTAGACTATGGAAAGAAAGGAGCCATGATGTAACCTTAAAGAGAGAGGATAAAATATAAATGCATTTATAACTGCTGTAAAGAAGATTGGAAGCCACTTTTTAACATATTTCTGTCTTTTGATTTTTGCCTTTCATTTCTTTTCTATTTACTTATCACTTTTCTTTTGCTTTACTTCCTTTTTTCTTTAAATTTGTATTGTTTTTACTTTGTAAAAAACTTCTATAATAAAAATTAATTTAAGAAAATATTTTTTAAAAAATGCAATGAAACAAAGTTTTGAATGTACCTGTCCTTAATATGTTTTAAACAGAATATGTGCTCTGAGTTGTAGGCCAAGTAGGGCAGCCCTACAGTTGCACAAATAACATAAATAAAGTGCCATGTTTTGTTTGCAATTTTTGATAATATGCTTCTAAAATGCAACCGCTGATCATACACATGCTTGGGTTTGCATTAAACTTTCCCAAATATATACTTTTTCCAAATAGAAGGCCATGAGAAGAAGCCTTTGAGATTTAGACAAGAGATGTATCTAATTTAGCATTCTGTGTTACATTGGCTAACCAAATGCAGAACATAGCTTTCTGTGGTTTTTTTGAGTCAAGAATAATGGACATTAGCAGACTCCATAGTCATAGAAACTCTTCCATGATTATTTTTCTTTAGTGAGTTTCAGGATATCCGGGAGTAGGGGGGCTAGATATAACTGCAATTCTCTTCTGATTTCCCAGGTTTACATCTGTTAATCTTGCATAATGACTGTTCTCTGCAGCTGCAGTCTTTGAGAAAATCTTTGCAGCATAGAGCTGTATGTAGTGCCAACAAATGATGTGATTGTGCATTCTTTTTTCTTTTTTTAATGTGAGAACTTTATTGCATTTATTGCTGCTCTGCAAATAGCAAACCTCAGGTGTGTTGAGCAAAGCACTGGCCACAACGTTCAGCTGGTGCCAATTATTCCACTTTTGAAATTTGTCTGGTTTTTCTTTACTAGCATAGCCAGTTTTAGAGATACAGTAAATGAGTCACTGATAAGAACTTTGTACCAGGCAACTAGGGAGGAAGACATTGTTAAGGACATTTGCTTTGCTCTCTCTCTTCATTTCCAACTTACAAGAAAAACCATGCCCTTGGCAGTTACTGTAGCATCAGATTCTTTTCAAGCTGAGTTTTTGCAGGTACAAGTGAACATGCCAGAGGAGAAAATACTGTAACATAAGGTAAGTCTCATAAATAAGTCTCTGTCCTACATCATTTACAAACCAAGTAGCACAGAGCCTTACTAACCTTTAATCAATCCCCCCTTCCCATGTGGAACCATAATTTATGTAAGCCATCATCCACCTAACATTTGTTGCCACATGTTTCCAGGGCTGGAAATCATTCTGCAGTTCATAGAAGCCTGTCAAGTTCATGATTTGTAGAATGTCCACCAGGTATTTCGCTTGTAGCTCTCCATTCTTTTGCAGGATATAAGTTCCTGTAGAACTTTGTGGAAACATAGTATGATTCCTCACAGAAGGGTATTGCAGAAACATTTGTTTCAACAGCATTGGACTATAGGGCTTGAAAATTTTTGTAAAAACTTGTCACAGCTTCACTTTAAGGCTATAGGTTTTGTGGGGCAAAATGACAGTATAAGGTCTGAAAGAAGACTGTAGCCTGTAGTCCAGGCCATCTTAGTTTTCTTAGCGTTCATTCCTGTTCAGTTATGATTTTTACAAAAATAACAAATGAACAGATTAATTATAACAGCTAGTGGCAAAAACTGTATCTTTAGAGGTAGTTACTGGGAAATAAGGGGCATGATGGCTCATTGGGTAAGATGCCAGGCTTGTCAACCGGAAGATCACAAGTTCGGAGGTTTGAATCCCTAGCCCCGCATGATGGAGTGAGCTCCCGCACTCGCCCCAGCTCTTGCCAACCTAGCAATTCAAAAGCATGCAAATGCAAGTAGATGAATAGGTACCACTTCGGTGGGTAGGTAACAGCATTCCGCACGCGTCATGCGGCCACATGACCGCGGAAGCGTCTTCGGACAATGGAGATGAGCACCGCCCCCTAGAGTTGGGCACGACTGTGCAGGGGAAACCTTTACCTTTTACTGGGAAATAAGAATAAAAGAATAAGAATAAGAATAAAAGAGGGGTTTTGCTTTTAAGCCCTTGGGCGGACTTTCGGAAAATATCTGGTTCGCCACTAAGGGAAATAGGTTGGACCTTGGTTTGATAGAATGATAGATGATAGATGGTAGATGATAGATGGACAGACAGACAATAGACACCCACCCATCCACCACACATATATATAGCCTTCTAGTCAGTCTTGACTCTTGATAAATACTACAAATATAATAAGATACTTTCCATAAATGCTAAGCTAAACTAATTTTCCAACCATTATATCATATACTTAAAGAAATAATTAACAGGCTGTGCAGGAAAAAACTGGATCTGAGGTAAATAAAATAAAATGTAGTAGCATGCAATGTATTTTCATAAAATGTATTTTCACAAAAATACACAACACTGAATATGTTTGTGAGCAATGAACTACCTCTAAAATGAGCAAAGAACTGGCTTAAATATGAATTTCAGAAGATAAGTGCATTCTGATCCATAAGGAGTCCAGGATGCATGAATAACCACAAATTAGATCGGGTCACCTAAAAATACGAATCAAACAACATCTTTGAGTAGAAACACTAAATCAAAGAACCAAAAATGGATCTGACGCCTTAATTGACATTTATCTGAGCATATGTATTGAAAGTTGGATGCTACTTGTATGTAACTACACATCAAAGTTATATTAACTTCTTAAATTGCTAAACAGGGTTAGTTCCTCCATTTCTATTCATTTCTGACAATTAGACTGAACTAAGCATTTACAGGGTTCATGTATTGCTTTCGCTCTTCCTAGAAGGAAGCATGACACTGAAACACTGTTATTTTGTTCAAATAGTGCCATTAAAAATACATGTTATGACTGCCGGAAGCAATAGTACTGTCCATTAGAGTTTTATCAAGCAAAGACCGGGGTATCTGGAGCCTTTCTGGGATTTTGGCCTAGACTCTGTATGATGATCAGAAACTTTCTGGCAATGGCTTACTGAACTTGCTCCTTTATTTGTCTTCCTTGCTGGGCTAGGCAACCACACTTTGGTAACAGCATGAATCACATAAAAATGTATTGAACTGAATGGTACCTTTTGCTCTTATTAAATAGTCTGTAAGTATTTTCATGAAGCAAAGTGATGAAATATTCAAATAGCAAAACATGTTCGTTTTCCTTCCCCTCTTACAACTAACCCAAACTTCTTGTTTCATGTTGCCCTGTGGAAGTCAGAAGCTGCTGTTGGAACTGTCTCACCTGTATCTTCATTTTCATTGTCAGAGATTGCATTGTTAGGATTTCAAAAGCAGCTCCTTTTGTTCTGCCACTTCTCTCTCCTCTTTGATGTAAGGATGGGAGAGCTGGGAAATCATACTGTTCTTCCAGCTGCAGTGCAGAATCTAGAAGACACATTTAAGGGAGGCCTTGGGGTCTGCTTCCTCCCCTGTAGTGGCAGCTGCATTAGAGAAGAAAGGCTGGAGAGCAGTGCAGGAGAGAAACTGCAGTGGCTATTAACACCATAATGTACATTGCAACAAAGTTGATAAAGCAGTGAGCACCACATGCTGATGTTGACCTCTACCACCATGGACAATGAGATTAGTGGCAGTGTGTCATTTAGGATGTCAATCTGTCTACCACAGTATCAGAATAAGATTTAATAATGGTAGCGTGTCTATCTCTATCTCAACCTCAAACTAAATGCAAGGCAGTTACCAGTCTGGGATGTCTTGTTCTGGAATATGTGGGTCCAGAGCCAGAAGTTTCCACAAAAGCCAATCCAAAAATCAAGCAAAAGATCCAGTCACGAGGCAAGGAACCAGAGGAACTTGGAATGGGTAGTCAGGTTGGGAATACAGGTGAGGAAGGAGGAGGATGGTTTCAACAGAGATGAGTCTGTCTGGACTCGAGCATACTCTTATATAGCTAAAGTTTCTGATTTTGTCTAATTAGAGAAGTTAATGCTCCCTCCTCTTGAAGAGTTGTGCTGATCTCCACTGCTTGTCCTTAATTAGGTAATGATATAATTTAGGGCTTAGCACTCTCCCAAGATCAGGCTCTGATTCTTTGCTATCTGAATTAGCAGTCCCCTGCACTGAGTCGGACATCACTCACAGGTAGCTGAACGACTCCATATTTTTTATGGCACTATTTGAACAAAAGGACAGCATTTCAGTGTCATGCTTCCTGTTGGAAATATGGGGTTTCAACCAAGTCTGTCTCACACGAACACAAGGGAGGGGAGGCTCTGCTGCAACCTAGCTTTGCTGCTTTGTGTGGGAGGGGCTTGAATCCCGGTTTCCTGTTTTCTCTTTCTCTTTTCTCCATGGGCCTGCACGAGGCAGGAGGGAATCCTCTCTCCTCCTCGTGGCTTTTCTTACTTCCATTCAGGTTGTCTACATTTAGAAGCATGTAGGCTTCATCAGAATTTCTTGCTCACATGCACAGGACCGTTTCTACAATGAAACTGCTTTGTATCAAGATCTACTGTACAATAAATGTAAGCTATCTTTATTTCTCTTTTACACCAACTAATGTGTGGAGAGTGTTTATTTTACTCTGAACTTAATTAAGCCTTTGTGCAAGCTGTCGAACGCTTCCACTCTGCTAAATCTAGAGAAACGCTGCGTGGGATTTTTCTGTTACTAGCATTTCAGAAACCCTACGCTTCCTTCTAGGAAGAGTGAAAGCAGACTCCTGAAAGTCTGCTAGGTTCTCCTATTCAACCTCAAAATCAGAGGAGTCCAACACACCAACTAAGCATCATGACCTCCTTAATGTATGGAAAATTGGAGTTGAGTGACTGTGGGCAGTTGCCTAGGAAAAAGGATTTTGCCACTTTTCAAGTTACTTAAGTGGCAGGGCATCTGGTACAGGCATTCTGCACATGCAACTTGTGGCTAGGGCTGTTTCAGATCACATGTCTGGCATTCTTCAGGAAGAGCAGCAACCAACTGATAGATTGCACATGTGGTAGGACATGGGCTGAAGCAGGAGTTGCTCTCCAGGCACATCAGGAATGCTCTCCCCAGCGCATGTCCAACCTATCAGCCAGACATTTTTTTAAAGAGGCTATCGCATTCTTCAGCATTCAGAAATAGCTTGACTGATGGCCATAGACATGAGATTGGGAGGAGCAATGGAAGAGTTCCGTCAAGCACCCTTCTGCTGTGCCTTTGACCGTCAGTCAGGCTATTTCTGAACACAAGTCTTTTTTTCTTGGAATCGCACTATAGGTGTCTCAAAAAAATAAAACTACTTGACTGACAGGTTGTGCATGCACTGGGGTAATGTAGTCTGAAGCATACAGGCAGTTCTCTTGCCTTCACCCTCTTTACCATGATCTGTCAGCGAGGTTCAGGGAGGGTGATTGGTAAGTGCTATGTGGGAAGGACAGTGCTGGTTGCAAGTAGCCATGATCAGCAGCTCCTGGATGTAGCCCATGCAATACTCAAAATGGCATTGAAGTAGGCAAAATGGCTGACCCTTCCTCCAAGTGAACACCATTCATTTAATAAAAACAGTGAACAAAAGCAGCCAAAAAACCTGTTACCACAGAATATAGAACAAATTGTTGGCAGAACCTGGCTCTCTTTCCCAGTTTAAATTGACTGGAGAGCCATTCTTTTTTTTTTTAAAAAAAATAAAAGATGGGTCTAGTGCTCTTTCAAAATACCAGTAAACACATGCTTTCAAAGTACTGGATGGGCAAGATGGAGGCAGATGTATGTCGAAGCTAGGTGTCCATCCCAAATTGCCCATGGAGGGAAAGACTCAGTGACCATAGAGGAGGAGCCACCCTGCACCAGCCCCTCACTGTGTCATCACCATCATTTAGAAGGTGCTGTAGAAGTTCCTGCAGAAAAAACAGTGCCAGGAGAAGTTGGAAAACACTCTTTCTAAAGCCAATCTGCTAAACTCAAATGCACTGTGCCTAGGTCAGGGTTTCTCAACCTTGGCAATTTTAAGATGTGTGGACTTCAACACTCAGAATCCCTTAGACAGCAATTGTGGTTTGGGAAGAGACAAAGGTGTTGTCATGAGGATACGTCTTTTAAAAACAGTGAGTGGGGCATCTTCATGCTGTAGTTAGCAGGACATGAGGACTGATTAAGGAATCATCAAGGATGTATATAAATACACACACACACACAGAGAGAGACACAAACACACACCACAGAGACACAGAACTTTATTGACCATGGCAGTCAAGAATAAAACATGAAAATAATAAAAGTATAGTAGTCTCTGTCCAATTTCTAAGCATGCTGTTCTCTTAGAGTGCTCTTTATTTCTATGGCACTGAAACAAAAATTGCATATGGGTGAAAGTAACAAAGCAATACTCTAGCTGACATTTTGTGGCATTATAAACCCTTAAATGTTCATTTTAATTAGAGACTGTAAAACTTGTCCCTTTAGGGGGTTTTGTTCTATGGTTGTGCAGATCCATTAAGACTCCACAGTTATCTTTCCTTTTCAGAACAATGATGGCAATGTGTGTATTGATGGCTCTATGTGTCTATAGATGGCTATTCAGCCCTCAACAGACACATAGAGATAAGCCACATTTACAAACCATTCAAAAGAGACAATAAAAAAGCTAAGAAGGAAAGAAAAAGACCAGAACACCCCCCCTCCAGCAGTCAACACCCAGATAAGCAGGGATTAACGCCAGGCAAACAATCAAGCAGAAAACAACAACCCAATCAAGGAACTACCAAGGAGAAAACCACACCCCCACCAACACTGGCAGGGCAAGCTATTGTATATAAACAGGGAGCAAACCCCACACTCACTAGCACTGATGATGTTACCTAGCCGGGTAATAAAACGACTGCAAGCAAACAACCAAGCTCAGAGAGCACCTAGGACTCCACAGTTCAACTCTGAGCTACGTATATTCTCTTCTACTGTTCCTGAAAAGCCTATTGATCAAAGCTTAAAATGGAAGTTCTGAATGATCATTTTCACCAGATCGAAGTATTTCTTTCCTCTGCCTTTTTCTTTTTCAGACCATAAACGAGCCCTATGCTAATAAAGAATTTGTTGAATGCTCCTCTCTAAGGATGAGTGGACTTTCTTTGCTCCATTCTGGAAGTATTTTAGAGTTTGTTAGTTCAGTGTTTCTTTTGTTTATGTACCATAAAATATATATGTGAACTTTGTATCTATTTGCATGTTCCAGGAGATGTGTTCAAAGTTTTATACACACACGGTTATACACACACGGTGTGTTTGTATACACACACACACAGTGTGTATGTATATACACACACACAGACACACGTTTGTGTTTGTGTGTATGTGTGTGTATGAACATTTTCTGTTGCTTTTTTTTTTTACTTAGAGTGAGAGACAGAATGTTGTGCATCCATGATTTGATGAGTTTGTGTTCTTGATCCCTGTAAAGAAAGAAGGATGGAGGCTAATATGATGCATATGGTTATAAAAATATAAGGGACCCACCATCTTCAAAATATTTTTCATGCTGGATAGACAGCAACAGGAGTCTGAGTTCACACATTCTGTATATGTCCATGGTTCAGATGTTAAATCCATACTTGTATTTATATTAATAAATAATACGAATCTTTCTCATATTTCATTAGCAGCAGTGTCCAGGAAACATGCATGAATTCTATGTCTGAAATAGCTACTCAGTTTTCTTCTGGTTGGGAGATAATTTGGGGTAACTAATTGATTCACTTGCACATTTCAGTCTGAGAGGAATTGGACAGCATTCCTCTCGTTCTCAGAATCTACCACTGCAGACAAATTGCCCAAATGGGGCACCATCCAAAGTAATTAAGGAAGATTAAAATGATTTTCTCAGATCCCAAATGTTAAAGTTGGGGTAGGAAACCTGTAGTTCTCTGGAAGTTGCTGAACTATAATTCCCAGCATCCCACCCTTTAATTATGATGACTGGAGCTACTGGGATTTATAGTTTACAACAGGGGTCCCCAGGTCATGGACCGGTCACGGTCCGTAGCCTGCTAGGAACCGGGCCGCACAGCAGGAGGTGAGTGGTGGGCGAATGAGCGAAGCTTCATCTGTATTTACAGCCGCTCCCCATCCCTCGCATTACCGCCTGAGCTCTGCCTCCTGTCAGATCAGCGGCGGCATTAGATTCTCACAGGAGCGCGAACCCTACTGTAAACTGCGCACGTGAGTGATCAGTGACAGCAACCAAAATGAGATTACGGAGTAGACTGGACCTAAGTAACACACTTCGGGTGTCACTGTCTCCCATCACCCCCAGATGGGACCGTCTAGTTGCAGGAAAACAAGCTCAGTGCTCCCACTGATTCTGCATTATGGTGAGTTGTATAATTATTTCATTGTATATTACAATGTAATGCGCTTGAATCATCCCAAAACCATCCCCCCAGTCCGTGGAAAAATTGTCTTCCACAAAACCGGTCCCTGGTGCCAAAAAGGTTGGGGACCGCTGGTTTACAACATATGGAAGGCCTCAAGTTCCTCACTCCTGCCTTAAGACAAAGCCCAAGTAAGTGATAATGATAGAAGAATCTGACCATAAACTGATAATAGGACTGAATCTAGGAATCAGCATCTTAACTAGTCTTGAAAAGACTAGGCCAGGGGTCGGCAAACTTTTTATGCCGGGAGCCATTTTGACATGCTCGTGCACATTTTGAAGTGCTCGAGAGCCAGGGGGCGAGGTTTGCGGGTGGGGGCCAATTGCGTGGAAGGGGGCGGGTTTTGTGGGTGGGAGCCAATCGCGTGGAAGGGGGCGGGGGGCTCACAGAGGGATGGGGTGCAGCCAGTGGCTCTGCGCAGCCAGCGGCTCCGCGAACCCGCCCCGGCCACCCCACCGGGAGTAGCGGAGAAACAGCTGCCACCCTCCGCTCCCCAGAATATCGTGGGGCAAAGGGAAACCTGCCCAGAGGGGTCATCAGGAGCACAGGATCCAGCCCCAGCCCAGCCCGGCCCGCAGCTTCGGCGCCCTCCCCTCGCCATCGCGAAAGTCCCAGGCGATGGCGGGGGGCGTGTTCGACCTCGTGCAGCACGGGGCGGCCGCCCCCGGAGACTCCGCGGCCCCCCGGCTGCAGCTCTTCAACTGCCTCTCCTCCTCTCTGGCAGCCGGGGGGCCGCGGAGTCTCCGGGGGTGGCCGCCCCGTGCTGCACGAGCAGGTCGAACATGTCCCCGCCGTCATCTGGGACTTTCGCAATGGCGAGGGGAGGGTGCCGAAGCTGCGGGCCGGGCTGGGCTGGGGCCGGATCCTGTGCTCCTGATGACCCCTCTGGGCAGGTTTCCCTTTGTCGTGGGGCAAAGGGAAATCTGCCCAGAGGGGTCATCAGGAGCACAGGATCCGGCCCCAGCCCAGCCCGGCCCGCAGCTTCGGCGCCCTCCCCTCGCCATCGCGAAAGTCCCAGGCGACTGCGGCCCGGGGATCCTGCCGCAGATGGGAAACCCAGGCTGCTCTCCCCACCCGCTTCCCATGCTCTCCGCTCCCCAGAATATCGTGGGGTATTCTGGGGAGCGGAGAGCATGGGAAGCGAGTGGGGAGAGCAGCCTGGGTTTCCCAACTGCGGCAGGATCCCCGGGCCGCACATCCTCCGCCACCGCCACGGCCAAGAAGGCGAGAAGGGGAAAGGCCTTCGCCAGCGCCTGACATCAAGGGCGGCGCACGGCGCGGCACCCTCCCGCCCCATCAATCCCCCCACCCCGCCGTTCGGCGTCCCAGGCTCTTCACCCTGCGCCGCCCTGCCGCTCGCGTCCCGGGCGGGCGAGGCAGGGAGAGAAGGGGAGATGGAGGGGCTCCCTCTCCGGCCTCTGCGCCCCTTCAGGCCCGTCTCTGCGAGGCCTGGCACGGCAGGGAGGCGCTGCTGGCCTACCCGGAGGGCCTCCCGCGGCCGCTTCTCCAAGGCGGGTTGCAGAGCACGCGCTGCGCCCATGGAAACGCCTGGTCCCTCCGCTCCCTCCAGCTCCGCCAGCAGCGCCGCCTTCCCCATCCTGCCGCCCGGCAAACCTCCGCCGGCTCCATCCCCCCGCCGCCACCGCCCCAGCCAGGCCCCCTGCGCCGCCCTGCCACTCACGTCCCGGGACGCGGCGCAGTCGGAGGCGGCGCAGGAGCAGCTGCAGGGGCAACGTGTGTGCGTGAGAGTCAGCTCCGGGGGTTGCGGGGAGGGGGAGGCTGTGTTTCCCCCCTTTGGGTTGCAAACGGCCTTGCATGTGGGCCTGATCAAAGCCAAAATGCTTTTTTTTTTTGAAACGTGGCGCAGGAGCGGCTGCAGGGGCAACGTGTGTGCGTGAGAGTCAGCTCCGGGGGTTGCGGGGAGGGGGAGTCTGTGTTTCCCCCCTTTGGGTTGCAAACGGCCTTGCATGTGGGCCTGATCAAAGCCAAAATGCTTTTTTTTTTTTGAAACGCGGCACAGGAGCGGCTGCAGGGGCAACGTGTGTGCGTGAGAGTCAGCTCCGGGGGTTGCGGGGAGGGGGAGGCTGTGTTTCCCCCCTTTGGGTTGCAAACGGCCTTGCATGTGGGCCTGATCAAAGCCAAAATGCTTTTTTTTTTTGAAACGCGGCACAGGAGCGGCTGCAGGGGCAACGTGTGTGCATGAGAGTCAGCTCCAGGGTTTGCGGGGAGGGGGAGGCTGTGTTTCCCCCCTTTGGGTTGCAAACGGCCTTGCATGTGGGCCTGATCCATGTTGCTGCCATCATTTTAAAAAACAAATGGCACTTGTGGGGGGGGAAGGCATCTTGTATTAATTTTAGGGGGGGGAAGAAGGCAAAGGCGAGAGAGCAATAGGCGCATGGAAGTTTTGAAGAGAGAGTGACCAATTCTTGAACGCGAAAGGTCCACGTTGGAAGATGGAGATCCACAGGGGTGGTTGTCAAGACAGGAATTCAGACCTAGAAATCCTATGTTGGGCTCGGGGCCAGCGAGGAGAAGGGAGAAGGAAGAGGAGACAGAAGGGGAAACGGAAAAGGAATTTTTAGGAAAAGGGAAAAGAGAGAAACGCGGAAACGCGGCCCAGGACGCGGCACGTGAGAGTCAGCTCCGGGGGTTGCGGGGAGGGGGAGGCTGTGTTTCCCCCCTTTGGGTTGCAAACAGCCTTGCATGTAAGGCCGTTTGCAACCCAAAGGGGGGAAACACAGCCTCCCCCTCCCCGCAACCCCCGGAGCTGACTCTCACGCACACACGTTGCCCCTGCAGCCGCTCCTGCGCCGTGTTTCAAAAAAAAAAAGCGTTTTGGCTTTGATCAGGCCCGCATGCAAGGCCGTTTGCAACCCAAAGGGGGGAAACACAGCCTCCCCCTCCCCGCAACCCCCGGAGCTGACTCTCACGCACACACGTTGCCCCTGCAGCCGCTCCTGCGCCGCCTCCGACAGCGCCGCGTCCTGGGCCAGCAGCGCCTCCCTGCCGTGCCGGGCCTCGCTCAGTGCGAGAGCCAGGGGGCGGGGTTTGTGGGCGGGGGCCAATCGCGTGGAAGGGGCGGGGGTGAGTTCAGCTGTGGAAGAGCCACACTCAAGGGGCCAAAGAGCCGCATCTGGCTCGCGAGCCGCCATTTCCGACCCTTGGACTAGGCAAGTCCAGTCTTGCAATTCCAAAGCTATAGACTAGACTCCAAAGTTGAAAATACTGGCAAATCCATTTTTTGTATAATCATCAGGACTCGAACTTAACTTGAACAAACTTGAGCCATGGTTATATTAATCTTCTACCTGACTTCTCTGAAACATTTCAGTAAGAACATTCTGTGTTTTTGTTGACATTCACATTGTATCTCCACAAACTGAGAATTATTAGGGAAAAATTATCAGTAAAGTCCTTGCCCAAAGTTATTATTAACAAATTTCACATTCCACTGGTTTACCAGGAGAGGTTATGTTCAAGCTTATTATTCCAAAGGTCACAGACATAATTAATACCAATTTTATCAACTTCCCATAAAAATACTTGACTAGCTTAGGAACTTTGTCTGATTCCTCCAAAATTTTCAATCACCGTGGAACTTCAGAAATAGCAATGGCAGCACAACCAACTAATCAAAGTGTTTGAGTTGCTCCAAAGCATTCTGAGATAAAGCGAAATTTGAGGTAAAGCGAAATTCTACCAAAAAAATTTAAATACGGAATTGGGTGATTCCATAATGTAAGATTAGCATGGGTGAAAATTCTATTTGCAGCCTAATATATTTTCCCATGTAAATTGTACAGTATTGAAATTGATCCATGAACAAAGAAAGGTTCTAAAACCTGCTAGGAGTTCAGTGTGGTCAAAGAATAATTCTCAAGTTGAGCTCAAAGAGGAGCTGAATACTGAAATTACTAATTCCAGCCAGTGACTGAAACTAAAAGAAAAGCCTAGTTATAAAGCTGAACGTGTGGAAAATTAAATCCAACCTTCCCGACAGGCAATTGTAATTTATGCAGTGAAACTCATGTAGGATGCCCTGCCAAAGAAAATTATTCACTATCATATAAATTCATTTAAAATTCTGCAATAAAAAAGAGAGGAAAACCTTTCAAAATGTAAATCAATGTTGGTGTTAAATTCATCTTAATCACATTAGTCTTTGCACAATACTCAAGAGAATTCCAGGCCATCTGTCTAGATCTTCTTTCATTCGTATCCAAATAAGAGATAAGTTCAAATTTACCAGCTGAGATATCCTCCCATCTATATATCAAGATAAACAAATAATCCAACCTAAAACACAATCCTTCTACCTTCCACAAGGACTCCATGACCCAACGGCACCAGATCCGATCTACTCCAGTTTGTAGCATAACCAAGCAGGATATTAACTTCATTAAATCAGATTGTGATACTGGTATACAAATGGTACAGGCAGAGCAGGTGGCCGCTTTGGGTCTGCAGAGACAGGAGGTCTCAGGTTTCCCCTTCCCCAGGTTACAATAGGAGCCATTGTAGAAGAGCAGCATGGAGGAGGGAGAGAGGAGCTGACACTGCTGCTGCAGCTCCATCACCCCTTCCTCCATTTCTGCTCCTAAGTCAGCTAGCACCATAGCAGCAGCAATGACACTGTTCTCCTCCTTTTCTCAGATGGATTCTGTAAGTGGGTAAGGAATGGTCAGAAGTCCTTGGAGGGCCTAGCGTTTGCTGCTGGCCACCCTCCTTACCCACTTCTTCTTCTCTCTTTCAGGTGAATAAGTATGTGTGTGGGGGAGTCTTCTGAGGGAAGGGGGGACTAGAGCTGCATGCATATGCAGCTGGATGCTGAAAGGGAGAGGAAGGGAGGTCCACTTTGAATCTAAAAGTAAGGCAGGAGGAGGAAAGGGATATTTTGAGGGGACTGAGGAGATTGTCACCCCCACTTGTTAGACTAGACCAGGAAATCAACTCTGCAGGAAGGCTAAAACTACTGTTATTTAGATTGGCTATAATAACAGAATCTTGCAAGTCTGATTGTGTTGTACCTCCTTCTCCTTCTTATAGTTCAGTGAATTAGGGAGATGTCTCTCTTTGTCACTTCTGAATGCTATCTGGACTTAAAAATGCTTTAGCCCAGGCAATGGAGCTTGCTTATCTTTGTCAAGATCATCTTCCTTACTCTCTACAGAGAGGAAGTGTGGAAGAAACAACTGTAACTTCCTTCAAAATCACTACCAAGGTTGGGGTGGTCATGCCTCATTTGGAAGTTAGGAATAACTTCAGAGTAGGCATCCCTGGTTTATCTATAAAAGATATCATCTGCATAAAACAAAATCCCATGGGGGTTTGAAGAGGGAAGCGGAAATGATGCATTATGTGTTGTGACACTGCAGTGCAAGTCCACCCCTTTCATACTTGTGCTGCAGTTTCACATACAGGTATGTAGGGAAGGAGCTTGTTGGAGAGCGTATTTTCTTGCACACGCAGAGTTTCAGAAAACAATCAGCACCAGAGACCAATTAATGACACCAGTCATTTTAGTAACTTAGTTGCAGTTATATTTGTTACTCATACAAACAGATATTTACAGTCCTCTTCCAGATCCCTGGAAGTATTACAATTCCACATACCAGATAGTAGAAACAAACAAACAGGAGGAAACAGAGACAGAGTAAGCAGGGTGGGGCAGGCAGGTGTACTCTTCACCATATACTCTTCAGCCTGGATCACGTGCTGCCTGACCATTTAAAGTTTGCAGGTGTTTACCTAATAAGGTTATATTGCTGTGACTTACCCTCAAGGAATAATACACCAACAGAGCTTGCCTCATGACATTACTATGTATGCTTCATTGTTCTGAGAAAATCACAGCTTGATGCAAACACCCCTGAATGTGGCTCCTCTACTGGAATCCCTTGTACAGTTTCAGAATTTCTAATTATGTTCAGAAGAACTTTTAAATCCAGATTGATAAAAAAGGAAGAATAGGGGGATCATTAGCTTTATCATGAAATAATTTAATTAGGGATATGACAAACCATTAATGGCCACTTGTGAGTTATGGAGTGAATAAACCTTGTGGTGAAATGTAGCTCTTAGCATATCCTCTGAAGGAATACCACTATTAATAGAGAAAAAGACTTCCAGCATTAAAATATAGGACAATTCTAGCAGATTTATTCTTGAAGTCAGAGATGAGTCAGTTAATAATTATACTACCGTAATTCATGACTACCTGGATGTAAGTCAAACAGTTTCCAATGTAAAGGATTGCACCTTCACATTTTCCCTTTGCACATGGAAGATGTAAGAGATGCTTTTTGAAACAAACTTTAATCTGTAGTGATCATTTATTTGCTTTTTTGGAACAATATTTAACTGAGCCTATAAAGTACGCTTGTGCTGTCCCCAGAGTGACAGTAGTGTAGCTAGGTGTTTCCGGACCAATAGTACCTTTGCTTCAATCACAAACTTGTCCTTTCAATAAAATAATAGAACTGCCCTTTAAACAGAGAATGAAAGCTGAAACATTAAAAACAAGTCATAAGAGTTACTTCTAGAGGAGAGAATTTCAATCTGATGATTTCTCTGATATTACTGAGTTCATTGTGATTGAAGCATATATCACAGGTACCCTGCACTCCCTATGTGCAGAGAGAGCTAGTTGGGAGAGTAATCTCTGAGTTAGCTCAGAGATTTGACCAGCTAGATTGAGAAGCCTGACATTATTCTAGCCACTGTTTCACTTCAGTGCCAGAACATCTAACCATGGTTTCCAATACTGATTCCAATACTATAGTTTCCCAATTAGCACCTCAGCAAAAAAAAAAAAAAAAACATAGTTGAAATACATTAGGAAATCAGGAAGAAATCTAGAATCCAAAAGAGGAGGAAAAATGGTTAAGGCTCAAAGCATAGACTTCATTATAAATGTATGATTTGATCTATAGCATGTGTATTTGTATATCTCTGTGTGTACAGTTGTATACATTGTATATATCTCTGTCTGTGATAGTTTAGAATAAAGGGAACACATGACTAGAACTGTCCATAAAGTTAAAGTAGTGTATTACTGGACTTCATCCATCTCAAAAATCTGATGCTCCTTTTCTTTTTAAAACCTCTCCTTCCCCCCCCCCCCCTTTACATACAACCCATTTGTTGTTTTGATTAATTTCCACTGTCAAAGGCATTTGTTTCCTGTAATTAATCTTAGAAACCGTGACTGAGCAAATGATGCTGTTTGTCCTCCTGATGAAATATTCTCTTGTCTTTTATCTGGTTCACATAAGGAGCTCATCTACTTTTGCATATATTGCTATGATGTTAACAAGCAATTTTGTGAGATGAGATCTGAAAGTTAGGTATAAACATATATAAAGAGTCATCAGAATAGAGGAATCAATCCAATATTCAACTCCTGATGATCTAAGTGGGAATATATTTTGGATTTGTGTTCTATACCATGGCAGACTATAGACAGGGGAGAAGAACCATAACTCTGACCATACTTTCAGTCCAGAATTGCTACAAATTCTGCAGTAGCTTGGGTGAATGTTATATAGATGGAGCTGGACCCTAACATGCAGATGTCCCAAAGCTTAATGAACAGACCCTGTTTACTTCCAATTATAATACATAGGCTTTATGAATAAGCCAGGTACTGTCCGAAATGCAGGAATCCTAATTATATAGACTAGAATTAAAATTGATCTCTATGTAATGAAATTCTACTATTAACTGTCCTAAGATACACTTCACAGGGATAAACTGTATATGAAATAGACATTTGTGTTATTGTCAGTTGTTTGAGAATTTGTTCTTTCTGAAATTTCAGCAGGAATATTCTTGGTCAGCAGCTCAAAATGAGTGGGTTCTTGGATGGTGTTATCTTTCATTCACTCTTCTCTAACCAAAGAAAGTAGAAGAATCCAAACAGAAATGCATGTTTAGGGCAAGGTAACCTTAGAAATGTACGTTCCTGAGAAAAAATGTTTGGAAATGCAATTACATTCAAACATAACTATTTATATATCCATGTTTGTCTAATTTTCAAAAAACATTTCAGATGGATGCAGACTTGGGTCAGTATAGACATCACATGCAAAACTGCCATGGTCTAGAAGGGGACTGATTAGTTAATAGCTGTGGTACTTTAAAGTGGAATACTAGTAATTTAGTAGTAATATTATTTGTGTGTATTTATAACTAAGCCCACTATAGATGATGATAGATGATAGATGATAGATGATAGATGATAGATGATAGATGATAGATGATAGATGATAGATGATAGATGATAGATGATAGATGATAGATGATAGATAGATAGATAGATAGATGATAGAGAGATAGAGATAGAGATAGATGATAGATAGATAGATAGATAGATAGATAGATAGATAGATAGATAGATAGATAGATGATGGATGGATGATGGATGGATACTCAGAGCAGCAGATTGCTATTTTCAATTTTGTTTTTTTAAAAAAATAAAATACATAAAATAGAAACTGTAAGATCATGTTCTAAGTTCCTGTTAAGTATCCTGGATAATGGCAATGTTTCATTTTCTATCTCTTACTAAAATAATAGCCTTATTTGACATTTGTGGAGGGTTTTTGTATTTGTACAATGTTTCTAATGATTTAGTTATGATTTATCAGACACCAGTTATCTCTTTCTGTTCTCAAAACTCTGTTTAATTCTAATCAAGTTCTATATTCTTGCTAGAGAATGGTAATGTTGTAAATCTAGTTTCTGACTATTTGTGGGTAAGTGAATAGGATTGCAGCTAAGACTTCTATTTGGTCACTCTCTTTTCTATATAAAAGTTGTTATTAACAAAACAGAGATCCACAATTTTAGGCCTAATGGCCAGACGTGACCCTGCAAGTCTTGGGTATGTCCCCAGACCACCACCACCCCACGTTTTACCAAATTGTAATTGTTTAGGCATTAGAACTAGTTTTAAAATAATAGAACTAATGTTCTATTATTTTAAAACTAGTTCTAATGTAAATGTACTAACTAAATGTAAATGCCATTAACTGGATTTTTTTTTCTTAGCTCCACCTTACCCTGCATGGTACGTTCTCTCATCATTGCATAGTTTTGGGAATATGCACCCAGCATGCCACTCACTGCCCATTGGTTCCAAGACATTGCAGTGCTGAGGGAGCAACGATAATTTCAAGAAAACAGAACAGAACAGAATTTAGCAATAGTAATGGTGAAGTGATTTGATGACTGGAACAACACAAATCATTTTCTTTTGTCCTGGACTCTTTGGTTTTGCGTGGATTTCATTGCCTAAAGCAATCTGATTGACATCTAGAAAAATCAACCTTGTGAAATCATATTTTCAGCTTTTCTCTGCAATACAGTTGCCTAGAGGGAAATTCAGCAGCAGCTATGTGGCATAGTTGATGCTTACAGGAAGAAATGACAAAATTTGAGATGCATTTGTTTTTCAAGCAATGGCACAGCAATGTTGATGTTCAAGGAACTAGGGGAGGAGGGGGAGGAGGAGGAGGAGGAGGAGGAGGAGGAAGAGGAGGAAGAAAATAATGCCTACTGACAGGTAGCCTAAGTGCTGATCTATATGACCAGTTTCCTCCAGTGTGAAATGGCTATTGACCATTTATTGAGAGCAGGAACACACAGTGTTGTCCATCCATCCTCAATCCATTGGGAAGGCAACCTTCTCCTGCAAAATGTCAAAAGTAATGTCCTCTGACATGTACCAGCTGAAGTGGTGCTGCTTGGTTTGCCTGCTGCACTTCATTTCATTGTACACAAGCATCTCATCCCCAGTTGATTTCTGTGCATTGTGATAGGAATGCCTCTTTCCCTCTTTCCTGTTAGGTGATGGTTAACTACGCGGGGTTCCAGGCTTGAAGTAATCCAAACAACGTGTTGTAAGGCTAACAATATCTTTATTGATAGCATAAGGCAATAATGGATGTATAGTGCATTATTGCAAAAAGGTAAAATCAAAGCATAAGCAGAGTTCCATCACCAGAAGTGAGGAAAGAAAAAAAAACATCATGGTCTGTGCAAAGACCAGGCAAAGACCAGGCATGGTTACAGTTCAGATACAAGTACATGCAGATAGCAGCCTACATAAAGAACAGAAGACATATATGTGTAGAACATAAGTATAAAGGACTACCCATGGTTCATAGCTCACATGTGATTGGTTTAAACATGAGCATCTCTTTTAGTATAGCATTTCTGGTAGTAATTGTACTTACTATAAAGCGTCACACGATGGCAGTGTTGTGTATTGGCCTTTTTTTTTTCTTTTTTTTTTGAGAACGATTCTGATTACGGGTTTATTTTGTCTAGCTAGAGATATCTCAGCACCTGCCATCTACGTCTCAGATGTTTTGAGAACCAAACTTACAATGCGGAAAACAATGTAGATTGTTTTCACTTGTATTTTTCCACTCTCTGGCCAGACACAGTGGAAGAAAATGCCATGCGTTTAATTCTGCATAGAATGCTTTAACCAAATAACCTTAACACCCCTTCCGCATGGATTTTTTGAAACACTGTGGGGGAAAACTGTTATTTCAAAAGCACACAGAGACACAAATGATTTTATTTCAGACACATTTGCTCCAATCCCAATCTGGTTACCATGGTTGTATGTTTTGTTGGAGAAAGTGCTTTCGTGAGAACGTCTGCGATATTTAGTTCAGATGGACAATACTCTAATTGTATAAATTTTTCCTGAATTGCATGCCTCACATTTTGGTATTTTACATGGATGTATTTCGTGCGATTATTGACATTTTCCGAAGCAGCTAGAGATAGACAGGATTGGGAATCTTCATACATTGTTATTGGTGTATTTATATTTACAGATAAATCTGTAAACAATTGTTTTAACCAATACGTTTCATTGATTGCCTCACTGAGGGCCGAGAATTCGGCTTCGCAGGTAGAAACGGCAATTAATGTTTGTTTTCTTGCTCTCCAGGCAATGGGTGTATTTGCAAACAAACAAACAAAACCACTCACAGACTTTCTGTCTCTCTCTTCTGCAAAAGAGCTGTCAGCATAAATCACAGGCATTTCAGCCTTGGTGGCTGATATTTTGAGACAAAGATCAGCTGTGCCTTTAAGATAGCGTAGGACCCTCTTTAAACCTGTCCAATCCCGCATGGATGGTTTGGCAACCTTACGACTAAGCACTCCAACTGAGTAAGCTAAGTCAGGGCGTGTCCATTGTGTTAAGTGTAGCAAACTTCCTACAGCTGAGTGATACAATGCAGGTTGAGGACAAGGTTCCTCACATGCATCACCCTTTAGGAAATCAAGAGTCATTGGTGTTTTGGTTGGTTTTGCATTTGACATTTCAAGTTGACTCAACAATTGGTCAATTTTTCTTTTCTGACTCAGATAGAACTCACCACTCTGAGCTCTAGTGACTTCAACACCTAGATAGTATTTCAGCTCACCTAGGTCTTTCAATTGAAAGTACTGTCTCAATTGTGTTGCAAACTCTTGTACAAGGTGCAAAGAACCAGTTGCTAGGCAAAAATCATCAACATACGTTAGCAACACTGTGTAATCACTTCCAGAACCTCTTACATACACACAAGGATCAGCAACAGACTTCTTAAACTTTAGCTCTAACAAAGCCTTATCTAAACATTGATGCCAACAACGTCCGGCCTGCTTCAGTCCGTGCAGCGCCTTGCGCAGTCTGTACACCTTCTGAGAATTGTCACAAGCATAGCCAGGAGCCTGCTTCATGTACACAGTTTCAGGGAGCTCTGCATTCAAATATGCTGTGTCAACATCAAAATGATGGACAACAAGTCCACGCTGTGCAGCCAGAGAAAGTACCATACGTAAAGACTCTGGTCTAGCTGTGGGTGCATATGTGAGATCATAGTTCAAAAACCTCTCCTGTGCAAATCCCTGAGCAACAAGCCTGGCTTTGTACTGCACTGTATTATCAGGAAGAAGCTTCTTTCTGAAAACCCATCTGGAACCAACAGCTTTCTGGGATGGGGGCAAATCAGTGACCTCAAACACCTTTTGACTCACTAATGCCTCAAACTCCTTATCCATCGCTGTGTTCCACTTCTCTTGCTCTTCAACAGGCAGATGCAACATCTCCTGGAAAGACTGAGGTTCACAGGTAATCTGACACACTCTCACCTGCTGAATCACAAATCTGTCAGGCTTCACACCCTTTGTGGAGCGTGCAGACCTACGAGGAATTACCACTGCCTCTTCCTCATCACTGTCCTCTGCCTTTTCACTACCTGAATCCCCCTTCAGATCCTGAACCTGCTCAGGTGAAATTTCCTCTTCCTTCACCTGAGGGGATCCTCTCACCACACTAGGAGACTGGGAACCAGAAGGCAGCTGAACTGGTTGTTGTCCAGCCACAGGAGCATGGACAGTTGGCTGTACACTAGATTGCAACAATACTTCTGAACTAGCATTCAACCTATCCCAACCAGTAGGGTGCTCAAAATTAGCACTTCTAGAGATTACTACACGACCATAGCCTGCAGAAAAACGGTAACCCTTAGATCTAGATGAATAACCAACAAACCTTAAGCGTTGTGCTTTTGGCTGGTTCTTCCTTCGCTGAGACTTAGGAATATGCACATATGCAAATGATCCAAAAACACGCAGATGCTTCAGCGAAGGGCGCTTGCCAAACAAAAGGAAATAAGGAACTTCATTTACAGCTGAATTCCACACCCTGTTAGTCAGATACACTGCAGTCATGGTAGCCTCACCCCAAAAACGGGCTGGCACCTGGGCATCTAACATCAGGCTATTTCTAATGGTATTAACAACACCAATCTTCCTTTCAGCTATTCCATTCTCAGCAGGAACACCAACATTGGCAAGTCTATGGGAGATTCCTTTTCTACGAAGCCAATTCTGAAACTCATGGCCTAGAAACTCTCCTCCACAATCCGATTGAAATTGACCTACTTGATAGCCATAATTTCTTTCCACCATTGCAACAAACTCCTTAAAGCGAGCAAAAGCCTCCGCTTTAGATTTGAGCAAATAACAAAACGTATAGCAAGTATGGTCATCCACCAAAAGGAACATGAAACGCGCCCCCCCCTCACTAGGAGCATTGGGGCCGGCTAAGTCTCCATGAACCAACTGAAAAGGCCTAGTTGACACTCTGTCACTTTTTCTAGCAATAGGAGCAGCCTTAATTTTCGATTGTTTGCACACAGTACAATCAAGAAAGTCATCACACTTTTTGGATCCTAACTCAGGATACACCTTGGCCAGTTGGGACAAACTTCCCCACCCGGGATGTCCCAGAACTCTGTGATAATAGTGAATGCATTTGTTATGTGGGGGAACATTGGAAATACAATTTCCTGACACAATCCCCTGCTTAGGAAGCATTTCATACAATTGATTCACTAACTTCCCCCTAGCACATTCTATCCCATCTTTTTCAATAGAACATCCAGTACCCTTGAACACAACAGTATAACCAGACTTTACCAGGGCTGGAACGCTAAGGAGGGAAAAGTCAAGTGTAGGTACACACAACACATTTTGCATATTTACCCCCAAACAAGGAATGTATACTTCACCCTGAAAGGACACATCAGCCATAGATCCATCAGCCAGAGCAACCTGTTGGACGTTAGGCTTGCTTTTTGATAACAACAACTGTTCATTGTTGACAATGATTTGACTACAGGCTGAGTCCAAAAGCCAAGTCTCTGGGGAACGTCTACTCACAGCCGTGAGCAAAGCAGACACCTGGGTACGTTGTCTAGGCGCTTGTTTCCCCTTCTTTCGTACGAACCTCTTTCCACTGGCTCCACCAGCTGGGCGAGGTGGCTGGGGACAGTCTCTCATGAAGTGTTGGGTCGAGTTGCACCGGAAACATCTCCTCACAGCACACGCAGCCTCTGTTCCAACTGGAAAACGCTGAGCTGAAGCCTCAGGAACAGCAACAGATGACTTACTCTGCAGTTTCTCCAAATCACGAGCTTGCTGGATTTCTTGCAGGCGATTTGTAAGATAATTCACAGTTAGGTCTTGGGTCCTCAACGTCTGAGTTGCCTCGATGAGCATGTCAAAGCTCTTGTCCAAGCTTGACAGGATGATACAAGCTCTCTGGGTATCAGGGATCACAACATCCCGGTCCTCAAGTTCAAGAAACAAAGTCTTGACTTTATGGAGGTGGGTCATCACGTTTCCACCGGGCTGCAGCTTCAAGTTGTAAAGCTGACGTGATATACCAACAATGGCAGCAGAGGTTTGCTTGGAATAAAGGGCTTTAAGAGCTTCCCAACAGGCATGTGCGGTCTCCAAATTACTGATATGCAGTAGCTGTGATGATTCTAGTCCCAGAATCAAGTTGCCATAAGCACGATCCAAACACAACTGCACTTCTTCAGTAATAGCACCGGTTGGAGGTGGGTCTTTCACATACTTCCACAAACCTTCTTTTAGGAAGAAAGACTTGATCTTCACACACCAGGTCCGATAGTTTGTGCCATTCAAACGCTCAAAGGGCAGACTGGTTAGCCCTGCAGCAGCAGCCATGCTGACCACTCAAAGAAAAACACGTTTACTTCAAAATGCAGCCTTAAAAACAAACCCCGTTGTTACAGCTAGATCCAGCGCAGCAAAGAAAAACACAAAATTCTCTCTGGGCCACCATAACCTGTTAGGTGATGGTTAACTACGCGGGGTTCCAGGCTTGAAGTAATCCAAACAACGTGTTGTAAGGCTAACAATATCTTTATTGATAGCATAAGGCAATAATGGATGTATAGTGCATTATTGCAAAAAGGTAAAATCAAAGCATAAGCAGAGTTCCATCACCAGAAGTGAGGAAAGAAAAAAAAACATCATGGTCTGTGCAAAGACCAGGCAAAGACCAGGCATGGTTACAGTTCAGATACAAGTACATGCAGATAGCAGCCTACATAAAGAACAGAAGACATATATGTGTAGAACATAAGTATAAAGGACTACCCATGGTTCATAGCTCACATGTGATTGGTTTAAACATGAGCATCTCTTTTAGTATAGCATTTCTGGTAGTAATTGTACTTACTATAAAGCGTCACACGATGGCAGTGTTGTGTATTGGCCTTTTTTTTTTTGTTTTGTTTTGAGAACGATTCTGATTACGGGTTTATTTTGTCTAGCTAGAGATATCTCAGCACCTGCCATCTACGTCTCAGATGTTTTGAGAACCAAACTTACAATGCGGAAAACAATGTAGATTGTTTTCACTTGTATTTTTCCACTCTCTGGCCAGACACAGTGGAAGAAAATGCCATGCGTGTAATTCTGCATAGAATGCTTTAACCAAATAACCTTAACATTTCCCTCCATGGCCATTTATTTTGAACAAGTTAACTAATGTTGATGTTATTTTAACAAGATCATGGATGGAATAGCAGAATAATGAAAGGATGGCTCTGTCTTTGTTTTCTGTTTTGTTTTTTAACAACAAAAAAGTATTGCCACTGTTTCTTTCTAGCTCAGGTAACAGAAAAAAATGGTGAAAATCCTTCCTTCCTTCCTTCCTTCCTTCCTTCCTTCCTTCCTTCCTTCCTTCCTTCCTTCCTTCCTTCCTTCCTTCCTTCCTTCCTTCCTTCCTTCCTTCCTTCCTGTAATGAATCCACCAATTGAGGGCTGTGGTAAACATGGTCCAGACTGAATATCAGGTCATCTCCATGGCCAAAGGGAAGGAAGGAGGTGAAATCCAGAAAGGAATTACTTAAACTGGTTTTATTTCCAGCCACTTTATACATAGAAATCCAGCATCTTAATGCTGTAGTGTGGAAAAGCTCTAAGTTACAATGAAGACTATGAATCTTCTTACTGAAGAATAGAGGGCATCTTGATCAAAGAGGCTTGGGGTTTAGGGCTGGAGAGAGGCAATCATTTCAGGAGTGGTGCCTGAGTCCCAAAGGCTATCTGAGGACACATCTGCCTATTAGTATAACAAATTATAAATAATTGGAGGAATTTGTTGTTTATTCGTTCAGTCGCTTCCGACTCTTCGTGACTTCATGGACCAGCCCACGCCAGAGCTTCCTGTCGGACTATTGGAGGAATAGTTGATCTCATTTGAATTTTCATTTCTTTGCTGCCCTCTAGTGGTCTGCTAGATTTTTGCACCTGAAATCTGGTAGCCTTTAAATAGTAGGTTCTTTTTCCTTCAGTGCTTACATGCTCTATAATATTATAATAACAGAGGCCATTTATATATTTCTTAGTGCTGCTTCTTTCTTTAAAAAGCAGTTAATTCGAACATCATGCCCATAGGTTAAACCTATAAAGTGCCTTACCAGTGATGGTTTCTAATTTGATATGAAGTACTTGCACTTATACTTCGGACTACGTAACTAGAATCAACTGTCATTATTAAAGGTCAGCCAGATTGCTACTGGAAAGTGACCTTTAAATTTTTCTTACCTAATATGTAAACATTGTTGCCGTCAGTCTTCCTCTGACAGAATCTGACATATTGGTTTTATTTTCTTAGTGTCCAAAATTTCTGAAAGTTTGTTATTATGTTTTTAAATTACTCATAAGACAAGAGGAGATAGTGGACAGATGGGTAAATTGAAGCAACTACATTATTGTCCAGAAACATATATATGGATATGTATTTATGTGTAGACATGACCTGGAGAGAGTTGACCCTATTTGATATGATCAGACAGACAGCTGAATATAGGAGAAGTCGGTTCCTCAGATAACCCAGTTGGAAGCCATGTACAGCCTTGAAGGCGATAACCAGCATCTTGAATTGCATCGGGAAGCCAACTGGCAACCAGTGCAGCTCCTGAAGCAGTGGTATCATGCAAATATATCTGGATACAACAACTGGTGCCTGGGCTGGTGCATTTTGTACCAGTTGTAGCTTCTAAATGATCTCCATGGGCAGGCCAATATAGAGCTGGAATGGTAATTCAAATGGTAGGTATGTAGTACATGGGTTCTCAATCCAGGAATGGCTGCAATTGGTATACAAAATGTAACTGTATAAAAGCCCTCAGGGCCACAGCTGCCACCTGCTGATTGAGCAGGATCTGTGAATCAAGAAGGACTCCCAAATTGCAAACCACCTCTGAATGGAAGAGTACAACTCCATTCAGGATCAAAAATGGTATTTCCCTGGAATTGTTTGGTCTACAAACCCAAAGACCTTCATCATGGAGGAATTCAACCTGAGACTGTTTGTCCCTATCCAGACCCTGATAGCCTCTAGGCACTGGGTCAACACTTCTACCACATCAGCTGTTGGCCAGGGCTGAGATCTATAGCTGGTGATACTGGATCTTTTACCAACCTCCCTCAGGAATTGTGTATAGATATTAAGGGGGGGGGAGCAGTACACCAGGCAGCAAACACAACTGCCCCTACAGACCTAAACTCACAAACAAATTATATGCACCTTTTGATGCTAACAGAATCTCCCAGATGACCATAGTTGCTCCTCACCCTACCCTGGGACCATAAAAAAAGGTTCCCCCCACACATTTGTGCAGTCGTGTCCGACTCTAGGGGCCGGTGCTCATCTCCGTTTGTTAGCCGAAGAGCCAGCGTTGTCCAAAGACGCTTCTGCAGTCATGTGGCTGGCATGATGCATGCGGAACACTGTTACCTACCCACCGAAGTGGTACCTATTTATCTACTTGTATTTGCATGTTTTTGAATTGCTAGGTTGACAAGAGCTGGGGCGAGTGTGGGAGCTCACTCCGTCACGCGGGGCTAGGGATTCAAACCTCCGAACTTGTGATCTTCCGATCGACAAGCCTGGCGTCTTACCCGCTGAGCCACCACGCCCCTACCCTGGGACAATAGCTGATGCCAAATCTAAAATCTGGGTGGGCAGATCTCCAAGATTACTCTATTCATCCCCCACCCAGATTTGGTAATTTATTTATTTATTTATTTATTTATTTTATTTATTATTGTATTTATACCCCGCCTATCCCCTCCCTAAGCGGAGGGCTCTAAGCAGCTTACAATCATCATACATATCATATATTATTTATACAGTCAAATTCTATTACCCGCGCAGTTAGGGAGGGGGTGAGGGAACTGGCTCATCAATCGCAGGTCGGACTACATGTCCCAGGAACCTTTGCTTCTGAGCCGGCTGCTGACGTCCAGGAAGTTGTCGTTTTTCGGGATCCGCCGTCCTCTGCCGTCCTCCGCCGCCATCCACGGGGACCAGCTTTCTTCTTGGTCCGAGGGCGACCCTCCGAGAAGGACGCCAGCAAATTGGCCCACGTGAGTGGTCCCCATTCATCTACTTGCCGGTGGCTTTCGATCAGCTGGGTGGGCTGGAGCTGGGGCTAGTGACGGGAGCTCACCCCGCCCCGCGGATTCGAACTGCCGACCTTATGGTCGGCACACTAACGGCTCAGCGGTTTAACCCGCTGAGCCACCGCGCCCCAGGTCTGCCCTCTCATGTACATTTAAATTGAAGATGTGGGTGGTTTTATTACAGAGAGACTTGGCAGTCAGTAGCCACAACTGCAGTACCAGGGCCTCAAGGATGTCTGTATAGGATGTGTATATTAGTATCAATATAAGATCCATGTGGCTATATGGATAAGACTACTGGGTCAAGTGTATCTCTTGAGCCATCTCTTTGGTCATTAGTAAATGGAGGTCTTGAGAAATGTAAGGTATTTCTGGGTTGGTTCTGAAGGACAAATGAGTTAATTAAACTAAAGACTCAGTCTGAAAAGAGCTCTGCATGCATCCTATTAGCAAGCTGCACTTACTAAGTGGTTTCTGTTACATTTATTTAAACAGTAATAGCCATGCAAGTGCATTTGCATTCCACTTATTACTTTATTTATACATTGTTCTTCCAAACTGTTTTGAGAATAAGCTTGGCTAAGGTTGGAGAAAGACACTCAGTGCTGTACTAAAATAGCTCTAGAAGGCTTAACAGTGTAATACCAAGTTTTGCAGCAAAAGACGGATTGCTATGAGGTACCCTGAGATTTTGGATCTCTACATCTTTCTGAATTGTAGATAATGTTTATTGCCACTGCCACAGTGATGTCAAGCTGAGACAACATGTTTGATTACTGCAGTTATTCTTAGGGACATTTTAACATGCAAGCTGGGACAGAAGATATATGTCGCCTCTGAACTGACCATTAGCGGGCAGATAGGGTGAAAGACTGGGAAACAAAGGTTTTCCTTTGAGGTGAGAATGGCAATGCTGTTAATAAGTAGGGAAGGAGAGATTGCCTCAAGCCATCTTTCCGCATACCATCATAATTGATGTTGCCAGCAGTGAAAAGTGTAAAAGCAAATTTTGAAAATAACATACTCATTTCGTAGGTTGTTAAGAATTTATGGTAATATGGAAGAAGGAAACATGCCCTTCTGGAGCAAAGGTGGGTTGCACATGTTTGAGTTCTAAATCTCAAATAAGAAACTTAAACTCTTCTGTTATTTAGTCTTCCCATTGTGCCACATTAAAAACCTCTTCTATATTGATTCAGGAAAACAATCAAAAGCATTTCTGCCAGCTACTGGATTATGGGAGTTGGCACATAATTCTACCAGACAATGGTTGGCAATCTTTTTCGGAGGTTCGAATCCCTAGCCCCGCGTGACGGAGTGAGCTCCCGCACTCACCCCAGCTCTTGCCTAGCAATTTGAAAGCATGCAAATGCAAGTAGATTAATAGGTACCACTTCAGTGGGTAGGTAACAGCGTTCTGCACGCGTCATGCTGGCCACATGACAACGGAAGTGTCTTCGGACAACGCTGGCTCTTCGGCTAACAAACGGAGATGAGCACCGGCCCCTAGAGTCAGACACAACTGCACAAATGTACGGGGGGAACCTTTACCTTTACTTTAACCACCGTACAATGGTCCAGGAACCATTCCCACCCCCACCCCCCCAAAAAAGTTACTGAACATTTCACAATTCTCTCATGAATCAGGAATCTCATGGGAGCTGACAATTTCACATGATTTTTGAATGTTTGAATTAATTACTTAATTCTAATTATCTGAATTTGGGGGATGTGGTGTCTGTCTGTCTGTTTGTTTGTTTGTTTGTTTATTTATTTATTTATAATTCAACTTGTATTTACCGCTCCATCTCCCCGCAAGGGAACTCTGGGCGGTTTACAAAAAATCGACAGTTAAAATTCAACAATTAAATCAGCATATATAAATACTCTCCAATACAATAAAATTTATTTTGTACACTGTTGACAGTGTAATCTTACACTTATATTAAGTTATAGGCAAGCACAGTTTGTGGCATTCTAAAACATCTTCACCAATCACAGGGAATATATCAGCCTTAGTTTCCAATTTTCTGGCCTTCTGAAATGTGAACCAATACGATATTATCTCTGCTTTGTTTTGGTTTTATCCCTGAATCTGATTTCTCACATTCATCCTCCACCCTCCCCTGCTTGCACTGTGAAAAACTAAGTTAGTTACTGCTTGTCACTCAGTGACTAAATGTGACTGGAAAGACATGCAGGTGTCTTTCAGACAGTTATGAATCTTTGTGCTTTACTTGAGGGATTATTTGGAATATAATAAATGGAATGGTATAAAGGTTCTCCAGCAGTCATCCCCCCAAAGGCAGAACAGAAAAAGGAGCATCATAAGCAATCTAGCAGAGGACACAGGGGAATGGTGTGGAAATGTGCTTCGGTATTTCCAAGGAAACCAAACAGGGGCACAGCTGTTTGAGATTAGGGGCAGATAAGCATTAAAATATAGCTGTCCAAGAAGACCATTCGATAAAATGTGTACAGGCATGGTTTAATTCCTTCAGAATAATTAGGTTCATGACAAACTATATTAATAATCTTATTACAGCAATATATTTATTCAAAAACCTTGGTACTGTTCTTTTTCTGTATTTATTTGTTCATATTTTGTTGGGGTTTATCTTACAAATGGTCCTGTCATAATCTTTTAGATCAATGCATACAGTTAAGTTTTAAACACACACAGAGAGAGAAGTCATTATCTTCACCGCTCACTTCATTGGCCAAAGTGGACTTCATTGTAATGAAAGCTTCATTCATTTTTAACATGCCAAAGGAGAAAACTACCCTATTCTTGGTTCCTTATACTAACCATATTAACTCTGTCATAGCATTAATTTTCTTCATATAATTGAAATCCCCAGAGGGAGAGTGTTGCTCTATCCACGTTGAGTCCCTGTATAGCATAGAATAGTGCTTCTCAACCTTGGTAGCTTTAAGATATGTGGACTTCAACTCCCAGAATTCCCAGACTCCCAGAATTCCCCAGCCATGCTGGCTGGGGAATTCTGGGAATTGAAGTCCACACATCTTAAAGCTACCAAGGTTGAGAAACACTGGTGTAGAATTTTGGTAAATCAGGGTTTTCAATTACATAGGAAGCTTACATGTACAGTTCCTTAGTAGTCCAAAAGATCCTCAGATCTTCCTCAGTAGTAATGCTGACTGCATCTGACCTGAACGGCCTACCACCTGGCACTATATCATCTTTCACTTTATATCTAACCACTATCTATGTGGTTTTCTTGGAAAAATAGATGACTGGGCTACCACAGTGCTCTCCCATGCAGTATGGAATGATGCTTTTGCCATTGTCACTTAGATGATCATCCACCTCCAGCATCTTCCTACATTGCTGCTGTCTGATATAGATGCTCGCTTGCTTTAGCTAAGTGGCTGGGATAAGCTTCACATGATGCAGTTGAGAATATGTATTCTTGGCATTCTCCCAGCAGGGTCACCTTGACACAGTCCGAGCATTCTTTGCTCATCCCTTCCAGGAACAATCCCCCACTACAATGAGGCAGCATAGTGGGATTGGGAGAGGGGAAGCAATTATATGTTTGTGCAAATATAATTGGAAGGTAGAGTATAAAGCAGAACATGGAATTTATATTGGTTCCATTTGAAAATCCTCTCCTGGATTTAATTGGAAAATGAGATGAGCAAAGGTGGTAGATAAATGAAGTAGCCAGTAGTTAAGTGTGAGAAGAAAATAAGGAAGAATTAGAGAATTTCAAGAGTTGCTCCTGCCTCAGTCTCCCACCTGAGAAAAAGGTTGATTTTATTTCTTCACATACATTTTTTTGTTTGGATAAGTTTCATATATATCCTCCGGTCAAAAGGAACAGCAGCCATTAGGCCTGGTCAGAGTTAGAGAGGACAAGGGCAGAGCTTTGGAACTGGAACTAAGCTCATTAAAGTTTCTAGAACTGTTATGGTGGAAAATGTCTTAACTACTGGAGTTTTGCATGCAACAAATACCAGGAATTTTAAAAATAAATACAAACATACATAGACAATTCTTGAGCATGGATTATGTTAATAGAGCAGGGCTTTCCAAAGTGCCGCCGCTGGCGACACGCCAGTGGCGGTGACGCGGCAGCGGTGACGCGGGGGGGGTGCGGCGGCGGCAACGCGGGGGTGTGTGCAGCGGCGCGTGTGCGCGCGGGGGCGGCACGGGGGGGCGGCGGCGGCACAGGGGGCGGTGGCGGCACGGGGGGACGTGCGGTGGCGCGGGGGGACGTGCGGCAGCGCGCACATGCACCGCCGCTTCCGGGTGGTGTGGCGACACACCACGCTGTGTGTGGCAACACACTTTTGTGTCGCGACACACAGTTTGGAAAGCTCTGTAATAGAGCAATATGGCTTTTAAAGAGTACATATATACTATTCCTTTTATTTTGGCTATCTTACAATGGATGCATATTAAATTTTTGGCTCCCAGCTATGCCTTTCAGAAAAAATGAGAAAACGGTTGAAGAATAAGAGGCACAGATAGTTCATTTAGAAAAGAAGTTTTACTCCTGAGATTTATTTTATAAGATACTTGCCTGAAGGAATTTTCTGAGCTCTCTCTCTGTTCTAGCAAAAAAGTATCCTGTTGGAGTTCACCTCGGATCATAATGGTGACTTTCTACTGCTTTATCTCCATGCACTGACATTTCCTATCTGGATATCTGATGAATAACTTCTTATTTCCTTTTCATTGGGCCCACTTCTTACTTTCAACTTTGGCATGTGGAAAGATTATGATTTATCAGCAAAACAGTGCAGAATGCCAAACTGATATCTACAAATGAAAGGACAACTACAGTTTCATGAAGCCACTATATTTCTTTCTCATCTGGAAAACTGGCTGGTAGCATATCTGGTGTAATGCTATAAATGACAAGTTCGAAAGGGTAAATCTGTATTTTGCAAAGGGGGAGGTGACATTCTTGGCTCTTCAGGGTCTCTCCCCCCCCCCCCCACATTGCACATATATGCATGGTCTGATCCTAGCATTTTAACATGTACTTGCTATATCTGCCTCATGTAGTAGCTCTTACTCCCTCTCCATCATGTATCCAGTGTCTCAAGTTCTAAAGAGACTGTTTTCATGAAAATCCATTAATACAAGACATCAAAATAACAACGTTTTAATATCTATGTCCTTATTTTTACGCCAGGAGCAGAGGGTCCTCTATAGCCTCCTCTTGGAAAACGCTTCAAAAGCCACATTCCAAATCTGATGAAGCCAAAATGTGTGGAAGAAGTGTGGAAGAAGACTGCAAATCTATTCATAATAAACAAGGACATCAATTTAATAAGAGGGGTTTTGTGTGTGTACCCACTCAGAAGTGGGTCTCATCCTCCCAAAATAAGCATGTATTGCAGTCACCTTACCGAGAATTAAACTACAAACTCACCACACAAAAGTAGCAGTCTTCCAATCCCACCCCACCCCTCATCCCCATTTCTCTAGCCTGTAGAAAACCATCAATGAAACACCCTTTCTGCTGTGTAAAATGCTTGAATACTGTAGAAGACTGAGAACCTTCATAGACATATTGAATACTGTAAGTTACACAGTACAATCCTAAACACACTAAGTCCAGTTGAGTTAAATGAGATTTATTCCCAAGTAAGAAAATAAGGACCTCAGGCTTATTATACAGAATAAGCATAACAAATCAGAGAATATTTGTAGCTCAGGGTTGAACTGTGGAGTCCTTGGGGCTCTCTGAGCCTTGTTGTTTTCTTGCAGATGTTTCATTGCCAGGCTAGGCAACATCTTCAGTGCGAAAAGGGAGTGGGACTTGCTCTCTGTTTATATATATACCATGGCTTGTCCTGCTTGTGTTGGTGGAGGTGTTGTTCTCTCCTTAGGAGTTCCTTGATTGGGCTGTTGTTTGCTACTTGGTTGATTGACTGAGTTAATAGTTCCTTGATTATGGTATATTGTGCAGTTTGATTGTTCCTCTGGTGCTAATCCTGGTGTTAATCTTTGCATATCTGGGTGATGATTGCTGGCAAGGAGGTGTTCTGGTCTTCTGGCTTTTCTATTGTCTCTTATGAATGGTATGTAAATGTTGTTTACCTCTATGTGTCTGTTGATGGCTGCTTTGTCTGAGTGCCAAGCTTCCAGGAATTCTCTAGCATTTGTGGATTTGGCTTGGTTTAAGATGCTCACAGTTTCCCAGTTGAAAGTATGGTTAAGTCTGTCCATGTGTTGTGAGATTAAGGAGTTTTCATCGTGTCTTCTGACTGCTAGCTGGTGTTCGTGGATGCATTCTGCTAGTCTTCTGCCGGTCTGTCCTACATAGTGGCAGTTACAGTCCTTACACTGTATGTTGTAGATAACTCCTGTTTTTTCTTCTTGGGCTACTGGGTCTTTTGGGTTACTTACAATGTTGGGTTTCTTACGATGGGTTCCTTACGATGTTCTGAAGGGTTTTGGTTGGTTTGTGTGCTACGGTGATGCCGTGTGGTTGTAACAGTCTATTAGTAGTTTCTGAGATAGCACTGTTCAAACAAATATTGAATTCCTGAGGTTCTAAATACAAAGGAAAAAGCCAGCAATTTGGAAGCTGTTGGCTATGATTGTAATTTTACCCATTTCAGTTTGCCTTTCCCCTTAACTGGCTGCAATGAGAACATACTACCCACAGCATGAAGATAAATCCTCCACTGATAAAACAGACAATAAATGAGCATGCCGAGAAAAGGGCCAGGAGCGGAGATGCTGTAGGAAATTATTTTCAGGTGTTGGTGGAAGGAATAACACAAAGTTGTTTATCAAAGGCAATGTTTTGGTTTTGGCAGCTTGGAGGCCAGGATTTTGTTGTGAGACTGCACTTTAAAAAATGTGGTCTGAGGAAACTCATGACAGTTGGTAGAAAGAATACTCTAGTGATGGCAGTTTCTAACTCCAGTACTGCTGTAGAAAAATTCCAGAAAATTGAGGAAGCAAGGCCCCTTCTCCTGCAAACAGATCATTTCAGTTGTTGTAATAATTATACCTTGCTTTTAACTGGTGTTTAGTTCTTTATCTTGTGTTTTTAAAAGTGTGATTGCCGTTTAGAAGTTTAGGAGCAGTCCCTACGCTGAGTCCCCCCCCCCACCTCAGTTGCTAATGGACTTATGCAGCTAGAGCTCGGATGCATCTCATTTATCACTTTGCCAGCTGAAGGACAGGCTTCAACAAATCTTTGAGGGGGTAGGCAGATCTTTAGGGCCCAATTAGTATGGACAGATAGATACCAGTCTCCTTGGAAGAAACAAATAACAGCCGACCTATTTTATTGTGGGCTCATCCCCAATTCATGTCTATGCTGGGCCTGAAGAAAGCTCAGACAGAGAATTTTTGACCTCTATATATATAAACAGACCAAATTAAAATTCTACATCTACCACGAGCATCCTTTACCACCCCCAAATATTTTTATCACCTACTTGTCCTATCACCTAGGAGGGCATTCACACTGGCATGCTTGGATGCTTTCCCATCAATGATTCTGTCAGGAAAATTTAATGGCATTCTGTAATGGCATGTGGGAAAGACCTTGGGAGACTGGGTCAAGAGATGCTGCCAAGGGAACGGTCAGATAAAAGGCAGCATAGCCCGCAGCTGGATAGTGTGTGGGGCAAGAGGCTCAGAAGAGACTCTCCCTAGTTTCAAGGACTATAAAGGAGATGGGGGGAGAATTATACTTTCAGACTTGCAAGATTCAGTTAATGTAGCCTTACAATAAAGTAGAATTAGCTCACCTGGTTGTGATTCCTATCTGGTTTACCCCACGAGGCCGACACATTCCTTAGCAAGAGCTTTTATGTTATCTGTTCAGATGCTGAAATTGAGACAATAGCAGATGTACTTCCAAAGTGTCTTACCTCCTATTCTTGGAGTATAGAGTCAATTTCCCATCTTATTCTAAACTACTCAGATTGATCTCACGTGGCAATTGCTGGCTACCTCTTAAACCAGGGTGGGCAACGTCAGGCCCCTTCCACACGATTGGCTCCCACCTGCAAACCCTGCCCCCATGCTTGTGATTGGCTCCCGCCCGCAAACTCCAGCCCCCGGTCCTCGGAAATCCCAGAAACCCTGTCCCAACCCCCCCGGTCCCCAGTTATAAATATCCAAATGGTCCTTGGCAGAAAAAAGGTTCCCCACCCCTGTCTTAAACAGTCAGGACCGGGAAGTCTCCAAAAGAGTGGCCAAATTTTGTGCCACAGCAATGACAGTTAAACTGCTGGGCCCAACTATACCTTAGTCCTGGGTATGAATAGGTTGTTACTGGATTTTATATTCTGTATTCCTTCGTGACTTTTTGTCTTTTTTGGTCTGTGATGGTATATTTTAAATAAATATATTGTATTTTAGATTGTTAGCCACCTTGAATGCCCTCTGAATACGTCAGCATACACATTGAAAGGATAATTAAAATATTAAAAGGTTGGGAAAGAGGACTGTGGGATCCTGGATTAGGATTAGACCATTTGTTTTCATAAACCCACCAGAAAAAAAATCCCTAAAATTTCTAGTGGATGGCCTGAACAAACCAGTTTGCTTGCAAAATTATTAAAAGGCACATTTTCTAATGAGCTTGAAGTACTTAAGTAAGAGCCCTGAGTGATTTTCTGGAAGCTATCCCACCTACACCTAGCAAAATTTAGGCCACTGCAATGCAACACAAGACATTTCCATTGGAGAAAAAAGCCAAGGAAATGTGCATGTGTGCACAGGCATTTTGTGCATGCTTCTGTGGCAGCAAAATAAAAGAAAACACTATAATAAAATACATATGTGGTAAATACAAAGAATCAACATTCAGATAAGTACATCACCTTTACATGATACCCCGATCTGTTCGATATAATGGGTTCTTAGCTGAACTGTCTTGTCTATAGACTTAGTAGTTCTGCTCACAATGTATATGTCAGAGCCCAGGAGGAAATAGGAAAATCTGCGATTCAGGTCCCAGTGGCTGTTCTTTCAAGTAGGGATGTTAAATGTCTTAAGCCTAAAAGGAGAGCCAGTTTGGTCTAGTGGTTAAGGTGCTGGGCTAGAAACCAGGAGACTGAGAGTTCTAGTCCTGCCTTAGGCATGAAAGCCGGCTGGGTGACCTTGGGCCAGTCACTCTCTCTCTCAGCCCTAGGAAAGAGCCAATGGTAAACCAGGAGACTGAGAGTTCTAGTCCCGCCTTAGGCATGAAAGCCGGCTGGGTGACCTTGGGCCAGTCACTCTCTCTCAGCCCAACTCACCTCACAGGGTTGCTGGGGCACCACATATACATGTCCTCTCATGATATGACTGGTAGCAAGGGGGGATGAGGCCAAAACTGTACAAGAATGCTGGTTTTCCTAATACATTCTGACACTCTCTGCACTGCTGATTTGTTTGCATTTCATGTGCCATACTTTTTATATGGGTTGCAGCAATTCTGCCCAGCAGCGTAAGCTGCTTGCCCTGCTGCTCCTGGCTGTTTCTGAAACTCACGTTAAAAATATATTTTCTGGACTGCAGTAGTTTGGCAATAGGGCTGGGTTAACACTCAGTCTGGAATATGGATGGATGGATAGATGGATAGATGGATAGATGGATAGATGGATAGATGGATAGATGGATAGATGGATAGATGGATAGATGGATAGATGGATAGAGAAGATCGGAAGGTCGGCGGTTTGAGACCCGAGCACCGCGTGATGGAGTGAGCTCCCGCACTCACCCCAGCTCTTGCCAACCTAGCAATTCGAAAGCATGCAAATGCGAATAGATGAATAGGTACCACTTCGGTGGGTAGGTAACAGCATTCCGCGTGCGTCATGCCGGCCACATGACCGTGGAAGCATCTTCGGACAACGCTGGCTCTTCGGCTAACAAATGGAGATGAGCACAGCCCCTAGAGCAGAGCTTTCCAAACTGTGTGTCGCGACACATTTCTGTGTCGCAGCAAGGGCCCAGGTGTGTCGCAGGGGAACCCGGAAGAGGAGGCCATACACCACGTGGAGCCCCGCCCATCCCTTGCCACGCCAACAGGTCCCTGCTCTGAAGCCAGCTCTTCAGCTCTCGCTGCAGAAGCCAGGTAAGTTAGCAGCCCGGCTGGGGGGGAAAGTGCAGGAATGCGACTAGGCTGCCGTGCGGGGGGGGGTGCAGGAACCGCGAAGCGCGGCGGCCAGAGACTTAGCTTTAAGTGCCAGCGGCCTGGCAGCCAAGAAAGGGATGGGGAGGCGGCTCCGCTGCCCGCCTCGCATGGCCCCCGCGCCGCCCGCGCCGTCCGCGGCTCCGGCCGTTCTCCGCCTCCGTGGCCTGGCCTGGCACGCCGCTTCATCCCGTCACCTACGAGCAGAAGATGGCGGCGGTCTGATGCACGGCCCGCGACCCGGGAGAGCTGAGCTGGGGCCGAGCCAAGGTAGCCTGCTGGCGCTCCGGGGAGACCCAGCACGGGCGGTGGGGATGGGGCGGAAGGAGAGGAGCACCTCGCCAGCGCCTGCCTGGCTTCCAGCGCGCTTCATCGGAGAAGGTAAAATGCCGGGCGGGTGGGTGGCTGAGGGGCGGGCGGGCAGGCAGGGGGTCGCCTGCAGCGGGCTCATCTGACCATCCTTCCCGGAGCTGCTGGGGCCAGATGGAGCAGTGCAAGCAAGCAAGCAAGCAACAACTTTATTGATTAGTCTTACGACCATATCAAAGATAAAATAAGATAACAAGAATACAATACAATTCAATTTAACTGATAAAATTGATAAAAATACACCAAAATAGGAAATAAGATAATTGAATAACCTGAAATAATAATAAATACAATACATGTATATCTAATCAGAATTCAAATGAGTTCATCACCCCTACATGGCACTCCAATCTTTTCCATATAATGGGCTCTCTGGTGAACTTCCTTGACTACAAACTTGGCAGTCCTATTCACAATAAAAGTATTTGAGCCCGAAAGAAAATAAGATAATCTGTGATTAGAATCCCAGTGTGCTGTTCTTTCTAACAAAGGAGACAGGAATTTAATCCTAAGTGAATCATATAATTTGCAGTCGAACAAAACATGGGCAATATCTTCTATGGCTGGGTCCCCACATATACAAGTCCTCTCATCATATGGCAAATGATGAAAACGTCCATATTTAACCATAGAGTCCAACAATTCAAACCTAGCCCTGGAATAGGCCCTTCTCAGATTTTGTGTTAGACTCATCGACAGGTATTTTTCAAATTTAAAAATAGTTTTGTTCTTAGCTAACCATTTTAATGAACCATTTTTTGCCAATGTCTCCATGTCCAATTGGGCACTGATATCCAGGGCTCGCTGTTTAAAAATATCTTTTGCCTGCGGTGCAGTTATGAGTACCTGTTGAATGGAAAATCCATATTGTGTAATAACTTTAGTGAGATGTTTTAACCAGGATGTGGTAAAATCCAAACTCATTTGTTCAAGTAGGCATAATTTGGGAAGCCTATCATGGTCCATTGAATGGACCTTCTGCCAGTAAGAAAAGACCTTTGATACTGTCTGGCTATGTATAGAGTGGATACCTGTTTCTGCTCTAATTGCGGGTGCTGACGTATTTTTATCAACTCCCAGTATACTTCTTAAAAAGCGGGTTTGAACATATTCAAGTGCAGCAGAATTTGTAAGACCCCACACTTCCGCACCATAAGTCAACATTGGGACAATTTTTGCTCTAAATACTTTCAGAATAGGGGTCAAAGTGCCGGGATATTTATAATTATACAGTTTAGATAGCCTTTTGGCACAGACCTCAGCCCTCCCTGCGGTCCTTCTGAAATGATTGTCCCAGGCTCCAGTATCAGTAAAAACCACTCCTAGGTAAGTGAAAGAATTCACTTGTTCTATAGGCTCCCCATTTATTTGCCATTTATATTTCATCCTTTTTCTTTTACCAAAAACCATCACTTTAGATTTAGACTTATTTATAGTTAAAGAGTTATGAACACAATAGACATTCAACTTTTTCAGGAGTCTTCTCAGGCCAACTTGTGAATGTGCCATCAAAATCATATCATCTGCATATAATAGGACATTCACAAATATGCCATTAATTTTTAACATGTGAGTATCTACGGTACGCATAAACCCTGGAATATCATTAATATAAAGATTGAAGAGCATTGGAGCTAAGATACAACCCTGCCTGACACCTCTATGAGTAGGAATACTTTTGGTTAAAGAGCCATTTACACCAGTTCTTACTTTTAAATAAGTATTTGAATAGAGGGCCTTTACCAGGAATAAAAGTCTGGGCTCCATATTTAAATTAATTAATTTCTTCCATAAAATGTTTCTATCTATGGAATCAAAAGCTGCGGTAAAATCTATAAAAGCAGCGAACACTTTTTTACCATTTGCCAATTGTTTTGAAATAAGATGATGTAATGTGAAACAATTATCTATTGTGGAGCGATCTGGTCTAAAACCAGTTTGTTCCTCTACAAGGAGGTTTGTCCTAATTACCCAGTCCTCTATTTTGCCCAAGAGGTGTTTGGCATACATTTTTGCAGCAATTCCTATAAGACTGATTGGTCTATAATTTTGTGGCTCAGTCCTATTTCCTTTTTTAAATATAGGGACAACAATTGCTACTTCCCATCCTACTGGAATGAATCCTGTGTTGTTTATATAAGAAAACAAACCTGCAAGTAATGGGGCCCACCAGTCAGTATGGGTTTTAAAAAGTTCTGGTGGTAAAAAGTCCTCTCCTGGAGCCTTGTTGGGTTTCAAGGAATGGATGATAGATTTGACTTCTGCCACTGACACTGAGGGCCAAAGAGGGAGGTTTTCAAAATAAGTAGGATCAATTATACTTTCCTGCAAGGGTCTTTGGTTTGACTCAGTAAATAAACTTGTATAGAAATCCTCCCAGACTGAGGCAGGTATAGGAATGTCAAGTTGAAAATTGCGTTCCTTCAATAAACCCGAGACGGAATTCCAAAAAAATATTGAATTAGTTCCTTTTGCTGATAATTCCAAGTCTGCCCATATTTTAGCTGTATAAAGAGCTTTTTTGGACACAATAAGTTTCTTATATTCCCGCCTGATTTGTAGCATTTTGGATTGATTTTTTATACTAGGATAACTCTGGGCCATACGCATTGCTGCCCTTAAATGTTTCCTAGTATGTAGACAATCAGAATCAAACCAGTTCATACTGTTTTGAGAATGATTTCTAGCAGGAACTTTATCTATCAAAAATTTCCTCAACGAGCTAGACAAAAGAGCATATTGTGTCAAGATCTTGTCTGGGCATTGAAAAGGAGTTGAAATAGAATTTCTCCAAGACTGAACCTGCTCTGAGTTTAGATAGGTTGTTATTGCCTTTGTATCTACCTTGTGCCACCTAAGTCTTCTGTTTTGCCTAATTTCAATATTGGCTAGTAACCTCTTATCATAAGTCATAAATGATCTAATATCTGATCTGGCTGCAAAATAAACTGTAATCGGCTGATGATCGCTGTCTTCTCTCACATGGGCTTGAATATCTGAAAATAACCCAGACTTATTTCGAGAAACACAAATATAATCTAGGACACTACTAGAGTTTCCTGTATGAAATGTAAACGGATATATAAAATCAGATTCTTTGCCTCCTAAAATATGAAGGTTACATTTATAAATTAGTGAGACCAACTGAGAACCCGCCATGTTCCTTTTGGAATCTCTAGAACGCCAGGGTGGGTTGTTAATAAGGTAGTCCTCAGGAATAACACCCAGTCGTACAAAATCAAATAAAGAAGCCCCCACTCTGGCATTAAAATCTCCCGCTAAAATTACAATAGCATTGGGGTAATTAAGGTTTATCTTCAACAGTAAATTTTCTAAATTTACCCAAATGTTGGGAGAAAAGTATGGAGATGAATATGGTGGAAGATAAATGTTCACTAGTACTACTACAACTGCTTCATACGAAAATTTAACCACCAAATAGAAAGGAGAATCAAAACCAAACACCAGTTCCTGGCCTTGCCAACCCAACTCAGCCTTGGCAAGTATCGACAATCCTCCCGATGCCCTTCCTTTAGTCTTGTGTTTCACTGCCGGGACTGACCAGGAATTAAATCCTGGAATGTGGATCCTTTCTTCCTCTTTGGACAGCCAAGTTTCTTGAAGAGCTATAAAATCAAAGCGAGAGAGAAATTCCAACAAGTCTCCATCAGATACTCGATTTTTCCAACCGGCAATGTTCCAAGTCAGTAGGTGGAGAAAAACCTTGCAATTGATGTTGGCAGGCGGCCCCATTGGAGACTTGAAATTTTGGGTTAGAGTACATGAGGCTTTTAGTCAATCGGCAGGGGTGATGTTGTCTAGAATGCCTTCTGTATCGAAGAAGACACATTGATTTACAAGTTGTCTGCCTTCGTCATTGTCTTGTTGATGGGGAAGCGCCAACAGAGATTGGGGAGCAAGACAATTATGATGAAATACTTTAACAGGTTGAAGAGTCAAAGTAGAATCAGCATCCAAACAAACAAAGTCCTCACTAACAGGTAAGGATGTTCCAGCCTTTAGTTCTTTCCATAACCCATTTTGAACTTCTCCTTCAAATGCTGTAGATCTAGCGTATGCGGGACTCATTTGAGACAACATTTGGTTGGAAATAGAATCCTTAGGACTCAGTTCTATTCCACCACCAGCATCCGATTTTAACACACAAGATACTTTAACTTTCTGCAAATTATCTGGGACTGGATTGAGCAATGCCATTTCCTCACAATCAGCCTGTGTTTCTAGACATTTCTTTTCTGTTGAAGTAGTAGTATTTTGTTGAACAGATATATTTTCACAGGCCTGAGTACTTAGTAATGCCATATTTATTAATGGCTTTGCCATAGATTGTGTTGTTTTCAATGTCTCTCTTAATTCATCCAGTCTTTGTATAACATCTGATTGCTCTGATTGTGGTAACTCCCCAAATAAGTCAATCAGCGTTTCTTCTGGCATTTCCTCCCTCAGGGTCATTGCTGTTGTAGCAACTTCATGATTATCTGTATGTTTGCTACTGCCATCAGAACTTAAAGCAATATTACCCCCTTTCAAAGACTGATCAAGGAGAGGACTCACTTTCTCTGAGCTAAAAACACGTATTGGAAATATTGAAAAAGTACTCAGGAAAGGCTTCATTTTAAAAAGCATGCTGGGAACTATAGGCTGCTTAAATATTAACAAAACTCGGATATAGTCTCTTCTGGATGGCAGCCATTCAGCATGCACTAAGTCTATCAGAGAGCGTTCGCATCGTAGCAGCAGACTCAACGAGAGCATAACAGCTCTCCTATCACCCCATCTCCCTCTATTCATTTTATTATCATAAATCTGCAAGGTAATCTGTTTGGTTTGTAAGTAATAACTACATGGATCTCCTCTCTGCCTTTTTCCTGGTTGAGAGCTATTTTCTTTAGAGCTATTCTTTCCTCTCCTTTCGGTTTTGGGAGTAGAGCCAGCTTTATTTTCTGTATTAACCCCTTGATGACTGTTGGTGGGAGTAGTAGTAGATATCTTCCTGTTTCGTTCTGTTTTATTTGGATAGTTCTTAATGAATTTTACAACGGACTCCTTCAGGGAGTCAACCTGATCCTTAATTGATGTTAGAAGTTCGAAGATTGAAACCACTGTCTGTGCGGTAAGCAAGCACTGTCTAGATATAAAGTCTCTTGCATTCTCCCTTTTTAAGTCCATAACAACTCCCTCCTGCATAAGCATAGCAGCTGCCGAGCAAGCTGCTGTAGTCTGGGAGGGGGAGACATTTTCTGTAAGGCAGGAGGAAAGTTCTAAGAGCTGTTGACTATCCCATTCCACTGAGCTCTGTAAGTTAGCTCTACCTGATAAGGAGTCCAAGGTTAAGTTACTTACTACAGCAGTCTCTTTACTTGTTGTATAATTATCCATTTTCTGCTGCTTCAGTGGCTTCTGTGCTGCGGAGTGCGCACGCTGCCTCTTTTTCCTTTTCCCCATTCCTGAGAGCTAATTTAAAATGTTGATAAATTAAAGCTAAAAAGTTGCCTGTCATAAAATGATGATAAAAGTGGTTAAAAATAGTTAAAAATAGTTGAATATATAAAAATTTTAAAATAAAGTATAAAAATAAACTACTAAAAAGTAAACTTTAGAGGAGCTCTTTCCAGCAAATGCTGCCTCATCGCCATCTTGGCTAGGGAACCCCAGATGGAGCAGTGGGGGACTTGGCATCGCTCCTTCCAGCGGGTGCTCCAAGCCCAGCTGTTCAGCCATCGATCCAGGATCGATCAGGCCCGGGGGCAGGGCTGGCCGAGGGGCTCGGGAAGACGGGTCCCTGTTGCCTGAGACATCCTCACGCATCCTCCCCCCCTCCCCCCACAATATGGCAGCAATAATAGGCAGGGCTCGAAAGAGAAGGAAAGCCCCAAGAAAGAGTGGGGATCCTGCACTTTCCACTCTCCAGAAGAGCGTTCCGCACTTGGATCCATTTCTGCCAGAGCCTTCGCGGCAGGTGGTGGTCACTGTGGTTGTTATTGCTGCCATATTGTGGGGGGAAGGGGGAGGATGCGTGAGGATGTCTCAGGCAACAGGGACCCGTCTTCCCTCTTCACCCCTGAGCCCCTCGGCCAACCCTGACCCCGGGCCTGATCGATCCTTGATCGATGGCTGAACAGCTGGGCTTGGAGCGCCCACTGGAAGGAGCGATGCCGAGTCCCCCACCACTCCATTCGGCCCCAGTAGCTCCAGGAAGGATGGTCAGATGAGCCCGCTGCAGGTGACCCCCTGCCTGCCTGCCCGCCTGCCTCTCAGCCACCCGCCCGCCAGTTCTCCGACGAAGTGTGGTGGAAGCCGGGCAGGCACCGGCAAGGCACTCCTTATGCCGCGCTCCCGCCAACGGCTCCTCTCCTTCTGCTTCTGCCCCGTCCCCACCGCCCGCGCTGGGTCTCCCCGGAGCGCCGGGAGCCCTCTCGTTGGGCCGGAGCCGCCGGCAGGCTCCCTCGGCTCGGCCCCCGCTCAGCTCTCGCGAGCTGCATGTCAGACCACCACCATCTTCCGCTTGTTGGTGATGGGAGGAAGCGGCGAGCCAGGCCAGGCCACGGAGGCAGAGAGCTCCACCTGTCCACCCGCCCAGTCCCGCTTCTGCCTAGCTGGGGCCGCTGCCAAGGGGAAGGGGTAGCCGAAGACGCAGACGGTGCGGGGGCCATGCGAGGCAGGCAGCAGAGCCGCCTCCCCATCCCTTTCTCGGCTTTCAGGCCGATGGCACTTCTCGGGAGGGAAAAGCCATGTCTCTGGCCGCCGCACTTCGTGGTCCCTGCACCCCCCACCCCACCCCAGTGCGGCAGCCTAGTCGCGTCCCTGCACCCTCTCCCCCAGTTGCAGCCCTACCGGGCTGCTAACTTACCTGGCTTCTGCGGCGAGAGCTGAGGAGCTGGCTTCAGAGCAGGGACCTGTCGGTGTGGCAAGGGATGGGCGGGGCTCCACGTGGTGCATGGCCTCCTCTTCCAGGTTCCTCTGCGACACACCTGGGCCCTTGCCGCGACACAGAAATGTGTCGTGACACACAGTTTGGAAAGCTCTGATCTACAATTACATACAATACAATACATACAGTACAAGACTGGGGGGCCGGGGGGCGGGATTTGGAGCTGGCAGCCAATCACGTGGGGTGGGGTTTGGAGCCGGGAGCCAATCACATGGGCCGGGGGGCGGGGTTTGGAGCCGGAAGCCAATCACATGGGCCGGGGGCGGGGTTTGGAGCCGGCAGCCAATCACGTGGGCCGGGGGGCGGGGACTCCTCATCAGTGTGTCACGAAATTATGGATGGCTAAAAGGCGTGTCACCAACATGAAAAGTTTGGAAAGCCCTGCCCTAGAGTCAGACACGACTGCACAAATGTGCGGGGGGAACCTTTGCCTTTTTAGTCACTTCTTTGCAGATTTAAGGACCTTTGTAATTCACTTCCATTCAGAGGAACATGGTCAGCTGAATGTGAGGAGAATATAAGTGACTGTCAATAGTCACTTTGATAAAACGATCTTGAAAAATGAAAAATAAAATAAAATAAAAAGGAATGTAACTTTGCCAAAGGCATACCAGCACAACTTGTGAATGTAATAATACTAGAAACCCAGAGTGTATTTTATTATTTTGTTGTTTTAACTTCATATGTAATGAAATACATTTGATATATTATTAAAACACCCATTATCTCTGAGATGGGGAACCATTGGCTCTCCAGATGTTACCGAACAATATCTCCCAGCAACCGCAAGAACTTGGTGAAAGATTCTGGAACATATTGTTCAGAAATTCAGAAACAGCTGGAGAGCCACATACTCCCCTCACTGCTGAATTTCTCTTATATAAAGATCATTCTGTTCTATATCTGCAGGTGAATGAAAATCACTTTATTTTTATTCAGTTCTAAAATCTTTACCTTGCTTTCCCCTGACAAAGTAATTCCCAAACACCTTGGCATCTCTTCATACATAATGGGTTGCAGATGCTTTCAGCCACAAAGCACTTTACGACATTGTGTCCTTGGTAGGCTGACCATATTTCCTTGAGGCAAAAATGGGACATTGGGATGGCAAAAACGGGATGGGTTTAAACTTATGTCAACTTATGTTCTGGCTGTGCTGGCCTTCTATCTTTCGAATTTCGCACCAACTGCGTGTGGGGGCCAATCGGGCCGAGCGCTACTTGGCCCTCCTCTCCCACCTCCTTTGCCGCACCCTGATAGGCGGAGGTGATTCCTCTTCCGGGTTCCCTCCAATCAGCTGCTCTGGGTCTTTCGCGCCGCTCCAGCTACTTCCGGCTCTCAGTTCCTCTTCCTCTGGCTTGGAGTCTGGCATGGCGGCAGCTGGCCTGGCGGCAGGGACAGGCTAGTTCCTGACAGGTTTTTTAAAAAACGGGACAAATTTGACTTTTATATTAAAATGACGGGACGGTCCGGAAATGTTAAAAAAACGGGACTGTCCCGTTCAAAACGGGACGTATGGTCAGCCTAGTCCTTGGGTTCCTAAGAGATCTTTGCTCATCAATGAGTATGCTCATGATCCTGTATCCATGGAACGACTTTGCCTATTAATCTCAACATGATTTGTTCATGCAATCCCACATGGAGGCTTGCAGACAATAGCAAAAGTTACTTTTCTGGCTAAGTTTAAACAAATGGTTTTTTTAAATTTAATGCATCCCCCCCACACAAGTGTCTTTTCCAGCTTTTCCCATCTTTAGATTGGAAGCAGGCAGATCTTAGCCAAATAGTGGGAGCATCCAAAGAATTTCCAGAGAGTACAGAATTACAGTGGCAGGAAATTAAAACTTTTCTTAATTTTGAACTGCAGTGAAGCAGTATCTAGAAAAAAAATAGAGGGGGATGCCTATCCTACCTCTATTACAATCTATCAGAATCAAGAATGGTCTATTCATGAGAAAGGGGAACATATATTATTCAGTATAAAGATTGAATAACTTTGTTGACAGGCTAGGCATATCAAATTATAATGATGTAAAGGAAGATTTATGGGCACATGCTGTTAATTCTCAGGATTTATCTTCAGCTCAGTGAAGTTCCTGCTGCTTAGAAAATCCTCAGCCCAGAAGAATCATGATCACTAGGACACACAAAACTTATTTATTTATTCATGTGCAGCATGTATTTTTTACCATATTTGTAAGCCTCCCCAATCAGATAAGACTCTGGGCAGTGAACAACCTAGATGGGCAGATTCAGTTCTGACAAGGTGATACCTGATATAACCCAGTATTATATCATAAAGAGCTTTCAAGGTCATAACCACCATTTTGAATTAGGCCCCTCTCTACAAGGATGAGATTCTCCCACTGGCACGCAGTGGCACAGTGGCTTAATGATGCTGGAGTTTGCCAGCCAGAAATGGTTGACACTCCAATGGTTTGAGCCCAGCTCCGTGTGACAGAAGTGAGTTCCCGTCATTTCATCCCTAGCTTCTGCCCACCTAGCAGTTCGAAAGCATGTCATCTGCGAGTAGATAAATAGGCACCCCCATTTCAGTGGGGGGAAATGCTGGCGGTGATCTGTGCGGGGAGCAGGAACTGGTGCTGACGGAGGATCGGTGGAGAAAAAAGCCCGGATGAGCTGAGTTCCCTAAAAAGGAACGCTGCTGGCCAGCTGAAGCAAAGCTAGCTCACCCTCTTGTGGTGCATCAGTGCAAGAAAGACTAGCAACTATCTGGTGCCAGAACATCTACTGTGTAACATTGTAGACTCCCTGGCAATGTGTGTGCCATACGCTAAATAAAATAAATCCCACCGGCAGTCCAGCTGCCATATTCTGGATCAGCTGCAGGTTCGGACCGTGAAATATGCTTCTCTTTTTCTAACTTATTCTCAGAGTGTTCGAGTGTTTTTCTGGAGTTTATTGTTGGAGATGGGGTTCTATCACTTGGCAGCCTCCCTGACTGCCTACCCTTCTCAAGCTGAAAAAGCCCGTGGGGAGGTTTTCACCATCATGGCTCCCCCCCTTTGAAACAGGGGAAGCCACGGAAGCTGCAGACCACTGGATAGAAGGTGGCCAATCCTTTGAGCATTTCATAACCGAGTCAGGGCAAAAACATCACTTAACAACCATGAGGATTTAAACAACATTCTCTTCCCCCGATAATAAATTTCCAATAAATTTCTTAATTTGTATGAGAACTGGTAGGAAAAAGTGGAAGAGAACTTTCTATTTTTCTTGGTGCCTCCTGGAGCCTGACTACTGTGCTGACTCACCCTTTCAGCCCAATTTCACATTTCTGTGGTGGTTTATGTAGCAACTTTCATCTTTATCCTCCCCTATTTTTGTTTGTTTGTTTGCCCCTGTAATTATAGTACAAGCATCAGTAGGACAATTGATTGTTGGTTTTCTACTCAGGTGCATGCAGAGAAACCCTCACCCAAGAAAAAGAACAACAACAAATCCCAAGAGCCCACAGAGCTAATTGAAAAGCCTGATACGGGGTAGCATTTTTAAGCTGTCCTTGACAGGTTTATCAGACATACTACAGCAATCCTGTGCTATGAAAGAAATTTACTTCTGCAAATATCAATCCACATCTGTTAATGATTATGGGGAGGTATGGAGGAATGTTATTTGAACAGCCTTCTCTGAACTAGATGTTCTAGAAATAGATAAAGGAAATGAATGTTTTGCCCTGAAAGAATTGGTGCAGCACCAGAATGACAGCGCCAGAGTTGTAAATGCCAAAGTTGTAAATGCCCTCAATTAGAATAGGTATAAAATTTGATAGAGTGTGCAGCTACCTCTCTGCTATGATTATAGCAGCTCAGGGTAATGAAGCACACATACATACACACACATGACTGTGTTAATAGCTGACATTTCAGTGTGTTAATAGCTGACATTTCAGGTAAGGTGTAAGAGACTTACCAGCACCCAAAAGCAAAAGGTTTTTTATCCTTATTTTTGAGCATTGACCCTAGCCGCTATTTTATTTTTAATAGAAAATCGTTTAGTGGTATAAAATCTTAATTAACAATTAAATTGCCTTTTAACTGCAGACATGCAATTTCCCAGTTGCTCTTCATGCATGCCACCCATGAATAAAATAATTATCTTTTTGCTACCCAAAGAAGTGACTGTCCTCTGACAAAAGTCTTGATGAATAACACAGATAACCTTCTTCTGAACTCCTTAAAAATGAATGAAGCTCTTATACTGGTGACTGCTCCTATGATTAAGGTGATTCCTCTGTACATGTCACTCACCAACACACAGACTTTTGAAAGGTATAATCCTGGTAACTTTCAGGAGGTCATGGGCATGGTAAAGGCAGACTGCATCTCAAGTTTTTAATCTCGAGGTAAAGTATCACTGAGATTAAGGGATTATGTTATTCTTTGTGAAAGAGTTCAGACTAAAAGCATAAGGCTGCTTACTTCCATGTAAGTGACCAGTTCATATAATGCAAATAAAGGATGAAAAGTGATCTGTGAACCCCAACCAAAGTTGAAAATAAAGAAGTTGAAAAGGGATACATTTGAGGACAGCCAAAATACAAATACAAAAATATAAAATAAAGTACATCCAAATAAAGTCATCACATTTGCATATTATCACAGCCTGTTCTATAAAATGAATTCTCAGTTGAACAGCCTTGACACGTCAAGAGCCTTGACTCTGCAGTCCTGCTAGTAACAATTGAGTTTATGCCCTAGGAATAAGACAGTCTATTGACAGTATCCCCGTAAGCTGTTCTGTCAAATAGTGACTCTAAGTACTATACTCTTACCAAAGCATATAGTTGGCTATCAACTTCCTCTCACAATATAGCACTCGACAAAATCTCCCATATTTCACCATAGAATCTAATAGCTCAAATCTCACTGTAATAAAATCTGCTCTTTGGTCATCATGTCCTATTTGTGCCTTATAAACATATGATATAGGAGTCAGAGAGCCTGGTTAGTTATAATTAATTAATGTAAGCAAATTTTTTGAACTGGCCACAGCCCTTGCTGCACTTCCACCCCCTAAGTATGTGAAGGAGTCGACTTGTTCTATGGGCTCCCTATCCGAATTCCAGCTATATTTAACACATCTCTTGCCAATGAGATCCTAACTTTGGACTTAGCCTTATTGATATTCAGAGAATTAGAAACACAATAGACTATTAGTAATCTTCTCAGGCCTACTTGGGAATGTGCCATCAAATCCATATCCTCTGCATAAAAAAGGATGTTTATGAATTGATTGAGGATCTTTGGCATATGAGTATCCAATCAGTGAAGAAATCCTGGCATGTCATTAACATAAAGATGAAACAACATCAAGGCCAGGATACACCCTTGCCTAACACATTTAAAAGTGGTAGATTCCATGTGAGAGATCCATTGACTCCACTATAGACCTTCAGATGGGGATTTGTGTAAAGAACATTAATCAAATATAAGCATCTGGGTTCCATATTTAACCCCATGAATTTCTTCTTCAATATATCTATATTTATGGAGTCAAATGCCACACTAAGATCTATAAGAGATGTAAACAGTTGTTTACCTTTGGCTATGTATTTCACTATAAGGTGATATTGCATGAAACCATTATCTATGGTGGGAGGACAGCCAGAGAAGATTCAGGTAAGCATTATGAAGTTGTAAGTAGTAAATTATAATGTTGTTCAGCTATGCCATTATTACATGAAGGAACACTTATCATTCTTCCCTTTGCTCTCATATGTGGCAATGAAGACATGACAGCAAACTGTAGCTTTCACTTTTTTAATAAGATTATAAAACAGCATAGTACAGATATAAAATTGAAATACATTGCTTCAAAATGGATTGTCAAAAGAATGAGAAAACTTTCACTGACTAGGTGGGAGATGGTGTAACAGTACTGCAAAAGACACACACACACACACACACACACAATCAAATATTCCAACTTGTTTTAGTTTGGGATCTATCAACAAAGCCACAACTTCATTATAAACATGCAAGGTTTCATTTCCTCACTCACAGGTTACTCAGAAGAAACTAGATTTGATATATTACTTGTAACGTAAGTACAAATCACAATGATGAAAAACAATGCGTAAAATGTCCAAACGTTGGGTGCAAGTCCGTGGGTCATGTGGCTTAGTATCAGGATATTGCGACACACATTTCCTCCTTTGCTCACTTTGCCCTCCACCATTTCCACGTCATTTGCTCTGGTGTCATCTGGCGAACCCATGGTGGGAATCAGGCAACTCAGCTGGAGAGCTTTTTGCTCTGTTCTAGCTGAGTTGTTTTTGGGCAGAGAACCTGCAACCTTCCCTGGGAAATTTAAAAAAAATGAAGAATCCCAAAGTCCAGGTTTTTTTTTTTTAAAAAAATTAAATATTAAATCTAAGTAGGCTGACCATACGTCCCGTTTTGAACGGGACTGTCCCGTTATTTCACCATTTCTGGAGCATCCCGTTGTTACAGTAAAAATCTCAATTTTGTCCCATTTTTGAAAGTTTCCCGGTGAAGTGCACGCACGCCCCCCCACGCACACGTGCATGCCCCCACCCCCCGCACATACACACACACGTGCACCCCACCCCACCCCGCACACATGCGCACACACCCCCCACCCCCCACATGCACACGCGCACTCCCCCCACCTGCATGCACGCCCCCCGCACACATGCGCGTGCACACCTCGTGCACGCACCCATGCACCCACTTTGTCCGGCAACATTTTTGCCTCAAGGAAATATGGTCAGCCTAAATCTAAGTGGAATCCAAAAACAAAACAAAACAGTGGAATGAAATCCGTGCCCTGGAATGCTGGTTGGCAGTTAGGAGGAAAGTAATAGAAAGCAAGATTCTGGGAAAGGGATCTGAATAGACCCAGGAACACTGCAAACTACCACATCTTGTTGCAGGTTTCGCTTGCACTCTCCAGAGAGGAGGAATAAAGGATGCTTATTTTATGATAGTGTTTACTATATGCACTCTTAAAAGTCCTACTATTAAAAATAAATATTAGCTTTCCTTCCTAATCTGCTGCCTAGTTGAGTGAAATATTTTTATGGTCAATCACAAGTTTTTTTATTTAAAATCTAATTAATGGAGTCATTGCATCGCTCCCATTTTACAGTGTTCTGAATATTATTATCCATCCTCCCACTCTCCTTGAAAGAAAAGAGGTAGGAGTGTGTGTGTGTGTGTGAGGGGGGTGTTTCTTGAACAAACAGATTACCAAGTAAGCCAACAGTTTTACAAGAGAATAATTGATGGGCTAAAATCTCTTGCCCTGCTGACCTTATCTTCCCAATATTATCTCTGCTTGGAAAGTCCCACCTGACTTGGCACATAATTGATCACGAGAGGATTCCCCTCTCAAACTATTGCTGGATTTATACATTTTACAGAGCAAACCCTCAAGTTGAGGTTGACTAGTTCTCTATTTCAGTTTATGTTAAAATATAATTACATTTCAGCTCAATCAATTCCAGGTACTAAGTAGCTCATACTTCATTTTCTTTTGTGCATGTGGCACAGGGATCAATAAAGCAGTCGAGTATATCTAAGAGATATATGCTTAGAAGGTTCATCGCACCACCAATGTAAGTGCTTGATTTTAGAGCCTGACCAATATACAGTATGCTGTCTAAAGATGACGGAAGTTAAAGTCTAAAACACCCAGAGGGCATTAGATTGGGAAGGCTGCTACAAACAAAGCATTAAGCTAAGCCAATGAGAGGTTGAGGTGATAATTGTCTCAGTGTATTGATGTGACTGAAATGAATGTGACACAGACTGGTAGGAAGCTGCTACATCCTTGAACCTCATATTTTGAAAATCAAGAGAAACTAATTACAGAAATTAATTTCACAAGCTCAACAGCAGCATGGTGATCTTAACGATCCTCCTTTAGATGATAAAAGGACTTAAAATAACATCTCAATATAACCATGACCTAGCCCCAGGTGTAAGGTCACACAGCTACCTAGAAACATATTTAGGATTCCCTTACTAACTTTGCTCAGACTGAAGAAGCTCCTTGGATAAGGAGCGAAACGTTTCCACTGAGAAAATAGAAATCCAGTTGACATGATTCAAGCTACAGACAATTCCACCTGGATGACTGAGAACCTTCATAGACATAAACTAATTACAGACTTTCCCTGGGAACTGTTTTGGCCTCTCTGAAGCAAGTGCATTGCATTTAACTCCTGAACTGGTAAACCAGGTTAATGTTTCTCCATCATCTGAATAAGTGAATGGCTGCTGAAGTAATCAGTGCAGGCCTGCCTTGTCCTTGAGTTCTGATTAGTCCTTGAGTTTTGAATCTCCTCGAATGTTTGAATGGCCCTTTCCTACCTGAGAGAATTAAAATGTCTTATTGTTCTCTGAACCAAGGTGAAGCCATATGTAGAAAGAAACATTTTGAAGCTGGACAAGGGAGGGAGAGGGATCAAGGACACCTAAGTTGGAATGTGCTCCAGCTGCAAGCTTGCTAGATATAAAAGTTTCTTTTTAGTGCTTAACATGGAAAACAAGGGAGGGGGAGAACAAGGGAGGGGGTGAAGAAGGAGGGGTTAGGCGTTCGGGAATTTGTAACACCAGCCGGGAGGAGGAGGTATATAAACATGTCAACTATGATGAATAGGGCCGCCCTAATCACCCCAACTTTGAGGGAGGTTGAGGAGCTGCCAGGTTTTGCAAAACACTTGAATAAATGGTTTGTTAGCTGCTATTGGTTGTGTCTGGACTTTATTGTGGGTCAGTAAATCTCACATACAGTACCTGACTTTCAGGAAGTTTCTAAAGACTTGATTGTTCCATCAAGCCTTGGGGGTGAGCTTGTTGTGGCTATTTCTCTGAATAATGAGGTGGGGGGGTTCTTTGTTTTGAATGTTCAGATTCCCAGTTTATGTGTGGTAATATTATGATGGATGGTTTATAGTTCTGATCTTGATTATATGTGTTTGTCTATTGTAACTCAAGTTACAAACTTCTGTTAAAGGATTTGGGGAGTTGTTGTTGTTGTTCAGTCGTTTAGTCGTGTCCGACTCTTCGTGACCTCATGGACCATAGCACGCCAGGCCTTCCTGTCCTCCACTGTCTCTCGGAGTTTACTCAAATTCATGTTCATTACATCGGTGATGCTATCTAACCATCTCATCCTCTGCCGTCCCCTTCTCCTTTTGCCTTCAGTCTTTCCCAGCATCAGGGTCTTTTCCAGTGAGTCCTCTCTTCGCATTAGGTGGCCAAAGTATTTGAGCTTCAGATTCAGCATCTGTCCTTCCAATGAGCAGTCAGGGTTGATTTCCTTTAGGATTGACTGGTTTGACCTCCTTGCAGTCCAAGGGACTCTCAAGAGTCTTCTCCAGCACCACAGTTCGAAAGCATCAATTCTTCGGCGCTCAGCCTTCCTTATGGTCCAACTCTCACAGCCATACATTACTACTGGAAAAACCATAGCTTTAACTATATGGACCTTTGTCGGCAAGGTGATGTCTCTGCTTTTTAATATGCTGTCTAGGTTTGCCATAGCTTTCCTCCCAAGGAGCAAGCGTCTTTTAATTTCATGGCTGCAGTCACCGTCTGCGGTGATCTTGGAGCCCAAGAAAATAAAATCTGTCACTGCTTCCATTTCTTCCCCTTCTATTTGCCAGGAAGTGATGGGACCAGATGCCATGATCTGGGTTTTTTTAATGTTGAGTTTCAAGCCAGCTTTTGCACTCTCCTCTTTCACCCTCATCAAGAGGCTCTTTAGTTCCTCTTCACTTTCTGCCATTAGGGTGGTATCGTCTGCATATCTGAGGTTGTTGATATTTCTCCCGGCAATCTTAACTCCGGCTTGTGATTCATCCAGCCCGGCATTTCTCATGATGTACTCTGCATATAAGTTAAATAAGCAGGGTGATAATATACAGGCTTGTCGTACTCCTTTCACAATTTTGAACCAGTCAGTTGTTCCATGTCCGGTTCTAACTGTTGCTTCTTGACCCGCATACAGGTTTCTCAGGAGACAGGTGAGGTGGTCTGGTACTCCCATCTATTTAAGACTTTGCCACAGTTTGTTGTGATCCACACAATCAAAGGCTTTAGCGTAGTCAATGAAGCAGAAGTAGATGTTTTTCTGGAACTCTCTTGCTTTTTCCATGATCCAGTGAATGTTGGCAATCTGATCTCTAGTTCCTCTGCCTCTTCGAAACCCAGCTTGCACTTCTGTTAGTTCTCGGTTCACATACTGCTGAAGCCTAGCTTGTAGGATTTTGAGCATAACCTTGCTAGCATGTGAAATGAACGCAATTGTACGGTAGTTTGAACATTCTTTGGCATTGCCTTTCTTTGGAATTGGAACGTAAACTGACCTTTTCCAATCCTGTGGCCACTGTTGACTTTTCCAAACTTGTTGGCATATTGAGTGCAGCACTTTAACAGCATCATCTTTTAGGATTTTAAATAGCTCAGCTAGGATACTGTCTTCTCCGCTAGCTTTGTTGTTAGTAATGCTTCCTAAGGCCCACTTGACTTCACTCTCTAGGACAGGGCTTTCCAAAGTGCCGCCGCTGGCGACATGCCAGCGGCGGCGGTGGCTGCGACAGCGGGGGGGGCGTGCGGCGGCGCGCGCGCACGGTGGTGGCGCGGGGGGTGTGCGGCGGCGCACGCACGGTGGCGGCGCGGGGGGGCGTGTGGCGACACACCACGTTGTGTGTGGCGACACACTTTTGTGTCGCGACACACAGTTTGGAAAGCTCTGCTCTAGGATGTCCAGCTCAAGGTCAGTGACCACACCATCGTATTTATCAGGGATATTAAGGTCTTTCTTGTATAGTTCTTCTGTGTATTCTTGCCACCTGTTCTTAATCTCTTCTGCTTCTGTTAGGTCCCTGCCTTTTTTGTCCTTTATCATGCCCATCTTTGCACAAAACGTTCCCTTGATATCTCCGATTTTCTTGAAGAGATCTCTAGTCTTCCCCATTCTATTGTTTTCCTCGATTTCTTTGCATTGTTCATTTAAGAAGGCCTTCTTATCTCTCCTTGCTATTCTCTGGAATTCTGCATTCAGTTGGTTATATCTTTCCCTTTCTCCCTTGCCTTTTGCTTCCCTTCTTTCCTCAGCTATTTGTAAAGCCTCATCAGTCAGCCACTTTGCTTTCTTGCATTTCTTTTTCTTTGGGATGGTTTTAGTTGCTGCCTCCTGTACAATGTTACGAACCTCCATCCATAGTTCTTCAGGCACTCTGTCTACCAGATCTAATCCTTTAAATCTATTCCTCACCTCCACTGTATATTCATAAGGGATATGATTTAGGTCATACCTGAGTGGTCTAGTGCAGGGGTCGGCAAACTTTTTTTGCCGGGAGCCATTTTGACATGCTCGTGCACATTTTGAAGTGCTCGAGAGCCAGGGGGCGGGGTTTGCGGGCGCGGGCCAATCGCGTGGAAGGGGGCAGGGTTTGCGGGCGGGATCCAATCGCGTGGAAGGGGGCGGGGTTTGCGGGCGGGAGCCAGTCACGTGGAAGGGGGCGGGGGAGGTTTGGAAGAAGAAGGGAAAGAGAGGCTCGACTGCTTCGGCGGCGGCGCTTCCAGGTTGTTGCTGCGGCAGCAACGGCTGCCCCTTCGAAAGGGCAGGCTCCGGAGACCCCGAAAATGCCCTCAGTTTAGGCAGGGAGGCTGCGCCAAGCTGCCTCAGCTGTTCTGCGGGGAGAATTTCCACCCCAGGGCAGCATGTGCATGTGGAGAGGGGAGGTTTCTGCCTCCCTGCCGGAACCGAGGGCATTTTCGGGGTCCCCGGAGCCTGCCCTTTCGAAGGGGCAGTGGCAGCAGCAGCTGCAGTGCTGCCCCTTCGAAAGGGCAGGCTCCGGGGACCCCGAAAATGCCCTCGGTTCCGGCAGGGAGGCTGCGCGCAAGCTGCCTCAGCTGTTCTGCGGGGAGAATTGCCACCCCAGGGCAGCGTGTGCATGTGGAGAGGGGAGGTTTCTGCCTCCCTGCCGGAACCGAGGGCATTTTTGGGGTCCCCGGAGCCTGCCCTTTCGAAGGGGCACTGCTGCCCGAGCTGCAGTGCTGCCCCTTCGAAAGGGCAGGCTCCGGGGACTCCGAAAATGCCCTCGGTTCCGGCAGGGAGGCTGCGCGCAAGCTGCCTCAGCTGTTCTGCGGGGAGAATTGCCACCCCAGGGCAGCGTGTGCATGTGGAGAGGGGAGGTTTCTGCCTCCCTGCCAGAACCGAGGGCATTTTTGGGGTCCCCGGAGCCTGCCCTTTCGAAGGGGCACTGCTGCCCGAGCTGCAGTGCTGCCCCTTCGAAAGGGCAGGCTCCGGGGACCCCGAAAATGCCCTCGGTTCCGGCAGGGAGGCTGCGCGCAAGCTGCCTCAGCTGTTCTGCGGGGAGAATTGCCCCAGGGCAGCGTGTGCATGTGGAGAGGGGAGGTTTCTGCCTCCCTGCCGGAACCGAGGGCATTTTCGGGGTCCCCGGAGCCTGCCCTTTCGAAGGGGCACTGCTGCCCGAGCTGCAGTGCTGCCCCTTCGAAAGGGCAGGCTCCGGGGACCCCGAAAATGCCCTCAGTTTAGGCAGGGAGGCTGCGCGCAAGCTGCCTCAGCTGTTCTGCGGGGAGAATTGCCACCCCAGGGCAGCGTGTGCATGTGGAGAGGGGAGGTTTCGAAAGGGCAGGCTCCGGGGACCCCGAAAATGCCCTCGGTTCCAGCAGGGAGGCAGAAACCTCCCCTCTCCACATGCACACGCTGCCCTGGGGTGGCAATTCTCCCCGCAGAACAGCTGAGGCAGCTTGCGCGCAGCCTCCCTGCCTAAACTGAGGGCATTTTCGGGGTCCCCGGAGCCTGCCCTTTCGAAGGGGCAGCACTGCAGCTCGGGCAGCAGTGCCCCTTCGAAAGGGCAGGCTCCGGGGACCCCGAAAATGCCCTCGGTTCCAGCAGGGAGGCAGAAACCTCCCCTCTCCACATGCACACGCTGCCCTGGGGTGGCAATTCTCCCCGCAGAACAGCTGAGGCAGCTTGCGCGCAGCCTCCCTGCCTAAACTGAGGGCATTTTCGGGGTCCCCGGAGCCTGCCCTTTCGAAGGGGCAGCACTGCAGCTCGGGCAGCAGTGCCCCTTCGAAAGGGCAGGCTCCGGGGACCCCGAAAATGCCCTTGGTTCCGGCAGGGAGGCAGAAACCTCCCCTCTCCACATGCACATGCTGCCCTGGGGTGGCAATTCTCCCCGCAGAACAGCTGAGGCAGCTTGCGCGCAGCCTCCCTGCCTAAACTGAGGGCATTTTCGGGGTCCCCGGAGCCTGCCCTTTCGAAGGGGCAGCACTGCAGCTGCTGCTGCCGCTGCCCCTTCGAAAGGGCAGGCTCCGGGGACCCCGAAAATGCCCTCGGTTCCGGCAGGGAGGCAAAGATTGCGCGGGCAGGCTGCCGGGCTTCCCGATGCACAGCTGATTGGCGCGGAGAATTTCCACTCCCTTCAGCGCTTCCGGGTTGTCACGCGACACACAGTTTGGAAAGCCCTGCCCGTCGTCAAGATGGCTGCCGGAGACGGCTGCCAGGTTGCCAGGGGTATGCCCACAGCAACGCACACCATGCCCGCTGCCGCGCCTGCCCCGCCACACTCGCTGCCGCGCCACGCCCGCCACGCCTGCCTGCGGAAGAGCCACACTCAAGGGGCCAAAGAGCTGCATTTGGCTCGCGAGCCGCCATTTCCGACCCTTGGTCTAGTGGTTTTCTCTACGTTCTTCAATTTAAGCCTAAATTTTGCGATAAGAAGCTCATGATCTGAGCCACAGTCAGCTCCAGGTCTTGTTTTTGCTGATTGTATAGAGCTTCTCCATCTTTGGCTGCAAAGTATATAATCAATCTGATTTCGGTATTGACCAACTGGTGATGTCCATGTGTAGAGTCGTCTCTTGTGTTGTTGGAAAAGAGTGTTTGCTATGACCAGCGTGTTCTCTTGACAAAACTCTATTAGCCTTTGCCCAGCTTCATTTTGTACTCCGAGACCGAACTTGCCTGTTATTCCAGTTATTTTTTGACTTCCTACTTTAGCATTCCAGTCCCCTATGATGAAAAGGACATCTTTTTTTGGTGTTAGTTCTAGAAGGTGTTGTAGGTCTTCATAGAACCGGTCAACTTCAGCTTCTTCGGCATCAGTGGTTAGGGCATAGACTTGGATCACTGTGATGTTGAATGGTTTGCCTTGGATTCGAACTGAAAGCATTCTGTAGTTTTTGAGGTTGTACCCCAGTACTGCCTTTCCCACTCTTTTATTGACTATGAGAGCTACTCCATTTCTTCTAAGGGATTCTTGCCCACAGTAGTATATATAATGGTCTCCTGAATTAAATTCATCCATTCCTGTCCATTTTAGTTCGCTGATTCCCAAGATGTCGATGTTCAATCTTGTCATCTCATGTTTGACCACATCCAGCTTACCTTGATTCATAGATCTTACATTCCAGGTTCCTATGCAATATTGTTCTTTACAGCATCGGACTTTCCTTCCACTTCCAGACACATCCACAACTGAGCGTCCTTTCGGGTTTGGCCCAGCCGTTTCACTCTTTCTGGAGCTACTCGAAATTGCCCTCCGCTCTTCCCCAGTAGCATTTTGGACACCTTCCGACCTGAGGGGCTCATCTTCCAGCGTCATATATTTTAGCCTTTTGATACTGTCCATGGGTTTTCTTGGCAAGGATACTGGAGTGGTTTGCCATTCCCTCCTCCAGTTTTGGACCACGTTTTGTCAGAACTCTCCATCATGACCTGTTCTTCTTGACTTGACTTCATTGAGTTACGCAAGCCCCTTCACCATGACAAGGCAGTGATCCATGAAGGGGCAGTGGGCTGGTTTAATTGGAGTAGCTTATAAGCCCTGAAAATAGAAAATAGCATAGAATAGAAGGCAGAATACCAAAGAACCTTGAAAAGATGTGTGCAGTAATTTCAGTCCCCATTGTTGTTATTATCGGAAAATAAAATAAAGAAAAAAAACTATTAGTTTTCTAACTTCCCTCTTTTAATACATCTGCTAATTTGCAATATTTGTAGGCCCCCTTAGAAGCCAGACTGTAAGTGATTATATTTGCCTTGCTGCATGATGTGTTGTATGTATGGGAACCATTCTTGCTTAAATTTGATTAAACTTCTATTGTGTATATATACAGTTTGGCCACTGCTGCGTATTCTCCAAGTTCAAGTTCCCAATCAGATATTGTTTGGAATTGTGTCTTTCCTCCAGTGTTGAGCAAAATTTATTCTCGCTGCTGTAAGCATATATCTCATTACAGTAAATTATGATGTTTCTTGTTTTTTTCTGAGATTATACCTAGTAAAAAAAATTGTGGTTTCATTTCAAATTTAAATTCCAAGATTTTCTGCATTGTACTATGTATGTCTTTTCAGTACTTTTGAGGTTTTTTACATGTCTTCCACATGTGGTAAAACATTCTTGCTGTTTCAAATTCTGTTATTTTCCTTCCTTCTTTGCACAGAGTTCTTACTAGCCTATTTCCCACTAGTGATTCTTTGTCCTTGAGTTAAATTCTATACCACCCTATCGAGGTCATGTAACTCCATCCTGAACAAGTGCATCCTTTTGTGTGTGCCCATACATATTTGGGAGAGGGGGACTATGTGCAAGAAGGTAAGTGGGGCAATCCCTGGTATTGGATTAGATTCATGTTTTATGACTGTTACTGACTTTCAGCTTGTTCTTTCTGTATATTCTGTTAGCTTACTGTTGTTGCTGTAGTTATTTTTAATCCTAATATATAAGCCTATTCTATATTAGGTATAGAGCTGTCTTTGTGATTGAGCTGGCATACAAGTTGAATAAATGAATAAATAAGAATAATTGAACTATTCTTTAATATTTTAATTCTTGAATGTTTTACTGCCTTAAACCATTTTGAATCTAACTCTTGTACAATGAAACATTGAACTGTAAAAAAAAAAAAGGATGCTATTCATATTGGGTTTTTTTAAAACCCACAAAAAGATTCCACCGTCTGCAACCCCCCTCCAAAAATAAACCTAGTCTGAGTCAGAAGATATTTGCACAATGCCCTGCTGAAAATCAAGCTTATGTTTGGTTTTACATGTTGGCTAACAATAGTATTCCCTGAGGTGCTTTTCGAAATGCCATTCTCTTGTGTTTCAATCTTCTTAATGGGTAACTGCAACATTTTGCAACTGACAATATGTCTGTAGCTTGAATCATGTCAACTGGATTTCTATTTTCTCCGTGGAAACGTATCGCTCCTTATCCAAGAAGCTTCTTCAGTCTGAAGAAGCTTCTTGGATAAGGAGCGAAACGTTTCCACAAAGAAAATAGAAATCCAGTTGACATGATTCAAGCTACAGACAATTCCACCTGGATGACTGTGAACCTTCATCGGCAAGTGACAATAGTTATCTGTCATTTCAGTGCAATTAGGCTATGTAGTGCAGTTTTAAATATGCCAAACAAAGGAAAGTCCTCTAAAGAAACAAAAAGGAAGAAAGGGGGGAGTGAACCCAAGAACATAATTTATGATGCAAAATAAAAGCATGGATTTCCTCTGAAATTATATTGTGTTAGGCTTGCTGCCAGCAAGGTTTGCTACTGGCAAAACCCTCCCAGACATCTTTTTGATGTGGTGCTAGAAGGGCTCTAATGATCCTTCAGCCACTTAATATGATTACAATTCATTGTTAAAACCTAAAGTCTTGGGAACTTCTGGCATTCAGCCTTATTCAGAGTCCTTGTACCTTTGCTGGATTTAACTCTTTTGATACTATAAAGGCATGCACCATTGTCCATTCTCACACACATCTTTAAGCTTATGTAACGCTGGTTAAAAGCTAATGGATCCTAACAAAGTTATTGGGATTTGAATCCTAAAAAATCTCAACTCCATAAATCGACTTTCTTCCATGCTGGCTAATATGCCATGAATTATTAGGAAATAATAGAATAGAGGGTAACATAGAATTATTCCTTGAAATTTCCTGTCTTTAGGATTTATAAATAAAGCCAGGTGGAGTCATAAGGTCAGCTCAGATGTTTGATAACAGACAGACAGACAGACAGACAGACAGACAGACAGACAGACAGACAGACAGATTTTCTGCAGGTAAATTGGGAAGTTCCACTCTCCCCAAATTTATATATTTCTACTAGCTAGAGCACTGACTTTTGGGTATCCGCATTAACTATTAATTGGTGTGTGTAGGTAGATTACCAAAACACATGCTGTGTGAATATGCTGTCAATATATACTGAAATTGTACTATTGATTTCTTCTTGGAGCTAGCTGCTTATTGAAATGTAATTTTTTAGAAGCCATTGGCCACCTGTTTATTACCTGTAGCAACTTTGCACTGTGAGTCTGCATTTGATTAGGTGGTATATATGTGGAATAAGTAAAATAAGTTTAGAATTGTTTAGACTTCCATTTACAGTGGGGCAAAAAAGTAAGCTGCTCAAAAAAATAAAGGGAACACTGAAATAAGACATCCTAGATCTGAATGAATGAAATATTCGTATTAATTACTTTGTTCATTACATAGTTGAATGTGCTGACAACAAAATCACACAAAAAGCAATGGAAATCAAATGTAAGCAACCCCTGGAGGTCTGGATGTGGAGTTACACTCAAAAATTAAAGTGGAAAAGAACACTACAGGCTGATCCAACATTGATGTAATGTCCTTAAAACATGTCAAAATGAGGCTCAGTAGTGTGTGTGGCCTCCACGTGCCTGTATGACCTCCCTACAATGCCTGGGCATGCTCCTGATGAGGTGGTGGATGGTCTCCTGAGGGATCTCCTCCAACACCTGGACTAAAGCATCCCCCAACTCCTGGACAGTCTGTGGTGCAACGTGGCGTTGGTGGATGGAGTGAGACATGATGTCCCAGATGTGCTCAATTGGATTCAGGTCTGGGGAACGGGCGGGCCAGTCCATAGCATCAATGCCTTCGTCTTGCAGGAACTGCTGGCACACTCCAGCCACATGTGGTCTAGCATTGTCTTGCATTAGGAGGAACCCAGGGCCAACCGCACCAGCATATGGTCTCACAAGGGGTCTGAGGATCTCATCTCGGTACCTAATGGCAGTCAGGCTACCTATGGCAAGCACATGGAGGGCTGTGCAGCCCCCTAAAGAAATGCCACCCCACACCATTACTGACCCACTGCCAAACCGGTCATGCTGGAGGATGTTGCAGGCAGCAGAACGTTCTCCACGGCGTCTCCAGACCCTGTCACGTCTGTCACATGTGCTCAGTGTGAACCTGCTTTCATCTGTGAAGAGCACAGGGCGCCAGTGGCGAAGTTGCCAATCTTGTGTTCTCTGGCAAATGCCAAACGTCCTTCATGGTGTTGGGCTGTAAGCACAACCCCCACCTGTGGACGTTGGGCCCTCATACCACCCTCATGGAGTCTGTTTCTGACCGTTTGAGCAGCCACACACACATTTGTGGCCCACTGGAGGTCATTTTGCAGGGCTCTGGCAGTGCTCCTCCTGTCCCTCCTTGCACAAAGGCGGAGGTAGCGGTCCTGCTTCTGGGTTGTTGCCCTCCTACGGCCTCCTCCACATCTCCTGATGTACTAACCTGTCTCCTGGTAGCGCCTCCATGCTCTGGACACTACGCTGACAGACACAGCAAACCTTCTTGCCACAGCTCGCATTGATGTGCCATCCTGGATGAGCTGCACTACCTGAGCCACTTGTGTGGGTTGTAGACTCCGTCTCATGCTACCACTAGAGTGGAAGCACCGCCAGCATTCAAAAGTGACCAAACCATCAGCCAGAAAGCATAGGAACTGAGAAGTGGTCTGTGGTCACCACCTGCAGATCCACTCCTTTATTGGGGATGTCTTGCTAACTGCCTATGCTTTCCGCCTGTTGTCTATTCCATGTGCACAACAGCATGTGAAATTGATTGTCAATCAGTGTTGCTACCTAAGTGGACAGTTTGATTTCACAGAAGTGTGATTGACTTGGACTTACATTGTGTTGTTTCAGTGTTCCCTTTATTTTTTTGAGCAGTGTATTTAGTCAGCCACCAATTGTGCAAGTTCTCCCACTGAAAAAGATGAGAGAGGCCTGTAATTGACATCATAGGTAGACCTCAACTATGAGAGACAAAATGAGAAAACAAATCCAGACAATCACATTGTCTGATTCGGAAAGAATTTATTTGCAAATTATGGTGGAAAATAAGTATTTGATCACCTACAAACAAGCAAGATTTCTGGCTCTCACAGACCTGTAACTTCTTCTTTAATAGGCTCCTCTGTCCTCCACTCATTACCTGTAGTAATGGCACCTGTTTGAACTTGTTATCAGTATAAAAGACACCTGTCCACAACCTCAAACAGTCACACTCCAAACTCCACTATGGTGAAGACCAAAGAGCTGTCGAAGGACACCAGAAACAAAATTGTAGACCTGCACCAGGCTGGGAAGACTGAATCTGCAATAGGCAAGCAGCTTGGTGTGAAGAAATCAACTGTGGGAGCAATAATTAGAAAATGGAAGACATACAAGACCACTGATAATCTCCCTCGATCTGGGGCTCCACGCAAGATCTCACCCTGTGGGGTCAAAATGATCACAAGAACGGTGAGCAAAAATCCCAGAACCACACGGGGGGACCTAGTGAATGACCTGCAGAGAGCTGGGACCAACGTAACAAAGGCTACCATCAGTAACACACTACGCCGCCAGGGACTCAGATCCTGCAGTGCCAGACGTGTCCCCCTGCTTAAGCCAGTACATGTCCGGGCCCGTCTGAAGTTTGCTAGAGAGCATTTGGATGATCCAGAAGAGGATTGGGAGAATGTCATATGGTCAGATGAAACCAAAGTAGAACTGTTTGGTAGAAACACAACTCGTCGTGTTTGGAGGAGAGACAATGCTGAGTTGCATCCAAAGAACACCATACCTACTGTGAAGCATGGGGGTGGCAACATCATGCTGTGGGGCTGTTTCTCTGCAAAGGGACCAGGACAACTGTTCTGTGTACAGGAAAGAATGAATGGGGCCATGTATCGTGAGATTTTGAGTGCAAACCTCCTTCCATCAGCAAGGGCATTGAAGATGAAACGTGGCTGGCTCTTTCAGCATGACAATGATCCCAAACACACCGCCCGGGCAATGAAGGACTGGCTTCGTAAGAAGCATTTCAAGGTCCTGGAGTGGCCTAGCCAGTCTCCAGATCTCAACCCCATAGAAAACCTTTGGAGGGAGTTGAAAGTCCGTGTTGCCCAGCGACAGCCCCAAAACATCACTGCTCTAGAGGAGATCTGCATGGAGGAATGGGCCAACATACCAGCAACAGTGTGTGCCAACCTTGTGAAGACTTACAGAAAACGTTTGACCTCTGTCATTGCCAACAAAGGATATATAACGAAGTATTGAGATGAACTTTTGATATTGACCAAATACTTATTTTCCACCATAATTTGCAAATAAATTCTTTCCGAATCAGACAATGTGATTGTCTGGATTTGTTTTCTCATTTTGTCTCTCATAGTTGAGGTCTACCTATGATGTCAATTACAGGCCTCTCTCATCTTTTTCAGTGGGAGAACTTGCACAATTGGTGGCTGACTAAATACTTTTTTGCCCCACTGTAGGTATTGCATTATCAATAACTGAAGGATCTTTTTCCATTTTCACTTCTTTGGAAAAGCAGATTCATAAACTTGCACATAAGCTTACACATTTTTTTAGCGATGCAAAGTACTTAGGACTTCAAATTCTCAATAGAGAACATGATAACAGAAATCAACAACTAAGTTCACACATCATGCTAAGCCATGGTTATTTCAACTTGGCTTATCAGAGAAGATAAAAGTAGCAAAGTTCACATAATAGTCGAAGGCCCACACCATGGTGTCCAATTCACAATAGCTGGATTCACACAACATGCCAAAGCAAACAAGCCAGATTAAGACTAAGGACCTAGGTTTCTGAACACTCCACTTGATAAAAACTTTAACAAAAAAGCAGAAAGGGTTCTCTTTCTAAATTTCAAGTATTTTTGCCAGCCAATAGCAATCTATTTTTAACCTTCCCATCCAGCTTCCAGCAAGCAAAATCAATGGGGAACCGCATGATTCGCTTAACAACCATGTGGTTCACCTAATGACCATGTGATTCGCTTAATGCCCAGGGTGATTTGCTTAACAACCATTGCAAAAATGGTTGTAAAATTGGGTCAGATTTGCTTAATGACCACATCGCTTAGCGACCAAAATTCCAGTTCCAATTGTGGTTATTAAGCAAGGACTACCTGTACACGTAAAAACAAGTACAGTGTGGAGTTACTCTGCATTGGCAACAAGGGGAATATTTGAGAAGGGGGTGGTATCAGAAAGTTATATTCTTGAATAAAGTACTAGGTCGAACCACATACAGGCTATTTGAAATTTGGTCCAACTGAAAGTGGAACATAAATCCTACTATAGTTTTATTATTTTCTCCATCACTAGATACTTCTTTCCCCAAGGAGTGAGGGAGATTAAAGACGTTATAGTAGCAGTGAGTTCCTGCCTCATCTATAATGCCTTTCCTTGGTTGCAAATATGCATAACCAACTGGTGCTCTGGGTACCTAATAAAGGCCATTTGATAGCTGTGTCTACAGGAGCAGGCTGTTTTACTCAGAATAACAAAAGCAGAATTGTGGCATCATGTACGAAGTTCTGCCCCTTTGGGGCACGTGTATGATTTTTTTCTTTCTTTTTTTATTAACTGACTAGAAAAAACCAAGAAAAGGAAAAAGAATACACAAAATTATAAAAGAAGGGGAAAAAAGGAAACAAAAACATACAAAATGTATATTAACAGATATACATATATTGATAAACAGAAGCCATGGTTTATTACAGTCACCCATGATGGATTGATGTTAATGAATTATGCAAACCAATAAATGGTTGGAGCTATACTTTGTGTTTCCGATGCTGAACAATAAGTCTTTTGATTATGCATTCATTTCCTCTGTCCAAAAGTCAACTCCCATGTGATTGAGATAATTCTCAAGGTTACTTAATACATGCAATTGCTTCTTACCAAAACTGAACAATATATTTAAATAAAGTGTGAGTTTCACTGTGTCTCCAACAATATGCAATATGGTCATTTCTGAAATATTGTTTCTTGTTGAAAATGATGTGATCTAAAAATCTATTGAAATGTTTGGGTTATTTTTAAACATCTCTTCTTTTTTATTGGTGAAATAAAATGTTCAAGCAAAACAAAAACAAAAGGCAAAAAGGAAAGGATAGACATAGACATAGATACACACACATATACCTAAAGGAACTTAAGACAAAAAAAAATGAAAATTATAAAAAGGGCATCCTGATAGCCCCCTCTCTTTCTCTCCCACCTTTCCCCCTGCCCCCCCAGCTACTATTTGCCACTTGGATACTTTTTTATACATTACTTTGGACATTATCACTCATTTCTGTTTGGATCTTTTTAATTGTTATTATTACTTAAAATGGTTTCTCTTTTTGTATAGTCAAAGGCTTTCACGGCCGGAATCCGATGTTTGTTGTGGGTTTTCCAGGCTGTGTGGCCGTGTTCTGGCAGTTTTGGAACCAAAACTGCCAGAACACGGCCACACAGCCCGGAAAACCCACAACAAACATCGGTTTCTCTTTTTCTTCAAAAACTATATTCTAAGTGTCTTAGCTTGCCTTCCTGGGTGACAGGTTGTATCTAAGGAACCATTCCTGCTTGAATATTGTGCCTGATTGATTTTTCAAACATTGGGTTGTAACACTTGAATTGCTAATTTATTAGTCTTTTTCAGGTGTTCTAAGTTCTAAAACGTACAGAGGAGAAAGAAATGGCATAGGGCCTGGATATCTGAGAGACTGCTTGTTTTTAACGGTTTCTGCCTGCCCAGTATGTTCCATCAAAGTGGGTGCGCTCCAGGTCCCCTCCATTAAACATTGCCATCTTGTGGGACTGAGGAAGCGGGCCGTCACTGACACGGCCCCCACCCTCTGGAACAGCATCCCCCCAGAGATAAAAATGGCACCCCCTCTCCTGGGGTTCTGGAAAGCTATAAAAATCTGGCTCTGGTCCCAGGCCTGGGGTTGATGTTTATTATTTGTTCAATGGCCCCTGGTTCATTTTGTTGTTTTTGCTGCCTATTAGATTAATTTAGCCTGGGCTGTCTGTTTGATTCAAAGTTTTTAGCTGTTTTTATGTTTTCCCTAGTTTTGTATGCTGCCCAGAGTCCACTGGAGTAGGGTGGCCAATAATCTAAATAAATAAATAAATAAATAAATGCCTACCATAGACCACATCCTATTCACTCAAGGCTTCCATGAGGAACTATCAGCTCATCCACCAGTATATATTTGCCTCACTCGCTGGATCGTCACCTTGTTGTGGTGAGTGGGCTTGTGTGTTCCCAATGAACCCTGTGAGCGAAGCCGTCGGGAGTCATGTACTCCTGGCAGGGTCACCCATGGCGGTAAGGTCCAGGGGGAGGAACCAGACAAAGAACGATCCAAGAAAGTCCTCAACGGCAGAACAGGCGGAAGATAACAAGGTGTATTGTTACAACGGCTGTGAAGGCGGATGAAGGCTGCAGCAGACAATATGGAACTTCCTGAAAATGTTGAGGAACACTGGACTAAATTGAAGACTTCTATTATTTCAGCCTGTGAACAAACTATCGGATACCAGACTAAGAGACATCAGGACTGGTTTGATGAGAACGATAGTGAGATTGAACATATTATTGACAAGAAAAGGAAAGCCTTCCAGATATGGCAAAAAGATATTAACTGTGCCGTTAAGAAAAAAATCTACGCCAGTGCAAAGGCAGAAGTCCAAAGAAGAACTAGAGAACTTAAGAACATATGGTGGATAAAAAAAGCCCAAGAAACCCAACATTTTGCAGATGCTCATGATGCACGGGGCTTTTTTAATGCCATAAAGGCCATCTATGGACCAACAAACCATGGTACAAATCCCTTACGCTCAGTAGATGGTGCTAAACTTCTAAAGGACAAAGAGTCTATTGCACTGCGCTGGAAAGAGCATTACTACAATCTCCTTAATCGTCACTCTACTGTGGCTGATGAAGTCTTCTTGCAAATCCCACAAAAACAAATAAGAAATGAGCTTGCAGTACCCCCTAGTTTGGAGGAAGTCAGCAAAGCCACTAAACAAATGAAAAATAACAAAGCTAGTGGACCTGATGGGATTCCCGCTGAAGTCTTTAAAGAAGGCGGGCCTGAACTTACACAACAACTTCATAAGCTCATCGAAAAAATCTGGATGAGGGAGGAGATTCCAGCAGACTTTAGGGATGCCATAATTATCACTCTCTTTAAAAAGGGTGATAGAACAGACTGTGGAAACTATCGAGGCATCTCCCTTCTAGCCACAGCAGGCAAAATCCTGGCAAAGATCATTGCAAACCGTCTCCTATCTGTATCAGAAGACATCCTCCCTGAAACGCAAAATGGCTTCCGCCCTTCCAGGGGAACAGTAGATATGATCTTCACTGCACGACAGCTTCAAGAAAAATGCAAGGAGCAAAACCGCCCTCTGTACATGGCGTTTATTGATCTGACTAAAGCTTTTGATACTGTAAATCGTACTGCTCTCTGGACTATCCTTCTGAAAATCGGATGCCCTGATAAATTTGTGAACATCTTGCGGTTACTCCATGAAGACATGATGGCAACAATCCTGAATAACAATGGCTCTCAAAGCGATCCATTTAAAGTGGAATCCGGCGTTAAACAGGGATGTGTTATTGCTCCAACCTTATTCGCTATCTTCATCGCTATGATTATGCACCTTGTTGAAGAGAAACTTCCTACTGGTGTAGAAATTATATATCGAACAGATGGAAAGCTTTTTAATCTTAGTAGGCTGAAAGCAAAAAATAAGGTAATTGCAACTTCTGTTATAGAACTTCAATATGCTGATGATAACGTAGTCTGTGCACACTCCGAGGAAGATCTTCAAACTATCCTAAACATCTTTGCAGAAGCATATGAAAAACTCGGCCTCTCGATTAACATTAAAAAAACCAAAGTGCTTTACCAGCAAGTTCGAACCAATCCCTCCGCAGCACCATCAATCCAGCTTAAAGGTGTGTCACTAGAAAATGTCGATCACTTTTCTTATCTCGGCAGCCATCTATCTACAAAAGCCGACATCGACGCTGAAATTCAGCATCGCCTGAGCTCTGCGAGTGTAGCTTTCTCCCGAATGAAGCGTAGAGTATTTGAGGATCGGGACATTCGCAGGGAGACCAAAATGCTTGTTTACAAAGCCATTGTACTACCAACCCTTCTGTACGCCTGTGAAACATGGACCCTCTACAAACGCCACCTCCAACTTCTTGAAAGATTCCATCAACGCTGCCTCCGAAAAATTCTGCAAATTACTTGGGAAGATAGGCGGACTAATGTTAGCGTATTAGAAGAAGCGAAAACCACCAGCATTGAAACAATGATCATCCAACATCAACTTCGCTGGACCGGTCATGTTGTTCGAATGCCTGACCATCGTCTTCCAAAGCAGCTACTTTACTCCCAACTTAAGAATGGAAAACGGAATATTGGTGGACAGCAAAAGAGATTCAAAGATACTCTCAAAGCTAATTTAAAAAAATGTAATATCAGCATTGAGAACTGGGAAGCCCTAACTCATGAGCGTTTCAATTGGAGGTCAGCCTTTATTAATGGCGCTATGGACTTTGAAGAAGCACGAGTACAGGGCGAAAGGGAGAAAAGAGCTAAAAGGAAGGCACGTCAGGCAAACCCTCATCATGACCGTCTCCCACCCGGAAACCTATGCCCCCACTGTGGGAGGTTGTGCGGATCCAGAATTGGCCTTTACAGCCACTTACGGATCCACCGTTAAAATTTTACCTTTGGAAGACAATCTTACTCGGCTACGAGTGATCGCCAATGAATGACAATGAATATATTTGCACCGCTTTGTATAAGTGGGAATCCTTAAGAATGTCTAGGTAAGAGACCAAAAGCAAATCTATAGACCACATTATACTTGTTCCTCCTGCCTCTCCCTAGACGTGTTCATTACTGGCTTTCCACAGCAAGAAATTATTTGGACTGAGAGAATACAGCAGGTCTTGGAACTGTATATAGCACTTAGTTACACAAGATGATTCTCTGTTCCCCAGAAGCAGGAGGATACCTGCTTGGGCTTTCTGTGTCACTGGCTGCAAGGAATATGACTTTAGCACCATCCACTGTCCTAGCATAAGCTTCATTATACCTGGTGCATGTGCCTTCCTTTTGTAGATGTGCCACTCAGCCTTAAGCTGCAAGACATCAAGCTCTTTCATTTGTCTTCCCAGATCTGAACCCTCCCTGCTACTCTGCCTGGATGCTTTTGTGGCTGGGTTTATTTTTGCATGTTGAAAATCCTAGGTTATTTTTTAAATTTATTTATTTTCTATCCCGCCTTTATTATTTTTATAAATAACTCAAGGCAGTGAACATACCTAATACTCCTTCCTCCTCCTATTTTCCCCACAACAACAACCCTGTGAGGTGAGTTGGGCTGAGAGAGAGAGTGACTGGCCCAAGGTCACCCAGCCGGCTTTCCTGTCTAAGGCGGGCCTAGAACTCTCAGTCTCCTGGTTTGCTGTTGGCTCCTTCCTAGGGCTGAGAGAGAGAGAGTGACTGGCCCAAGGTCACCCAGCCAGCTTTCCTGTCTAAGGTGGGACTAGAACTCACAGACTCCTGGTTTCTAGCCTGTTGCCTTAACCACTAGACCAAACTGGCTCTCTTGTTCCAAAACCGGCTCTCTTATTCCACATCTGCTGATTTAGAGTAATAAAGAAATACCAATGTTTTCTGAAGTTGCCCAGTGCCACAGTGGTTCTTTTGCAATGATACATCTTGAAGCAACCCAAACTATCTATTTTAAATAAAGCCTGTTTATTATTCATAGTTTAGTGAATTCCAACACTCTGGATACTGAGCTCAAATGTTCTTTTTTCCTCTGACTTTATGGTGTTGTTTCTGGTAATGTACCCTTTGGAAGACCCTAAGCAATTTTACATCTCTCTGCTGAGTTTATACAATGTTTCTGTCAATACCTATTGAAGGCAAATACACCATGTTATACTACTACTAAACTTTCAAATTCCGTTTATCCTTCTTTACTTTGCCAACTTAATGTTCCAAGAAGTAATGATTTCCCACTTTCAATCTGTCCCTAAAATGTGTTCAAATGCAAACAAACAAATAAATTAAGTCTGATTTCCAAATTATACTCTTTAGAAAACAGCTTCCTTTTGTAAAACTCCATTGTCTTTGGGAATACTGACCTCTTTAGTTTTAACTTGTAATAAAAATAATCAATAAATGCAAGCCATTGTGCATTGAACAGGCTTGCAGCTACTAAAACAACTTACTTTTGTTTTCTATTGTTTTTATGCAAGATACAGTTTATCCCTTAAACTTCCAATTCCCTGCAACAGAATCAAGACATAAAATAATTTCATGTTAATTCAAGGATCCCACCATAGTTGAACATCTTTGCCTTCAGAATTCCTGTACTTCCACAGAGAAATTCCCACCTAAACTACATGCCATGCAGAAAATCTATCTATGTGGTCACTAGGAGTTGAAAATGACTTGATAGCACATAATCAAATCCAACTCCATGCATTTTTCATAGTAGACAAATTTCCCTTCATTTAATGGGAATTGTAGAGGAGCAGAGAGATGACCTTGGAGGAGGTATGCAGAGACTTTTAGCAAAACATGAGCTCAGCCAGGAAAACAAGAAAGGATGAGAAAGAAACTTAACATTTGACTCTGTTTGGCATAAGAGGGAAGGAAGGGGAAATGCTATCAGGATTTCAAGATTGAGGTAGGCCAGGTCAGGAAATGGACACCACAAGAAATACTAGAACTCTTAAAAACCTGATGTGTATAATAATATAACTGCTTAGGCAAATTATTTTCATTTCATTTCTCAGTCGAGAGAAATTTTCATTTTCATTTCAGTTGAGTTCAGTCAAGAGAATTCTCAGTATGATACATGACTTGGCACTCAGGTCCTTGCAGGACAGCCTCCTCCCAATAAAATAGGCTCTCTCAACCCATGCATCTTGCGGAAAACTGCTGGTGATCCCCCATTTCTGCAAAATATAAGGGATGGAGGCTCATAAAGCACTGATTTTCAATAGCAGTGTGTATACTGTGAAATACATTCCCCCCAAATTAGGGGATGTTCTGGCCTTCCAGAAACTTTTGAAAATTAAGCTATTCCACAGGGGGAATGGTGAATGATAGGATGCCTATTTGATTGATTTTATGAAACTTATGGTTTTATAATTTTGTTTGTTTCAGTCCTACAGTGCTTTTTGTTTGTCATTACCGTAAACAACCAAAAGCCTTGCAATTCCAGGATATATAAACGTGATAAATAAAAAAATACTGTTCTAATCTATAGAACTGTATCAGCTCTCCAAATATCTTTTGGGGCCTTGAACATATGTTGGGGTTTTTATATACCCAGGAATTTACAGTTAGATATAAATTATACCAGAGAGGCTTGATATCTAGGTGAGAGGGGAAATATTCTGCAAGTCACCCAATTAGCAGCCATTGTTGTAGTGATGATGTGTCAGTGTGTGACTCATACAACAGGTGCTAAGAGTTAAGTTGGGTGTGGTGGATAATGAGAGTGACCTATACTGTGATTGGTCAGTTTGTATATATAAGCAGATGAATTCTGTATTCTTTCTTCTCATTCTACCTCTCGTATGCTGTATCGTTGGTGTATCATTTGTTACCCGTGTGGAAGTGATCTGTAAATAAGTATGTATATAAAGTAAATAGGCTATTTTATATAATCTCTGTGTGAGTGTCTATTTACTACACAGACTAAGGATCACTGGTGTCTAAGGGAAGGACTGTTGCATATATTTTTTATGTCTGTAGAATATGGGGCTGAGTTTTTAAAAAGCCAAGCCTTGAAGTTTCTTTTTGGGCTCCTGGGGAACACGTGTTGGCTACCTTTCTCAGGAATGTTAATTTACTTTGGAGCCAGCTAGTCTGATAGTTCTGACCAATCAGAATTACCTGATTAAGCTTTGCCCATATTGGGAATCTGTTGCCTAGGTGTTTGGTCACATGCCAGATCCTGTCCACTCATGTATGGCCAAGTTGCAATTGTAAAAAGCTTTAAAAGTGTTATCTCTGCTTTTGTTCTGGTCTCTCTGCTCTGCTATCTCAATGTAAATAGCTTATGTTAATCAGCCATGTGCTTCTCTTCGGCTGAAGAAGATGCAAGGCTCATCTTGTTCTTTTGTTTTAAATAAAGCAACGTTTTACTGCAAGCTTTCAGTTTGCTTGTCTCTCAATATTTTCCATAACTCTGATCACAAATTTTATAAAACAACAAAAGAGGACCAGGCCACTCCATCCGCTCCTACTCTGACAACATAACACTTTTACTGCCACAAAAATACTCAGTGGGACAATGTGGCATACACACACACACTGTTTGTATGCATGGATATAAATGGCAGATCTGGCTAAAGTGTTTCAGAACTGGAATAATTTATTTATTTATTTATTTATTTATTTATTTATTTATTTATTATTTGGATTTATCACCACCCAACAGTAGACTCTGCGCGGTTTACAACAATATTATATAAAAAAGTTAAAACCTATAAATCTAAAACCCACCATAATAATAAATAGAAAAATCCAAAAGATGGTGAGTTCTTAAAAGGAGGGTATTACTAAGCTAACCACCCCCAGGAGGAACTATTATTTCCTTCAATCCAGGCAAGGTGGCAGAACCAGGTCTTTAAAGACTCCCTGAAGGCCAGGAGCGAGGGTGCCCGCCTCACCTCTGGGGGCAAGATAATCTGGGGGCAAGGGCGGGTAATCAAGTGTAAGTTAATGATCTGCAGTGTGCTGGTCTCTGTGGAGGGGGTTTGGCACTGTTTTCTGGAGTTCTTTTGTATTAGTGGCCTACAGCAACAGTAACCCTCCAGATATTAATATAGGCCTCAATGCTGAGGGGTGCTGGAGGACAGCATGATCTTAGAAACCACAGATTGCCCATCTTGACTTGTTATGAGTAGACAATTTATGTCACATGTTATGACTAGACAATTCTCACTGTGTACTTATGTTATAAGTCAATAGGCAACAAGTATGGTTGCATGCAGGTCTCAGCAGTCAATGCAGCTGCCTTCATCAATCTAAGGGGTGTTCAGCTGATCGGCAGACTCCGAGGAAACAAACTGCTGGTTTTTCATTACTTATGGTAAGTGGGAATTCAGTGGCTGAGTTCAGAATGTACAGATTTTGTGTGGGTGTGTATGGGACTATATTCACATCAGTGTGGAATGGAGAGGCATACGTTTGGGGCTGAGGAATGCTTATGAAAGTCTAACCCACCACAGCATTTTCAATAATTTGTTTAAATCCAATGTGCTAATTGAACAAAACAGTCCTTAGGAGTTTAAGGAATAATTCCACTGAATTTAACAGAGTGAATTATGCTTTCATTAGAACAATTTTGTGCCACTTAGATTGTAGATTCCACTATAGACACATTGTTTTGTCAACTGATTGACTTTTAATTTCTGACCTTTTTTTTGCCCATGACAAAGGCTTAATTATTGTTCTTCTAAAATATTTTTGTATCAGCCTTCAATATGCAGGAAGAAAAATGGTCAACTTTTGTGTTCTTAATTAAGCATTATGTGTGAGGACATGGCTCTGTGAAATCAGATTTAATTTACATTGCCTGCAAGAGATTTAAATTTCTACAAGTCTAGATTATATTCCACACCATTGGCATGCTGGAATGCATAAACCTAATACATTACTTTCAACTGCATTGCTTTAAATTCTGGAATATCAACTCTGTTATGGACTGTACTGGGTCAGACCCCTATTTTTTTCCCCTGTACTTAATAAAAATTAGCAAAGAGCTTGTTGGGACAAAAAAGCTACTGCAATCAATTTTAGAGCAAAACAGGTTAAAACTGTATTAATAAGCTGTCAAAAGTAGCATAATTTATCTCTGTAATTACTATGCTGTTCTTGTAATTACAGACTTTTCTAGTGAAAAATTTCCACTTATAGGAAATGAAAATGAGAGAGAAACACAAAGAAAAGAAAAGAACACTTGAATAGCCAAGCCAGAAAACAGGAGTTTTTCCCAAGGAACATTTGTGCAATGTTCAGAATGTTTGCTGTTTGGGAAATGTGTCTCTTATGTTTGTGGTTACTTACAATATTGGGAACTTTAGAAATCAAAGGCACAAATTAAAGTGGATTTACCTAACAGAAACTCCCCTTATGGCCATATCGGACCCCTTTGATGGAGGCTGAAGAAACTTTGATGCAGTGTTATTGACAGTCAGCCAGACTTAGGAATGATTGCAATGTTCATTGCTTTCATTAAATGACAGGAAGGACAAGGACGCTGGAAAGAATGCTGTTAATAAAGAACCAGACTGAATAAAATGAAAGGTAGCAAAGTGTAGATTTCCTGGTTTCTTGCATGTTTTTGATTTTTAGCCAAAAAGTATGTTTGAAGGGGCAGTCGTACCAGTTTATATTTATACACTCCATTCAACCAACATTTGCAAATATATTACACAAGGGTAATGAAATAAAAACAGGGAGCAGTTCCTATTTGCCTGAGGAATTATTTTTAATCAGGGAGCAAAAGACACAAGTGCATATGCAAAGAAAAGATTCTGTGAATGTGATACTCTGTCTAGAGGTAAACCCATCTGCATGGAACATCAGTTCATACACTTTCACCCTCAAAAAATGAAAGTCTGGATGAATCAGTTTATGAAACCTACACATGATGTCCCTCACTCTCCTGTGCTTTATATATCTGCTGGGAGATCTTTGTCCTTCCTGCTCTCTTCTGAGCAGAACAACAGTTCTCACAATGGCTGAGTGTGCTAAGTGTCACGGTGTGTGTGTGTATTATGACTATGTAAGAAAAGGACAATGGCAAACTAAGCCTTTGGCTCATACTTTCTATTTACAGGACTGTACTGTCTAGCCCTGCATGACGGAGTGAGCTCCCGCACTCGCCCCAGCTCTTGCCAACCTAGCAATTTGAAAACATACAAATGCAAGTAGATTAATAGGTACCACTTCAGTGGGAAGGTAACAGTGTTCTGCGTGCGTCATGCCAGCCACATGACCGCGGAAGCGTCTTCGGACAACGCTGGCTCTTCGGCTAACAAACGGAGATGAGCACTGGCCCCTAGAATCGGACAAGACTGTGCAAGGGAAAACCTTTACTTTTTTACTGTCTTGTACAATGCCACAATAATTTCTGGTAGTTTATTGAGGGAGGTTTCCAGCAACCCCTGGAATTCTGTCAAGTTGTTCAAATGCAGAAATATTTTATTGATGTGTTTGACTTCTTCTTAGCAAGCTAAAACAAAATAGGATTTTTCATTTGTCCAGAAAGATGATACTGTATGATGATAACAGTGGGCATGGTACCAAGACAACAGTTGGACTCCAAAAACAAGGCTGTCCAACATCACTTTTAACATATTTTGATTTGCTAAACACAAACTATATGTCTCTAGCCTGAGCTCTCTAGAAATGTTGTGTTTTAGAAGACCAATATATGGCAGTCCTTGTGAAAAGATGGGAATGAGAACATTGTTATCGTTGTTGATTATTAATTTACCCAATAAATTGGATAAGGTCTTGATGCCATAACATAATAGAGTTTCTGAATGCTTTAAATCTGATTCCTAGTTACCAATAATTGCTTTCGCAAGCATTCCATACAGTATTTCTGTCCAATCAGTGAAGTCAAACGCACACCAATTCAAATTTTATAGATTAATTAGTCTGTTTAATTAGCACATTGCTTTGGTATATGTCCTAAAATGCAAATCAAATGCACAAATTAATGTAAGAATATTTTCAATATAATTTCTTAATTCCTTTAGCTTTATTACTATTTCCACAATTCCTGGCAAGCTTTTTGTTGGTATTATTTTCTATTCGTTCTATATATTTTCCAAGCTAGGAAAGTTATTACCAGATGCTAACACTATGTAGTGAAAAATATTAATTTATTAGGCAATTTGGCCTTAAAGCACTTTATAATATATATGTCTCTGTGTCCCCTGTATATATGTCATTTTATCTTATATTAATATCTTTAGATATTAGTCTTGAGAAGATTGTTCTACAAACCTCATTTCTCTGAGTGGTCATAAAATGTGTTTTAAATTAAGCTTTGTCCAAGACAAGGACATGTTTTGGTTACTGCACAAACTGTTCTCTTAGCCTAGAAACACTTAGAATATTGGAGCTCTTACACAACATGCATTAAAATCCACTGATGCCTTCTTAGACCAAAGAGTATTAATCAAGCTAAAGTTAATCATATGTGTATAATTAAGGACAAGAAGACTTAAGATAGTCACAGCTTTTTAAATTTTTCATTAAATCTCAGCTAACTATATAGATTCTTTGTCAACTCTAGAGGAGTATAGAAAGTAGGTCCTCATATATAGTATTAAGTACAGATGGATCTTCCTCCCAGCTGAAGTAATAAGACTTTGTTTACTCTAGTATTACATATGATCATTGGAAATCTGTCTATAGGCTGTCAGAAATCTGTCTATAGTTTGGGTATCTATGGTCAGTTAATATATATGTAAGATTTTGGGGACTTTTAATAACACTTGTAGATTTGTTGTCTTTGAGAAAACATATTGGAAGTAGCAGTGTATGTGTATATATATGCACACACAATTCAACTGCTGATACGTTGACGTAATATGACCATATCAAAATGGCAGCCTTTGTGAACAGGCCTTCTCAGAGGATTGCAGCCTTTAGGAACACAGATAGTTGGAGTCTCAGTTCTAAAGTGCCTAGCAAAAATCTGAAGTCTTGCTATGTGTTTTAACAGTATGCTCATCCTTGGTGAATTTCAGTTATCACTGTTTTACCACTGGCTCACTAATCATTTCATTTCAGCAGTAGTTTGGGATCTTACGGGGTTTTTCTATCCAGCTACAGACATTAGTGAAGTGAATAGGGCAAACTACTCCATCTCTCTTAATTTTCCTTATATCACCACGTCTTTGAAAAGGTGGTTTATGAATTTTTTTTATGTATGTGTATGTAAAACACTATAGAAAGAGTATGGACACTTCTGAACTTTGGTGTTGGAGAAGACTCCTGAGAATACCATGGATAGCCAAGAAAAGAAACAAACGGATGATAAAACAAATCAATTCAGAGTTTTCACTCAAGTTATAAATGGCCAGACCCAAATTATCCTACTTTGGACACATTATGTGAAGACCTAGCTCCTCCCCCTTTTATCTGATTGTTCCCTAGGCAGCATCTCTTCCCCCCCATCTTCCAAGGTGATTCTCACATTCCATTACAAATGGGTACACCGTTGGAAGATCTGGAAGGTCAAGTTGGGGGCAGAGTTTTTTGGAGAAAAATCCTTCTATGTGGTCGCTAAGAGTCAACATCGACATGATGGCAAAGTCACATAAATTGATGGGAGTAGAAGGATTATGCCTGATAACCTCAATCATTCCCATCACCACCACATCCTAGCTGAAATGTCCTTGGATGTGCTCCTTCTTTTGTGTGTATGGGGAGAGGGGGGAATCCCTGTGAATCCATTTAAGCCATCTCATAATTTCATTTGAATGGGCTACAGCAAAGTGCAGAGCACTTTGGAAGCATCACTTTCAATAAGCAGTTGGCTGAAGTTACCAAAAAAATCTTTTGTCAAAAATTTTTTTTGTCACTAGCTAATTGAGCTACTGCTCCTCTGGCTAATCTTTCTCTGCCTGGCAAAGTTGCAGAGGTCTCAATACCCTTATGAAGCTGCCAGGAGGAGATTAGGCAGGGAAAGAAAGGGGGCACAGAGAACATCCACCGAATATCAAGGGCTCTTTTGAAATAAAAAATGTGGAAGCTCCTGAAGCTGCTGTCTGCCTGGACATCTGCAGCTCGCCTCTGCCTTTATTTATATGGTGGTGTGATATTTAAGGAGGGAGCTGCTGACAAGATGTGACAAATTGGCTGCTTTGATCCTGCTTGCCACTGAGGCCTTCTGAGTTACAGCATTAATATGACTGAAAACTGCACTTGTAGCTGTAGGCGGATTATTGTCTTGTAAAAAGCAGTGTAATATATTTTACTCACGACTCTGGAATATGATTGTAAATTAATTCTAGTTATATCTGAGGGGAAGAGGAGGTCTTATCTGGCGATTTGTATTTTTGCCAACGCAGAAGGTAGTTATTGATCAAGTTCGTTGTCTGAAGCAAAGGATCTGCAATATGGAAAAAGATCAGCAGAGGAGACTGATCTTGTGGTATTGTGCCTTTGAATTACAGTAACTTTCCCACCTGACTGATCTTTTATTTTCTAAATGCTGAAGCCACTGCTGTCCAATGTTGATAGTTTTATATCTTCTCACAGCACCTCAGGACTCTTTTGTGGTTTTCTACAGACTAGAAGGACTATTACTTCCATGAGATGATGCATGGAGAAGGAGCTCATATATCTCACTCTGAGAGGGATGCCCAATTTCCCTTCCTAATCATAACGTAAGAGAAAAGAAAGAATTACTTCCTTATTGTTTATCTTTTACTGCTTATCAATTTCTGTAAGAATATAAAGATTTCACTATGAACTACAGATTTCACAGGGCTCAGTCCTCTTGACTGACATTCTACCGGTATTTTAAGGTTTGTGTTGTCTTTTCTTAATCTTCTTGCCAAAGGTGTCACTTCATGGAAACTTTACAGATCCCTTCAGCACAAAGGGAGAAGGAGATTAACAAGCCATGCTTTAAAAAATGGCCTGCAATTGGGCTTTGGGTTTGTACTGCTATGAATGAGTATTCAACACTTAGTGGTGGAGTTGGTTTTTAACTCATGAATTCCAATTGCCCATGGCAAGAGATTACCTAGGACACAGCATCTAAAATAATTAGTTGGCAGTTACACTGGTAATGGTAATCATGACTTACGAATGCATAGATCAGAACACTGACATTGCCTCTTGTTAATTTCCCCACCTCTGTGGAATTTAACAGCCATGGCTTTCATTTATTTGGATTGTGAACACTATACTCTGAGACTGTAGGATTATCTGTGTAAAATACCAATGGCAAAAAGCATTTTCCAGTATTAGCTGCTCAAGATACCCCATATCTTCTATGTATTGATTGATTTAACATATTTTGAGCCACCTTGTCTACCTTTCCATCACTTATCTACCTTGGGCTCCTTGTCAAGGCCTGCGAGGCTGGCAAATTCAGGAAATGAGAATCACTTGGATTTCTGGAAAGTTCTTTATTCCTAGTAGGATTGTACAAAATCACACCACAAGGACAGACACATTGCAAGATACCAAACCTTCCCTCCAATAGTACTGAAGTAACTGTTCATCTCCAGGTTTCTGATGTGTTAAGATATAGATACTGTATTGCACACCAATCCCTTCTTCCTTGCCCCTTCTCCCTACCCAAATGTGTATAAGTACCATCCATCCATCCATCCATCCAACAAACGTATATGGCTGTCCATCTACCAGAAAGGACTCTGGGTGGTAAACAAAAATAAAAGTGACAACCAGCACCTTGAATTGCACCCAGAAGCCTACATAGAGCAAATGCAGCTCATGCAGCAGTGATGTTGCATGGCCATACCGTGATGCACCCACTACTGCCTGTGCCACTGCATTATGGATCGGTCAGGGAGATAACGGGCGGCGAAGGAGGGGGCTCCCTCCAGGAAGGGAAACGCATGAGTAGTACTGAATCACTATGTTTCCCTCCCAAGAGATTGAAGAAAGCCCCGCCCTAGATTTGTGGACTTATTCTTTGGGCATTGCCACTTCATGTTAGTCTAGATGGATTCTGTTAGGGTAGTAGGATAATAAATCACTAGAGCTTGATTCCAGCCTCAGCTTGTTATTTCTACGCCCGAAGTCAGGACAGGATCAGCTGCAGCTTCTGAATGCTCTTTAAGGGCAGTCCCATGTAGAGTGCTTTGCAACAGACCAATCAGGAGGTGTGTAAGGCATGACTGACTGTAAGCAATGCCTCCCAATCTAGGAAAGAGCACAACTGTGCATAAGATGTATTTGTGCAATGGCTCTCCTAGCCACAGCTGTCATCTGCTCCTTAAGCAGGAGCCATGAATCCAGGAGGTAGCAACACTCTTATGGGCATTTATAGACACCAATTTTATTTTCTATTTCAGGAGCTCATTTCATGAAAAACCACCTCCAAGTATTTGGATGTCTTGACTTGCTCTACAAGGTGCTCTACAGTGTTTCCATCCAAGTTCTGCCTAGGTCTGGCAAAGACCACTTATAATTTATATTAAACTTCCCTCTGTATGATAAGAAACAAGAGCTCACATGACCTTCCTCAAACCACTGTGTTGCTGGAATAAAGGAATAATGCAGTGTTATCTATCTGTCAGTGTTGGAAGATGGGATTTTGCCTGGTAAATTTTTGAACTATCAGTAAATAAATTGAACAATAAAAGTGCGAATATATATCCTTGCTTAACTCCTTTATAGATGGGGGGCTTTAAGAGTGTAATATTAATAGTTCAGGTGGTCCCTCTTGGGGTCTTCCCCAATTTTCAGGGAGAGGAAACCACTCCAGCAGGTTTCTTAAGTTTGTCTAGTGCCATCAGATCAACAATGCCAATTACAACATTCCCCAGCTATCCATCCCATTTATTACCTTCCAGTGATGCAGATAAGCCAAAACAATGTGTCAAAAGATGGCAGACTCATGTTCACTTACAGCTTGTATCAGACATTGCCTTTTGCACCTCCATTTTTACTCTATTCAAACCTTTATATAGCAGTAAGTTTTCCTTCCTTCCAGCGGCTGTGGTGAAGGGAAAACACCAGCCTCTTTGTAAGTAAGCCACAGTTCAGTATGAGTACCTGCAGACTGAGTGCCTGCAGCATAAAGGCTGCTCTGAAGAAAGGGCAGGGGAGTTGGAGAAGAAGAAGGTTGAGGGAGATGGCAGATGCCAGAAGACAACAAAGCAAAGCCTACAGAGAAAGCACCTGCTGGATTACCCGTATCAGGCCTGTATAAACAACCTCCCCCACCCTTCTTTGCTGCTTGGCTTCATCTTCAGCTTTCTTTGGTTTTTAATTGCTGCAGATTATGGATATTCTTTTCATAACTGATGATAAAAAGTTGTCCCTCATTGATTTGGTAAAGTACACCTTTTCACCTGCTGGTCTAGAAGTTATAAATCTCTGCAAAACTAATAGAGCCATCATAGCTGCCCCGACTGGGTGTGGGATGATGTTTGAGGATATCATCCAATAAAGAAGGCCTTAGCTCAGTTCCATCTACTGTGCTAGTTGCAGCCTTTCTTGGAAAGGGAAGCATGGTTCAGGCACTCATCCCTTAGTCACCTCTCAATTGGACTATTGGCAGGCACTGTACAGTATATGAGGCTGTCCTTTAACAGCATTCAGAAGCTGCCACTGATCTAGAATGGAGTAGCAACAGGTGCACCTCAAGGCACTCATGTAAAGCCTGTACACTGAGAGCCACAGTGGCTTCTGGGTGCAATTCAAGGAGCTAGTTGTCACCTTTAAAATACCTTCACAGTTCTGGGCCTGAGTATCTGGATAAGGGAGTACCTTCTCCCTGTAAGATTTGTCCGCCCAATAAAATCAAGTAGGGCAGGTTCACTACATGTTCCATCAGTTAGATATGGTAATTTGGATGGGGGCCACATCCTTGAGCTTTCCCTTCAATGTGCAATCAGACTGCTCCCTCCTGGCCTTTAGGAAATTGGTGAAATCTTAGTTGCTCCATCAAACCAGGGAGGCTGGTTTGTTGTAATTGCCTCTTCATTGGGAGAGTGGGTCTCCTTTTATTATTGTTAATGTTTTTAGTCACGATTCCTGGTGCTATATAGATATTTCTAGTGGTTGGTTTAATTGATTGCATGATTTTAATCCCAATAACATACTGGGGAGCTGGACGCCGCTCTGAGTCAGTAGATTGGAGCAGCTAATAAGCCCTGTAAGTCATTAAACAAACACACATTACAATGCTAATAGGTAAACGTTCAGCAGCAGCAAAAATGTGCCTGTCCTCATTTGCTGTAGTTTGCCATTGTGTAAAAACATGAATATAATGAAGAAGCGTTGCATGTAGATTTTAGCGCTCGGCAAATTTGGGAGGGGTGCCTCATCTTTGACAAAGCTTTGCATGAAGCCATGAGGATGTCGAAAAAGGCTTAGAGAAGCCTTCTTTGCTGAGTGCTGTGGAAGAACAGTGAGAAAAGCCTTTGTCCCTAACACTGGTTGAAGGGGAACCTCAGTGAGTGAATCAGGAAATCCTATCTCATACACCAAAGGCCTTCTGCCTGGGCAACTGAAACGTGTGAAGTGGGCAATACTCCACAGCATACACTGAAGTTTCCCAGCCTGGAATGCCTTTGGGTTTGTAGTTCTCATCAAACATTCTGGCTAAGGATGAAGCACTGCTCACCTCCTTCACAGTGCGCTGGAGGCAGCCAACTGAAGTCTCCTCTGCACATGCTGAACGTAGCTCTAATTAACGATGCAGTGATCCTGAGGCCTAAAAACACTTTGGCCAGCTCTGGATGGGAGGACTTAGAGGCACCTTCTCTTTAGCTCTGGGCCAAAACAGTTTGAGACAAACAAAATTGTTTCACTGAAGGGAATCTAGGGTTTCTTCACCTTGGTGAAGCAGATCATGATGCCTTCATGGCCCAAATTACTTTGTCAAAATGAATCTAGAAGATTTCATCGGTGCCCAAGCTGCAATTTATGACTTCATTCTTGATCTCACTGCAGTCTACAAATCTGTCCATGCTTCTGTGGACCATGGGTTGGTGGACTATGTGCCCCCTTCCAGTTCTATGACTCTGTAATCATCGTTCTTGAACATTTCAGCTTCCCTAAGCATGATCAGCACTGAAGCCTTTGGCTGATTAAAATTGTATCTGTGCCCTGCTGAGCCATGACATCTCTTATGGACAGGGCTTTCCAAAGTTTTTCCCGCAGCGACACACCAACCGGCATTGGTGTGTCGCCGTGGGAAAACCCGGAAGTGCGGCAGCACGCAAAAACCCGGAAGCGCTGCTGCTGCTTTCGGGTTTTGCGTGCTGCAGTTGGTGTGTCACCGCGGGAAAACCTGGAAGCGCTGATGATGATCAGCGCTTCCGGGTTGTGTGGCAACACACCAGACTGTGTGTGGCGACACACTTTTGTGTCACGACACACAGTTTGGAAAGCTCTGCTTATGGAAATGGCAAATGTGACATCATCTTTGCTTAAATACAACAATGAAAAGTTCATGTTTATCCTGTTCTTTTTCTGCTCAACAAATAATTGCTTAATGCTGTTTAAGACTTGCTAGAGGAAGACATGATAGAAATCATTTATCACTCCTTTCAATGATACAAATATTTTCTTCGTGGTCGATGAAACAGACATCTGTGGGTTATAATGTAGGTAGTGGTTTATGTGACTAATTTAAAGCCTGGCAGACCAATTGACAGGTCTTTCAAAAGACCAAGATAAATCATTCCAGCTGGGAGACATTTTTATGATTTTAATAACCCCCATTTGGTAACATCTGATAAAAACCCAGAGGCTGACAAACAGTGGCTTTCATTTTAAAGCCTTCTGATGAATTTTAAAATGCTCAAGCCGAACCTCAGTTCTTTCTAAGGCACTAAGTGTGATCCAGCATATAGAGCAAAGAGATTTTGGCTCAGAGACAGGGCGACTCTTCAGCCTTGTCAAGTTGTATGCAGAATGAAGGAACTTGAAACAAGCCTCAGGGCAGCTCTCTTAGTTCTGCCTCTGACAATCATCTGGGAGATGAGGAGGGAAGGAAAACATTTAGTCCAGAAATGTAGAGCTGGGCCAAAAATCAACCCTGCTGCATCCATTTCTGGCAGCAAAAGTGGAGAGGGTCATGGGGTGGATAGTTTTTTACTACTTTAAGGAACACTAATTCATGCATCAGATTGCTGGCAGCTGGGCCTATCCTCCCACTTTTTTTTTTTTAAAAAAAAAAATATTTTGCTGCTGAAGCAAAAGTCTGAGGAACAACTAAAATGTGCAGGTTGCACCTCCCTCTCCCAGGACCACAACTACGGGGGGGCGGCAAGCGGGGCATGTACCCCAGACGCCACGCTGGGGGGGGCACCAAAATGATGCCCGGTTGGCGCCGAAATGACAAAATAACCCATGGGGGGGCACGAAATCCATGTTTGCCCCGGGTAACACAGACCCTGCCCTCTCCCCAAATAATATCTGCATGGAAGGGATTATTGTGGTTACAGCATCCTTCCAAGACCACTGTTGTTTTTTAATTATATTATGAATGTTTATGTTTACTTGCTTTTTAATGTATATTCTGTCTTTCTGACCTGAGGGCACTCCAAGCAGCAAATAACATCAATACATTTATAATACATCCTATCTTGAACTGTGTTTCTCTTAATTAGTTTGCTATTTATTTATTTTTTGCAAATGCTTTCCATGTTGAGTGCCATTTTGATTTTGATGAGAAGCTAGGATATAAATTGAATCAATAGGTACTTAAGTAAAATTGTTGAATTAAAAATATCCCATCAAAGTTCAACATCATATAGTAGTAGTGATAAAGCATTGTAATGGCCACATAACTTGTTTATATGCTTCCTTTGGTGGTGTAAACACTAAGCTGTAGAATTTAGAGCTATGAGGAACATCATATGAATTCTTCACTTGGATGAAATCTTGAACAGAGCCCCCTCCTTCAATGTTGCTTCATAACACAGCATGGTCTCCTTGCTTATAACAGAAAAGTAGAACACCCATGTTGCTTTATCTCACTCTGCAGAGCTTGTATTTCAGGATAAGACAGAGAGGGATCTTCTTTCTCAAGGGCTGTAGGAGAAGATTGAGAGTAGTCTTCAACTGGGAGGAAGCAAGCAGCATGAAAGGACCAAAACCTTCTTAAGGGGCTACTGGGTTGTAGTGCTTCTAGGAAGGGTAGCTTCAGCAAATGTTGTGGGATTGCTTGAAGTGTATGTTGAAGGTAGCCAACCTGGAAGCCCCTGGTCTGCACTGAAGGTCTTCCAGACTAGGTGACTTTGGCGAACTCTACAGGGAATCCTGAAACTGCTCAGCCTGAAAGCAATGGCATGAATCTTTTTCCTGAAGCACTGGATTCAAGACCACCCAAATCATGTGTCAAAGGATGCCTGGTGGCCTCTTCACTTGGTAAAGGAAATAATCTCCCCAGTCTGACTCAATTTAAAATTTAAAAGAGCCAGTTTAGTCTAGTGGTTAAGGCAACAGGCTAGAAACCAGGAGACTGAGAGTTCTAGTCCCGCCTTAGGCATGAAAGCCGGCTGGGTGACCTTGGGCCAGTCACTCTCTCTCAGCCCAACTCACCTCACAGGGTTACTGTTGCGGGGAAAATAGGAGGAGGAAGGAGTATTAGGTATGTTCGCCGCCTTGAGTTATTTATAAAAATAATAAAGGCGGGATAAAATTAAATAAATAAATTTATTTCCACAAGCCTAAGAGAAGTATTAGAAGTGTGTCATCTATTTGTCTCATCTACTTATACACAGTATGTATGTATCATCCCTGTTTAAAAACTCTGTTTCTCCTTTTGCAGAAAAATATAAAATGCTTGCATAATTTAAATAATCAAATATATATGCATATGAGAATTTCATGGACTGATCTGGTTCCTGTCCCTGCCCCATTTCTCTAATACCCAGAGCCAGCTCAGAAACATTACACTTACTCTACTTGATTCATTTTCTAACTTTCTCTTTTCTTTCTCTTTCTTTCTTTTATGCCTTTAATATCTATCATGCTCTGAAAATGATGGTAATATATGGAGCAAAGATTTTCCTAGACCAGTTTTTATGCATGAAGTTCTTTAAAATTGGAAAGCTAATTATTGTTCCTCCTTTATAGTGTGTCCATGATTAAGTCACATGGATTAAATCATTTGTTGGCACTCATAGATTTTACTGTATATAGACTTTCATGCCCCTTTATTAAAAATGCCTTTGGTTAGGGGAAGGCAAAGGGATACCTAATGGGATGATAATGTTCTGTGCTTGCACATCCCCAAATTTATTCTAGACGCTTGAGGGACCCTTCAGAAACAATTTGGGAGATTCCATGTGCTGGGAAAAGGGTGGGAAAATGGCACTGCACAAGAAGCCTTTTTGTGCTATGGATGTAGCCCATAATGTCCTTGTGTTTTAATTTATGAAATCTTTATATAATGTAAAATAGTTTCTCATAGTAACATACTACTTAGCTCCTGGGTGTTTTTTCAATATCTTTCTTTCTATTTATTTATTTATTTATTTATTTATTTATTTATTTATTTATTTATTATCTTATTTATACCCCGCCTATCCCCTCCCTAATGGAGGGCTCTAGGCGGCTTACAATAATGTAAATTCAAATTATACAATCATATCATATACAATCAAGTTTACCGCGCGAGAGGGAGGAGGGAAGGGAACCGGCTCTTCAGCTGCAGGCATCGGACTACATGCCCCAGAATGCCTCGCTCCGCGCCGGCTGCTGACGTCCAGGAAGTTTCTGTTCTGGATCCGTCGTCCTCCGCCGCCATTATCGGGACTCTCCAGGTCTTCTTGGTTTTGAGGATGACCCTCCGATGGACGCCAGCAAATTGACCCACGTAAGTGGTACCCAATTTATCTACTCGCATTCAGCTTTCGACCTGTTGGGTGGACAGAAGCCAGGGTAAATGGCGAGAGCTCACCTCGCCACGTGGTTTTTCGAACTGCCAACCTTATGGTCGGCAGTCTAACGGCTCAGCGGTTTAACCCACTGAGCCACCGTGCCCCTTTATCAAAGCCTCCCCATCATAGGCAGAGAGATAGAACTTCCTTGTGTTCGTGTGAGACAGGCTTGGTTGAAACCCCATATTTCCAACAAATGAGTGGGGTTTTCTTCACAAAGACTTAGTATACTTCTTTCTTTCCGTACATTAGTGGTTTTCCGCTAAAAATCAGACCATCGAAAGTTAACCACATTGCCAAATTTCAGCAGTACAATAACAGGATGCTCTAGGGCAATGTTAAAGTGTGGTTCAAGGACCCCTGGGGGTCTCGAAGACCCTCTCAGAGTCCACAAATGAAAATTATTTGCCAGATATTAAAGATATTTGCAAAAATTTAAAACAATGTCACTCTTCTCATTATTATTTTTTATTTGTTAAAAATATAGTTTTTTCATGAAAAATATTTCATTTATGTTACTATCTAGTGGGTTTAATACTGTTATTTTTACATTATTTAATAAATATTCTATAAATGCATCAATTTTCATTTTTAATACAGCAAATATCAAATATAACCCATACAAACAACAGCTCTTTTGGGGTCCTCCATAATTTTTAAAAGTGAGAAGGGGTCCTGAGAGCAAAAATTTAAGAAACAATGCCCTAGGGCAGTGCTTTCCAAAGTGCCGCCATTGGCGACACACCAATGGTAGTGGCGGCGGCGGCGGCCTCGCTAAAATGCGGAAGCGCTGATGGTGCGCCACTGCTGCCGCTGCACACACCGCTGCCGCCGCGCGCACCCCCGCGCCACCGCTTCACAACACACTAAACTGTGTGTTGCAACACACTAAAGTGTCGCGACACACAGTTTGGAAAGCATTGCCCTAGGGACTACAAATTATGGTGTGGGGATATTTCAGGCAACTTTAGGTTGCTTAAGAGCAAAAATATTTTCTCCACTCCTTTCTCACAGTTCCAGGAATCCTTGTCCTTTCATTTTTGCTTTCTATGTAGATAATTCATGCAAGACATCTTATTCTCTTTCCTCTCCTCTCCTCTGTTCTGAAATTAGCTGGCTGCATTTCAGGAGCTTCTTTGTACAGTAAGATCAATGAACTGGTTCATTTGCTGCAACTTCCTCCCCTCTGCTAGTTTCAGCTGCATTTGTTTAGGAAGGGAAGATTGGACAGGCTCTCTGCCATCATTCTGCAAGAGTTTTTATGAGGTTACAGTATGGTGAAAAAACAATCTAGCATTAGAGATTCTCCATTCCTTCAGCTTTGGGTTTGTTTACAGCAGCCAAACAGATGGAACATGGGAGAGGAGGCTAGCTGGATTTACTCCTCATTGCCTGCTATCCAGGCAAGGCAATGGGTGGGGGTGGGGGGTGGATTCCAGGGTAGGGTGACCATACGTCCTGTTTTGAACGGGACAGTCCCGTTATTTTAGCATTTTTCAACCGTCCCATCGTTTTGATCAAAATCTCAATTTTGTCCCTTTTTTAAACCCGGCGGGAAGGAGGACAGGAAGACAGGAAGGAGGACTGGAGCCAGACTTGCCATTGGAGGCAGCCCGGAAGAGGCCCTATCAGCACGGCAACTGGAAGCCCAGTTGCCACGTGCGAGCCCAGCAGCAGACACAGCACCACAGTCCAGGTTCCTGCCTCCTTACCTGATCCTGAGATTGTCTGCCCAGCAGTGGTGAGGCCAGGGAAAGCAGGCACGGGAAGGTTGTGGAAAGAGGGTATGTGTGTGTGTGCACGCGCACAGATTACTTGCTCAGCGTAATTGCGCGCACACACACACATGCACGCACCCCACACCCTCTTTCTCCAGCCTCCCTGCAACAGGTGCGGGTGCATTTGGTCATGGGGAGGCTGGAGAAAGAGGGTGTGGGGTGCGTGTGTGTGTGTGTGTGTGTGTGTGTGTGTGTGTGTGTGCATCTGATCGGGCGTGGCCAAGGGAGGAGAGTTGTCGTGCCGCTGAGCAGGAGAAGCAGGAGCCAGCCACCCTGGGGAGCTTCAGTGGGCAGCAAGGGGCGGAGTGGTCGACAACTCTCCTCCCTCGGCCAAGCCCAATCAGATGCACACACACACACACACACTCACAGGACAGACTGCCCTGGCAGGAGCTGGCCATGCTGGGGGGCTTCAGTGGGTGGCGAGGGGCGGAGTGGTGTGGCTGAAGCCTCCCAGCACGGCCGGCTCCTGCCGAGGGCAGTCTGTCCTGTGAGTGTGTGAGTGTGTGTATGTGCATCTGATCGGGCTTGGCCAAGGGAGGAGAGTTGTCAGGCCGCTGAGCAGGAGAAGCAGGAGCCGGCCACCCTGGGGAGCTTCAGCAGGCAGCAAGGGGTGGAGTGGTGTGGCTGAAGCAGCCGAGCGCAGCCGGCTCCACCTGCTCCTTCTGCTCTGCGGCGGTGGCAGCAGCAGCAACTCTCCTCCCTCCCTCGGCCAAGCCCGAGGGGGATGGGGCAGTGGTGGGCCTCCATCCCCTCCATCCTCGCCCCTTGTTCCCCGGCCAATGATGGTGCTGTGTGCACAGTGTGTGTACTCTGGCCTCCCCCAAACACACCAGCTCTGCTGCACCATTTACTGCTAGAAGAAGAAAAAAAACCTTTAAAAATCGAAAAAAAAATTAAAATCTGAGCCAATCATGCTGATGGGGGCGGGGTTTGCAGGCGGGAGCCAATCATGTGGGGCGGAGGCAGGGTTTGCAGGTGGGACCCAATTGCGTGGACTGGGGGGCGGGGTTTGGAGGCCGGCATGGTGGCATAAGACCCTGTCCCGTTTTGCCATCCCAAAAGTCCCGTTTTTGTCTGAAGGAAATATGGTCAGCCTATTCCAGGGTAAAACAGGAAAGGCTATGTTCTTGCTCAGTAGCAAGACGAAGGGCCTATAGTGGGAGAACTGTGTGGATTTCCATTTCTCTGTGATCTGCTGCACTAGTCTGGTTATCACATAGTGAAACACCCCTCACAATGGGATGGATTATCCCTAAAGCATTTTCATTTTGTGATGGTATAGTCAGTGATGATTGAAGAGAAAAATGGTGCTATTCCTGTACAAGTATTTGAAAGGCCCAATTCCAATAAGAAGAAACCAAAGAAAACCATTGCCCAATAATACATAATCTTCATGATCACCAGAAGTTCTCCAAAAAGAAATTTCTCCAAAAGCTGAATGGAGTAATGATTGCAACCAAACTTTTAGCTCCCCACTTTTTGCCTCTCGCTACCTATAGGCTAAATGTACTGTTGTGAAGTTGAAACTCATTTTGATTCAACACAAGTTTGGTTTTCCTAAGCATAGCTTCAGATAACCATCTCTGGCTTTTTCTGAACCTCACAGGGTTAACCTGTTCAGAACTTCCTACTAGCTTCAACCTTCTGCAGCTTTTCCCACATTCAATGTTAATCAACATGCTTCCTGGATCCTTTCATTTCTGCCAAGAATACTGGGATAGGTTTTTTTAAAATTCTCCACACACAATCTATTCAATGAAGATTATGCCAAAGTAAGTTGGAATAATGAGATAGCATCCTTGATAATTTTATCCTGTAGATTCAAATTTGTCTGTCATCTGGAGCATGTTAAGCTCCATAACTCTTTATAAATCTGTGTCTGTCAGCCATTTTTCACATGGTATACTGAATCCCACAGCCACTGTGTGATCAAATCAGTTCCAAATAAATGTGAATTTACTTGTACATCCTAGGGAGAGTTAAAAATGCTTTATTCCATTTTAACTGATTCTAACATTTCTTCTTTCCTGTTTATGAAGAAATGTGTGCAATTTCCATAAAAAAAGGTAAAGGTTCTCCCCGCACATTTGTGCAGTCGTGTCCGACTCTAGGGGCCAGTGCTCATCTCCGTTTGCTAGCCGAAGAGCCAGCATTGTCCAAAGATGCTTCCACGGTCATGGGGCCGGCATGACGCACGCGGAACACTGTTACCTTCCCACCAAAGTGGTACCTATTAATCTACTTGCATTTGCATGCTTTCGAATTGCTAGGTTGGCAAGAGTCGGGGCGAGTGCGGGACCTCACTCCGTCATGCGAGGCTAGGGATTCGAACCTCCAAACTTGCAATCTTCTGATCGACAAGCCTGGCGTCTTGCCCGCTGAGCCACCACGACCCACCTTGCAATTTCCATACATGCTTATTAAACAGACCTAGAGTTAAATTAAAAATTTTACAAGACAGATGTAGCCTTGCTCTTCCAAATTTTAAATTGTATCGTAAAGCAAGTTGACTGTCATGGTTAACAGAGTGGATAAAATTCCTGAATAGTAGAACATCAGTACTGGAAGGAGCTGGTCTAGGGAATGGAATCCACAGATATTTATGGTACAGAGATACAAAAGAGGACAAAAATCTAAAAGGACATATTATCAGACATAGTTGATAAAAGCATGGAATTCCATAAGGAAAATGGTAAACCCAACCATCTCACCATTTCCTTCTCCTTCAAATGCTTCCCATGTTGGAGATAATTATAGTAAGAAAAATGTAGGTACATACAGTATGCAGATATGGTTCACTCAGACTCCATGCATAGATTAAAGACACAGCAAGTGAAGACCAGAAATACCATGGTCAATGTACTTACAAATTTTCAGGTTTCAGGTGTGGCATCAGCCGAGACTCCGGGGCAGGGGAGGAGGGGTGGCAATTGTCATCCGGGAGTCTCTGATGGCCATCAGGGGCACTGCTCCACAAGTGGCCGGGTGTGAGACCCTGTTCTTCAAGTTGGGCTTTCGAGAGAAGTTGGGAGTGTTGCTGCTGTACCAGCCTCCCTGCTGCGTAGCAACCTCCCTGCCCGAGCTGCTGGAGGCTATCTCGGGGTTGGCAGTGGAGTTCCCTAGACTTATGGTTCTGGGGGACTTCAACCTGTCTTCCCTGGGACGTGCCTCAGAGGCAGCCCGGGAGTTCATGGCTACCATGGCAGCCATGGGCCTATCTCAGATTATTCGAAACCCGACTCAAGACAGTGGCCTCACTCCGGACTTAGTTTTCTTGTCTGAGCAGTGGCAAAGTGATCTGAAGGGAGAGTTAGATCTGTCCCCATTGTCATGGTCAGATCACGCCCTGGTGGCCCTGAGATTCTCTTATGCCGCCCCACTCCGCAGGGAGGCGGGACCCATTCGATTGGTCTGCCCCCGGTGACTAATGGACCCAATGAGGTTCCAGAAGGAACTGGGGGTTATACCCGAGGATCTATTGCATGGTCCAGTGGAGGTCCTGGCCGCAGCCTGGAATAGGGAGGCAGCTGGGGCCTTGGACAGGATCGCACCTGTGCGGCCTCTCTTGCCACACCTGACCCAATACTATCTGTGGTTTACGGAGGAGTTAAGGGTCTTGAAGAGGGCTAAGAGACACCTAGAGCGCCGCTGGAGAAAAACAAAGACTGAATCTGACCGAACACAAGCTAGAGTCGCCGTTAAGACCTACCTTGTGGAGGTAAGAGCAGCGAAACATCAATATTTCTCCGCTCTTATTGCGTCCGCAGAATGCCGCCCAACGGCCCTGTTTAAGATAACGCGATTTCTTCTAGGGAAGGTGGAGTCTATGACCCACCTGCAGGGCTGTACGGAAGAATTTTCTGAGCATCTGCAGGACAAAATCGCTCAGATTCGTTCTAAGTTGGACTCCAAGCGTGAAGCAGAGTCTGGGGAGATGCCAAGGGAGCGTCATTACCCGGTTATCTGGGAACGGTTTGATCCTGTTGGGCTTAAGGAAGTGGACAGGATCCTCCGGATTGTAAAGGCCACCACATGTCATCTAGACCCTTGCCTTTCCTGGCTGGTGCAAGCAGCCAGGGAGGTGACATGTGGTTGGGTCCAGGCGATGGTTAATATACCTCTGGAGGAGGGGGTGTTTCCGGCTGCCTTTAAGGAGGCCCTGGTGCACCCCCTCCTCAAGAAACCATCGCTGGACCCTACAATATTGGACAATTTTCATCCTGTCTCCCACCTCCCCTTTTTGGGGAAGGTGGTTGAGAAAGTGGTGGTGTTGCAACTCCAGAGGATTCTGGATGAAACGGATTATCTGGACCCCTTTCAGTCGGGTTTCAGGCCGGGATATGGGGTGGAAACTGCATTGGTCGCGCTTACGGATGGTCTCTGGCGAGAGCGGGATGGAGGGAGTGCATCCATCCTGGCTCTCCTCAATCTCTCAGCGGCTTTCGATACCATCGACCATGGTATCCTTTTGGGACGCCTCGAGGAGTTGGGGGTGGCTGGCGTAGTTTTGCGATGCTTCACCTCCTTCCTCTGGGGCCGGTCCCAATTGGTAGTAATAGGAGATGAGAGATCCAACTCTCGCCCTCTCGTTTGTGGGGTGCCACAGGGTTCGGTTCTCTCACCTCTCCTATTTAATATCTATATGAAACCGCTGGGTGAGATCATCCGTCACCATGGGATGAGATATCATCAATATGCTGATGATACACAATTGTACATCTCCATCCCAGGTGATGTAAGTGATGCAGTGGCCGCCCTCTCTCAGTGCCTGGAGGCTGTGGGGATCTGGATGGGGAACAACAGGCTTCAGCTGAACCCTGGTAAGACGGAGTGGCTGTGGATTGATGGTTCTTCCAGATCCGGGAAATTATCATCTTTGGTTCTGAATGGGGTTGCACTTCCCCATTCGGAACCAGTGCAGAATCTGGGGGTCCTTCTGGACTCACGACTCCTGCTCGAAGAGCAGGTGGCAGTCGTGGCCAGAAGGGGCTTTGCGCAACTTTGTGTTGTGTGCCAGTTACGCCCTTTCCTGGATCGGGAATCCCTCCGTACAGTCACTCATGCCCTGGTCATCTCCCATATAGACTACTGCAATGCGCTTTACATGGGGCTACCCTTGAAGAGTATCCGGAAGCTTCAACTGGTCCAAAATGCGGCTGCACATGCAGTTATTGGTGCCCCTAGATCGGCTCATGTGACACTTCTGCTGCGCCAGCTGCACTGGGTGCCGGTATGCTTCTGGGTGCAATTCAAGTTGTTGGTTATGACCTTTAAAGCCCTACATGGCATGGGACCAGGGTATCTGAGGGACCGTCTCATCCCCATAACTTCAAACCGTCCCACTCAATCATGTAGAGAGGGCATGCTTCAGACCCCGTTGTTAAGGGAGTTTTGCTTGGCGGGGTCCAGAAGGCGGGCCTTCTCAGCAGTGGCACCTGCCCTTTGGAACATTCTGCCCCCAGAGGTGAGGCAGGCCCCGTCACTCCTGTCCTTCCGGAAGAACTTAAAGACCTGGTTTTGCCGCCTCGCTTGGGAGGGGAATAGGAATGGGGATGGCTGGTGCCATAGAGCCCTATTAGAAGATTATTGTATAGCCTCTTGGATTTTATATATTTTATTATTAATAATAATATTAATAATATTATTATTATTATTAATATTATTATTAATAATAACGATCACATATTGTATTTTATAATTATTTATAGGTAATTTTAATTTTTATGTGTGTAAACTGCCCAGAGTCCCCTTTGGGGGAGATGGTGCGGTAATAGAAGTTAAAGTATAAATAAATAAATAAATAAATTGCTAGAAGGATAATTCTGATCATAAGAATGAGAGAGTGACACTAAGAAAAATGACAGAATTTAAAATGCTTATAGAAAATGAACACCATCTGTTAGGGTGCATATTCAAATACCTCAGGTATGATATAGAGACAGAACAAATAAAAAATTGCATGATCAAATGGATTCAAAACTTTAAAGAAACAGTCACAACACCACAATGGCAAGAACTATGGACCAAATCCATAAAATTCACTCCAAGTTATAATCTAAAAGAAAATTGGTATAAAATGTTTTATGGATAGTACACAACTCCATCAATAATTTCCAAGATAGATAAATCACACAGTAATAAATGTTGGAATGCCATGAAAGAGAAGGAACATTTTACCGCATGTGGTGGACATATAAAAAAAACTCAAAAGTATTGGAAAGATACACATATTACCATCCAGAGAATTTTAGAAATTAAATTTGAAATGAAATCTCAATTTTATTAGGTATAATTCCAGAATATATTAACAAGAAATATCACAATTTACTGAGACACATTGTCATGGCTGCAAGAATAAACTTTATCCAACATTGGAAGAAAGATACAGTACCAGCAATATCTGACTGGGAACTTAAACTTGGAGAATGCACAGCAATGGCAATACTAACAGCAATTATCCACCACAGAAATTTAACCAAATTTAAGCAAGAATGGCTTCCATATACAATACATCAGTCAGCAAGACAATTACAAACACAGTATGGTTTCTAAAGGGGTCTAAATGTTTATAAATATTGAACATTGTTCGGAGTATGAAGAAGGGGGCAGTTAGTAATCAAACAGTTGCCTACTTTTTTCACTCCAAGCCTGGCTGGCAGCTCGACAAGTCAGAGTTTCTCAGAGCTCTGAGCTCTGAGGCCTGGCTGACTTTCTATCTTGTTTGCAGGGGTCTACAGAATTTGTAGACCACTGAAGTTTCCCCCTGGAGAGGGGGGAACCAGAAGATTTCTCACAGAGCCATTGGAATTGCCCACTCCTGTTTTTCTTTGTTGTTTCCACCGTGGAGAAGAACGGGGGTGAATGCAGTGGAATGGCCGAAGGAGGATCCTAGCTCTGCAGGGAACATAAGTCTCTTTGGGAGACACAAGAGCGACAGCCAGCTTTTAGATCACTTTATATTAGTTTTCTTTTTTAGATTAGAACATTTTTATTATCTAAAATTTATCTTTGGACTTTGTTTAAAATGTTGGCTAATTTTGTGTTTTCTTTGCTATAATTAATTTTGGTGGAGTTTGATAGATTTTATTTTGGCAACATAGTGAACAAGTTTGTATTTTTTTGCCTCTCTTTTGTATCAGAGAAATTGGGACTTAAGAGACTTTGTTGGTATTTTTCACTCGACAAATTAACTGACTTTTGAGAAATTGTTTGTTTGGGTTAAGCAGCTTGCAGCCTGAAGAATAAAGAAGAATAAAGAATAAAGTATAGAGAATGTGTGCCTCTTTTCCTTCTTATTTTTCTATTTTTTTTTAGAACGGACTTTCTCTCACTTGGAATCTATTTTCATCTTTCCTTTTACAAACTGTTTGAAATACTGCTCTGAAATTTTTTATCTTTTATTTTAAAAGCTTTTTTCACTTAAAGAAATAGACATCACTGACAATAATAGAACAGCTGTTCCTTACTCCCTTCCCTGTTCCCTGGGAAAATTCTTGTTTTGTCTACGGCAGCTGATTACGGCTTGGAAGGGGGGTGCAGGTGAAAATGGCATTTCTCACAGCACTTCAGGATTTTAAGAAAGAAACCAGCAAAAATTTTTGCAAATTAAGAAATCCATAGAACGTATATTTATAGTACTGGTGGCTCAGGAACAGAAGATACAAGGGACAGATTTAGAAATAGAGGGAAGACCTTTCGAACCAGTAGAGAAACAGGGAAAGAGGATTCTGAATGTATTGGTACAGAAGAAGATTATGATATTTTACAGGAAGTGGTCTATTAAACGTTTGGGCATAAACACATTGTGGCAGCTGAGACAGGAAGATTTTAACATGCAAATTGATAGATATGGTAAAATAAACATTTTGACATCCCACATGAGTTACAGAAATAAACAAGTTGCATATTGTGATATTGGTATAACCTAAACAGGAGATTTATTGATGTTGTTCTGGAATACAAGGTTAATGAAAATGCGGATCTGGATTATACACAGAGTGAGAGCAGATATGAGAAACTGTATAGATGCATAAAAATATGATATTCTAAGTGTAAGATACAAGATTATAAATATAAATATAAGTTGATATTATAGACTACTCTTTCTGGAGATACATTTATGAGAAGACAATGAGATGATGAATTGGAATTAGAATGTGGGTTATTACAGGACGTTATGTATGAATATGTTGTATTATGTTATGTAATATGTTAGGTTATATATTAATGGAATATATAGTCATAATATGAACAGAATATATTGTATTTTATTAGAAGTAGATAAGGCCTTTATTTGTTACACTAATTGGATTTTATTGAAGATATAAATATAGATGTAAAAATGGAAAGAGCAAATGGAAAACATTTAATCGATGCAACAATGAACATTTGATTACTATTCCAAGGAGCAGAAACCAGAAATGGATTGTTGGAAGATATCAAGAAAGGCGAAACCTATATTAAGAACAGAAGATTGGATTATAGAAATCATAGGGTATATGACAAATAAAAGTTCCTGTGTATTGTATGAAGGACTAACATTTAAAGTTAATTGTTGTACTTAAAGTTCAAGGATAAATTGGAGGACATCTATTTCCTATATTTTCTTTGTTTGTTATTTTTTGACTTCACTTTTTCTTTTCTTTTTTCTTACTTTGTATTTCTATTTCTTTCTTTGTATTAACTTTTAATATGTATTTTAAAATTCAATAAAACTTAGTAATCAAACAGTTGCCTACTTTTCCAAGCAGCTCCTTTTTTTCCCTTTCTTTTTTCTAACATTTATAAACAACAATAAATAGTAATACAGTGGAGACTTTAGTATTAAGCATTAGGCTCAAAGATAGAAACCTTTTTTTATATTATAAAATAATTTAATGCATTTTGCAACTGTCAATGCCATGAAGTAAAAGTGAAAGTGTGATGTCTCCGGATCTAATCCTCCAATTCAGCATTCCTCAGTACACTCCATTTAGAGTATAGTAGAAAGCTTTATTGAAAGTATTGCAATTCAGAACATATCTAAAGACCAGAATGACTCAATTCCCGCCAAACAGTCAAACCTCACTCTTCCCCCCAACTACGTGTCACTCCTTACATTATCCAGTACTTTTCCCATCCAGCCACGCTCCCCCTCCCACCAGCATATTTCTCTTCAAGCAATGCAGGTGCATGGCCTTGACCAGCTGTAAACAGTCTTGGTGGAATTTCACTCTCAGCATTCTCAATGTTCTCCCCTCCCTTCTCTTGAAATCCTCTGCACAGACACGCATTGTTAGTAATCCATTCCCAAATACAATTGAACATGCATGGTAGGGCTTGCATTGTGGCAACCCTGACAGAAAGGTCCTCTGTGCAAGCACCGAGTCATTACTGACCCTTTGGAGGGACGTCGCTTTCGCTGACATTTTCTAGGTAGACTTATAGCGGGGTGGTTTGCCATTTCCTTCCCCAGTTGTGATTACTTTTCCCCCAGCTTAGCTGGGTACTCATTTTACCGACCTCGGAAGGATAGAAGGCTCAGTCGACCCGAGCCGGCTACCTGTGAAACCAACTTCCGCTGGTATCGAACTCAGGTCGTGGGGAGAGTTTCGGTTGCAGTACTGCCGCCTACCACACTGCGCCACACGAGGCTATAATATAATATATATGTCAATGCCATACTTCACTATAATTGTACAATTCTAGCAACCTTATTTATTTATTTTATTTATTTTATTATTTTTTTCCCGCCTTTATTATTTTTATAAACAACTCATGTATATTAACATTTTAGAGATTATATCTAATATTGATAGAAACTTTTTTCTCCTTATCTTTAAAGGCTTAACTTAACTAAACCGCCCAGAGTCCCCTCCGGAATGGGGGGAGATGGGCGGTGATATAAGTTAGAAATACAAATAAATAAATAAATAAACCATCATAAGGTTAACAACTTTTAGTTTATATTGCCTAAATACACTATACCCAGCTAATATCTGTATTTTTTTAATGTATGATTCACAACTTGTAATGCAATAAAACAATTACTTGGATCCTCTCCTGCCAGAAAAAGAGAATATATTAAACAAAATAGAGCAAACAATATTTCAATCTATCTCTAGTTTATAAATTGAATAGATAAAGCTATTCCAAACATTGGGTGGAAAGGAAGTAGATCCCAGTTCAAGCACATAAAGAAGAGAGATCATACTCTGTTGGCATTTGCTGTCTTCATATGAGCATAGCAAGAAAGCTATCTTTTTACCATTATTTTCATTTCTTCAAATGAAGGATTATCATTATGGTTTCTTATGTCATTGGTTTTCAGTGCACATTGTTCAGAAAGGCCAATGGGGTGTTACCAGGACACTCTTTTAAGGCCGAGCTTCAGATGGGGTGAGTGGGTATATAACTTGCATCTTTGAAGCTTTGATGAAATAGCTGTGCCTTGTTGAATTAACAGTGCACACATAATTCACAGTTTTAAGTGACCAGTTATTCTGATCAGTACTCATTGAAAAGGCTCAGTAGCTTCTCTTCCCTTTTGTTTCCTTGCATTACCTGATTTCTCCATTTAAGGCAACAAATCTATTTCCTTAAAAAGTTTAGCCTTTGGCTTGAGCTCTGACAGATTTTGACTCCTCAATCTATTCAGTATAGAACTGAGCCAAAACTCTCTACTCTCTCTCTCTCTCTCTCTCTCTCTCTCTCTCTCTCTCTCTCTCTCTCTCTGTGTGTGTGTGTGTGTGTGTGTGTGTGTGTGTGTGTGTGTTTAATGAGAAGAGCAAACAGTCTTCAGCAACTCTGCTGAAAATGCACTCTCCTTTCTGGTGGCTTTGTTATCATGCAAAAATGTTCACTTCTCCATTATCTTCATTTGCCATAGATGCCCTTCTTCACCCTCAGTGATATCTTCAAATAGCCTGACTGATTCAAGACTTTCCACGATTAATCAAGGAAAGACGAAGAAAACTCCGTTGGAGAAATAATTACACCAAACAAAATGTGAAACAGAAAGCGGAAAGGAAAGGAAAGAAACTCTGAATATTATATCATCTTCCGGTTCTTTAAAGAAAGCATCAGTGTGCCTCCTGGCCCCACAAGAAGAAAGCTCTGTTTATTTCTACCCAGAACCCAGAATTAGGAACTGTTAAGAAAGCTCTGTTTCATGATCTGACATGATGTCCTGCATGACATGTAATAGTAACTTATATTTTCTGAAGAATGTTGGGGGTTGGTATTACTGATGGAAATGGACCTTCTGCGTCTAGTCCAGGTTGAAGACATTGCTCATATATTGCCATAAATTCTCATATGACATGCAGACGTCTATTGATCCATGATTAGTTGTTTTAAGGGGAAATCTGGGTGGAAAGCCAAGCTACTGTACACCTGTAACCTTTATTGCAGGAGGACAGCTGTGTTTGTTTATGGTAGTGCAAAATCAGGAGGAGTCTGGTAGCACTTTTTCAGACTAGCAGATTTTATTAAAAGGTATAACCTTTCACGAACTACACCCTGATGAAGTGAACTGTACTTCACAAAGGCTTAGGCTTTTTATAAAATTTGATAGTCTGAAAAGATGCTACCAAACTCCTTTTGACTGTAAGCCTTATGTTACCCATTCTTTAAGTGCAACATACTCTATGTGAGTCAATTAATTTGATTTTTTTACACTGACATTACATAGAAAATGAATAGAAGCCAGGAGCCAAAAGCTCACCCTAAGGAACATCAAGGAACTGGGCATTTGAACAACAGACTTCCATCCATCAAAAATGTCTTCACTTTCTTTTTTTATATAATAATTTTATTAAAAATTATAATTACAACGGTAAAAACTAATACAAATTGAAAAAATAGAAGAATAAAAAGAAAGAATAGAAGGTGCAGAAAAGAAAGAAAAAAAGGGAGAAAGAAATAGAAATAGAAATAGAAATAGAAATAGAAATAGAAATAATAGAAATAATAGAAATAATAGAAATAATAGAAATAGAAATAGAAATAGAAATAGAAATAGAAATAGAAATAGAAATAGAAATAGAAATAGAAATAGAAATAGAAATAGAAATAGAAAGAAAGAAAAAATAAGAACATAATAAAGAAAAAGAAAAGAAATATATAAAGAAATGATTTCCTACCTTCATCAGAACAAGTAAAAATAATTTTAGTAACTTATCACATTCTCTTAAAATACAACAAATGATCTCTTCTTCCCATATCCCATCTCTTATCTGTAAACCCATAAAGCATCATTTTCAGTCCTGATATCAGCAAAAGTCCATTAAGGGATGCCAGAGATAACAACATAACTATGTTATCCTTGATCAAATAAACCAACTTTATTTTCCTTCCTTTTACTTCTGACAATCTTAATCTTTAGTCCAGAGCTTTCCAAACTTTTCATGTTGGTGACACACTTTTTAGACATGCATCATTTCACGACACACTCTTACAGCAGGGCATCATTTTGCAGCACACTCTTACAGCAGGGCAGAAGGCAGGCACCAGGACCTGCGCAGAATCACAGCAGGTTTGGAGGCAGCAAGGCACAAGGCAGGCACTATGTGAGGTGCCCCTCATGCAGTGTGCAACGTTTCTCTTAAAAAAGACTTCAGCTCTCTTAATAAGCAGTAAACGATTTATTGCATACACTAAGGTAAGCACAGGTTAAAGGCAAGAATGGCAGCCAGAGTCCTGGGTTGGCTTTTTAAACTCTCCCGCCTGGGCACCCAAACCCCTCCCCGTTGCAGGCTTCACTCCGGTCCGCCGGTCTGGTGTCATTGTTCTTGAACGCTTACGTGTTCGTCAGCAGAGGGGCGTGATGGATGTTCCTTTTCCTGTCTCCGCCCTGCTCTATTGTTTGTCAGTTTCGCCTCCTTCCTTACAAGTTTGCCGCGCTCGTGAATGGCGGGACCCTGGGGCCATGCCAGGGTTCTGACACACTAGGACCTGCGTGGAATCCTGGCAGGGCAGGTTTGGAGGCAGCAAGGCACAAGGCAGGCACTAGGACCTGCGTAGAATCACAGCAGGTTTGGAGGCAGCAAGGCATAAGGCAGGCACTAGGACCTGCGCAGAATCCTGGCAGGGCAGGTTTGGAGGCAGCAAGGCACAAGGCAGGCACTAGGACCTGCACGGAATCCTGGCAGGGCAGGTTTGGAGGCAGCAAGGCACAAGGCAGGCAATAGGACCTGCGTGGAATCATAGCAGGTTTGGAGGCAGCAAGGCACAAGGCAGGCACTAGGACCTGTGCAGAATCCTGACAGGGCAGGTTTGGAGGCAGCAAGGCACAAGGCAGGCACTAGGACCTGCACGGAATCCTGGCAGGGCTCGGAGGCAGCAGCAGCCGCGATACACCCAGACACTGCAGCTGACACACTAACGTGTCCCGACACACAGTTTGGAAAGCTCTGGTTTAGTCCCTTCAAATAATGTCCTAGAATTTGATTTGTTTTCATTTTTTCTTTGTCCCTTCTCACAAAATTATTTGAAGCTTTAACAAACCTCTGTTGTAAATCCAATATAGGAAAACTATCCAGGTCACTCTTTGGTTTGTTGTTTGTCTATCCCTTTTAATTATTAAGACATCAGCTGGTTTTTTTGTATCTCCAGCGTAACATCTTTTTCCATGTTATTCTTATAGCCTGTCATTGTGGTGGATTTCAGTGCTGCCGCTGATTCTCAGGAAGGAGGGAGTGAATTCCAAGGAGATAAGAGGACTCACAGTCTGGAAAGTGTTGCTGGGAAAGCAAAGAGGTTCAGGGTTGCCCTGCCCTAGGGTCTCCCAGGTTATTTGTGCTTAGGTTAGTTAGAGTAGCTTTAGTCTGGCAAGGTTCTGTCTGTACGGTGAGAGCAATAAAGAACTGGAGTTTTGAATGCACTGACTCATCGTTGTTCTTGGGATGGCCCTGACAGTCATTTTTAAACCCACTTTCAAATCAGTCTCAGTCTTGTCCAGTAAAACTTGTTCCTCTTCCATAACACTTTTAAACACAAATATAGAGTATCTATTAAGGTACTTTAAGAGGATCTATAGAGGCAGATACTCTTAAAATTAACTTCTGGGTCCATTGTTCAAAAATATACTTCAGTATGTCCAATGATAAAATATTTTGCTTCATTCTGTAATTGTAAGTTGAATTTAAGTTTCTTCTCCTTTAATTACAATCTTTAGTTCCCTCTAGTTCCCTCTAGTGTCCTATTTTTAAAATCTTATGTTTTTTTTTTAATTCAAAACAAAAGCATTTTCCCATGGGAAGAATTCTTTATGATTAATTCCAAAATCTTATTTCAAATTTATCTGGATCCTTAGTCTGTTTGTAATTTTCTAAAATCAAAGTTTTAATCACCCTTTACCTGTTTATTTCCCTTCCTACAAAAAAATTAAGTCCTTAAACTTAATTTAAAGAGCCAGTTTGGTCTACTGGTTAAGGCTCCGGGCTAGAAACCATGAGACTGAGAGTTCTAGTCCCGCCTTAGGCATGAAAGCCAGCTGGGTGACCTTGGGCCAGTCACTCTCTCAGCCCTAGGAAGGAGCCAATGGGAAACCACGAGACAGAGAGTTCTAGTCCCGCCTTAGGCATGAAAGCCAGCTGGGTGACCTTGGGCCAGTCACTCACTCACTCAGCCCAACTCACCTGACAGGGTTGTTGTGGGGAAAACAGGAGGAGGAAGGAGTATTAGGTATGTTCGCCGCCTTGAGTTATTTATAAAAATAATAAAGGTGGGATATAAATAAATAAACAAATAAATTTAAAACTTCTTTCACTAAGGATTGAAGGAAACTCACCCAGTGCTGTAAAACTTGTCAATCCAAAGGTTCCTAATAGCTGAAAAGCACTTAACAAGCAATTTCTGGAAGTGATTAGAAAAGAAAATATGTGAACTCAGTGTCCTTTCAGGGATGTCAACTGTGGTTTGAGCAAGATGGCTATTCCCTCGTCTCCCAGAGCTCTAAACCCGCCGGAGATTGCTGTCTTGCAGTCTCCTCAGGAGGAGGAGCTGTCTGGAGCACTTGTGGGCAATCTCAAGTCCTCTCCTTGTCTAGAGAGGAATTATCAAAGAGCTGGTCTACTTGCTGCTCTTCATTCCACCACAGTCATCAGCTCCATTTTTTGTGGAGCCGTCTTTAGTCCGCCATTTGTTCTCTGGAAGTCCCAAAATGTCTTCACTTTCAAAAATGGTTTCCATGGATCATGGGCAGAAATTGCTGTTGAGGAAATATTTTTTTTGTTAGATCCATATCCCACCTTTTCACAAGAAGCTCAGAACTGAATTCATAGCATTCTCTCCTCCAATTTTTCTCCACAACAAACTCCATGGCTGAGGGTGGACTCAAATCAAGATTTTCCCCATTTTAGTCAATCACCTTAATGACTTCACCAACCCTTTGTTGATACAAAATGAGTTCCAAAGGTTTTCAGGTCCCAGATTCAGCAACAGGAGGATAAAATGTGCACAATTTGTATATGTTTTATTATAAAGATTAAATGTGCACATTTTATTTTAATAATTCATTAGTTGCAGACTTATACTTGAGCTCCACCTATTGTATATTCAAGAGATGACTATTAATTTGTTTAATAAATAAACTGCATTGGAAAACTTTGAGGCACTGAATTCCATTTGTATCTTAAGTTGCTGTAAGTTAACTAATTACAGTAGTTGCTTGTAACACAAAGTATCTGATAAGCTTCCTCAAAGCAGTTTGGGCCCAAAACCAATTGAAATAAATGCTGCTTAAAAATGGCAGTTAAGATTGTAATGTAAACTAAATTGACATGAGTAGGGTTTGAAATACCTATCTCCTACTGAAATTATTCTGTAATATAGAATCTATAAATATGCTTTACTAAGCTTTTTCTGAAATCCTGTTCAAATGAATCCCAACTGATTCTTTCTAACATAAACTCCACCATAGAAAACAATGGCTTCAAATGTGAAATATGGATTTGATGGAATGTTTTATATTAAGATTGGAATGTTTTACCCATACTAAAAGTCCATAAAACCAATTACTGCTCTTTGTTTCCTGCACAGAATATGGGATTTCTGACTGCTAGCATCTTGGAGAGGAGGCTTCCACTAATAATCTCACTGCCAAGAAGCAAATCCTGTAGAAGTGAAAGAGCAAAGGAATTTGTAGGAATGACTTTGCTGAGGCTGATTTAAATGGATTTAAAAAATGAATTGTTGCTTTGGAACTTGGAATATTTGGAAAGTTCTAAAATTTGCCATTGGAATTTGAAAAAGAAGAAATACAGTATTAATACTGGTGAAAAAGTGAGATGACCATTGGGCACGTGCAAAGCCATATCCACCCAAAGAATCAAATATTTTGCTTAAGAATTTCCACAGAATTTATATTTTTCTTATGTAATTCATAGGTGCTATTTCTTCACATCCTTAAGAAGTTTCTCTGGGCTTAGCAAAAGTCTTGCTCCATTATGGCAGAATATTTCACATGAAAATCAAAAACTGGAGATGGAATGTGGTGTCTGTTCAGAATAACAGTATGCGTATATAAACATTTGCTTGCTTCTGTTTTAAGGCATCTCCACATGAGGACTTGGCATCAGTCTATAACTAACTTTGGAGCTGTGCAGTTGTATAAGGTCAATTTAGGTTTGAGACCGGAGTCATTTTTTTCTCGTTCTGGAGCAATTTACTGAAACCAGAGCAAAATTAGTGCTTTATTTACAATGCTGTGCTGAACTGGTGGACAGTCTGTTTTTCTATTAGTGAGAATTCTTGCTTCACCCCACCTCCTGGGTCCTGGAGGCAACCAGTGCTCCCTCCCCAAACATCCCCAGTACAAGTTTGACATCATGTTCCTGGTACCTTCCTTTAAACATTGTTTAGATGTATCTCCCACTCTCTTCTATTCCACTCTAATCCTATTGACAACATTGCTAGTGGTGACTATGTTTTAGTATTCTATGAGAGAATTTAATTTAAGGCTACTGATGAAGAAATAATAGCTTTACAACCTAGGGCTGTGCCCTTGTTACAAATGAAATCTATTTTTACTGATTCCCTGAGCATTACAGTTTCCTAATGCTGTTTGATCCAAAAGAAATGAACTTCTGTGAGGTTTCTTCATCATCATATCAGACATAATTAACATTTGATTAACATTTTACCTGCCCTTTCAAACATCTGAGAATGAAATCAGAGTTGTGAAATTCAGTGGAGAGATTGTTGTAGCTGTGTCTATAGTGAACAGGCATATGTCTATGAATTTAGGTGTAAGGTCACACAGCTACCTAGAAACATATTTAGGATTCCCTTACTAACTTTGCTCAGAATGAAGAATCTCCTTGGATAAGGAGCGAAACGTTTCCACTGAGAAAATAGAAATCCAGTTGACATGATTCAAGCTACAGTGAACAGGCATATTTTACAAAAGTTATCAAGCTGCATTTTTCTAATGATGACAATGCTGTTAGTATTTGTTTCTATCAGCAGTAGATATCTTTTTGCAAAGTGATGATGTGAAGCCAGATTCTTTCAAATTAACATAAATCTCAGGACTGATAATCTCCTTTGCCGATGTTAACAAAGTCTTCAGTGGTCGGTAGCTTGAAGACAGCCATTATCATCAAGAGTCAGTCTCTAGTTTTGTTCAGAAGTTGTGCCATGTTTGAACATTTAATGTGAGGAAAGGGAGCAGGGTCCAATTTTCCTGCTTTGCACACTTTGTCACTCCCTCCCTCTGTCCAAATGTTGGGAACAGTGGCATTGGCATTCCTGTACATATCTGTCAGAATAACAATAACATTCACAAGTCCTGACTTCCAGGGGAGGTAAGGTGAACTGAAGATGTCTCCACAAAAGCAGAGCCGACGACTGTGGCAAAGACAGCGGAACAGGTGAGTAGACCGGTTCCTCAGAACCTCTCCGGGTAACGTCTCCGCACATTGCTCACATGTGCTCTAGACAGCTGCTCCTCACGAGGAGACTGCAGGACAGCGGTCTTCCATGGGTTTGAGCACTGGGAAATGAAGGGATGAAGGGATGAAGGGATCAGCCATCTTGCTCAAAATTGCGGTGGAGCCTTTTAAGGGACACTAAGTGTGCAAGCCTCACTTACTAATCACTTTCGGAAATTGCCTATTAACCATCTTAAAGCTGCTGGAGACCTTCAAAATGACAAGTTTGAAAAGTCATCAGGTGAGTTTATCTTCAACTCTGAACAAAAGAAAAATTAGTTATAAGCTTAAGAACTTAAAGAATTTGAAATAAACAGCAAAAAGCTAAATAAGATTTTGATCTAAGAAAATTATAAATGGATTAAGGGTCCCATTAAATTTGGAATATTGACTTTTACTATAAGATTTTGGAATTAACTATAAAAAATACATTTATTTTTTATAGACTTATTTTGGCCATCTTGGCTATTGTAAGCCATAACAAAGATAAGTTACTTTATGATTTTAGAAACTGGACACTAAAGATTCTAAGCAGAAGGGGAAAAACTACAAGCCTATTCTTGATGTCGGTTAATACTGGGACTTACAAAATGACACAAAACATTATAATATTCGAAACATTGAAGGAGATCTTTGAAGAATGAAGACAGAAATTAGTAACCACAATATCAACACTGTCAGTAACGATGTCTACTTCTATGGATAGACTATGTCCAAAAGATGTTAATGAAGGAATGACAGATGTGGAACAAATTTTATCTAACAAGACAGAGAAGGTACCAAAAGTGGAACTACAAATGAGAGGCCAAGAGAATGATTTGGAAAAGGATGCTTTACTGGATATACAAAAGAAACTGGATGAGATTTTAAAAATTAAAAGGGAAATACAAATGATAAACAAAGAGAATGACCTGTAAAATGTTTTCTTATTGGATCTACAAAAGAGGCTTGTTAAAGCCTTGAAGAAATCTGTGTGATGGGATAAAGAAGAATTGAAGAGAAATCAAATCCTATGACAATATTTGATAGAATTAAAGATTAAGTCTGTTAGAAGTAAAATGAAGGAAAATAAAGTTGGTTTATTTGATCAAGGTTAAAATATTATATTTTTTTGCAAAGTTCTGGCAACCCTTTATGGACTTTTTGCTGACACCAGGATTGAAAAGTTGATGCTTTATAGATTTGCTTATAGATAAGGCATGAGATATGGGATGAAGAGATACCTCTTTGCAACCTTACAGGGGGTGAAGAGTTACTAAACTTGTTTATACTTGTTGTGAGGAAGGTTGGAAGTCACTTCTTTATATATTTCTTTTTCTTTATTATATTCTTTCTTTTCTTTTCTTTTTCTTCTTTCTTTTCCTGTTTTCCTGTACTTTTTATTCTTTTTATTCTTCTCTTTCTCTAAGTTTAGTTTGTATTCGTTTTTACTATTGTAATATAATAAAAATTATATTAGAAAAACAATATAATTCACAAGTCCCACCTGAAGGAATTCCATCTATGATTCTCAGTATACATCTATCTTCACTCCTTGGGGGCATTCCAAATGTTAACTTCAGGTAAGACAGAGCTGACTGGCATCCTGTTCAGCTGTTCTTATATTAAACATTGGCTTTTTCTTCTTCCAATTCACCCAGTGAGAATTTCATACTTACTTTCAACAGGCCTTTGAAACACTGTTGCTTCCTGAATGAATTTCTCATCCTATTTGTCTGAATCAGACTGATTCATGGCACCCTAGGATCTATCAGAAAGCCACACAGTTAACTTACTCCTATCAAAGAGGAGCTCAACATTGTGCTGTACCTGAATTTTTCCCAACAGTCTTTAAAATTACCCCCAGGACATTCTCCAAGCCTAGTTGGAGTTTGTCAAAATGGGCATATTTGAGATCAAATCTTCTGACTAAAAATTATGGTGCAAGCTAGCAGACCAGCCAAAGATGGTGGAAGACACCTTTGGCAAACAATACTACTTAGAATCCATGAGCAGATGAAGTTCCAGACTAGGAACATTGTCTTGGTTGACAGATGAGGTAATGCCTCTCCATTCAGGGCAGGTAAAATTGGCATTTCTTCAGCCATCAGTTGGCTGATCATCGGAATAGCATTCCCCCCGCCCCCGCCCCCCCCCCCAGATCTCAGTTTAGTTTGTTTGCTGTCATTCAGCACATGCCATATTTGCATTCAGCTACTTATTTAGAGCATGAAGTGGTGCTTCCAGCTTTCAGGAAAATGAAAAAGACAGAACTAGTTGACACATCAGTATATTGACCGAGGCTCTAAATTGCCCAATTTATGAATATAAAAGTTTGACAGGTGTAAAAATTGAACATTTATCTTGACTGTGTCATTTATCCACCTACTGTGGATTGCTGTTGAGAAAAACAGGCTGCTTATTTTTTTATATAGTCAAATTGCCACATATCTGTTTTCATTTTTTCTGCCCCCTTGTGTATCTTTTCTTGATTTATTGAGAAAAACAGCTACCACAGCTCAACTGTCCAATTAACTACCTGAGCTGATTTTTTCCTTCTAAAAAGCTTAGCTCCTGGTGACTTCATAGACAGGTCCATTCAGTTTGCTTATCATCACTAGAGATGTGGCTTGTTTGGAAGGGTTTTTTTTTTACTGCCCAGTCTAGCTTACAGCCTTGGAATTTCCTGGGGTCTCCTATCCAAGTCTGAAATAGGTTAGATTCCGAACTGTAGATTTCGAACTCCCTTCCCGACCCTGCAGCAAGAAGCATGGGAAGGAATAGCAGTTCTTGCTTGGAGTAACTTCTGCTGTGAGCCGCTCTTCAGACTTGGAACCCTGCCTAGTAACATTTCTGGAGTGCCTAAAGAGCCTTCTTAAGTAGAAAACACTTCCTTTCTCGGCAGTAGTGCCTGCTATGAAAAGAAGAGAAAAGAGGTGGGACAAGGAAAGAGGCTACCGCTGCAGATGAATGAACGTAAAACATGCTGTACCTGCAATGTTCTCCTGCTTGGGGCAAATTCCTTTTGTAGGCGTGAGAACACAGTCTTCTTCATCGGGCGTGACTTGGATCCCGATTTCCACTGGCTCTGACACTTTCCTGAGCTCGGAGCGTGACGGAGGGGGAGGACTGCTCTTATCCACGTTCTTTTCATAGCAGGCACCACTACTAGCACCACTACTTATTTTCCAAAATAAGTCATGGAGTGTGGCAAGGGCTATCAAAAGTCTGCGCCAAAAGGGTATCACCACTCTCCTCCTCATAGAGTTCTTAATTGGGTTTATGTAGAGAGAACAAGTCTATAGGATGACTTAGTAACATGTTGTCCACAAGTCATTTGCTGGCATTCCAGGTGGTTCCCCAGATTTCCATACAATCTAAAAATTAAAAAGTGTGAATTGCCTGAAATAAGGTGAAATTGCCCCATATTCTGAGATGTTGGTGATCATATCCCAAAAGCTCATGAGATCCTGCAGAATGTCAAAAGCTTGCGATACAAAGTATCAAAGGTTCCAATCTTTGAGGATGGTGTATGACTTCAGAGTTTTGTCAATATGTTCTTAGCAGAGGTTTCCAAACTGTGTGTCGCGACACAAAAGTGTGTCGCCACACACAGTCTGGTGTGTCGCCACACAACCCAGAAGTGCTGATCATCATCAGTGCTTCCGGGTTTTCCCGCAGCAACACACCAACAGCGGCGCGCAAAAACTGAAAGCGGCAGCAGCGCTTCCGGGGTTTTGCGCGCTGCCGCAATGGCGGCACTTCCGGGTTTTCCCGCGGCGACACACCAACGGCGGTTGGTGTGTCGCGGCAGGAAAACTTTGGAAAGCCCTGGTTCTTAGTGTTCTCACAAAATGGCTGTGGATGGGGTAGAGGGCAGATTCCATAGGATAAACAGCCCACTACAAAGGACTAACTAACCATTAAGCTGTCACCACCTGTAGCCCATTCTACACTGCTTTCAGGCTACTCCCTTACTACTTCTGATCATGTTTACACTTTTTCTGGACAAGTGGTCACACTTCCAAATAAAACACTAGGCTACAGTGAAGCATGTTGTTGTTGCTGTTGTTTTGTAAATAAATTGTGGAGCTTATTTCAGGCCCAGAGGCATTCCTAGAAATAAAAGTGATGCTGGAGGCTGGTATTTTCCTTTTCAACATGCAAACTTCCATTGTTTGTTTAAACAGAAAAGAAAGTTCAGTGGGACAGGGAATTTGGTGGGCCCACTGGTTCCCCTGGGCACTGTGCTGGAAACCTGGAAATAATATGATGCAGCTCAGAGCCAGGACTGTTGTTGACTCTGGTCTCTGTATTCTGAAGCAATAGGAAAAAAATACATGCTGTATATTTCAGCTTATCTGGAAAGCCCATCTTCTGTCTTCTTCCTCTGACTTTCCAGTTAGCAAAGGAGCCACAACAACCAAATTCAAAAATGAATGTTTAGGCTAAGGGGAACCTTGAAGGCAACTTCTCACACTGCATTTTCCATCCAAGTTCAAATAGCAGGCATCTGATTGGTTGCTCAGGGGGCTGGAGAAGGGTCTTGGCTAAGATGCCCCAAGTGGACCATCCATCTTCTCCTCATTGCCCTTGCTGCTGCCCACCACTGTGCTCAATCCAATCTTCCAGTCAGAAGGTAAGAACTCAGGCAGATCTACATGCAGTGACAGCAAAAAGGCAATACAACACCAGGAACAAAGATAAGGGGGAGAAAAGCATAGAGACCTTGAGATGTTGCCATTAATTGTGATCTCCTAAACTCCAAATAGATCATCTGCTCACAGTCTTTCTCACTGGAATATAGCATATTTAATATCTCAGAATTATTTCTAAATTCTACATAGATAGGCATTTATTGTTGAATGTAAATTATATGCAAATCATTGTTTTTCTTTGTCCTGGTTGTTGTTCATACTTGACTCTTTTTTTGTTGCTCATTCACTAGTATCCCACTGAACCGAGCCTTGCAAGCTCATGTGAGCTTCAATTCTGCCTGGTTCTTTGAGGCATATGGAAGAAAAGGGAGTTTTGTCCTTCCCCAGTTGACACTTCTGTGCCCATTAAAAAAAAGAAAGCAATTATGTCTGCACTGATTTTTCACAAGTCATATGCTATACTTGTATTTTATACCTGTGCACCTGGGATGATAATTCTGATGATGATAAGACAGAGAGTGTGTGGTAGCAAAAGAGTTTGAGAGCAGAGACATTTGTGGAGATCATGCTTTTTATTTAGTTTTTATATTTACCCATCAAGCTTCAGACAAAATGGTTGCAGGGATATATAGAAAACAGAGAATATTAGGTATCCCTGAGCTGCTTCAGATTGCCTGGAGGAGATGGAAGAAGCTGGTCTTGCCTGTCAACTTACTAATGCATTAAAATATACTTTATGGCACAAAATACAATCACAGTTCATTTCCACTACAATAAAGTATTACTGTACAGTGCAAGGTAACAGAGCAGAAATTATTTATTTATTTATTTATATGTCAACTTGTATTACCGCTCCATCTCCCCCAAGGGGGACTCTGGGCGGTTTACAATACAACAATTTAAAATCTTTAAAAATAGCTACAATTTAAAATACATTACAAGACTAATACATTAAATATAAAAAATCCAATAGGCGATGGATGATTCTCTTTAAAAGGGCTCTACGGCACTAGCCATCCCCAAGAGGAACTATTCCCATTCCCATCCCACGCGAGGCGGCACAGCCAGGTCTTTAAATTCTTCCGGAAGGACAGGAGCGATTGGGCCTGTCTCACCTCTGGGGGCAGAATGTTCCAAAGAGTGGGTGCCACCACGGAAAAGGCTCGCCTTCTGGACCCCGCCAAACGACACTCCCTTGACGATGGGGTCCGAAGCATGCCCTCTCTACATGATCGAGTGGGACTGTTTGAAGTCATGGGGATGAGACGGTCCCTCAGGTAGCCTGGTCCCATGCCATGTAGGGCTTTAAAGGTCATAACCAACACCTTGAATTGCACCCGGAAGCATACTGGCACCCAGTGCAGCTGGCGTAACAGAGGTGTCACATGGGCCGATCTAGGGGCACCCATAACTGCACGCGCAGCCGCATTTTGGACCAGTTGAAGCTTCCGGATACTCTTCAAGGGTAGCTCCATGTAGATTGCATTGCAGTAATCTATGTAATTAGCATTAGGCATTGCAATATATTGAGAATTATTTTGAAATATGCTTATACTTGGTTCTTCCAGAATACCATCAGAGTGCCCGCTGGCAGCCCAGGATCAGCTCAGCAATGAGGGGCACTTTCATTGCCGATTGAATCGTAAGAGATTTTGAGCCTGCAAAGCAATGACTGTTTGATTCATCTAATTTCCTGTTTTGCTAATGTATCTGTAGCATTGTGCATTAAGTTTGTCATGGACACATTCCATGCTTCTGTCCAGGTCTTGAGGTTTAATAACCCTGTAATTCAATCAGTTGTTGATATCTCATGGTCAAAACTCTGATGTCTTTAATATTAATAGGCTCATACTGACTCCTGTCTTCTAGAGAGATTTCAGTTATCTCTGCCATCACTTTTGTATGTGTAGGACTCCAGTTTTGCTTTTCTGTATGATAACCTTTCTTAACCTCTTCTTATTTCATATATAACAAACACAATACACTTCATTTCATCATGCACTTTCCCTGGAATCAAATCCCACAGGCAGTCACTGTATTATGCCATTTTTCTTTATGCCCTGTCCCATGGAATATTGCCTTTACACATCTGGCATTTCTACAAGGAATGCTTGGAGGATGATGAAGGCATTTGTTTCAGCTCTTTTTCCCTTGTCTTTTTCGTGCCAGGAGGGAAAGTCTGTAGACTATAAATCTATTTGGGCAAATAGAAGGGAAAGAAATGGAAGCAGTGGCAGATTTTATTTTCTTGGGCTCCAAGTTCAGACGGTGACTGCAGCCATGAAATTAAAAGATGCTTGCTCCTTGGGAGGAAAGCTATGGCAAACCTAGACAGCATATTAAAAAGCAGAGACATCACCTTGCCGAAAAAGGTCCGTATAATTAAAGCTATGGTTTTGATGGGATATACGCTGGCTAAAAGGGGAAAAACCGAGGCTTGAGAATAAACTGACAAGAATGCAGCTTGTTAGGGCTAACAGTGTTTACTGTTTAGCATAAGGCAATAATGCAGATACAGTTCATTATCGCAAAAATGCAAAAGATGAATATACAAGATACAGCAATGTAAAAGGAAAAACAAAACAAACTTATAAGCAGAGTTCCGTGTATTGATCCCAGGGCCAGAGTTCCTGCCACGGCCTATATCCAAAGCCAGGCATAGCTCACTCTGCCCAGTCCACGGGAAGTGAACACGTGAAGAACTACATGGCTAAAAAACACTAGAAATCAAGAAGACATAGAACACCATTTTGCATGGTTGTATATTCAGTTCTTCTAGCATTCTGATTGGCTGAAAGTTAGGTATGACACACACTAGGCCCAAAAGCACACAGCATTGGGTGGCAGTGCTGCATCTACGCACTGAGTTCCCCCCCTTCCTTGCTCAGGGGGCCTGGGCAAGGCTTCCCACAGAAGGAAATCAGGAGGATATCTTCCCATGGGAAGATCCAGAAACTAGTCATAACAAAGTACACGTGATTGTTGTTATCTTGCACCTGCACTTCACGTCACCATGAGAGCGCTTTGCTTTGTACAGAATTTGCCAAAACACTTTTGCTTTGTAGAGAAACCCAATTTACCAATATCATATGAGAAATCTGAAAGCTATGGTTTTCCCAGTAGTAATGTACGGCTGTGAGAGTTGGACCATAAGGAAGGCTGAGCGCCAAAGAATTGATGCTTTCGAGCTGTGGTGCTGGGGAAGACTCTTAAGAGTCCCTTGGACTGCAAGAAGGTCAAATCAGTCAATCCTAAAGGAAATCAACCCTGACTGCTCATTGGAAGGACAGATACTGAAGCTGAAGCTCAAATACTTTGGCTACCTAATGCGAAGAGAGGACTCACTGGAAAAGACCCTGATGCTGGGAAAGACTGAAGGCAAAAGGAGAAGGGGACAGCAGAGGATGAGATGGTTAGATAGCATCACCGATGTAACGAACATGAATTTGTGTGAACTCCAGGAGCCAGTGGAGGACAGGAAGGCCTGGCGTGCTATGGTCCATGAGGTCACAAAGAGTCGGACACAACTAAACGACTGAACAACAACAACAAAAAAGGTTTTCTCTATCAATACAGGATGGTTTTGAATGGATGGGTGAGCCTGTAATGTATTCCCCCAATGTGTATTCACCATTCATGTATTCTTTTTGCATTACATTCTCTAAATCAATAAATGAATGATCTATGTTTTCAGAGAGGAGAGACAGCCTTAGTTTGGTTTCACTATTTGAAATGCAGCACTTGCATAGATACAGCATCTCTTAGGGCTACTTGCAAAGAAAAATGTTAATATTAAAGAAAGCTATGTATAAACATGCCTATATTGGGGGATGATGCAGACATGTTAGGGGAAATTATCTGTAACCATAATTGTTTTCTTATCTCTTTCTGTTCAAGAAATTGTGTCAAATTTCTACAGATACAATGTCAGCAATGATGTCTGCTTCTATGGATAGATTATTTTTAAAAAAATGTTACAGAAGAAATGACAGATGTGAAAGAGAATACCTTGGAAGATCTACGGGATAAAGAGCTGAAACAAACCTCACCTGATGCAGAAATATGAGAGTATAAAGAAATTGTTGAAATACTTGAAAATAAAAAAAGTTGTGGATTATAAGACAGATAACAGTTAAGTGGAAAAACAAATGACAAGCCACGAGAATGACCTGGATAATGACTACTTACTGGATTTACAAAAGAGGTTTGCAAAAATCTCAAAAAAGCGTTTGAGAATGGAAAAAGAAAATTTGAAGGGAGATCAAATCCAATGATAACATCTGAATGAATTAAAGACCAAGACTGTTAGAAGCAAAAGGAAGGAGTACAAAGTTGGTTTGTGTGACCAAGGTTAAACTAAGACATGTTTTCTATAAAATTCTGGGAACCCTGTATGGACTTTTTGCTGACACCAGGACTGAAATGTTAATTATTTATGGATTTGCGTATGAATAAGGTAAGGGATGGGTTATGGGAAGAAGAGATACTTACATGTAAAAGCTTATAGTGGGTGAAGAATTAGTAAGTTTGTTTGTACTTGTTGTGATGAAGATTGGAAGTCACTTCTTTAAAAAATTCTTTTTTCTTTTTCTTATTTCTTTCTCTTTCTTATTTCTTTCTTTTTCTTTGCACTTTATATTCCCTCTTTCTTTATTCTTCTTTTTCTTTCTGAGTTTAGTTTGCATTGTCTTTTATTATTGTTATTAGTTTTTTCAATAAAATTATTTTTTTAAAAAAATGTGTCAAATTAGTTAAAGGCTTTAGGCCCCCACCCCCAAAATGTATCCAGTTCCTACTATTTTATTAAAGATGATAGATAGATAGATAGATAGATAGATAGATAGATAGATAGATAGATAGATAGATATCAGTGTTTTTTCAAACAGATTCTTGCCCTTCATTTTCAAGGAGACAAATATTATAGTTCTTCTTAACTGTTCCTATTATAGACTTTTTTTTTTTTACAAATGTGGATGGTAAGATTTTATCAGCCACCTTGGCCACTTAGTTACCACTCATTCCTTAAATAATGCACCCACCTCATATTAGATTAATATAGGGTCATCATGATTCTAATAGTATTCGATTCTTAATGTAATTGCTTTAACTCAGTTAACAAGCAAATCCATCTTTGCTACATCTTTGGATGCTGAGAAAGTTATCTGATGCTTTGGAAGTATGTGAAGTGACTACTGATTTTTTTATATGTTCCCAAAGTTGTTTAATGAATTGATCTTTAATCCCCAAATCACACATGATTATTTATTTTATTTATTTATTTTATTAAATTTATATTACCGCCCATCTCCCCCAACGGGGACCCTGGGCGGTGCACAGCAAAATAGTGAATTAAAAATATATAAAATTACATAAATACAAAATATAAATTCCAAGAAAAATATTAAAATAGGTCACTGGGAGGCTTCAAGGGGCCAGCCATCCCCAAGAGGAACTGTTGACGTTTCCCTCCCAGGCAAGACGGCAGAACCAGGTCTTTAAGCCTTTCCGGAAGGCTGGGAGCGAGGACATCAGCCTCAGCTCCGGGGGTAAGATATTCCAAAGGGCGGGCGCCACTGCAGAGAAGGCCCGCTTCCTGGACCCCGCTAGGTGAAACGCTTTAAGCGATGGGGTCCGTAGCAAGCCCTCTCTAGCTGAACGGGTGGGACGGGTCGATGTTCTGGGGATGAGACGGTCCCTCAAGTAACCTGGTCCTATGCCATGTAGGGCTTTAAAGGTGATAACCAACACCTTGAATTGTACCCGGAAGCAAACTGGTACCCAACGCAGCTCGCGCAGCGGAGGTGTCACATGGGCCGATCTTCTGGCCCCAATAATTGTCCTCGCAGCCGCATTCTGGACCAGCTGAAGCTTCCAGATACTCCTCAAGGGTAGCCCCATGTAGAGCGCATTACAATAGTCTATTTACATGATTATCTATTTTAACCATCACTTTAGTTAAAGTTATGTCATGATACATATCAAGAATACTCTTTTTCTTATTTTGAGTTTGACCTTAGAACTTTTTGCTTGTGTTATTAGAAATTCTGATCATTAAACACAGCAGAGGCAGATTAAATAGAGTGATCCAAGCAATCATTAAAAAAGGGTCATTTTAAAAAGCTATTTCAAGGAATGAGGCAATTTAGGAAAAGCATTAAGGAGTGCCAAATTGCATAAATAATTGTATTCACAATACTCATGTTTAATGTTACAGTCATGATCCAGGATGGAAATACAGACTCCACTTACATGGTTAAACTCTAGAGTTTAGAATGTTAATTAATTAAATCCCCAAGACTGAAACTAGAGGCCCAACAAATCCACCCTGAAAAGAAATATTAAAAGTAGGCTGACCATATTTCCTTGAGACAAAAACGGGATATTGGGATGGCAAAATGGGACGGAGTCTTGTGTAATATTTGGTATTCATGAAAAACACAGGGGTCCCCATCCCCCGGTCCGCGCAATTGGCTCCCACCTGCAAACCCTGCCCCCGGTCCATGCGATTGGCTCCTACCTGCAAACCCCACCCCCGGTCCATGCGATTGGCTCCTGTCTGTAAACCCCGTCCCCCCAGTCCATTTTCACCATACCTGGCCATTATCTGAATAGAGAAACATTTAAAAACAGTGTCTGAGTGAAGATGTTTCTCTTTTCCTTCCTTGTCCCCTTTTTCTTCCACAATTTTCATTTCCTTTCAGAGATTTTTGAACTGTGAGATACCAATGCTTTAAATTCTTTGATTGATTTCAGGTCAAAAAGAGTCTGGTGCTCATAGATATGAAGGGACCTGGGGGCAGGCTACTCTCTGGGAGCCCTGTGTGAGCCTCCTGTTTTTGTTTTGTTTTTGATATAAAAAGTGATCAAGAAAATACAATATACAAGGGAAAAATAATTAGGTAACTCACACAAGTACCAAAACTCCAGACTTAACCAAGTCTTTTCGAAAGGATTAGCAAATTGGAGAGGGAAGAATGGCAGTCAGAATTTATATAAACAATATGTTGAAAAATATGCTATTTGTTGATTGCAGGTTATATCTTTCAAAAGTGCCATCTCCCAAACTTTGCTGTATCAAGCAGTACACCAGTACACTTTTTTTTTTTTTTTTTTTGCCTTCAATTTTGTGTTGACTCCTGGCGACTGCCTGGACCAGTCCCTGCAGTTTTCTTGGCAAGATTTTCAGAAGTAGTTTGCCTTTGCCTGTTTCCTAGGGCTGAGAGAGTGACTGGCCCAAGGTCCCCCAGCTGGCTTCGTGCCTAAGGTGGGACTAGAACTCACGCAGTCTCCCAGTTTCTAGCCTGATGCCTTAACCACTACCCCAAACTGGCTCAAACCAGTAAATTACATTTCCTAAAATATAACGTTGTCACTTTGGTTACTTCCAGGAGCAAGACAAAGAGGTCCCTAGAATGGAGTGTTTTACAAAAAGAATTATTTATAAGTGTAATGGGGCTGTGAGAATAACCTTGAGGAAGAGGTGTTGCAAAATTCTGTAACTGTAACCCTATAATAAATGTAGTTTTAGTATTCATGCCTTTGGTGTTCAAATTTGGTCTGCCTTGAAGGGCTGACACTAAAAGTGTGGGAACATAGTAAAAAGACCTGCTCCAAACACAATATTTTTACTTCTACAATGGTATTCTGCAATACCTTGACTCAGAAGGAATAAACTACTGGACAGAACTGCCACATATGAAGATATACTGATGGTCCCTCCAGAACAATGCAGGCATGATTGCTCAGTCTGTACCAAAGGTATGGAATAAAATATTATTTATTCATAGACTTTAGAATTAATTATTGTGTAGTGGCAGACACCAATCCAATTCAGAATGGTGTATACAAGCAACTTTCAGAAGGAGGCATCCTTAAATAAAAAATACAAAAATATAAATATTTGTTATGTATCAAATAGATATGACATTAAATAGAAATAGAATTTGGGGTTATTGTTTTTTTAAAGTAGTTATATCACTCAGATAGTTTGTTAAGTTTAAGGAACTCAGTGAAGAATGGTAGGGATTTGGACTAGTGATGGATAAATTTAGTTTTTTATTTCCACTCAAGTATAGAAGCTTTCTGGATGGTCTACTTTGGGGCAGTCACTATTTTGCAGCCTAATCTATAAAATGTTGTTATCAAGATTAAGAAGGAGGAAAAAAAAAGGAAGGGAAGCCATATACACCTCCTGGAAGAAAGGTAAACAGGTAATTAAATCAATTCACTTTGTGTAGTTTCATGTAAATAGAGTAAAAAGCCACCCTGAACTTTAGGGCAATGCAAATTTTTAAAGGGGTACTTCATTTCACCAAAAATCCAAAAGTAAAGCACCATGGTGTTCAATTCTAGTATGTAGAATGGCAAATATGCCTTTTGTGCATGCCTAGAAGCCACAGCATTCCACGCGCGTCATGCCGGCCACATGACCATGGAAGCGTCTTTGGACAACGCTGGCTCTTCGGCTAACAAACGGAGAGGAGCACCGGCCCCTAGAGTCGGACACGACTGTGCAGGGGGAACCTAAAAGCCACCTTTGTCCAGTGAAGCAGCCAATGGAATCAGACTGTCCTGGCCTCGGGTCTCCATGAGGTGCTTTGAGGCATCAAAACAGAAAGATGCATCCTGAGAAGCAAAATTCCTCCAAGTGAATGGTCACAGGCTTTACTTTGTACAGGTCTACTGAATAGCTTTAAGTAAGCTAAAGACGTGTGATGCTAAACACTGTCAGCAGAGGGCCGCAAAAGATAACAAATGCCTTTCAGTCTCAGTAAAAGGCTTTTATCTGGTATCAAATGTAAATCTGGTGCTGTACTTGTACATAATAAAGCCCCCATAGCTGAAGAAGGAATTAAATGAGAAGGTTGTAAAATGGACATTGAAAGAAGAAATTAGGGGGTGTGGTGTTACATCTCTCTAGAAGGATTAGAATGTGTTTAAAACCACAACAATACAGAGTCTTAGTTAGAATGTAGAATGTCTGACTTGGCACTAATGTCTGAATTAAATGAATGAGGAATTCTAGGTGCTTCTTAACACAAGGTGGGATGGAAGCATCCAACTTGCCCTGACTGATTCAAAATCCTCTGTGGAGCTCCATCATTGATACATAGTTTAGAGTATGCTTAATTTAATTTAATTAATTTAATTAAATTAGATTAATTTTATTAATTTTATTAATTTAATTAATTTAGGCTTAAATTGAAGAACGTAGAGAAAACCACTAGACCACTCAGGTATGACCTAAATCATATCCCTTATGAATATACAGTGGAGGTGAGGAATAGATTTAAAGGATTAGATCTGGTAGACAGAGTGCCTGAAGAACTATGGATGGAGGTTTGTAACATTGTACAGGAGGCAGCAACTAAAACCATCCCAAAGAAAAAGAAATGCAAGAAAGCAAAGTGGCTGACTGATGAAGCTTTACAAATAGCTGAGGAAAGAAGGGAAGCAAAAGGCAAGGGAGAAAGGGAAAGATATAACCAACTGAATGCAGATTTCCAGAGAATAGCAAGGAGAGATAAGAAGGCCTTCTTAAATGAACAATGCAAAGAAATCAAGGAAAACAATAGAATGGGGAAGACTAGAGATCTCTTCAAGAAAATCGGAGATATCAAGGGAACGTTTTGTGCAAAGATGGGCATGATAAAGGACAAAAAAGGCAGGGACCTAACAGAAGCAGAAGAGATTAAGAAGAGGTGGCAAGAATACACAGAAGAACTATACAAGGAAGATCTTAATATCCCTGATAAATACGATGGTGTGGTCACTGACCTTGAGCCGGACATCTTAAAGAGTGAAGTCAAGTGGGCCTTAGGAAGCATTACTAACAACAAAGCTAGCGGAGAAGACAGTATCCCAGCTGAGCTATTTAAAATCCTAAAAGATGATGCTGTTAAAGTGCTGCACTCAATATGCCAACAAATTTGGAAAACTCAACAGTGGCCACAGGATTGGAAAAGGTCAGTTTACGTTCCAATTCCAAAGAAAGGCAATGCCAAAGAATGTTCAAACTACCGTACAATTGCGCTCATTTCACATGCTATCAAGGTTATGCTCAAAATCCTACAAGCTAGGCTTCAGCAGCATGTGAACCAAGAACTACCAGAAGTGCAAGCTGGGTTTCGAAGAGGCAGAGGAACTAGAGATCAGATTGCCAACATTCGCTGGATCATGGAAAAAGCAAGAGAGTTCCAGAAAAACATCTACTTCTGCTTCATTGACTACGCTAAAGCCTTTGATTGTGTGGATCACAACAAACTGTGGCAAAGTCTTAAAGTGATGGGAGTACCAGACCACCTTACCTGTCTCCTGAGAAACCTGTATGCAGGTCAAGAAGCAACAGTTAGAACCGGACATGGAACAACTTATTGGTTCAAAATTGGGAAAGGTGTACGACAAGGCTGTATATTATCACCATGCTTATTTAACTTATATGCAGAGTACATCATGAGAAATGCTGGGCTGGATGAATCACAAGCCGGAGTTAAGATTGCCGGGAGAAATATCAACAACCTCAGATATGCAGACGATACCACCCTAATGGCAGAAAGTGAAGAGGAACTAAAGAGCCTCTTGATGAGGGTGAAAGAGGAGAGTGCAAAAGCTGGCTTGAAACTCAACATTAAAAAAACTCAGATCATGGCATCCGGTCCCATCACTTCCTGGCAAATAGGAGGGGAAGAAATGGAAGCAGTGACAGATTTTATTTTCTTGGGCTCCAAGATCACCGCAGACGGTGACTGCAGCCATGAAATTAAAAGACGCTTGCTCCTTGGGAGGAAATCTATGGCAAACCTAGACAGCATATTAAAAAGCAGAGACATCACCTTGCCGACAAAGGTCTGTATAGTTAAAGCTGTGTTTTTTCCAGTAGTAATGTATGGCTGTGAGAGTTGGACCATAAGGAAGGCTGAGCGCCGAAGAATTGATGCTTTCGAACTGTGGTGCTGGAGAAGACTCTTGAGAGTCCCTTGGACTGCAAGGAGGTCAAACCAGTCAATCCTAAAGGAAATCAACCCTGACTGCTCATTGGAAGGACAGATACTGAAGCTGAAGCTCAAATACTTTGGCCACCTAATGCGAAGAGAGGACTCACTGGAAAAGACCCTGATGCTGGGAAAGACTGAAAGCAAAAGGAGAAGGGGACGGCAGAGGATGAGATGGTTAAATAGCATCACCGATGTAACGAACATGAATTTGAGTAAACTCCGGGAGACAGTGGAGGACAGGAAGGCCTGGCGTGCTATGGTCCATGAGGTCACGAAGAGTCAGACACGACTAAACGACTGAACAACAACAATTAGAGTATGCTGAGCAGCACCAAGTAGGAGAGTAAGCCCAGACAGACAGACAGACAGACAGACAGACAGACAGATCCTGCCCTTCTATAGGACCTGACATGAAGATCTTGACTCATTTTATCCCCACAACAATATCCCAGGGACATAGGTTGGGGAGTGAAGAAATAGGCTCAAAAATCATTCAGGGAGCTCCATGACCAGGTGGGGACTTGAAGCATGCTCTCCCTGGCCCAGGTTCCTCAACTGATTTTCCAATTCTTGCTCTAGAATTGGAAACAAGTAGAGAGAGGGTATCTCTAGGAATAATACAAAGCAGTTCCTACTAGTTCCAGGAACAAGAAGCTGATCACAAAGTGGCCAGACAGTCCTAACTAGAATGCACAGTGAAAAGTGGAGTCCATGGTGCTCTCTGAGCCTTGCTGTTTTCTTGCAGACGTTTCATTGCCAGGCTAGGTAACATCTTCAGTGCGAAAAGGGAGTGGAACTTGCTCTCTGTTTACAGTATATACCATGGCTTGTCCTGCCTGTGTTGGTGGGGGTGTTGTTCTCTCCTTGGTAGTACCTTGATTGGGTTGTTGTTTGCTGCTTGGTTGATTGACTGAGTTAATAGTTCCTTGATTAGGGTCTATTGTGTTGTTTGATTGTTCCTCTGCTGCTAATCTTGCTGTTAATCTTTGCCTATCTTGTTGTTGATTGCTGGCAAAGAGGTGTTCTGGTCTTCTGGCTTTTCTATTGTCTCTTATGAATGGTATGTAAATGTTGTTTACCTCTATGTGTCTGTTGATGGCTGCTTTGTCTGAGTGCCAAGCTTCCAGGAATTCTCTAGTGATTTTGGATTTGGCTTGGTTTAAGATGCTCACAGTTTCCCAGTTGAAAGTATGGTTAAGTCTGTCCATGTGTTGTGAGATTAAGGAGTTTTCATTGTGTCTTCTGACTGCTAGTTGGTGTTCATGGATGCGTTCTGCTAGTCTTCTGCCAGTCTGTCCTACATAATGGCTGTTAGAGTCCTTACACTGTATGTTGTAGATAACTCCTGTTTTTTCTTCCTGGGCTACTGGCTCTTTTGGTTTATTTACGATGTTCTGAAGGGTTTTGGTTGGTTTGTGTGCTACGGTGATGCCGTGTGGTTGTAACAGTCTATTAGTAGTTTCTGAGATGTTTCTGATGTATGGCAGTGTAATCCTTTTCATAGCTTCTGTTGGTTTTGCTGTGGTGGGTTGAGTGGTCAGGCACTTTTTGATAAAGTTGCGTGGATATCCATTTTGCTGGAAGATGCTATATAAGTGGTCTATTTCCTTTTTCTGGTGTTCTGGGTTGCTGCAGTGCGTTTGTGCTCATCTGAATAGTGTTCTTAAACAGCTCCTCTTGTGGGAGGTAGGGTTATTGCTTTGGTAGTGCAGCACTTGGTTAGTGTGGGTAGATTTCCAGTAGACATGTGTTTCTAGAATGCCATCATTTCCTCTACTGATGAGGATATCCAAGAAGGGTAGTGTGTTGTTTTCTTCTTCCCTTGTGAATTTTATTCCTTTGAAGATGTTGTTGATGATTTCATGTGTTTCCTCCAGTTGATCCTTTTTTATTATGACGAAGGTGTCATCTACATACCGGATCCATACTTTGGGTTGTATGTGTGGGAGTGCTATCCTTTCTAGATGTTGCATTACTATCTCTGCTATGAGTCCTGAGAGTGGTGATCCCATAGGTGTTCCTTTGATTTGTTGGTACATTTCAACAAATTGAAATGATGGATTGGATTGATGGCCTCTCGGTTTCCAGGAAGTTGTCATCTTTAACTCTAGATGGGGTGGCACTGCCCTGTTCAGATTCAGTGCAAAACTTGGGGGTCCTCCTGGACTCACGACTCCTGCTCGAGGAGCAGGTGGCAGTCGTGGCCAGGAGGGCCTTTGCACAGCTTCGGGTTGTGCGCCAATTGCGCCCCTTCCTGGATCAGAAGGCCCTCTGAACAGTCACTCATGCCCTTGTCATCTCCCATATAGATTACTGCAACGCGCTCTACATGGGGCTACCCTTGAAGAGTATCCGGAAGCTTCAGCTGGTCCAGAATGCGGCTGCACGGGTAGTTCTGGGTGCTATAAGATCAGCACATGTAACACCGCTACTCCGTGAGCTGCATTGGGTACCAGTTTGCTTCCAGGTCCAATTCAAGGTGTTAGTTATCACCTTTAAAGCCCTACATGGCATGGGACCAGGGCATCTGAGGGACCGTCTTCTCCTGACCACATCCACCCGCCCCACCCGATCATGCAGGGAGGGCATGCTTTGGATCCCATCAGTAAAAGAATTCCATCTAGCAGGGTCCAGGAGGCGTGCCTTCTCTGTGATAGCACCTGCCCTGTGGAATATCTTGCCCCCTGAGGTGAGACGGGCACCCTTGCTCCTGGCCTTCAGGAAGTCTTTAAAGACCTGGTTCTGCCACCTTGCCTGGAACAAAGGAAATAATAGTTCCTCCTGGCAGTGGTTAGCTTAGTAATATCCTCCTTTTAAGAACACACCATCTCTTGGATTTTTTTAAAAAAAATTATAGTAGATTTTAGATGTATAGGTTTTTAACTTTTTATAATGTGATTGTAAACCGCCCAGAGTCTACCATGGTGGAGATGGGCGGTGATAAATCAGATAGATAGATAGATAGATAGATAGATAGATAGATAGATAGACAGACAGACAGACAGACAGACAGACAGACAGACAGACAGACAGACATACTGAGGTATGCCCATCACTGCCCGCACTGCTGCATTCTGGACCAGCTAAAGCTTCGGGGTGCTCTTCAAGGGCAGCCCCATGGAGAGCACATTGCAGTAGTCAAGACTTTAGTCTTTCCCTCCTTGCAGGATGTTTCGTACTCCCCACCCCCACCCTAAGGTTTGCCTTTGTTTTTCCAGGCAACTAGGCTGCAGCCTCCCATAATTTTTAGATTATGTTTGTTGGGGTCCCTAAGTTTAGTGGGAAGATCCAATATGCTTAGGGATGTTGGGTTGGAGCCAGTGCACACAGTCCTGTGTGTTTGTGCATTCTTATCCTATTCAGCACAGGACATGAAGATAGATTAAGGTGGGGATGGGGAAACTGTAGCCCTTTAATGTTCAGTTAGCATGGCCAGTAGATATTGGGAGTGGTAGTTCAGCAGCATCTGGTTGGCTACTGGTTCTTCACACCTAATTTAAGAGACCAAGCAATTAATATCCTGACCTCTCAGTCTTGATTTCTCCATGTGCACCAACAATCATACGATTTTGTTGAGATCCCAGTTTTAGGGTTTAGAAAACGGCCCATTCATTTTAGGCTAATACAAAGGCTGGTCAATTCCACTCAGGAGCTAAGTGGGAAGCATAAAGATTTCACACCATGCTACTTTATGTATGTGACTCACTTTCTTTCCCTTTCTCCCCCAACTGATTCTTTCTATATATTAAGGTCTACTACTATAATGAACAGCATGTGTGCTACTTTTGCATACAAACAGATGTGAACTGAAATGTTAAAACTGCAAGAACTGTTAAAAAATAAAACCCACCAAAATATGTGGGTTTTTTTAAAAAAAATGTATTGCTTCTTAACTAATTGCTCTTGAATTACCACACTTAGACTTTCTATCATGCTGGAAAGCACAAATTTTCAAATTTGCCCCAGCTGTTGACCTGGATCTTCTCATAAGGAATTTGGCTTCCCTTTACTGTTCATCCTTTGTCCCACATCAATATATAGTCAAAACAAACCTTCTACTCATTGCTATGGCTTTGTGAATATTTGTTTTTCTGTGTGACTAAAGGCTACCAGCAAGGAAAGTTTCCAGGTTCACAAAGTTTCTGCTTACTGAAACTTGATGTACATTTCATATTTTAACCATTTCTTCCTGGTTTTTTTTTTCTTAATTATTTCCTCCAGTTTTTCTTTTGCATTCATCGTCTGTATACTTACAATGCTTCTCTGCTCAGCCTTGAGATGTATAGACAAAGCATTCACAGATGTAGACCAATGTTCTTTGCTAAAACAGCTAATTCCTGCTGATTCTTGTGGAATTGCATTGTCATTTTGGACATTTCCTCTATTTCAGACATGTAGAAATACAGTAAGTGTTATTCGTTTACGGTATATTTGGTCTCCCATTTGATATATGCTCAGTTTTAAGTTGAGAGTAAAACATGGTACTGATCCAAAGCAAGGGGGAAAAAAACCAAAAAAACAAATATTAGCACTGAGTTTAATGACTACCTTATTGAAGTTTAATGAACAACTCCACCTTCTCAAGTTTCAACTTCCTCAACTGTCTCTTGTTGGAGTCTTCCCCATTTATTTTAGATTTTCAGTAGCTTTGAAAGCAGAGGCCTCTCATCTGTTTTGGTTCTAAAAGACCATAATATGACAGAGTTTTGTAAAACATCATGTTTGATAATTGAAATATATATTTCAAATTTATTTAATTGCATATGAACAAATGATTCAGAGTGCATATGAATTGAAGTACAAACATTCACAATAATTTTCGTTTGGTCATTGGGTGGGAAGAACGGTGTGGAAATATGTTAGGTTGCTCTTTAGACAATTTCAGTGTTTTATATAACATTGTTGTTCCTTTTGATGTAATGTTTTTATTTCTTTTTATCTTATGAAGCCAACCAGAATCATTTTGGAGTTGGACAGCCCAGAAATCTGACAAACAAATAAATAAGTATAAATTTGAAGTAGTGCAAAAAGCAAAATGTTTTAGTTCATGTATTTGATCAAGAAATATGGGTTAGATTGACTGGGGCTCAAGTGACAACCGTGTTTCTGGTTTATTGCTTTGGTCGATCTGCTTATGACACAGGAAACAAAATATATAAATTGATTAAAGAATGTCAATAATGTTATGATTAAATGCAAGGTCACGCACTAAAATGACTCAGACTGATGGCCCTAAGTCTGGCACAGGCTTCATGTCATCTGCAGAAAGTTATTAGAGCCAAAGATGAACTAATTCAGGAGTCCTGGGGCAAATGTCATTACATGGTGCTGTTTTAGGGGGGTTGTAATTAAGCAGTTTCCCAGGTCCCTGAGTTGTGGGGTTCGTCTTATCATGAAACCCTGAATCTCCCCTGCACAAGTCAAATCATCAGCATGTCAGTTCCTTCCCTCCAATGCTTCCTACATGTTGACTCTCATGACTATTTAAAACTACCCCTATAGATTCCAGAAAACAGAAGAATGTTGGGAATAAACTCTCATATGACAGTCATCTTTTTGCAGTTGACAAGATTGCATATGCATTTATTAACCCCGGTGAACCTACCGAGTGTCTCTTAAGCCTTCTGTCTGCAAACTTATATTCAATGACCCTGCAACAGCTTGTGGGTTTTGAAATACGTTTCTGCTGTTACTGTCGTCATTGTTTGAGAGTGTTTTATCTCAAAATGAAACAAACTGGACTTAACAGAATGGCCTTAGCTAAGGAGAACTATGAGTGGGAGGAAGGGAAAACAAATGATAGTCCCAGTTTTTTGTGTCTGGATGAGAGCCAGACAGTCTGCTTAATGCAGGATCGTACTAGCCACAGCTTCCTTTTTACCCAGCAGTTGTCAGTAACATGCCCTATCAGGAATGAGGTCTGTAATGCTCTGGGAGAATTATTATCTTGTTCCTTCATGGCACAGTTTCATGAAAAATTGCCAATCTTCAGAGTGCGACTGGGGGAGGGGGGGCGGAGATTTATTTTCACTAGGAATAAGAAGAAGGAAAACATTCTAAACTTCCCCCCTCCCCCGCCACATTATTATCCTGATCCAGGATTTCTCCCATGGTTGCAAATGTTTTTTCCTCATTTCTTGTAAGAAAGCCCATTGAATGCCTAGTATTTTGGCCTATCTGCTTCTACCTTCATGAGCAGTCGCATCCAGACAGCCAAGAGAGGCCAGAGCAGACAGCAAAACCAGAAGATTTCCAAGTGCAAGTATCTGCATGCTTTGCCTGGAATTTAAACACAAATTAAAAAGATACCCTGAATCTGTGAAAAAGCCAGGCAGGAATTCTGTTTTGCCGTGGATACCTCTCAAAAAGACAAACTCTCCTGATAAACGGGGAGGGCTGGAATTCACAGAATCTGGTAGGAGTAGCCCATGTCTGAGCATGCAGAAAACTCAGTGCTGGATAGAGACTCAAGATCAGATTACAGTCTCTGCTTGGGGGGGGGGGGGGAAGGGAGGTGGCTAATCAGATAAGACAGCCTGAAGTTAGTCAGAAGGTCTGCTCATCCTGCCTCCCGCATACTGAAAAGCCTCTTATAGAGAAAGTGTTTTCCTGAGGGGTGAGGTGTAAGATAATCTCACAGGAAGGTCATCATCATGCATTGAACCGGAAGCTCTGATGTTTACACTTGCCAGCCGATTCCTTGGAATCCCAAGTTTTCTGCAGAGCATAAAGGACCAACTTCAGAGCAGTGTGCTCAGATCACCCTCTCCCAGCTCTGCTACTGACAACTCCGGTAATAAGATCAGATTACATTTCTCCCACTGTCTTTTCTCTCCCGGTCCCATCCCCATCCCCTCCACCCCACCCCAGGCCCTGCCTTCTGGAGCTGAGGAAGAGACAGAGAACTCTTCTTGGAATCTTCTGGTCCTTTTTGGACGTTTTTCAGCACTGCAAGCAGTTTGGTGGTAAGAAAACAGCAGTGTTCTTTTCATGTTATTTCTCTGGCTGGGTAAGCATTTTTGCCAGATGGGTTTCAGATGTTGGATTTATTGATGTTGTTTTGTAAGTCTGCTTTTGTGTACTGCGTGCAAAAATTAAGATGGCAATGTATGCATTTAGCTGGAAGGATATCTCAGCAAGGACAGTGAGTTGGACCTTCATGGAAACAAACTTGCACAGCATCTAAATACAAACAGTTGGCAATGTTAAACAGGCATATATCTCTATAGAGAGCTTGGGGGAAATAAATGTTTTCATAGTTTAGATTTAGAGTATTTATTTTCCTGGCTGTACACATCCACAATTGTCTGCAACACCATTTACAGAAATTGCCTTGGGATTTCCTCTCATGTAAGTTAATGCAAAATTCCAATAATATCCAAGTAAGGATATGATATTATGAGGATCTTATGAACAGAGGAAGCTGTTTCAAAGCAATCTACAAGGAGAAGAGATTTATTCATGTATTTATATGTACGTTTGAACCAATGGCGATCTGAAAAGACTTGAATGGGATCCAAGGAAGGGAGCAATAGTTATCTAACTACAGTCAACCACTATTTTCTTAAAACAAATCTCAATATAGTTGGTGATAAGTTTTGTATATAGTATTTGTACAAAAGAAAGCTAGTGATAAAATTAAAATTTCTCAAGCTGGAGGGAAAAGAGTGGGTTTTAGGTTGCGATTCTCTTTTAGGTGTAAGTTCCATAGAGTTCAATGAAATGTACTTGAATAAACCAACACATCTAGAACTTCACTATTAATATTCTTAGCAATTATTTTGGTGTAGATTACTTATACAAGTTAAGCTTTTTAAAAAAAATAGTTTAGAATTGAAGCCCCCAGTAGGTCTGAGTGTTGCAACAGAGGAGACTTAGGCCACTGAAAATAAATTTGCATCTTATTCTATCAATAAAGGGTAATGTTACCACCCAGTTCCAAGGAAGTAACCAGTATCATGGACACTGATGAAGTTCAATTATTGACTGAATGAGAGAGAAGAAGTTACAGTTGGTGGGAAATGCTGCAGGTTAGTTGCTAACAAGTGCAGGGAAGAGGGAACAAATGATACATATACTGAAAGATTGGTACTGATTATTTATCAGGCACATATTAAGGAGTTGGTCTTGACTGATAAAGCTCAAAGAGGCTTAGGGCTCTGTGAAGCCATCTCTCCCACTGCAAATCTGTCCAGCTGATATGATTGGCAGGAGAAGCTCTCAGGCTCCTTGGGTCACAGGCATGTCCTTCTAGAGAAGGTCTTCTCCTCATTGCTCCTAGCCTCAGAAGACCCTCCCTTGGGAGTTGTGTTTGCCCCTTCCCAGTGATTCGGAGCCCTGGATAGGTGCATCTCTTTGCCAGGCTTGGAATCGTTAGATGATTTTCTTACTTAATTTTATTGTTAATTTTAATCCATATTCTTAACTTAATTGTTTTTATATATTGCGTTTGCCTTAAATTTGGTTAGCTGCCTTGAGTGCTTCACATCCCAAAGAGAAAGTACGGATAGGAATCTAATAAATAAATGTAAACACTTCTTCCCAGTAGCCAAAAGGTTGCTATCCCATTTAATCAGCCATTGATTTTGAATGCCTTCAGATACATAGCTTTGAACTTAATTATTTGCGTAGAAATACAAAGTTGCTTTTCTGCCTAGCATCCTCCTCCTCCTCCTCATTATCATCTTCATCCCTCCTCTTATTATCACTGGGAAGAAAAAAAAACTAGGACAACTTACAGATGTGCCTGGGGAAGAAGAAAGCTTCCTACCCTGGACTTGTCATTAGCAAATCTTTCATTATGTACTTATGTCCTGATATCTGATGCAAGTATGTAAATTATGGCATTTGCATAATGATGTCACACACACACATACACACTCATTAAGTCACTCCTGGGTAAGTTTTAACATCTTATGGCATGTGAAAGTTGCTTTTGCAAGCAACCTTGGAACATAGCATGCAATATCCTTTTGGTAGCAAATTTCCTTTATTTGATTAAAAAGAAAGAGTTCCTTTGGTTCAAAGAGTCATTCTCAGTAGTTATATTTATTTAAGGTGGGGCTAGGTAATGCTAATCTTTAAAATCCTAAAAATGTCATGGGCAATATGAGCTATGCAGTTTCCTGTGACATTTCTACACAGAATAGAAAGTATCTAAAGCTAATTCCAGCTCCAGGTTTTCTCCACTTCATTCTAGAGTTGGATTTAAAACTGCCAGCAAAGCTTCCTGCTATAATTGCATATGGTATCCTGTCAAAACCTCTCTGAGAATCACACCATCTGTGTGCAATTTTCCTAACTCTCTAAAAGAGAGACCACACTCGCTTAAAACTATATCTCTGGAGAGAAATGAAACACTTGCACAAATAATGCTTTTCAGAATCCAAATATTAGTCCCATACCAAAATGAAACCCCCCTAAAGGATGCTGTAGTTTATAAAGTCAGTCTAATATTTAACCAGCATTAATGCATGATGTATTACTAACCAAATCACATTTTAAATCAAAGGCTGGTTTCTCATTGCTTTATTTTCTGCAGACTATTTCCTACTGGAAAATGAAGTGATGATTGTCTATGTGACTGGGTCATCACTGATAAGCCTTATCGTTTCACCAAGTTAAGATTGATTCCTGTTACTCCAATTAGAAACTTCTTCACTTTGCCATTATACATTATCTGTGTCGTTAGCCAGTACTCAGCTATGGAGAAATCAAGTGTCATAAGCATTTGTGTGAACTATAGTTTGGTTGCTCATGATAGATTTTGGATTCAGATTGAAGAGCCTCAATAGACCTCTGCTCTGAGTGGTTGCTGTCATATGGGTATATTATTGTCCTATTTGACCGAGACAGTCCTAATTAAAATCTGTCAGGAGCCAGCCCTTTATGTGGCCTCCTTTTTGAAGGACTGTCCTGTCCTTATCTGTCTTTATGAAGACCTATGGAAAGGAAGAGGATTGCTCTTGAAGTTGGTCATCTTGTGTCTTGACCACACTATGCTGACATATCCACACTTACCATTTTAGCTGCTCCTGTTTACTGCTCAGGTCAGCTTGATTGGAAGGTAGCTTAAGGAAATCCTGCCATGATTAAGACAGCAGACATAATACTTTTTAGATGTATGTGTACATCTGTCTGTGTACATCTGCCCACAAAGTTGAACAGAACTTTTGTATAGAGTTCAAACACCAAACTGCACATACATGCAAGCACAACGAGCAGCTTCTTTTTAAAATCATTACTTACTGCCCCTCTTGTTTCTTTTAACCCACTCTTACATGACTGCTCTAATAATACAATTATAACTTTTGCCTCTTAAATAAAATTTTGCTGGTTTAGAACCCAACAGAAACATTTTTAAAAACAAAATATATTTTAATATTTCCTCCCTTTCTCCATGCTTTTCTGATTTTAAGAAACTCCAGTGGCATAACATTTCATCCTGTTTCCAGGTACCTGAAATAGAAGGGTTCCCTGGAGATTTTTTAAAAGCAACAACAACAACAACGACAACAACAAAGAAACCTATTTACAAGGCAGGAATTATAGCTATTGTGCTATTTCAACAGTCATGGTAAAAGGGGATCTAAAGGATATTAGAGCTCATGGTAAGCACTGACTCAGTTGAAGGGTTGTTCCTTCCTCTACAACAGTGTTTCTCAACCTCAGCAACTTTAAGGTGTGTGGACTTCAACTCTCAGAACTCCCCAACCAGTATGCTGGCTGGTGAATTCTGGGAGTTGAAGTCCACACACCTTAAAGTTGCTAAGATTGAGAAACACTGCTCTACAAAATACCCAGTGAATCGCTGGGGTTAGCCTGCAACAGACTGAAGCACATTATCCCAAATGGACAGCAGCTTTGAGATGACATAACATGGAAAAGGGTTCTTCGGAAGTAGAAACAGAATAATGCACCCTGAGGTTGCTTTGACATTGAATGGAGAATTAAAAGAGGGTGAGGTCCATTTCTGCCCTTCAGAAACCGTTGCTGACCCATTATCAGGCAGTGCAGATAAACCCCAAGTCTCTTGATTACTGTCTTTCTCACTATGATGAAATACATGATCTACTTTCTTTTAAATTTTAATAATTATTTCTAAATTTGCCTCATATATGCCTGTTGTATGCAAACTCATGTTTTCTTTTGTCCCCTTTTAAAACTATATTGTTGAGCAATGTGTAAGGGGCATATAGAGAAACAAAAAATCAAAAGATAATTATTCATATGGACCTCCCAAAAAATTGAATCAGGGCTGCATTAACTTTACCACATTAAAGTAAGAGATAGTAAATTATCAGAAATGAATTTTATGGACAGATGGACAGACCTCCCCCAAATTATTATTATTTCAAGAGGATATTATCACAGCAATCAACTTGCCATTAAGGAACACTTGTTCATGTTATTACTAGTTTAGATAGCTAAACATCCAGTTTGAATAACAATTGGATTGGTCAAAACATGAATTTAAAGTGAGAGAAACATTTTCAAAGCTTTTGTTATTTAGTTCGCCATTCTTATGTAAGAATGTTGGACTAAGTTGAACTGAATTATGTCTATGAAGGTTCTCAGTCATCCAGGTGGAATTGTCTGTAGCTTGAATCATGTCAACTGGATTTCTATTTTCTCAGTGGAAACGTTTCGCTCCTTATCCAAGGAGCTTCTTCAGTCTGAGCAAAGTTAGTAAGGGAATCCTTAAATATGTTTCTAGGTAGCTGTGTGAACTGTGAACTGTGAACTGAATTATGTTTCCAGGCAGTAAAACACTGGAGTTTGTAAAACCCCTATTACTACTACTGACCTTTGCATCCAAATGGATAAAAAATGGAAACAAGCTTCAGCTAAGTTCTTCCTCAATGGGCTTAGAATACTCAATTGGAAGCCTTTGTTTTTAGATCTCTGGATCTGTATGATGCTCTCAAAAGAGATCAACCAGCATTTACAGCTGCAATTCCATACCTATTTACCTGAAAGTCAGTAATACCATTGAATTTAGTGGATCCTCTTTTTTTAACAGACATGTACAGGGTATGGCTGGTAGTGTGCGAAGTGAATTCCTGACAGCTTGTGCTTCTGTGCTCCTGCCTTCCTATGCATAGGTGTTTGGGTTTATACTGAGTAAAGTATATCTAGTTCAATATTGCTCTTATCGGTTCTCAGCAGTTTTCTAACATTTTATGCAAGAGCTTTTCCATCCCTAGCTGGAGATGAAGATTATAGCTTGGATCTTCTGCAGGCAAAGCATCCAACTCTGCCATTGAACTTCCACTGAGTTCATCACAAGCTTTGCCTGCATGTGGACAAGCTGTACATCAGGGCATGAGCAAAATTTACACATTGATAGCTTGTGTGCATTTAAATGCTGGTCAGAGGCTGTGACTAATGTGGAACAGGGCCAGTGGGAAACAATCCCAATTTATATTCCAAATTTGCATTCAATTAGGTTACGTGCATGGTCTCCACAGGACTTATCTCTTGTGATTAATGAACACAACTGTATTAAAATACAGGGGACTTTTGCAAGACCACAGAAACATTTTTCTAATGATAAAAGATTACCACTAAAGTTATGACCTCTTTTCTTCTTCGACAGCTATCCATGCATAACATTCTTTCATTCAAATTGCCTCCTTAATAACTTCAGACTCTTATCTCTTTTCTGTTTTTCATTCTATCCTTCCTGTTGTTCCATAGCCACAAAAGTGACTCATTCGAAGTGACAGCACAGGAAATTGAATAGAAAAACATAAGGCATTCGTAGCACAAAATCAATGTAGGAACTTTTCTTTGTTTTCCATTCTATCCAACAGAAACACACACAGATAAAATACCTAAGGACCTACCTATACAAACAAGTAAACAAAAATCTTTTAAAGTTTATTTATTATGGAAAACAAGATCTGGACAAAGTTGAAAAAAAGAAGAGAATGCTAAAGGTTTGAGAAAGCAAAATAACAAAGGAGTATGTTATTGCCAAGGCAGACACTCAAATGTTCATGCATTCCTATGTTAAAAGGATCTATAAATTTATCTATAAATCACATTTCCCCCCCACTTTTTTGGTTCCTCAACACAGAATGCACTAAGCAGAATGTTCTTACCTGGTTCATTTGAAAGGAGTTGGGTGATAGTGTATTTGCCTTGATAAGATTTCCAAATGCCTGTAGCCAAATACACATATTAATAATTCACATATTAACTCTTTTCAGATTTTAGCACAACATGCCAAAAACCTAAAGGGGAGCCAGGCATGTATAGTCTGAGAGCCAGAACTGGATTAACATCTGGGTGGTCTAGTTATTTATCTGTACTTTCAGTTAAAACAAAAGTTTGTCAGTGTTTTTTTTTATCTAAATAGCTTCTGTGTGGCTCTCCCTGTTCTGGAAGTCAAACTCATACAACCTTGATCCCTGGCAGCTCTGTTTTCTAAAGGGAACATGAATAAAAATATGCTGAAATTCTAGTACAAAGAAGTTGGAAGTCCACTGCACCAAATGCAGAAGGTGTTTAGGATTAAGCCCACTTACTAAATATTTCTAAAGAGAGCATACAGGTAATTATTTCCCCAATTGGTTTTTAAACTGGCTCCAAAGATATAAATACCTTAGTCTGGTTCTAGCAAATTTGTGAAAATACCCAAATAAAGAAGGGATACTTCCAAACTAATAACCAATATTGTCGGAATCCTTGGAGAGAAAAAAAGTTACCTTTCTCTCCTCCCAAATTGGATTCAATTCTTTATACTAGAAAACGTATTCATATAGCATATGAGTATCTCAGAAATGTTTATGTTGATTCTAATACTTCTCCAGTATTAAAGAGATTGCTTTGGTTTTTGTTTAAGCATATGGGGATAGATACATGGTCTCTCCACAATTTTTAAGCATAATTAATTCTTGTGTCTTGAAGTTTGGCCAAGATTACAGATGCAGGTTTGATGAGGACAAATGGAGCACTAGGAAAGTAATCTTGGTTAAAGATGAGCATTCTCAAGTTTTTTTCTCCTGTTGCTGAAGAGAGAAAGAGAGAGAGAGAGAGAGAGAGGGAGGGAAGGAGGGAGGGGAGCAGAGACTTGTCTTCACATACTTTTGTGGAACAGATTGAATGTGGTTTCTGAAGTAGTATTACCATGTGAGAGTGTGTCAGATCCCCAGGCAACACCTATTTTAAATTAGAGACTTTCACGGATCCCTAGAGATTCCTAATGTGAGATGCTTATTTGATCATGGGGTAGGAGTAATTCTGCTGTAGTGAGTTTTCCCAGTCAATAGCTTGGCTGCTGCATTCTGGACCAGTTGGAGCTTCTGAGTCATTTTCAAAAGCAACCCCATAGAGCATGTTGCAGTAGTGATCATGGCATGAATTCCTATCACAAGAGCTTCCTGGTCCAGGCCCCTCTTGCCTCCAGCCCATGAGTACGATAGTCTTAAGTTGTCCCTGATTGATTGATTGACTGATTGAGTATATGCCATCAAGTCAGTGTCGGCTCTTAGCAACCATATAGATAGACCTTCTCCAGGGTTATCTTTCCTAAATTTGGCCCTTCAGTCTTCCTGAATGGAAGCAGGGGTGTACTCATCACCGCTGTAATTGCTGAGTAAGTGTAATCACCCTGCTGCTGATTGTCCTCTTCTTCTCTTTCCTTCCACCCTTCCCAGCATTATGAACTTCTCCAGAGAGCTAAGTCTTCACAGAATATGTCCAGAGTATGATAATTTGTGCCTCGAGTGAGAATTCTGAATTGACTTGTTTGTTGATCCATTTGTTTGTTTTCTCAGCTGTCTAAGATAGTCTAAGGAGTCTTCTCCAAAACCAAAGTCTAAAAGCCTCAATACTCTTTCTGTTCTGCTTCTTCGAAGTCCAACTTTCTTTTTGACAGAGTGTCGGTGTCAGGGAGATAACTGGTGAAGAAGGAGGGGGCTCCCTCCATCTTCACCAGTTATCTCCCTGACAGTCACAGGGAAAAACATTGCCTATACAATTATGATCTTTGCAGGTATAGATGCATTCTGCATCTGAATATCTTTTCTCAGGCCTTAATTGCTACTCTACCAAGTGCTAAAAAGGTAAAGGTTCCCCCCGCACATTTGTGCAGTCGTGTCTGACTCTAGGGGCCGGTGCTCATCTCTGTTTGTTAGCCGAAGAGCCAGCGTTGTCCGAAGACGCTTCCACGGTCATGTGGCCGCATGACACGTGCGGAACGCTGTTACCTACCCACTGAAGTGGTACCTATTAATCTACTTGCATTTGCATGCTTTCGAATTGCTAGGTTGGCAAGAGCTGGGGTGAGTGCGGGAGCTCACTCCACACGCAGGGCTAGGGATTCGAACCTCCGAACTTGCGATCTTCCGATCGACAAGCCTGGCGTCTTCCCGCTGAGCCACCACACCCCACACCAAGTGCTAGTCTGTGCTATATTTCATGACTGCTTGTTCCTTTATAATCAATAATTGACCCTAAAAAGCAGAAGCTGCTCACCCTGTCAATATCTTCACTGCCAATGATAAGACTGGCTGCTGTACCTGTTGTCATTAATTTGGTCTTCTTTTCATTTAATCTTAATCTTATTTTTCTTTAAATTTGGCTCCTTTCACAGCCCTTAACTGGTGTTAAATAAGTGTGACCCCCCTTCTTCAGGCACCGTCCAAGGGCAGTGTATTAAACTGATAGGCTATGTTACACATTACTTTGGAGGGAAGGTAGTTGACTGCAGTGACTTGAAACAGAAGTATCACAGGCAGGATAGGAATCAGCAGCGGGGACAGCAAATTTCATGCCAGAAAAATCATAAGAATTTGTCCAATAAGCTCTATTAATAACTAATTACAAAATGCGTACATCATGATGGATTAGCAACAATCTATCAGGCCAAATATAATGAGGAAAAATTATCTTTTGCAGTCGTGAGTCAGATTAGGAAAGATAAGAAAGCCCAGCATTAATAGAGAAACTGATGCTAATTCAACCCATTTAATTTGTCATAATTTACCTTTTTTGATTAAACTCGAAAACCCATTTCTATAGGTTCGGTATTATTCAGTATGACCAAGAGCAAGCTTTTCAACTTGCCCTCAAGATGAACAATATTTTTGAATTAAAAAGACAGGCTTCAACAACTGTTGTGTTCAAGCATTTGCAGTAACACGGGCATCATAAAACATTCTTTGCATCCAGACCCTTTTTTCACTTCCCTTGGTGGATGATGGTGTGAATTGAACTGCAACACCTACAAGACCTTTCTTCCTTGGCACTGCAGGGAAGGAAGCTTCAAAGCTCTCTTCTTCCTTGCCTTCTACATTGAAGTTTATTTATTTTCTTTTGCTTATTTAGGAAAGATGAGCAGAAGGAGGATTGACATGTTTGTAGCTGCAACCTTGTATCTCCTCTCCAGATTTGTCCCTTGTGATGGGACTGCAGCTTCAGAGAATGAGGAATATGGAGAGGTTATCGGTAAGAGCTCTTTTATTCATTCTCACAAAGCTACAGTACAGAGAAATAAAATGCCCCAGTTTAACAGGACATATTTTATGCAATTCCTAATTGTTGTATGCATTTTCAAGATGAATGGGTAAGACTCTTTCCAGCCCCTATAAAATTCCACCAGTTTTCATTCATAAGACTGATCTGTCTTAATATGCAATTAGCCTGCAATTTCATCCATTTAAATGCATGGTTTTGAATGTACTAAAATACCCTTTTAGAAACAAACCTATTTCAAAGCATATTTTATGTAAAATAAAAGTATAAATTCATTACGGCATGTTATGGTATGAAGTTCAAAGATAATGGGGAAGAAAAGGAAAAGTTATGTTTGCCTATCCAACACGCAGTTAATAATAAAAAAAAGAGTTCCTATCTTTGGCATTAAAATGTAATCCCAGTCATAATTTCAATATTTGGAGTTGCCCACACAGTTCCTTTTACCATCAAACTGACTTGGACCAAAAATAAAAGAAAGAACATTACATTAGCTGCGAAAGGAAAATAGCTGCCGTGTATATACACCTGGGCCCCAGAGAGTATCTGAAAAAGGTGTTATCCATGACTTTGCTAAATATACAATGCAAATATGACAAAAGATAGAGGACCACTACTTAATTGCTCTGACAATAAAGCTATATATATGCCCCAATATTATACATGGAATAAAAGCTTTAAAAAAATTCCTAGGAATACATCAAACTGGGTCGTAAGGAGGATCCTGATCTATTAATTACATCTAGTAACCTTTCTCCTGCAAGACCCATTTCCCAAAGGGAATGAGTCACAGCCTTTGAAATCGCCTTTTTCTTGTAAACGGTGAAAGTCCATGAAGTATGAAGTATTAGTGTCACCGCTTGGAGATTCAGCTTGTCTAGCAGGAAAAGCTTTTAGCAGGCGTGGGTGGTGGGTGGGTGGCAAGTTGTCAAATCAAGCTGATGATGGGGACAAAGAAGGGACTCGTTTTCTCTCAGTGTGACAAGCTGTTTTGCCTTGATAATGCTCATCAACAAGAAGAATTTGAACAGAGCCTCGTGATGAACTGTATAAATAGAATATATAGACATGAAGCATTTCACTTGGGAGACAATAGAACAATCATCCATAGGAAAGAGTATTGAAAATTTTCCCTGTCAAGTCAGCTTATCATAAATAGGTGATCATTTAGTTTTAATTGTAGAATTAAAGAGTTGTCATATCCTGCAAGGAGATTTGATTTGGATGAGTGGAAAAATGCACTTAGCAACAATTGCATGCACATGACTCATTTTGGTAGGAGTAAGTAAGCAAAAGTAAGGAGAGTCAATTTGGTGTAGTGGTTCAAGGCACTGGGCTAGAAACGGAGACACTGTGAGTTCCAGTCTTACCTTAGGCCCAAAGCCAGCCAGGTGACTTTGGATCAGTCCCTGCCTCTCACTCCAAGGAAAAAAACAATAACAAACCACTTTCAAAACAAGCTGCCAGCAGTCAAGACTGATTTGAAGGCACACACACAGTAGATGAATATAACTTTCAGTGAAATTCCTCTAACTCAGATTTCAATGCAAAATTATCAAACCTCTTATGTGAACCATCATGTTTTGAAATATACACTTCTCCATATTTTATATATCTTATTTATTTAATTTCTGTACACTTTAAAAAAAGCTCAGACCACTGCAAATATGAGATAAATATAAGATGAGAAAAATGAGGAGCAAAAACTGAATGACCCATCCCCTTCTAAAAGCTGATTAAAACCTTCTGTGATAAATATCCCAATATTATTATATTATTATATATTATATTATATTAATTATATTATTAGCTGTTTTCTGTCTCACTGTGCTTTGCTATAGTTGCAATGATTCATGCTGTTAAAGAAAAAAATTTGACTTGGCTTAGCTCAAGTTTTATCAGAACTTTATTTAGCTTTAAAGGACAATTAATAAATGATCCAAATTACCTTTCTCAATGAACTACACATCCATTGGAAAAGTTTAAACATCTGGGTAGACCTGGAGCTTAAGAACACAGGAATATTAAAAATAAATCAATAAACTTTAAATATAATATAGTTTACATTCAGTTTAAATTAAATCATTTAATTTTTTGCCTTGCTAGTTCCCAGTTCTTTGTTCTTGCCATACTTATATATTTGAGTCTGATCCTTGCCATACCACTTAAAACCAAAAATACTTATTCACTCTTATAAAGAGAACTGAATCAGGTTTTAATGCACCAGGTGGGAAATTGGAACCAAAAAGCTTTCAGTTTCTCATAAAAATATTGAATGAAATTTTCTTTTTTTCCCCCAGAATGGTAGGAAATGATATTATTGATTTAGATCCAGTTTATGGCTGTCATTCTAGTTCCTACTGAAATCAGTGGACAAATTAAGGCATTGATTTCAATAGCAGGAACATTCAACAAGGTTAGGCTATATTTTGGATTTCTTGGAATCTGTATTGTTCTGTGTGGCTTCCACAACTGCTCCTCCACTAGAACTCTTGGTGTGCCCCTATTCCATTCTGGAAAATCATTCTGGAAGAATGGGAGCAAGGAAAGGGGCAAATGGGCAAAAATCTCCTCTGCCTTTCACCAGTTGAATCCTCTCTTGGATTTCAGCCCATCCATGAGCAGCAGGCACCAATTTTCTGTTTATGGGCACCAAGTTAGTACCCAAGGCACTGGGTATAAATAAACAAACCCATATAAATATATAAATACATACATACATACATACATACATACATACATACATGCCTATTTGCTTCCATTATCTTATTTGTTTTGCTTTTTGTTTGTGGGTTTATCTTCTGTTCATTTTTGCAACCCCTTTTCTCTTTCTATTAGTCATAGGGTGGCACTAAGAGAAATGCAAATGGGAATCAAAACCAGTATAGTATAACGTGTAATCACAGGTCTACCTTAAACTCCTACTCAAAAGCAGAATATGAATGCCATTAATTCTTGGCTGAAAGTACCATCCATTTTGGCAGCTCCACCTTCCAAGATCAGGGTTGTTGTTGTTGTCGTTTTAAGAAATTCTAAGCAGTAATGACAGCAGCTGCTTTTGGGGGGATGGGGAGGTTGACCGGCCAATTTTAGCTCCAATGAGCCAATGCTTTTTCTGGCCAGTCTGTTCCCAGGCCATTATGTTTTTTTAGATAGTCTGCTTTGGTCCATCTCCCCCAGTTTTTTCTCTCTCTCACTTTCTTCCTGCCACATTCACTGCACACATTTTGTACTGCAATCCTGTGGTTGCTGATGAGGCATCCCAAGCAGTACAGGATATGTTGCTGTTCCTCTCCAAGGTCTGCAAGGGAGGTCTGACCTTATTACTACCTCCCAGCTGCTGTGGAAACCTCCTTGGGAGAGGTGTGCATGTACGTATTTTCTTCTTGTTGAAATAAATGTAATTGGGTGAGTGATGGAGAATTGTCACGGATAGAGGAAAAAATTCAAAGACGCTGTTCCTCCCTCACTTCTATCCTGCTGGTATGAGCCCAGCAGGGTATGAGAGGCGGTGGTTTGTCCCTTCTGAAATTTCTGCAACTCAGCAAGAACTTTTGCTCTGCTAGAAAGAAGAAGTCCAAGTCTGGTACATTTTTATTACCAAGGAAATGCTGACCTCTTGCATCTCCCATATGTTTAGAAGTCTTTGATTCCAAAAGGAAAAGCCGAGGATTAGCTCTAATGCCTGAAATTGAAACAAAGACAGCTGCACTTCACGCAGTGTGTAAATAATGACCAAGACAATGGAAAAACCAGGATGTTGTTTTTTTGTCATTCCCACAGCAACCAGTAGAAGACATACTATTTGTGCCTTGGGGCACCAACAAACCAGTATAAATATAGTTTTGGATGATGTATTGGGACAGGTTCCATTTACCATTGAATGGTAAAATTAATCTCAAATGTTTTGACAATTTTTTCCCCACTATGTTGCCTAACTGTGCCATAGAGGTACACTTCTGAATTCTTTAACCAAAAACACAACACCAGGAAATTAAAGAAAAATTCTGCTTCATACTCACAGTTTTTACTACCTGAAGATACAGTAGTGAGAGGGGGGGGGGGGAAAGCTACCTTCTCTTTTTTTTCTTCCTCTGGACACAAAGCAGAAGGAAATTAAGATGCCAAGAACCAAACAAAAGAACAAATCCTTGGATGAAAAGACTATTAATTCTCTTCCTTCTGTATAAACTGTTATGCTAGTAAGAGCTAACGTAAACTTCCGAGGACTATGTGCAATTCCAGCTTATTGCGGAATGTGTTAAACTATTAAAAATACTAAATGTGGGAAATGCAATATATTCCTAAGGGCCCACCAAAGCTCTTGAAAACAGAATAACTTTTCTTTGATTTGAGTTCATTGGGCTCAGGTTGGGTTTCCTGCTGAACTGGAAATAGCCTATCAGTGTATAGAGAACACTTTTCCACTGGAGAAAGGTACCTTTCAATTCCACTTAGAGAGATTAAGAAAAATGAGGCATGTTTTGCAGTAATAATGATATAAAATCATTGACTTTGCCAGACTGAAAGGGCTGGTTCCCACAACTCAGACATATGGGAACCCATCCAATCTGTCTTGTACAAGGACATTGCCATGTCAGTCAAGCTCACCATAAGCATAATAACTGCCATGTGGGACAAATCCAAGTTAACTGTGGTAAACCACAAAAAGTTGATTCACAAATCTGGCTCAATATGCAAAACAGATGTAACCCTCCCCCTACCACACACACACACAGAAATCTTCACAGGAATATAAAGCAAACCCAGATTTGACTGCGCTGTCATGTTTTTAATGTCATTTAATACTTGTTGAGATTTTTAAGACAGAAGACTCTCCTTTTCCCAATTACCCATGATAGATATCACTAAGCTCCCATCTACCATGGCTCTCTTCTTCCTGCCGTCCTTCTCTTTGGGGCACTGAAACGTGTTGCATCCTTTATACTAAACTAGAGGTCCCCAACCCCCAGGCCACAGACCGGTACCAGTCCATGGCCTGTTAGGAACTGGGCCGCCATGCCGGTCTCCGAACCCTGCCCCCTGGTCTGCACAATTGGCTCCTGCCTGCAAACCCCGCCCCCCGGTCCACGCGATTGGCTCCTGCCTGGGGAATAAATTGAAATAATAAATAAATAAATAAACAAACAAACCCCGCCCCCCAGTCTGTGGAAAAATTGTCTTCCACAAAACTGGTCCCTTGTGCCAAAAAGGTTGGGTACCCCTGTACTAAACAATTTGTACTCAACCTTCCTGCTCAGAGCAGAGAAGAGGGAGGCACTGCAGACACAGACAAAGCACACTGAAGAGCCAAGCCTCAGGCTTAGATCTGTTCCAATCTTTTTCCTGATTTTGTGGCTCCAATCATAATCATCCTTGCGGCCAGGCAGGAATGATCTCAAATGACAGAAACTGCAAGGAAGAAAATAATCCTCACGCCCTCCTGGGGAAGAGTCCTAGGATGTGTTGGTCCATGGGACCAGGGAAGGGGAGTGAGTCGGGGAATTTCTTTGGCAAAAGCAGCAATATTTGGCTTGCATCCAGGATCCAATTAGTCTCGCCCTGAAATATGCAGTGCTCTGACCAAGGCCCCTGCCCCACTGGGAGGGGGGCAATCTGAGTTCAGCAACAATATTTATTTAGCAAATAAATGTATTTATTTAGGAAACCTATATGGCTGTCCATCTTAATCAAGTAATTCTCAGCGGCTTACAAAGCATGTTACTGTAATAAAAGCTGTAAGTCAACACCAAACTAAAAGTCATTGAGGCTCCTCACACAACCATTTAGCAGCGTGCCTTGTTTTTAACATCCTGGTCTTACCACCTGTGGAAAAAGCCAGGTCGACGGGGTCAGGACCATCAGATCTCAGGTGCCACGACACAGAAGGCATGTTTCCTGGGTTCCACTAAATGACATTGTTTTACAGAGGGGACCCAGAATATGCCACCTCTGGTAGGAAGACAGAAACAATGGCTTCGTGGGTCTTCTTTAGGGACTGGGAATCCTAGCCAATGAAATTCCAGCTTGGTTCCTGCTCCAGGAGAAACACTGACATTAAAGTTTTGTGGAGTTTCCCCGGGCAGAAAGACCTGGCTTATTCCACTTCCTGACTTCTGGGGTTTCCCCATTTCACCAGTTGGCAAGGGCCATAGTGTCTCGCTGCTATCTCCCTGGCCTCCCCATTTTTACCTTTTCCCCACAGGCTACATGGAGCTCATGTCTACATCCCCCCACTGGTGAGTTGATTCATTGGCTCCAGGAGGGGAAGGCGAAGGCCATTGTAGGATATTGAGCATTGGTGCAAAATGCTGCTTATACTATATATGTAGAGGACAAACTCTGGAGTCCTTGGTGCAAAATGCTGCTTATACTATATATGTAGAGGACAAACTCTGGAGTCCTTGGTGCGCTCTGAGCCTTGTTGTTTTCTTGCAGATGTTTCATTGCCAGGCTAGGCAACATCTTCAGTGCGAAAAGGGAGTGGGACTTGCTCTCGGTTTATATACCCTGGCTTGTCCTGCTTGTGTTGGTGGGGGTGTTGTACTCTCCTTGGTAGTTCCTTGGTTGGGCTGTTGTTTGCTGCTTGGTTGATTGACTGAGTTAATAGTTCCTTGATTAGGGTATATTGTGCTGTTTTATTGTTCCTCTGGTGCTGATCCTGGTGTTAATCTTTGCATATCTGGGTGATGATTGCTGGCAAGGAGGTGTTCTGGTCTTCTGGCTTTTCTGTTGTCTCTTAAGAATGGTATGTAAATGTTGTTTACCTCTATGTATCTGTTGATGGCTGCTTTGTCTGAGTGCCAAGCTTCCAGGAATTCTCTAGCATTTTTGGACTTGGCTTGGTTTAAGATGCTCACAGTTTCCCAGTTGAAAGTTTGGTTAAGTCTGTCTATGTGTTGTGAGATTAACGAGTTTTCATCGTGTCTTCTGACTGCTAGTTGGTGTTCGTGGATGCGTTCTGTTAGTCTTCTGCCGGTCTGTCCTACATAGTGGCTGTTACAGTCCTTACAATGTATGTTGTAGGTAACTCCTGTTTTTTCTTCTTGGGCTATTGGGTCTTTTTATATTTGTAGCTCAGGGTTGAACTGTGGAGTCCTTGGTGCTCTCTGAGCCTTTTTGTTTTCTTACATTTCACTGCCAGACTAGGCAACATCTTCAGTGTGAAAAGGGAGTGGGAGTTGCTCTCTGTTTATATACCATGGCTTGTCCTGCTTGTGTTGGTGGAGGTGTTGTTCTCCCCTTAGGAGTTCCTTGATTGGGCTGTTGTTTGTTGTTCTCTTCGATTGGTAGAGGACAAAGCCGCTTGGGAACAGTTAATTTCTGAAAAGTGGGGAAGATCTCTTGCTCTTAAACCTCATGGGAAAAAAACCCTACAATATCTATGTCCACAGATGTGCACACATGAGTATCCTTTCCAGCTTTTACATTTGCACTAAAAGGCTGCCCAGCAGTTTGAAGGAAAAAAACCCCTGGAAAAATGCTTCAATAATATCCTTTAAAAGAACAGGTTCCTTCAAACACTGCTTATGCCTTATCTCGTTTTTTAAAATATAGATCTGTATCTCTATGAAGGTTCTCAGTCATCCAGGTGGAATTGTCTGTAGCTTGAATCATGTCAACTGGATTTCTATTTTTCTCAGTGGAAACGTTTCGCTCCTTATCCAAGGAGCTTCTTCAGTCTGAGCAAAGTTAGTAAGGGAATCCTTAAATATGTAATTAATTAAATTACTTTTATTATTTATTTATTTATTTATAAATTTATAATTTATAAAATTAATTAAATTAATTAAATTAAAGTAATTAAATATGTAAGTGGAGTTACATATTTAAGGATTCCCGTACTAACTTTGCTCAGACTGAAGAAGCTCCTTGGATAAGGAGCGAAACGTTTCCACTGAGAAAAATAGAAATCCAGTTGACATGATTCAAGCTACAGATAGATCTGTATCATATTAAGATGTGGTAATTTATCATTTGCAGTGTTCAAAACAAATGAATAAATGAACAGTGTGCGTGACACTTCGGTTTATAACTTCCACAGGAATTAATGCTCTGTGATGTGCAATTTCTAGGGAGATACTGCCCCCTAGAGATTCGTTATGCTTCTTCAAGGCTCATAAATACATGTACTATATATATTCAAATGATTGAATGAAGCTATATATCTATATAGGGATGTATAGATATAAATATATTAGTGTTATGTTGTCTAATGGAATAAACTAATATTGAACTTCATAGTAATAATATAATATAAATGTATATAGATAATATATGCTATATGTAATATAAACATACAGTCCTTTCTCACACTAACTTGCAAGTGTAATATACTATACCAGTGAACCCACTTTTCAGCCGTTTGCTCATGGCCAGTGATATTCTGGTTTCTTTTATAATTACATCATGTAATAATAAACAAAGTAATTTTGCTTGTCATGGAGAAGAAAACAATTATTTTTTTAAAAAAAATTAAGCAAGATTGAAAGGGGTACATGATCCTTGAGTTGACAAAAGAAAGCTTATAGTATAAGCCAGAGCTTTCCAAACTGTGTGTCGCGACACACAGCGTGGTGTGTCGCCACACCACCCGGAAGCGGTGGCGCCACACACCCCCCGCGCCGCCGCACGCCCCCTGCGCCGCCGCACACCTCTCCCGTGCCGCCGCCATGCGCGCGCGCGCCACCGCACGCCCCCCGCGCCGTCGCCGTGCGCGCGCGTGTCGCTGCCGCCGCCGCCACCACTGCTGGGTGTGTCGCCAGCGGCGGCACTTTGGAAAGCCCTGGTATAAGCAATTGCTTATTTAGAGAAAGCTATGGTAAGAACAATGGAATAGTTGATTTGCTACCCAGGCACAGAGAGTGCAGGCTCTTCCTGTGTCTTGATAAGCTTATATCTCGTCCTCCAGTGTACGGCCAACGCTTTTAGGCAAATGAAGTCTTCCTCATTCCATTGATGCATTTAGTAAGGTATCTTTATTTTTCCAGTGCTCTTGAAAAACTATATTGGAACTAGGAACCAATATATTTATTTATGGGATAGGCATAATGCAGGGCTTCACAAACTGTGGGATATGCAACCCCCCAACAGCAAATATAAGTGGAGTTACAAATTGCGGTGAGGGGGGGCTTGTACATGTAAAGTTGAGTTGCTAGTAGTACTAATGCCTGTTTTATCTGGCAAGCAAGCTGGCAACTGGCTTGTCCAAGCAAAGCCTGGAGTGAATTTTTACTGGGTTCTGGCTTTGGATGCGCAACCTCACGGCATGTGTGTTTAAAGCTGGAGTGCTACCAGAATCTGTTCCTAGTTTGCCTGGACGAAGTGGCAGAAAGTCAGGATCTTCTTCATCTGCTTCTATAAAGAGCAAATACTAATCCAAAATAAATGTGGAACAAGGAATAGATAAACCCCCAAATTCAGGAATTATGCCAGACTAAGCAAGAGCTTCTTTTCCACTAAATAAATATGGTTTTAGATTCAACAGTTTTACATACAGTAGAAAAGTTTTACTTTATGAAGTTTCAAGGTTCTATTTGATTTATAGATTAAAAGTTAATTATTTAACATTATTTACTTCTTGCCCAACAATAACTGCAGTAAAATGGTTAATTTTATTCCTGGGGTGGTCACACAAACTCATTTGTCATTTTAGGGTATAAAGGTACTCCATATATATATATATAGAATGAGAGCCGGTTTAATGCCGTGGTTAAGGCACCTGGCTAGAAACTAGGAGACTTCTAATCCTGCCTTAGAAATGAAGCCAACTGGTCATTTTGGGTCACTCACCCTCTTTTAGCTCCAAGAAGAAGGCCAGGGAAAACCAAGAAAACTGCAGGGACTAGTCCAGGCAGTCACCAGGAGTCAATCAATGCTGAATTGAACACACACACACACACACACACAGACAAATACAGGAAGATTCTGCTGAAATGCAGTGTTGGGCCAAGCAGGAATATTTTACAGATATTCCCATTCTACCCCCTGGAAGCAGAGCTGAATATATGATACATCATGCTCGGACTCTTTCAAATATGTATTTGGTTGTTATACTGTTCAGTTTCTTTCAGGATATACATGGAATACTGTTATTTACCTTCTTCCAGGTCTCAATTGGCCCCCACTCAAATTAGGCCTGTCAATCTGTGCCTTGAAAGCTGATTCTGGTCCCTGCAAAGCCCTGCATACCCGCTATCATTTTGACATACAAACTCGCCACTGTGAAAGTTTTAACTTTGGTGGATGTGAAGGCAATGAAAACAACTTTCTAACCCTAGAGGAATGTCAAGAAAACTGTATCGTAAAAGGTCAGTATATTCCTTGCTCCAATTCTTTCTTTTTCAAAAGAAACATTTTTTTTAAGTCTCACATGAGAGCCAGTTCTTAGGACAACTTATCAGATAGTCATACTCATCATTCATCATAATTGGCGATCACTCGTAGCCGAGTAAGATTGTCTTCCAAAGGTAAAATTTTAACGGTGGATCTGTAAGTGGCTATAAAGGCCAATTCTGGATCCGCACAACCTCCCACAATGACTAATGTTAGCGTATTAGAAGAAGCGAAAACCACCAGCATTGAAACAATGATCATCCAACATCAACTTCGCTGGACCGGTCATGTTGTTCGAATGCCTGACCATCGTCTTCCAAAGCAGCTACTTTACTCCCAACTTAAGAATGGAAAACGGAATATTGGTGGACAACAAAAGAGATTCAAAGATACTCTCAAAGTCATACTATGTACTATCTGGTTACCTGCAAAATTTATACAAATATATACATGATTAGGAGGTGGGTATTTGTGATCAAGTATAGAATCTTCACAAAAAGAGAAAGTTTTCTACCTTTTCCATTTATTGAGTTGGTCACATATATGCATGCAGATAGGTAATATATGCATGTGGTTTAAACATTTATGCTCCTTCATTAAAAAGGAAGTATAGCCATTTATTTTATTATTATTCCCGTTATTTTTTTCTACTATGCGGTGCCTTTCCAACTGAGCAGTGTCCTCATAGCAAGAATACTTAACTTTTATACAATATTCTTCAATATACAGGGGTCTGTGTGGGGAGGGGGTCAAAAAAGTCATGATTGTGGCTGGGACTGTATAGTCAAAGCCATGCCCTTTTTAAACATGCATTACACAATCACTGAAGCCATATTGACTTTTCTGACCCCAGAAAACATCCCCATCAGTATCCACAAGAAAATGTAAAAATACAGGTAAACGTTGACTGCACATTGAAATAAAAATGTTTTCATGCTTTTCCAAAAGGGAGGAATGAAAGAAACTCAAGTGGCTAGGTGCCATCATCGAAAAAGTATTTCCTTCAAAGAGTAGGTTCCAAAATAGTTACCATTGTACTATTGTCAATGTGTATTTTTGAGATTATTAAGTTTTTTAAAAAGAGAAGTGCAAAACAGACAAGGAGGATGTCTTTATTTTTTTTAAATTGCTATGATTTAGGATAGATATACTTGAGCCTGCTCTATATATTCAGAAATGGTGGCCAGGGATCTTTCAGCGAGGAGCTGAATATTGCTTATGCTTACTTGTATTGGAGGCTGCGTATCTATTCTAGGGTAGTGTTAGGAAACATAAGAATATAGGAAACAGCCTTGCACCAAGTTAGATCCTTGGTCCAACTGGCCCAATTCTTGTAGTTTCCCAAAGTGTCATTTAGTTATTACAGCCGTCCCTGGAGACACCACAAATTGAATCTGGTGCCATGTGCATGTGAAGCATCCTTGTACCACTGAACTCTGGTCCTTCTTGGAATTAAAAATAAATCAACGATAAATATAAAACTTTGAGAAAGCATTTTGAATTACTAAGCTCCATATCTCAGTTTCACCAGGCAAAGTGGGCATTAAGTCATGTGTATCCATCAGCCTACCCCACATTACCAAAAGATGTAGATTTGGTGCTCTGCGCAATAAAGTTCCAGGTTTTAAACTTCAAATCAGTACTAACACTATACACATAAGTAGATCATAAACACTTGTTATCCAGGTTTGGTAATATACTCTAAAAGTCCAAGTGGGAAATATACTTTATAACCAAGAAATTAACTCAGCAGGGATTTAGTTATTTCAGAGTCTCCAGCAGAGAAAAGTACTATCAAATTGTTGGCTGATTAAGAAAATCCCAAAGTGCAACTTTTAATAAATCTTTCTGCCAGAAAAACCAATCTTACTTGCTCAGTCAAGACTAGTGAAAACAGCTCCACACTGTAGTGGACAAGTATAATAAACATTGTGAATTTGAATACTGATCTTGAGAAGCTAAAACAGTCAGGGCCCCAGGTGCATGTTTAAGGGCGCATAAATGCAGTGTAAGGAAAAGCTGGGTGTTTAATTCAAATATAACAAAAATCAAATTGGAAATAATAATTAAGGTCCCAGCCTGCAGGAAAAAAAGCTTTAGTCATGCCCCACGGCCTTAGTCTTCATGAAAATTCAAACTCCTCTTAAGATGAGAAGGTTACATCATACCCATTAAAAACAAACTGCATGGAGTCACTCTGAATTTGGAACTGAAAAAAGATGTCATAGTAAGAGTTTTCTAACGCATCTGAAAAGTGTGTGTGCACGTTTATAAGATTTGCAAAAGAATTGTGCTTGTAAGATGTTCATATGTCCTACAACATGTATAGCTTGTAATCTCTCTCAAGTTAGTTTAGTTTAACTACTAGAACTCTGGGAATTATCTACTGCTTGTCTAGTTATTGAAATTACTTTAGATGCTTTGTGTGCAACGTTTCTTGTAACAGCCTTCATCATTTTCAGCACAGTTTGTGGGACTATCTCCAATTATCTCTGCCTGCCCAACCAGATTGGATCGAGTTGGCATGTTCCAAGTCCCCTCTATTAAACTGTGTTATTTTATGGATCCCAGGAAGCTGTGTCTGTCCTGTGGAACAGCATTCTTCCCCCACCACTCAGATTCAGATGGCCCTGATCCTCCTGGCCTTTAGAAAGCCCCAAAGACCTGGTTCTCCCTTCTGGTACTACTGGTCTACTGGTCTACTGGTGTAGACATTATATATCGAACAGATGGAAAGCTTTTTAATCTTAGTAGGCTGAAAGCAAAAAATAAGGTAATTGCAACTTCTGTTATAGAACTTCAATATGCTGATGATAACGTAATCTGTGCACACTCCGAGGAAGATCTTCAAACTATCCTAAACATCTTTGCAGAAGCATATGAAAAGCTCGGCCTCTCGATTAACATTAAAAAAACCAAAGTGCTTTACCAGCAAGTTCGAACCAATCCCTCCGCAGCGCCATCAATCCAGCTTAAAGGTGTGTCACTAGAAAATGTTGACCACTTTTCTTATCTCGGCAGCCATCTATCTACAAAAGCCGACATCGACGCTGAAATTCAGCATCGCCTGAGCTCTGGAGTGTAGCTTTCTCCCGAATGAAGCGTAGAGTGTTTGAGGATCGGGACATTCGCAGGGAGACCAAAATGCTTGTTTACAAAGCCATTGTACTACCAACCCTTCTGTACGCCTGTGAAACATGGACCCTCTACAAACGCCACCTCCAACTTCTTGAAAGATTCCATCAACGCTGCCTCCGAAAAATTCTGCAAATGACTTGGGAAGATAGGCGGACTAATGTTAGCGTATTAGAAGAAGCGAAAACCACCAGCATTGAAACAATGATCATCCAACATCAACTTCGCTGGACCGGTCATGTTGTTCGAATGCCTGACCATCGTCTTCCAAAGCAGCTACTTTACTCCCAACTTAAGAATGGAAAACGGAATATTGGTGGACAGCAAAAGAGATTCAAAGATACTCTCAAAGCTAATTTAAAAAAATGTAATATCAACATTGAGAACTGGGAAGCCCTAACTCATGAGCGTTTCAATTGGAGGTCATCCTTTATTAATGGCGCTATGGACTTTGAAGAAGCACGAGTACAGGGCGAAAAGGAGAAAAGAGCTAAAAGGAAGGCACGTCAGGCAAACCCTCATCATGACCGTCTCCCACCCGGAAACCTATGCCCTCATTGTGGGAGGTTGTGCGGATCCAGAATTGGCCTTTATAGCCACTTACGGATCCACCGTTAAAATTTTACCTTTGGAAGACAATCTTACTCAGCTACGAGTGATCGCCAATGATGATGATGACTAGGCCAGGATGTTGCATGGGCCATTGATAATGTGATTTGTGAGTTATTGTCCCCAGCACTATATATGTGTCTTTGCTGATTCTTATTCTGATTTTTTAATTCTTGGTAGCAGTATATTAAAGTATATTAATGTATTCAGAGAAACACAGTCCAACAATGTCACTAATGGCTTAGCAGCTTCACTTTTGACATCTTTGAAAGAAAAGGGACCCTATATAGATACAACAAGGACAAAGCAAATCTGCATTTTTTTTTCTTTGAGTAAATGTTTTGTGAAGATTTTGGAAAGCAAAGGAAGAAACTGAAAACCAACCTCCCCAACATGTTTCTATTCAAAACAAGTCATCATCTGTATCTCTAAATCTACAAGTACATACATATCTATCTATATTATACAAAAAGAGAAAAAGTTTATGCCCATATGAGGGATTTTACTGTTACATTTCTAGATTATTTTAAAATTATTTTTTCAATTACAGATGTGCCAGAGAAGAGAAGGAGATCAAAACTTAACAATGGTAACTTACTGTTCTGTTTCATAGTGTTTTGTCATCTCTCAGTATTATGAAGTAATTTCCCAACAAGAATGTGGCTGGGTTAAGTTACTGTACAGACTTTACTCAAATGTTTCAAGCCTGTATTAGCTTTTAAGATTCTTGTAGTTATTATAAAAGGTAAAAAGGTAAAGGTTCCCCCGCACAGCCGTGTCCAACTCTAGGGGCCGGTGCTCATCTCCGTTTGTTAGCCAAAGAGCCAGCGTTGTCCGAAGACGCTTCCACGGTCATGTGGCCGGCATGACGCACGCAGAACGCTGTTACTTTCCCACTGAAGTGGTACCTATTTATCTACTTGCATTTGTATACTTTCAAATTGCTAGGTTGGCAAGAGCTGGGGTGAATGTGGGAGCTCACTCCGTCATGCGGGGCTAGAGTGTCGAACCTCCGAACTTGCAACCTTCCGATCGACAAGCCTGGCGTCTTAACCGTTGAGCCATCGCGCCCCTTATCAGTTATTATAGGAAACAGTGATTTTTATGCTTCTCTCTTCAGTAAGAAGGAGAGGGACTTAAGAAGTGCATTTTTGTTTATGTCATTAAACTTTCATATGATTTCAGTGGGCTTCATGTTAACAGTACAATGCAATACAATAATTGTTTAATTTACCATTTACAATGTATAATGTAAAATAATTGTATCACTTACAATTAAATTTGTATTGTAAAAATGAATAATGGATGAAAATTGAAATTGCCAAGGTAAATTATTAGTGTTCATATCACATCAATTCAATTATCCTTAGTTAATTTGGTTTTAAGTGGCTATCTTCTTTGCCTTGCACATGAATATCTGTGGGTGACCTTGGACCAGTTATTCTTTCAGCCCAACCTGATTCACAGGATTGTTGTTAGAGTGAAAAATGGGAGGAGGGAGTGGGATGTATGTTTGCCACCTTGAGCTCTTGAAGGAAAGGCAGGATATAAATTTAATAAATAAATAATAGAATAAGCCTGATGGTTTATTGATAAATTTAGCCCAGTTATCATTATGCCATCTTTTGGACCATGATTCTCAAAGTATTGTCCATTTTCCAGCTGCATTAAAAGTTATATCAGCTGTGCTTACTTACTCTGAGCAGTTTGTGGTGAGATCATTTTTGTACCATTCATTTGAAGACTTTGTAAATGTAGCTGAATTTAAAGCTGAAAACTGAGTATAAGGAAAAAAGAAAAGGATACAAATCTCATATTTTTGTGAGAGATATTTTCTATCTTTGCTTACTTTTATGAAAAATTGGGACCATCTGGACTCTGAAATTAAATATTAAATACTGCATCATTACAACATCAAAGGTTTATCACTCGCTTGAGGGCTATTACTTAACTGTGGCTAAAATATCAGAATAAACCAGGCCTGTGAAATTCACCACATTCTATCTCAGTTATATCTATCCAGGAAATTGAACCAGCCATACTATTTGCAAACTTAAGCAGAGTATAGCAAGTCCCTAGACAGCTGCTATGGATTAATATGCTACAATCACATGCTGTTTCACATTCTGAATACATGAAAATCGTCCACCTATAAAACTAGTGTTGAATGATTTCCTAAATCTTTCCCACTGAGGTCAATGGGACTGAGTAGCGTTTAACTTCAGTTAGAACTAAATGAATTCATCGTGCAGTTAAGAGGAATCAATAACAGTAACAGTGGAAAAAATGACATACTTTTCCTCTCTGAAACAATCCTAATTCACAGAAAAGCCTTCCTTCTGCCTTTTGGAAAATGACCCTGGTGTCTGCCGAGGATTAATTTCCAGGTATTTCTACAGCAAAGAATCACAGCAGTGTGAAAAATTCCAATATGGTGGTTGCCTGGGAAATCAAAACAACTTTAAATCTCTGCAAGAATGCCAAGATACCTGCCATGACAGGGGTAAGTGAAGTTGTTTCTTGGAACTTAACTGCATCTCTCAGTGCCTGTTGATGTAAGGCAGGAGTGGACAGACTGGAAAGCAGCTATCATTGGCTCTTATTGGCTGTATTATGTGCAGTTGATGGGACTTGGAACTTATAGAATTCAAAGCATGTGGGAATGGTAGGGTGTCTGCTGAGCTGCAACAGAAATTCAAGCAAAATTTCCGAATTTTCTGAACACACATTTTCAGTTCAAGGGTTTGCATGCATTTGTGGTTGCTGTCATGTGTCTTCATAATCAGGCAGAAAAAGCAAAGGACATGAGGAGTCATGAAGTCTTCACTGAAAGAATTGCATAAACTATGCATTAGCGAGATAGTGTGGTGCAGAACAGAAGGTGGGAATAAACTTGTCTTTCAGTTTAATGTAAACAAATGTAAATGAGGCGAAAATTTCATCTTATGTTTAAATAAGTTCAAGTGAAAAGATTTCAGTAACTGCCACCTTGGTATATTAAATAAATGTTAGTCACTGTTTTCTCTGTTCCTATATACCATTTTCAAAACCTATTTTGAAACCTATTTGATCAGACTTTCTTTTCTTTCAGTCTCCTCAGCCAATTCACTGCAAACAGATGATGACCACAAAGTTTTTAGCACTCTTAAAAATAATAGTGCTCCACTTATTAAGCAAGGTATGTATTAATAGCTTATTCCTGAGTAAGAATCTGGCTCACTCTACAGTTCTCCTCGTCTGAATTTTTCCCTGCCGTGTTTCTTGTTTCCCTGCCATGATCCTGAAGGGGTTTCGATTTATTAACTAGTGGGGTTTGTGCAAAGCTTGGTGACCAATTCCTCCATCTTTTTCTTTGCTCTCTACCCCATCTTCTGCACGTCTGCCTTTAAAAAAACATAAATGAACTGCTCAAACACTTTGCAAACCTGGTTGACGTGTGTATACAATGTGTATTATGTGTAGTTGACAGATTTTCCCTCAGTAAGGAAGCTGGAAGTTAACTATGTTGTGACATTCAGGCTTTATGAGAACCAGATTATGCAATATGGGAGCACTGAGGTTGAGCCTTGCTTCCTACTGGCATCACTGAAATGACAACGGCTTCTTGCAGACATCTGCATGTTCAGCCTTATCTGGCCTGCCTGGAAGCTGAACCCACAAATGTCTGCAGGAGAAAGATGACATCTCAGTGGTATGGGTGGGGCTTCACTGAAGACTCTTCTTCTCAAAATGCCTGAACAGAGCTGGTCCCCTGCTTTAATGTCAAACAGAGTGACTCTTGAGATGAATAGGTCTGTCATCAGAAATACAATATTTAAAGACAGAAAGAAGTGGGGGGGGGAATCTGCTGTTCTCATACTAAAGGAAACCTCCTGCTATGAAGATAAGAAAAGCAATTCACTCCACCCTCAGCTAATGAAGATGATTTAGCTGGGGAGGTGATACTTTCAGCTTTGCAGTAGTTTCTTTCTTTCTTTTTTTAATTAATGCATATTGGTGATGTAGGGAGAAAGAAAGGCACAAGGGGATGGATAGAACTGTAAGTTACAGCAATGTGAGAACTTGATTCTCTTTTCGAATTATTCTGCTTAAAAAAGTCTTCTAATGTGTCTGTCTTGAAAATCAAAGCATACTAAATTAAATTAATATTCTTATCATTAATACATCCAAAGGATTATGGTCATTTCCCAGTGATTGCCCACCCTTTTTAGAATAATTAAGTGGTATTTACTCTTATACAATGCCCAGTGGGTCTCCAATTTAGAGAATGGCATCTATCTATCATCTATCTATCTATCTATCTATCTATCTATCTATCTATCTATCTATCATCTATCTATCTATCTATCTATCTATCTATCTATCTATCTATCTATCTATCTATCACATTTGTATCCTGCCCATCTCCCCCACAAGGAGGGACCATGGGCATTGCCATGAGACTCATAAATGGCATGGATGGACTATTAAAAACTTTGTCCTAGCAGCCTTATTCTGCAATGTGTTTCTGCCCAACCTTCATGGGACAGCTACTACTCTGTGCATTCTATCTATTCTGCTGAACGATGGCAAAGTTCATAATGCAGCTCCTTCTTTATTACTCTCATATATAATGCTGAAATGAGAAGGAACCAGAGCATATGAACATATAAAGCTTCCTTAACCGATGCCAGGACATTGGGCCACATAGCACATACTATATTATTTATTCTGACTGGTAGCAGCCAAAAACACTCACAGCCCTGCTAATTAATACTAAGAAGTTGCTGGGAATTTCTGCTATGACTGTGCTAGCATGTTATCTGACAGATTATTTCTTCTGAATGTGCTGGATTCATATCGTATTGCTTTCCGTCTTAAGGATTCAGTGGGACTACTGTGCTCACACAAGGAATATGCCCCCTGGTTTTAGACCACGTAATCTCCCCTCAAACATCAGTGAGGAAAAATGGATGAGTCCAGAGAGGCCAAAAACAAAGAGATAGAATATTAAATCCTCATTAATAAATTAAATCATAATTTTCATTTATGTTCTTGTTTTTAATTGTTTCCTAACTGTTCTGTATACCTCCCAGAGTCTGGAGACGGGGGTATATAAATAACAGAAAATAGATAATAAATACTAATTCACATTTCTGAGGGAATTGTTAGTAGCAGAACTAAATCACTTTTGTTGTTGTTTATCTTTACTGATTTCTTATGTGAAAGCTATCTTTGAAAAACTTGCTGCCACTGTTTTTCCACGGGTGTACACGATACTGGAGATTGAGGCTTCTCGTTTTTATGATCCACAGTTGTACGGCAGGGAGAAAGGAACAGCTGGAAAAAGACTGATCACGGTTGCTATGTTTTTCTGCTGGCCATCTGCACTTGCATTCAGATGTGCTTCTGGGAACTGGCTGATAGTTTGTGGATTATGCATGCTGGCTAGAGATGTGGAGTGCATGTAGGAGAAGTCCAGTGAGATCTCCTTAATGAACTTTGGGACTGCCTATGATGGGAAAGTGCCATGTGGTTTTCTGCATCCTGGCTTCATTCATCACAAAGCATAGAACTTGCTTGGGCTATAATCACTTAATCCAGTAATGGGAGGGAGGAAAGGCGCTCTTGATCACCCAAAATCCGAACAGGATGAAGGGTGGTACAGAAATGTTCTGAGAAAATAAATAAATAAATAAATCATTAAAGCTGTTTAAGAGTAACTGACAGTACTTTCTTGTTTTGTTTAGTCTCGGTGTTTGCCCCTATTGAGCAGTTAAACACATCTCATGTTTTTATGTCTCAATGTTAATTTTCTCCCTTGCTTAGGCAAGGATCTGCTGTTGAATTTGGAGAACCCACTAAAAAATTAAACCTACCCAGTCAGGGGACAATGGGAAAACATGGTATCTGTAAGCACATCTTGATGCTCCTATAGAGCCACAGTTAGGAACAGTCAGATGGAATTACAAAATCCTGGTGAGATCACATTACACTAAACAGATACACACACACACACCTTCATCTGAATGCCTCACCTGACCAAGAAACTAGATACAATGCCAACTTTCAGGGGCTAATGGAAACAGTTTAATTTGCCCTTTTTTGCTTCCACACAGCAGTCCTCTTGTTAAGAGGCAGAAGCAAGAGCTGAACTCAGATAATCATAAAGAAAATAACTAGATACAATTTCACTCTAATGGTTGAGATTTGAAGATGCCTTAAGTTTATGAATTGCTTTTAAATGGCCTTAGCAAGGCATGAAAGGTTGCTATGATCTCTGAGTCCAAAGAGTCTGCTGAACTACTATAGTTTCTGGATCAACTGACTCCTATAGTATCATTCCTTGACAAAACACCCAGCCATCAAGTGTCCTTTGGGGTAGGTAAATATCACTGATTTATTACTGCTGTGTTCATTGTTAATTGCATATTTTAATGGCATAATGGTGTTTCATAATTAGCTATCATAATGCTTACACCAGGACTCTAAAATATATATAGACAGACAGACAGACAGACAGACAGACATTTGAAATTTTGAAAAAGTGTCCTGGGTAGCAGAAGGGGCATCAGCCTCCATGAGGAGGGAGTCAAAAAAGGCAAGATGGTGGTCACAGCAGTGTGATTGTAGTTCTACCCCTTTTTATGTGTGTTGATGTCATATGCATATACAAAGAGGCAGGGCTTCAATCATGGTGCTACGACTGTCATTGTGCCTTTTTGGAAATGTCAAATGGCAGTAGACAATGTTCCCATTAGTTCTTTGTAGATAGTCATATATAAGAAAGTTTTATGCACATAATTTCATCTACCTACTTATCTACTTTCTTTGGCTTCATGCTGTGTGTGTGTGTGTGCGTGTCTCCATTTGGCTTTGTTCTCTTTGGCCCTCTTCATGCAAGAGGCAAAAGAATAAATTCCAAATGCAAGCTGAGGACTAAGAAACACCTTCTCCTGATGTCCTAGGAGAAGGCTCTGCTGGAGGAAAGGGCCATCATGTACACATCTGCACACACAATGCTGTCTGCCCAGTGTAGAATTAGTTAGCCTAGTTCACTTTCTCTTGATACCAAAATCCCTTAAATCAACCACTGGGATAAACTGGAAGTGAGATTAAATTAAAATCCTGCCTGTTCAGTGCAAAGAGCATCTGACCGGGGAAAGGCTAGTTGCAATAATTTCATAGGAAAGGACCTCATCAGGATCACAACATAAAGCTGTGGCTTTCTGTTAAATGAAAGGACATGTTCCCTAAGTTTAGTTTGAGTCTAAAACTAACCGGGGGGGGGGGGGGAGAGAGATTTGCATCCTGGCATTTTACAGGCAAGTCGATATTTTCCATGTTTCCACTGTTTTTTCTGTTACCTAGCAGCACACAAATCTTTTATAACTTAGGATGTTACTGACTTTAATAAAATAATATAAGCTTCAGGTTTTTATTACCTTTTTTTTTACAGGCTATGGACCTGGGCAGGTTTTGATGCCATAGTATTTTCTGTTATCATTATTTCACCCCTAGAAAATCTAGGCCCTTAAAGCCTCCAATGACCAGCCCCTGCTTTGTCTTGAGTTTCATTAAAAAATCCTCTTTCTTCACACAAATCTCTGGTATCTTTGCACTGTTAGTAGTTCCTCTGAATCAGTTGCAGCTTTCAAAATGGACTAATTGCTGTTTCTCTTTCATGGTTGTTTCAAAGGACAATGTTCTTTACTACTTAGTGACATGAGTACTGTATCTCTTTTATTGCTGTTTTGTGCTTGTTTATTTGTTTTCAGGCTTGAGGACTTGAGGTGTCTGGGGTCTCATGATGGAAACGACCATGAGTCCATGTGGAAAATGCCTCATAAACACCATTTTGGTTTTGTTTCCAGGCACAACCAAAGTACAATGATCTTCCAGCAGAAATATTACAGTCTTTGCATAACATGTCATGGCCAGGGTCAGAACCTGGGATCCTTTGGTGGCTCCAGGAACCTGACATTTGCTGGGACTGTTGCTAACATAACATATAATTGAACACTGGCAGCTGCCCCAGCTTCCATATACATATTTTATAATACCCTAATGGAATATCAGTTTGCAGCAGTATAATAAGAAATTAAAATGACTACCAGTTTCACTGGCCAGTGCTGCTTCTAGTGCTGTGGGGTCAGAACTGTGGGGTCTGGCAGTAAGCCAGAGAGGGCCCACCAGCAGAAATCACTTTATCCAGCTCTCCCTGAACTTCAAGTCAGAGCTGCAATGCAGCTTCTGTAAGCTTCTCGTATCATGTATGTGTCTGAGTTATCTAATTTGTTTGATTATCTCTCCCAAGCAAGAATGCTAGAATGCATTTTTCACAAAACAGGAGACCGATGAAAGGAGTGACCTTGTAAATGATGGGATGGGACACTTAAACACAACTTTACAGAGCTTTTAATGATACACAGTATTGGAAAAAATTAACTACTAGTGCTGAGTTTGTTTAAATCTAGAAACTATATACCATACTGGAACAATGGTTAGAAGCATAACATGTTTAGAACACGTTCAGTCAAGTGCTAAGTTTAACTGACTTATCTTAGAGCATTCATTTATTAGTGCAGCATAGCTTTGCCCAAACTGGTACTCTAGGCATGTTAGCTTGAAAATTCCCATCATCCACAGCCTTCGTATCCATTGGTGGTCTTGGGGGGAGAAGGGAATGCTGGTCCAACACATTTGGAGAGCATGAGATTGGGATAATTTGGGACAAAATATCTGTGATTTTATCGTAGAGATTCAATTCTTTTTCATGATTTCTTTTATTATTTATTTATTACATTTATATCCCGCCCATCTCCCCCACGAGGAGGGATCCTCTTATCTTCATGCATCTATGGATTTTGTTTCCATTTTTACATTTTTTTTAAAAATAGCCTATTTATATTGTATGACAAGTATAATATTAAGTATGTGTATTTCAGTGTCATTCTTTTATACATAATCACATTCAATTTTGATACTTTCCTTTGACTTAAAAAACCTCCCCAACACACATATATACGCGCTCACATTTTATGTTCCGAGAACTGCAGTGCAATATTGGAGACATGTGTATTTACTTTAGAACCAAAAATACAACTGCAGAATCCAAGATTCTTCTATGTCTAACCATTTTTAATTGCTTACTATGTCTAGAGTTATCCCTGCTCCCTTCTCTTTGCGTGATGTCCATGGACAGAGGTCTTTGCAAAGCAAATGAGAAAAGGTTCTTCTACAACCGCACTACTGGAAGGTGTCGTCCATTCAGCTACACTGGATGTGGTGGGAATGAAAATAACTTCACCTCTAGGAAGGCATGTTTGCAGATGTGTAAGAAAGGTACAGTCACAAGGCTTTGCAACACTTGGATTGAAATATTCTCCCCTAAAGAAAAATATTACTACTGAGTACCCAAGTCAAAGGAGGGGCGCGATGGCTCAGTGGTTAAGACGCCAGGCTTGTTGATCGGAAGGTTGGCAGTTCGAGACCCGAGTGCTGCATGATGGAGTGAGCTCCCGCACTTGCCCCAGCTCTTGCCAACCTAGCAATTTGACTTAACTTAACTTGACTTAAGCAATTTGTTTTAACAGCGTTCCGCATGCGTCATGCTGGCCACATGACCGCGGAAGCATCTTCGGACAGTGCTGGCTCTTCGGCTAAGAAACGGAGATGAGCACCGCCCCCTAGAGTCAGACACGACTGTTCAGGGGAAAACCTTTACCTTTACCTTTACCCAAGTCAAAAAATGTGTCCTGTTATTCATCTTAAACAAGCACCTACAAAATGTATGTTTTGGAAGCCCTGAAGGTAGCCATTAGCAAAGCAGAATAGGAAAGACTCAGACTTTCTCCTGATAGGAGTTTGAGTGCAACGCACAAACCTTTAAGGTTTGCAGTAGCAACCAATCAGTCTGCCTCATGAATCTAACAGGGCTGGAAACCTTTCAGACGTTGCTGAATATCAACTTTCACCTTCTGTCCCTATCAACAATGCTGGCTGAGGCTTGTAGGAGTTGTACTTCAACACACTCAGGAGGGTGACAGGCCCCCTTCCCTGTTCTGTTTTGAAGCATCTCTTTTGAATTCCACATATTGTGAGGCAGTGAGGGGTAATGGCTTAAGTAGCTAATTAGGACTGGAGAAGCCTGATATTCTGCTTATATCAATTCTTATTCCAACTAACCTAGTTTACACTAATTTTGTAAGGCTACTGAATATGCCTAGGGTTTGGGCAGTGGGAGGGGGTGACTTGTATTATACACTGACTTCTATAGAGGAAGAGTGGGATACAAATGTAATAAATCATCTGGAATAACTCCTGGTTAGAGATAGATATAACTTTTGGTGTGTTTTTTTCTCAGAGGGCTGGAGATGATTCCAAAGAGAACTATCTCCTTGTGTTTTTGATACCAGTTTCATTCATTCATTCATTCATTCATTCATTCATTCATTCATTCATTCATTCATTCATACATTCACTCACTCACTCACTCACTCACTCACTCACTCACTCACTCATTCTATAGGCCACCCCAATCTTTAATGATTCTGGGAAGATTACAGAATAAAACAATAAAAAATAATGAAGCTACGAAACCTAAAAAGAAGAATTTGGAGAAACAAGACCAAAATACCACACAGCGGCTCCATCACCCACTCTAACCCAAAACTTGGGGGAACAGCCAGGTCTTGAGGGCTTGTATAATTAAGGTCAGGGTGGGGATTATACAAATCTTAAGGGGAATATTGTTCCAGAGGGCAGGTGCCATGACAGAGAAGACCCAATTCCTGGATTCCCCCCCCCCCCCCCCCAGAAGAGCATGCCTTTGCCTTTGATAAGCAGGCTTTTGGATTGTTAATATTTTATTTGTCCTAAAGAAAGTGAGGGGTGCAATGGCTCAGTGGTTAAGATGCCAGGCTTGTCAATCGCACGTTCGGTGGTTCGAGACCCGAGCGCCGCATGACGGAGTGAGCTCCCGCACTCGCCCCAGCTCTTGCCAACCTAGCAATTCGAAAGCATGCAAGTGTAAGTAGATAAATAGGTACCACTTCGGTGGGATGGTAACAGTGTTCCGCGCGCGTCATGCCGGCCACATGACTGCGGAAGCATCTTCGGACAGCGCTGGCTCTTCGGCTAAGAAACGGAGATGAGCACCGCCCCCTAGAGTAGTATACAACTGTGCAGGGGAAAACCTTTACCTAAAGAAAGTGAAGTGTGTAGGTACACCGTAGGCATCAATATCGCTACCATAACACTTTCAGCCGCCTGAAAAATTGCTGTATGTTATCAGTCTTAAATTGTGACAGTTTATTTATTTATTTATTTATTTTTATTTATAATTCAAATTTTGCCACTGCCCATCTCCCCCAGAAAGGGGGACTCTGGGCGGTTTTTTAAATCTGTAACAAGTTCCCACTTCAAGGAGTTTGTAATGTATAATTAGACAAAAGGGAAACAACAAAAGGAGGGGAGGAAAATAGAGGTGGGGGAAAAAGAGAAGAATATGGCACACTGTTTAGTACATTTTGTCCTTTTCTTTTTTTTCCCAGGTTTCATTCCAAAGAAGGGACAAAAAGGTGTTATGAAAATACGCCGGAAAAGAAAGAAACAACTAGTGAAGCTGGTGGATGGGGAAATTGTTATTGAAAGGATTTAAGTACTGTATAATTACACACCCTGAAAGTGTTTCATTTTAAGACATTGACTATCCTTGTATTACCCACCATATTTAACATTGTGCATACAAGTTATTTATCAAGGTTTTATACAGTAGCCTTTATGTCTCTCCATTCCCTTGGGGGTTTGCCAGTCAAGAGCCAAAGTTTTTACTGTAAAATTAATGCTGTGATTTATTTTTCTATGATCATTACATAGAAATGCAGAATGAAAGGCTGTGATCTGGAACTAGTCTCGCTTTATCTTCTTAATCTGACACTAACCAATCCATCCTAGTAATCATTGTGACTTGTACATCATACAGAATTTACTGAATACACAGCATTGTGACCGCAGAACAACTCTATTTTATTCCCATGAGGAGGTCCAATTTTGAATGAGAACTTCTGGATTTTGAAATAGATACGACATTCCCTGCCTGCAGGAATCACTGATGTGAATTTCATGGAATGCTGTATCATTAATTCAAGCAAAACTATACAAAAATTACAAGGCCATCCCAGGGTGGGGTTCTTCTTTTTCTGATGACTTGATCTGATCTGGCTTTTTGGAATCTCAGCCAGCAACAATTCTAATAAAATCTGTTCCAGACTCCAGTTGTATATAAATTTCCATATTGAGGATACTGAAAAATTAATGATTTGCCAGAAGACCAATTCCTTGCTGTATGGACCCTTTGGGCAACAGAATATCAATGGACCACTTTGGGAATATTTAGTAATTGAACTTGTTTCACAATAAATACAGTTTAGAACAGTGTTTCTCAACCTTGGCAACTTTAAGATGCGTGGACTTCAACTCCTAGAATTCCTAGAATGCTGGCTGGGTAATTCTGGGAGTTGAAGTCCACATGTCTTAAAGTTGCCAAGGTTGAGAAATACTGATTTAGAATAATTGTTTGAATCATTAGGTACTCTAGAACAGGGCTTTCCAAACTTTTCCCGTGGTGACACACCAACGGCGGTACGCGAGAAAACCCGGAAGTGTCGCAGCGGTGGCGGAGCACAAAAATCCGAAAGCGTCGCCACCACGGCACTTTTGGGTTTTTGCATGCAGTGGCAGTGGTGGTTCCGGGTTTTTGCGTATCGCCGTGGCGCTTTTGGATTTTTGCACGCCGCAGCGGTGGCCGCATCAGTGTCCTGGTATCCCGTACAAAAACCCAGAAGCGCTGATGGCCCGCAGTCGCGTGTGGCAGCAACACACCTGCGGCACTTCCGGGTTTTGACGCGGCACACCTGGGCCCCGCAGGCGACACAGTATTGTGTCTCGACACACAGTATGGAAAGCTATGCTCTAGAATCTAGACTTTTAGAAAAGGAATTTTAGCTGTTGTGTCTGTAGGGGAATGTTACATCAGCTTATTGCAAATGTAATAAAAGCTTGAAAATAAGGAGGACAATGTTCTTGTAACAAAAATATTCTAGAAGAAACAAATGATCTAAGAAGTGCTTTCCAAGTCACAAAAGTTGCTAAGAAACATGTTAAACAAGACTTCAATTTCATTTAAATTTCCATTTAATTTTAGAAAGCAAAGCTTTAAGTAAATACAAGGTTTAGTAGGGCTGTGAAAAGATCTGAATTCCAATAGATCAAAGTGATTCAGAGCAAATGGGTGCATAAGTAGCACAAGATTGAGTGACTGCCTTGTCTTTTGACTATAGATCTCTTCATAGCCCTGATATTTAGCCTTTTCTGTATTTTACTTCAGGTTTTTAAACTCATTGCTTCCTGGGCTTTTTTAAATAATATATCAGAGATTCCTTCTTTTTATATTATCTTCTGTAAATATGCAGTACCAAGTTCTATATTTAGTACAAATTTTTGAATTTATTTTAGCCCTTTATAATAATATCTAAGAATTGTCAAGCTAAATACTGTTTTTTTTAATTTTCTTATATAAATACATAATGTAGGAGACCATACCGTAATGTTACATTTTTAAAAAAATGTTAATGTCTTTAAATGTATCTAAACTTTTTTTCTTTCTATCAAATCACTGTTTTTAATTAAATGAGGATTGGTATTTGTGGGGAGTTGTGATGAAATGCTGGTTTGATTCAGAGAAGGGAGAAGAGAATGCTGAGCCATTACAGGAAAGATATCCGAGTCTGGGGAGGTAGCAGGTGGAAAACATAAGAAAGAAATTCAAAACAACTCCTCCTCCATTGTGTTAGTTGAAGTAGAGAGGGGCTTCAACAGGCCTTCAAGATTCTGTTAAAATACCCAAACCACATTAAACTTCATTCCAAAATTTGTAGTGACTTCTGCTTGTTTGTTTATTTATTCAAATTGAGAGGCTGCCTAACTCCTCAAGGACTGTGGGCAGCCATTTTTAAATTAAACAAAGCTAAAGTAAGTAGAAAGGGCTAGACAACCGCTTTAACCTAAGGCCTAGGACAAGGGTCGGAAATGGCGGCTCGCGAGCCAGATGCGGCTCTTTGGCCCCTTGAGTGCGGCTCTTCTACAAAATACCACGTGCGGGTGCGCACGTACAGTCGCCGTCAGCCACCCGGCTCGTTTCGCTCCTGCCGCTGCCAGCGCCTTCATTCAGCTCCACAGCAGTTCCGGGGCATACCGCCGGTGAAAGAGGAGGCCGATCCCTGGCCTCCTTCCCCGTCTGTGTAGGTCTCTGTGGGCTGAGTTACCTTTCTGCGCTGCGGGACAGGGGTGCTCCATGAAAGAGGGGCGCCATGGAGGCTTTTGTATGTGATGTTGCTCCCAGTGCCACAAACTTTTCTACCCTTTCTTTCCTTTGCCTCTGGCGGGAAGCCACTTTGTCCCGGCAATGGGAGGATCAGGGGATGGGGCGAGTAAGGCGTCCCCAGCTGATTGAAGTAAATTTTGGGGGTGGTAGTTGTCTTCCGATTATGGGGGGCTACTGGGGGGACAGTTTATTTCCCTCTCCTTAATTTCTGAAGGCAGGAACAAAGAGGCCGGCGTTGCAAGCAGCGCGCAGGCACGGGAGAACTAAGAATTGGGGGTGGCTCGCGGCGTGTGCGTGTGAATGCGTGAGAGGGCCGGCCAGATCCGAGCCTTTCCTCCCCGATGGGGTTCAGGGTCTGAACAGGCAGCATGGCTGTGGGGAAGAGGAAGGCTCTCTGTCTGGCTGGTCACTTTTTCGCTTCACCCCCGGACTCGGCGGTGAGGTTTCGCACACGTGCGCCGAGGCCGCGTTTGAGACTGGGAGCCGGGCGGAGGGAGAGAGAGGGAAGGGGGGGCGTCTCGCTTCTCTAACCTACCTGCTGCAGGGGCATTTCCAAGCCTAACAATGCCTCCCCCCCCCCCACAGCTCCAAGAGTTGAGAATCGGGAAGGGCCACGTGTCTGTGTGTGTGAGAGAAGAGGCCGGCGTTGCAAGCAGCACGCAGGCATCGTTGAACTAAGAATTGGGGGTGGCTCACAGCGTGTGCATATGAATGCGTGAGAGGGCCGGCCAGATCCGAGCCTTTCCTCCCCGATGGGGTTCAGGGTCTGAACAGGCAGCATGGCTGTGGGGAAGAGGAAGGCTCTCTCTCCGGCTGGTCGCTTTTTCGCTTCACCCCCGGACTCGGCGGTGAGGTTTCGCACACGTGCGCCGAGGCCGCGTTTGAGACTGGGAGCCGGGCGGAGGGAGAGAGAGGGAAGGGGGGGCATCTCGCTTCTCTAACCTACCTGCTGCAGGGGCATTTCCAAGCCTAACAATGCCTCCCCCCCCACAGCTCCAAGAGTTGAGAATCGGCAAGGGCCGGATCTGGCCGGCCCTCTCACGCATTCACACGCACACGCTGTGAGCCACCCCCAATTCTTAGTTCTTCTATCACACACACAGACACGGCCTCTTCTCTCACACACACAGACACGTGGCCCTTCCCGATTCTCAACTCTTGGAGCTGTGGGGGGGAGGCATTGTTAGGCTTGGAAATGCCCCTGCAGCAGGTAGGTTAGAGAAGCGAGACGCCACCCCCCCTTCCCTCTCTCTCCCTCCGCCTGGCTCCCAGTCTCAAACGCAGCCTCGGCGCACGTGTGCGAAACCTCACCGCCGAGTCCGGGGGTGAAGTGAAAAAGCGACCAGCCGGACAGAGAGCCTTCCTCTTCCCCACAGCCATGCTGCCTGTTCAGACCCTGAACCCCATCGGGGAGGAAAGGCTCAGATCTGGCCGGCCCTCTCACGCATTCACACGCACACGCTGTGAGCCACCCCCAATTCTTAGTTCTCCCATGCCTGCGCGCTGCTTGCAACGCCGGCCTCTTCTCTCTCACACACAGACACGTGGCCCTTCCCGATTCTCAACTCTTGGAGCTGTGCGGGGGGCAGGCATTGTTAGGCTTGGAAGTGCCCCTGCAGCAGGTAGGTTAGAGAAGCGTGCGGGCGTGTGGGGGGGGCGTGGGGGGCAGTTAAGGTGCTAGCTGCAACAGCTGCCCCCGAAGTGACCATATTCCACTCTTCCAACAGAAATTCCCCCAAGGAAAGGGTCGCACTTTTTTCTGCGGGGAGGGGATATGAAGTTGGGGTACTAACTTACCCTCTAAAGTGTCTCCTCCTTTCCCTATGTGGTCCTTTTGCTAAAATTACCGTTATGACCCCCCCCCCATGTTTTCCTCTGGAGTTGAGTTCTGGCGTTTCTGCTGTCACTGGAGATGGCTCTCTCAAAGTTGGACGGTTCAAGTAACTGCTTCAGGCCACCGTTGTCTACCTGCTTATTGCCGCGTGTTTTGATCGCGATTTTAAACGAAAGGAGGGGGGTTGTGTGCGTCCCGTTGGATAGGATCCGAAGGGCCGCTTTGGAAACGCTGCCCGACTCGGGCGAAAGTTGGAAGGCTCCCGAGGGCGGGAGGAGGAAGAATCAATCGCCCTCCTCCAGCTCCGGCCACCAACATCTCCACCCGCAGCCTTTGGAGCCTGGTTTTAAACGGGCGCTCCTCTCCGCCCCGGCCGCCTCTGCCCGGCTCAGCTTTGTTTCCTCTGTGCACGCCTCCGGAGAAGCAGCCCCGTGAGTGGAAGTGAAGTGCTAATGTGGGACGAAGAGTCTCGATCCCAACAGGCACCCCGTGCATCTAATTCACAGAGTAGAGAAAGAGCGGCTTCTCCCTAGCTTGCGCGCTTGCTTGCTCCCCCTGCCCCCACGCACGTGCGCATGCCTTCGCCCACCGTAGGGGGCATAGCCGCCGCCTCAGGCCACGCCAGTCTTGAGGGGGGCGGGGAAATACGCCAAACGGTGGAGGGAAAGGCATAGGACGTATGAAAAAAGAAAGCGGCTTCTCCCTCGCTTGCGCGCGCGCTTGCTTCGAAAGAGACAGGCAGACAGAAGACATAAGGAGACAGAGACGAAATCTCTGTGAGGGGGAGGGAGGAGAAGGGTGGGCAGAGGTGGGGCAGGGGTGGTGTGTGCTGGCGAGGGAGAGAAGAAGGAAGGCAGTAAGGAACGGCGGTGGGAGCAGCGAGGATGGAGGAGAAGGTCTTCACGAAGGACCCCGGGGGAGGAGGCAGGGTGACGCTTCGCTCGCCGCCCGCCCGTCGCAGCTTACTCGGACCCCGGGGGAGGTGCAGTGGCGGACGTGGCGTGGCAGGCGTGGCAGTGGGCATGGTGTGCGTGGTGGCGGCGGGCAATGCAGTGGGTGTGGCGGGCATGGCGGCAGCAGGCCCTAAGTGTGCGCGATTGGTCCCCGCCCGCAAACCCCGCCCCCTTCCATGCGATTGGTCCCCGCCCGCAAACCCCGCCCCCTGGCTCTCGAGCATTTCAAAATGTGCACGAGCATGTCAAAATGGCTCCCGGCATAAAAAGTTTGCCGACCCCTGGCCTAGGAGAACAACCAGGTTTTGAGTAAATTACGGAACGTCATAAGGGTGGGAGCTTATGATGGAGGGCGGGGGAGATATTCCAGAAGGCAGGTGCTACAATGAAGTAGATGTATCTCCCGGGTCCTGCAAGATGACATTGTTTAATAGATGGAACCTGGTGTGCACCCACCCTGCTTGATCTTACTGGACAGGCATAAACAATTGGAGATAAGCAGGCCCTTATCACTTCCCATGATCTCGATACTATACCTCTGTGGATGCAGCCCAAGATTGTATTGGTTCCTTTAGCAGCTGCAGCACACTGCTGGCTCATACTTAATCTGGGATCTATCCAGACACACAAATCATTCTCACAAATACTACTGCTGACTCCGAGAGCACCAATTTTGTACGTGCATCTGTTTTGTTTTGTTTTCCTACTTAAGTGCAGAACCTTACATTTCTCACCCTTAGATTGCACATTTTGAGACAGGGTCCATGTCCAGGTCTATTGAGTTCCTTTTAAACCTTGTACCACATCTGTCTTTTTTTTTTAAAAAAAATGTCTTTATTAGGCATTTTTAAAAATAAAAGAGGAAAAACAAAGAAAAAAGGTAGAAAACCAAAGGAATGGGAACAAAAGAATAAAGTAAAATAAAATATGAAGTGAATAAATAGGGAATTTACAAGCATCATAGAATTAAGTTAAAATTTTCAATATTTCACTATTTGATTTTAAGTGACTGAATATATTATATTGTTTTGAAAACTGGAGGTAACAATTAAAACCCAAGCATTATACAAATATCAGCAGTAGTCAGCTGATAAATAATAAAATTAAAACTTATATTAAATTCTATCCAAGCTACTGAAGATTCCATAGAGGTACAATATTAAGACTTCATGTTAGGAGAACCCCAAATTTTAGATGTGGTACAAGCCCATATATATCATTATAGTCTAGAACTGGCTTCCAAGTTGAGTTAAATTCTGTTTCTGATTCACTGTTTTGATTTTGGACTCTTGAGTCATATTCTCAAAACTTGATTTTTTTGCAGAGGGAATTGTGCATCCTTTCCAATAGGCAATGCAGAATATCCTTGCAGTTATTACCAAATACAATGCTAGTTCAGTATACTTTCTGGGAATATATGGTTTAGTAATATTTAATAAGAAAATAGGTTGGAAAGAAAATGTAACATATATATATATATATATATATATATATATATATATATATATATATTTAATTCAAGTATATATTTACAGTATTTATGTATCTATACATCACATTTATATCCTGTTGCAATCGTACAGAGACTCTCGCTGAGTATAAATGTGACTGTGGAGGTTTAACAGTGTGAATGATATTGAAGATGGCCTAGACATGAATGAAATCATGCCACAAGGAAAGGTAGGCAGCTTAAAACTGCAACCCTGGGAAGGAGACAGATAATGAAAACTAGACTGTTGTCTTTCCTGAAAGGGAGCAGTATACGGGCACAATAAATATCATTGTTTATAATGATAGTATCTAAAACAGGAATAGTATCCTGTTTAGAGGAAATGCAGGGGCACCATGGTAGGGATATCCCCAATAACATTATCAGAGACATTCCAGTTGTAGAGGTCATAGTATGATTTACATATTTTCTTAATCTTTCCTATGTAACAAACAAAAAATATATACTGTAACCTGTAATCTTGCTTTGTTTGGGCTCTTTTTTTGTGTGGTAAATTTTATTAAGTTTGGAAAAAAGAATAAAAACTACAAAAAAACAAAAAACTACAAAGAAAGAAAGAAACTAAAAAAAGTGCAAAGACACAAAAGAATTTTTTTTCAAATTTACAAAAAGATGTGGCTTCCGACTTTTAACAGCAAGGATATACAAAAATTTCCATAATCAATCTCTTACTCTATATTAAACCAAAACACCACATTATTTCTATAAGTCACTCCACTTCAACACATAATAAAAATTACTAAGTACAGTTACTCCTCCCCCTTATATTAAAATAAAGAAAAAAAGTTTCATATAAACCTCCTTGTGGAAGGACGGGCTGTGTCCTAAATTGCAGGCAGCTGGGATAGCATTCCTCCCCTTTGCTCCAAAAACCCCTCAGCGTAAGGATGGCAGGGAGATGGTTAAAAAGCCCTGTGTTTGGATCAGCTCTGTGTGGGTGAGAAACAGGTGACAGGAGAAAGTGAGGGAGAGTGCAGCAGTAAAGGTTTGTAGAAAATCAGGAGCAAGTGAGACTTTGTATCCTGGAGTTAGTAGTAGTGTTCAATAGTTATAGTAATAGAATAGTAACCTATATATATTAGTTAGAATAGACATAGTTTACAGTAGTAATAGTGATAGGAATATAGGCTAGTTGGAACTTGTATTAATTGGTCACCTGGGTAAAAAGAGCACTTTTATACTGTAACTGGTGGGTTTCTAAGTAAACTAACCCCCAATAGAAAAAGGGGAGAACAACAATTTTTGTGTGCAGTGTCTCATTGGGAAACATCTGAGTGAGTCTGAGTAGACAACCCTTGGGTATCAAACGAACCTGTGACACTCCTAAACCTCTTTCTCCCCTCCAAAAGATAAAACAAATTTAATTATTCCCTTCCTACCACTATTCTATACACTTCTGTCTACGATAATAAGAATCAAATTAAAAAGCACATAAGTTGTCTGCTATTATACTTAATAATACAACAATTTTAATAATCCCAATCTTAATAAACCCAAAAAACAGAAACAATTTAAAACAGCAATTCCATATCTTTGAAAGGGAATAAAGCAAACCAGATGAACATTCTTCAACCCTTATCCCACTTCAAAATAAACCAAAGGAGTTACATATCCCCACAATATGCACAGAGGTTTACTCTTGAAAAAATCAGACAGCCCAACTGCCCCCCTCAAAGATTCCAGGTTCTTTTCATGGCATTCCACCAGGAGATCAATTTTAACTTATGGCTTGCAGATCATTCTCTCCCTTAGATTTCTCCAACTCCATTATCCAATCTTCATCCAGCATCTCGATAAAAATCCCAATCTCATTCTTGAAAAAAATGTTTCTATCACTCTTAAATTCCTCAATTTCATCCACCACATCCCCAACCTGATGGCACATTTTTGATCTCATATTTTCCACTATATCCTGGATATCTTGCATAGAAGCCCAATAGAAGTCAGAAGAAATCTGTTTAAAATCCTGGTGATGGTAAGAAAGAATCTGTTTGAAATCGTCCATGTTTCAAGCAGTACATTATGGCGCCCCCTAGGAGCTTAACAAGTGAAAGTCAAAGATATGAAGGAATTCCAGAATGTGTTTACATAAAGTGAGAGTGAGATAACAGACAGTCAAGGGAAAGTGAACAGAAAGCTGAAGGTTCAAATCAGCCAATTCAACATCTAGGAAAATGCTGATATCTTCAAATTTACCACAAGCGCCTTGGTGCTTCTGACATGAAAAAACAAAACAGGAAGAGTCTCAATCTTTGGAATTTCCTTTGGAAGGAAAATGAATTCCAAAAGTTAATTTTTTTCCCAAAAAAAAGTAACCCCAAAAATAATGTTAAGCACCAAGAGAACCAGCTCCTCGCTGTAGAAAGCCTCTCTTAGGGTACATATGCTTAAAAAAAAATACAAATTGGTGATTTAGAAATGGGGTGGCAGGACTTAGTGTCCCTTTAAGGCTACAGCGTGGCTTGGAAAGTGATGAAATCCCCGCCTCTGAAGGATTGAACTCTATTAAACCCCCCTTCTTATGAAATGTGTGTGTGTTCAGCAGAATGTATGAACTGTGGATGCCATGGAAAATCTTAATAAGGGACAAATAGTTAATCTCTTCACAAGAAGGAAGTCTTGATTGCATCCACCACTGTTTATCTCTTCACACGAAGGAAATCTTGATTACATCCATCTTTGTCAAATTTCACAAATCTCTGTGAGATAACCACCTAACACCAGACCTCTCCCCTCCTCTTACGTAAATTCTGGGATATTCATAATAAACTTGTGACATCTGTAAATTAAATTGTGATATCTGTAGAATCTTGACCTTTACACTATTGTTAAGTCCTAAAAGACCTTATATCCTGTGTGATGTATGTGTTAAAGATCAGAAATGTATAAATGTGGATGTCTCCTTTTGTTGGGGCTCTCCTTTTCAGAGGAGGTTGCCCCCTATTACTTGAGCTCAATTAAAAGGGTTATCCTATTTCTCGTCTTGGTGTGATTTAATTTTGGGTTCTTCGTACCAAGTTAAAACGTGCTTGGACACGGGACCAACTTTGGGTCCAACAAAATTGGCGACTCCGCCGGGACAAAACTTGGTCTCAGGACTTGTGGTTCTTCTAACCCAGCGCGCATTCAGAAATTTTTCTGAAAGGGTTTCTGACCACTCTCCTGGGCTCAAAGACGAGGTCCCGAAAAACCGAGAAATAGACTAATAAACTTCCGAAAACTGCCACCGCTGACAACAGTCCACTGAAGATGGGTAAGATACCTTCTGTGTTTGTCTTTGTCTGAATCCCATGAGCCTAGAGGGGGCAGTGAGTGGTCTGGGAGGGAACCAGAGAAGTAGGACAAAATAGGGTCTGCGCAGACTAGACAAAAGGGACCGCAAGGGTCAAAAGGTAAGAAGAAAAAGTTATGCAAGGTATCTGACCAAACCGGTGATCTGTGGGGTTCGAGTCCTCTGCAGTGTTTGGTCTGCCACTCTGGTCATTTTGAAAACCCAGAAATGACAGTGGAAAAAGTGAATCATGGACTAAGGCAACGGAAGGCATTTGGCCAAAGGAAGGATCAATTGACTACAATGTGCACGAAAAATTAGGAGACCTTGTGTTGACATTTGGGGAGGAAGACCAGGCTTATTATGATTTATTTTGGAAATTGTGGGATGATGATCTCATTAGAATACAATATGGCTTTGGGAAGTGAGCTGATCAAGGAAAAAGACCCATTGCCCAGTCCCTGGGTGAGCAGTTCCAGCCCAATTTTGCCTGGCCAGCAAGGGCATTGAGCAGCTCCCTTTCTCTTCCCAAGAAATGGGGGTATGGAGAAAAAAGGGCAGTCCAAGTTTTCATCAGCTCCCTGGGGAAGGAACGTTTAGACTAAGACTATCGTTGGGGAAGAGGCCATTTTAAAATGCTCCATGGCACTCTGTGCATGCTCCTTGGAGCCTTTGCAATTTGCGTAATCTCTTCCTCCAGCTGGAACGTTTTTCACCCCAGGCTTGTGAAAACCAAGAGTTACTAGCAGTTTTTGCTTTGTTTTGTTTTCTAAGTATGTCTGTGCATTCAGTGTTTTGACTGCTTGTGTGTCTGAACCCTCTGTTGTGTTCTCTCAGGAAGATGCTCTGGGATACCATAGATGCCCATTGGCCCTTAAGGCCCTGCTTCCACAGTTTGCTCCCTTGATGGAGAAACAGCCAAGGGCAGCTGCTTAAGAAGTATTAAAAAATATTAAGGTTACTGTCGAAGGCTTTCACGGCCGGAGTTCAATGGCTGTTGTGGGTCTTCCGGGCTGTGTGGCCGTGTTCTGGAAGTTGTGGTTCCTAACGTTTCGCCAGCATCTGTGGCCAGCATCTTCAGAGGGCAGGAGCACAGATAGAAGCAAAATCTCTGTGCCCAGGTAGAGTGGCAATGTTCTATTTATAGAGCTAAATTATAGGAGATTAGGTGGGGTTTTTTGTTGTGTTGAAATGTTAATGAGTGGCTGATGAGCGTGATTAGCATGTTCATTGTGAGAAGTATTCCCATGTCCTGGTGGTTGGACTGAGTTCGTTGACCTTTTGCAGGCTGTGTTTTTCAGGACTGGTAGCCAGGTTTTGCTAATTTTTAAACTTTCTTCTTTTTTATTGTAACTGTGCTGGTGTTTGTGAATTTCAATGGCTTCTCTGTATAATCTGGTGTAGTGGCTTTTGGTGTTGTCCAGTATTTCTGTGTTTTCAAATAGGATTTTGTGTCCCGTTTGCTTGAGAGCATGTTCAGCTACTGAAGATTTTTCCGGTTGCTGTAGTCTGCAGTGTCTTTCATGTTCTTTTATCCTGGTGTGAATGCTTCGTTTTGTGGTTCCGATGTATACTTGTCCACAGCTGCATGGTATGCGGTATACTCCTGCAGCGGTGCGGGGGTCCCTTTTGTCTTTTGCTGATTTTAGCATTTGTTGTATTTTTCTGGTGGGTCTGAAGACTGTTTGAAAGTTGTGTTTTTCCATCAGTTTTCCCATGTGGTCAGTGACTCCTTTGATGTAGGGCAGGAATACTTTGTTTGTGGGGGGCTGTTTTTCTTCAGTTGGATGTAGTTTTCTTGGTTTGATGGCTCTTTTTATTTCATTCTTGGAATAGCCATTTGCCTGTAGGACCCAATTCAGATGGTTAAGTTCATTGTTGAGAAATTGGGTTTCACAGTTTCGATTAGCACGATCCACCAAGGTTTTGATCATGCCTCTCTTTTGTCGTGGGTGGTGATTGGAATTTTTGTGTAGATATCGGTCCGTATGGGTGGGTTTTCTGTATACTTTGTGTCCTAGTTTGAGGTCCGGATTGCGTATGACCAGCGTATCTAAAAATGGAAGTTTGCCATCAGTTTCTTTTGAATTGTATATTGGGGTGGATGCCGTTTAGGTGGTCCAGAAATTTCTCCAGTTCTTCTTCAGTATGACTCCAAATTGCAAAGGTGTCATCCACGAACCGGAACCAGACTGTTGGTGTAATGGGTGCCGATTCCAAAGCCTGTTTTTCAAAGTGTTCCATGTAAAAGTTTGCTATGACTGGGCTCAGGGGGCTTCCCATGGCAACGCCATCCATCTGTTCGTAGAACTCATTCTCCCATTGAAAGTAACTAGTTGTTAGGCAGTGTTGAAATAAAGCTGTAATGTCTTCTGGGAAGATTTGCTTGATGAGTGCCAGGGTGTCCCTTACTGGCACCTTGGTAAACAGGGAGACCACGTCAAAGCTGACCAGTTTGTCCGTGTGGTTGAGTTTTAGGGTGCTGATTTTTTTGATGAAGCGTCCTGAGTCTTTGATGTGGGATGGAGTCTGTCCGATGTGGGTCTGTAAAAGGGTTGCCAAATGTTTGGATAATTCATATGTCGGGGAGCCAGTGGCACTTACAATGGGTCTGAGTGGGATCGAGTCTTTGTGGATTTTGGGGAGTCCATATAATCTAGGTGAGAGAGCTTCTGTCTTGCAAATACGTTGTAGTACGTTGGGATGCAGGGAGGAGCTCTTTATCAGTGTGTTTATTTATTTTTATTTATTTATTTATGTTTCAATTTATATACCGCTCCATCTCCCCACAAGGGAACTCTGGGCGGTTTACAAAACACAAAAATTAAAATCCGACAATTAAAACAACCCAATAAAACACTCTAATATATTAAAATTAAGTATAAAAATCCAAGATGCGGTGGTATGATGTTTGGATGTTTAAAAGGGCCCTATGGCACCAGCCATCCCCAAGAGGAACTGTTCCCCCCCTCCCCCCACGCAAGGCGGCAGAACCAGGTCTTTAAGTTCTTTCTGAAGGCCGGGAGCGATGAGGCCTGCCTCACCTCCGGGGGCAGCATATTCCAAAGGGTGGGTGCCGTTACCGAGAAGGCACGCCTCCTAGACCCCGTCAGGTGACATTCCTTTACGGACGGGATCCGTAGCATGCCCTCTCTGAATGACCGAGTGGGACGGTTCGACGTTATGGGGATGAGACGGTCCCTCAGGTAACCTGGCCCCATGCCATGTAGGGCTTTAAAGGTGATAACCAACACCTTGAATTGGACCCGGAAGCACACAGGCACCCAGTGCAGCTGTCGCAACAGAGGTGTCACATGCGCTGATCTAGGCGCACCAATAACTGCGCGAGCAGCCGCATTCTGGACCAATTGAAGCTTCCGGATACTCCTCAAGGGTAGCCCCATGTAGAGCGCGTTGCAATAGTCTATATGGGAGATGACCATCTCTTTTGTTGTTTTCTCTTTTGTGTTTGTGTTGGTTTGCTTCATGATTTTGCTGGTCGGATCCCGTCTTATTGTTCTGTATGTGGTGGGGTCTAGTAATTCTCTGATTTTGTCTTTGTATTCATCTATGTTCATAATTACCGTGGCATTGCCTTTGTCCGCTGGAAGGATGATGATGTCTGGGTCCGAATTGAGGGTCTCTATGGCGTTTCTCTCCTTCTTAGTAATGTTGCTGGTGGGGGGCTTTGCTTTCCTTAGGATTCTTGCCACTTCACCCCTTATTTCTTCTGCTTCTTCCTCTGGACGTTGGTGAATTGAAAAAATTGAGCTATCTATCAAGGCCTGCTAGAAAGGAAGGGTAAGAAAGTTAACAAAACTCCAAGGAAATACAAAATGGTTTCAGAGCCATAATACAAGTGCATATGTTTCTAATATATGAATATGAAATATATTTGTATTTATATATACAGAAATGTAAGAATATATTTACAATCCAACATAAGCTAGAGAAAAGGAAAGGGCACCACCAAGTATAGCAACAGGCAATAAATCTGGTTTCCCAAAACAACTATCCTCTACTGCAGCTTCTGGACCACAGTTAAGCTATTCAAATGTTTCTTTATCTTATTTCTGAGTCACTCATTGCTTTTTATAAGACCCCCATGCTTTCCCTTAACTTTCTCTTCTCTTGCACATTTATGGACTCTGACCTTTCGCATCTCCTCAGGGTCATCTGCTAAGAAAGCCTCTAGCAGAAGCCTCCTAGACAGAAGCTTTACTCCTTTCCCTCCTTTGCCATCCCTCTGATCTACAGTTTGCCCCTTTCCCCACAAATGTGGCTATAAGGAGCAAACAAAAAAAAAAGGGGGGGGGGGCGAGGAAGTTTATATTTTGTTCCAGGACAAGCAATCTAAATGGCCAGATACCCCAAGATCCTGATGGGCAGAACAAAAGAAGCACTCCATGAACTAACTTGACACCAGACCAGCCTTGCAGCTACCTCCAGTCTAAGAGTCAAAGTGAGAAAGAGCTCTGCAAAACTCTACCAAAATGCTTCAGATGCATAGGAAAGCTGATGTCCCCTTTTCTGCACATTACCACCCAAAGGCTGGTAAGAATCAAAGAAAGAAGCATTAGGCTGAATTATAAGTAAGATTAGGTTTGTCTGTCTGTCTGTCTCTCTCTGCTACATTTGGTTTCCTTCTTCCTCTCCCATAGAAGGCAAGAGCTACCATTTTCCTCTGAAACCAGTATCCCAGGTTTTCAAGCTGCCTCAGTTAAACAATTGCAACACAAACCAAGGAGTCTCTCAATGTTAATATTCATGTTTCCCCAGCCAGGTTGTTAGACTGGGCAAGTGCTTGCTGCCCATTCACTGGGTTAGCACACAAGCCCAAGAAGGAACATACACTGGAAGCTGGGAGGAAAGGAAGTGTGTGGGTTCCCCTTCTTGCCCCACTTGGTGCCTTAACACAGGTAACACCCTCCTGTAGACAATAAATGCATCTGACTGCTGGGCCAGGGCAGTAAGTCAGATGGCCTCCCATAGAATGGCACGGAATTTGTATGAGGAGCTTGGCCTACAGTATTGCCATCATAACTATGCGCCCAGTATTTTTAGAACAGATAGCATGTGATACAGCACCAAAGCAATTGGCCACCTACACAAAGAATTGCTAGCAAATAGTTTCTAGAGTAGGTTAGTTCTAGACCAGATTCTTGCAGCCAAAGGTGGTGTTTGTATAGTAACAGGACAGAATGCTGTACCTTTGCACCTGAGAGCCAAGGAAAAGGTCCATTCTGCGCCTATGAGACCCCACAGCTGCAAGAAGCCATGGACTGAACCCTTTGACATCTATGGGAGATCATGCTGGTTGCTGGAATCATCCGAAGCATCACTTCAATGGGACTTTGAGGCATGGACTTAATCTTTTTCACCCTTCTAGCCAAGATGTGGACTGGAAAATGCAAGCTAAAGATCAACTCTTCTCCAGAGTACTTCAGTATTTGGACCTGGTTAAGAACCTTGGTCAGTGCCATTGTTGTTAAAATCGTTTTAATTGTAATAACCTGTATTACCCTTCAGTGTATGCTTGTATGTATTTCTGTATGTAAAACCTGCTTACCTAAAAGAGCCAGAGCTGAATTGCTTTGTCAAGTAGAATTGAAAGAGATAAGTGACTCGTCAGTGAAATGGATCACTGAAGAGTCAACGGGGGGAATTGAAGGATTGAACTCTATTAAACCCCCCTTCTTATGAAATGTGTGTGTGTTCAGCAGAATGTATGAACTGTGGATGCCATGGAAAATCTTAATAAGGGACAAATAGTTAATCTCTTCACAAGAAGGAAGTCTTGATTGCATCCACCACTGTTTATCTCTTCACACGAAGGAAATCTTGATTACATCCATCTTTGTCAAATTTCACAAATCTCTGTGAGATAACCACCTAACACCAGACCTCTCCCCTCCTCTTACGTAAATTCCGGGATATTCATAATAAACTTGTGACATCTGTAAATTAAATTGTGATATCTGTAGAATCTTGACCTTTACACTATTGTTAAGTCCTAAAAGACCTTATATCCTGTGTGATGTATGTGTTAAAGATCAGAAATGTATAAATGTGGATGTCTCCTTTTGTTGGGGCTCTCCTTTTCAGAGGAGGTTGCCCCCTATTACTTGAGCTCAATTAAAAGGGTTATCCTATTTCTCGTCTTGGTGTGATTTAATTTTGGGTTCTTCGTACCAAGTTAAAACGTGCTTGGACACGGGACCAACTTTGGGTCCAACACCTCTCAGCTGACTCTTACCAGTCGAGCGCGAAATGCTGTTTGCGATCTGGCTGCAAGCAGCCGTCCAGAGGACAGATGGGATGATACCAGGTATTCTCCTTGATCTGGAGAACGTTTCTGGGGTTGAGGAAAACCTGCCTGAGCCCAAAAAAAGTTACCGTGCTGTCCGCTCCACCCGCTGAACCAGCGGACGCAGCCGTTCAGTTCGCCATTCCCACCGGAAGCCTCGCTTTGTTTGGGCTCTTTTGTGGTACTTTGGCAAGGAGCCCAGTAATCGCTGTAGTTGTGCATGTCAATAAAAGATACTTTGTTGCAACTATCTCCAATCACTTTGGTTCTTAATTTAAGTAGGTGATACATTGATACATAAATAAATCATTTTCCAAAAAGTGTTGAGCTTTGCAACATAGCCACCAGATTTGAAATAAATTATCTAAATTAGTTGTTACATTTCCAACAATTTTTAGAGAATGAATTGTCCATTTTAGTAATCAGTACTGGATGGAGTAATGTACCAACAATAAAACATCTTGTAACAGTTTTCTCTAAATGTAATATTCAGTGTAAATTAATGTTCTTCTTGCTTTGGAATTCCCATTGTGCATATCAAATACTATATGTACATTCTTCATCTGTTTAATCATACAGTTTTTAACTAGTTCAGTTTCTGAGTCATATTTCATCAACAACTTGTCAATAAGGCTCAGCAAATGCTCCAAAGTTTGTGTTATAAGATTTTCAAATTTAGTCAAGTCTCTAAATTATCCCCCTTGTTTCTGCAACTGTTTTAGTATTATAATCCTTACTTTTCACATACAGTACATAGATATTCATTTTTTTTCATCTGCCCAAGGTTGCAAAGTTTTGACCAAGATATTTGCATTCCAACCGGTTTACATTTTTATTTTTAATATTGTATCTTGAAGACATATAAGATGTACAATTTCCTTTTTTAGCCTCATTTTTTTTAAATGGGCTATTCAGGACTTTAAGATTAGTTGAGAATATTTTTATTTGATCCATGTCAGTTTTCATATTAATTTATGAAGAAATATCAGCTGTCTGGTCCAGCGTTTGGTTTTCTATCTGTTCTTGGTCTTTATTCCCTTGTTCTGACATAGCCAATGACTTCAACATTCATTTGGCATCATCAGTGGGATACAAAAGGCTTTGCCACCATCCATAAAGACCACTAAATGGAACACAGTAGCCCATATAGATCAAAATCTAATTTTTTTAAAGAAAAATTGTTAGAAATCTCAGGTTCCTCCTCTTTCTATCTGGGGTATATCTAAGTATATCTGGGATTCTACTATATCTAGTAGAATCTCAATCATTGTATCTCCAAAGAGAATGTCACTCCTTTTTAATTCCAGTATTGCTTCTTTTGTCTTAAGATAAGTGAATTTGACAAGCATATGATGTGGCAATTTTCTTCTTCATACTACTTATGTATGTATTCTGCATATTTCTTGAGTTTCCAAAGTTTCATCTATATCCATGTCAAGATACATTTTATGTAACTTTTCCATTTCTCTTTCTAAAGCTTATTTGCTAAAGTTCTCAGGTGTACTTCTGAACATCATATTATGTTTATGTAATTCTATTTCAGCTATTTTTATTTTAGTTTCCAACTTGCTTACCTCTGTTGGGTTCTCTGAACTAAGGAGAGATCCTGATATCTTGTCTGCAAATCTCAATTTCTTTCTCTTGGTGTTCTAATTTAGTCATTAATTTGTCATATTTGTCATTAATGCCAGCCTCAAAAGAGTCCAATTTTGCTTCCAAATCTTGGTTTTTTTATTCAATTAGTTTAGTGATATTATTTTCCATTGTATGCAATTAGCCTGTAAGAAGAACTTTAAGTTGTGAGAAGGCAACAGAGAAATCAAGTTGGGCCTCTTCCAATTTTGTCTTCTCTTTACTGTGTCTTCTCCTGCTTAGTTTTGATAGTAAGCAAGTAATACTTTATTGATTAGTCTATTTGAGCATATAAACGCATAGGCCGCAGTAAAATGCTTTAAGACAAAATAAGGTAAGATACAATATAATGAGATAAAATAGACTACAGTAGAATAAAATGGACATTTATTTATTTATTTATTTTATATAACCGCCCATCTCCCCCAATGGGGAACTCTGGGCGGTTTACAATAAAATAGTTAAAATAAAATATAATATAAAACATCAATATACAATATATATAAAAATAATAAATAATTATAAATCCAGATGGACGATGGAATTAAAACGAAGGACATTATTATTTATTTATTTATTTATTTAACTTATATGACCGCCCATCTCCCCCAACGGGGAACTCTGGGCGGTTTACAATAAAACTGATTAAAATAGAATAAAGAATATAAAAATACAATCAAATAATACAATAAATTATAAAATTAAGGACATAATATAAGGACGAGGTAAAATAAAGATAAAAGGATAAAAGGTAGGATAAGATAGTAAAAATGTAATAGAGTACAAGATGTATAATATAATGAATATTAGACTCAAGGACAATATATGTTTAGATAAATTGCATGCAACCCCAATGAGTTCTATACAATGTATTCTCTATGTACGATGTTAAAGAATGGCAACGTTGACCTAGTATCTGCAAAGCGGTAATATCACAGATTCCAAGTCCAGGGCAGATGCTAACAATCCACTTTGCAGTCAAAATACAGTTGTTTCTCCGTATACTTGGGTGTCAGAATGACATTCCACAAAGAAAGAACAATGATTTCACCAATCTTTGTGGGCATTTTGGATCCAATGGTGTTAAGAATCTTATTTTCTCTGTCAACCCTAACTCAAAATCTACATATATTGTCATCTACTTCCAGGCACAGAATGGCATTAGGGTACCAAATATACAATATGTGAAATAATACATCTTGCATATTGCAAAGAGTATAGACAGGTGAATGGGAGTCATTGTAACATACAGCTTTAGTATACTGTATAACAATTCCTTAATTTCTAATTTGATAGTTAAAAAGAAAAATAATTTACAGTGAAGGTAGCCATTGAATGTACTAGACAACATTATCTCCTTATGCTTTATGCTCTTTACTCCTATAATCAAACTATATAGCAATAAAATAAGTCTAGTCCTGAGCTGATTGTGGGTAAATAAGATTTCAGAAAGATAGAGGAAAAATCTTTCCTTTGTAATAACTGGATTGCCCTACTGTTAGACTTGCTGATGTGCTAATGCTGAGGATTGTAGATTCTGTACATTTTCTGAAAAATCTCCACCTTCAATCCAAGTTGGCCCATATTAAATCAGCTTATGCTCTAACTCTGCCCAAGATGCGATGATCTCGTCTCTTCTTTGTAGTGGCGAAGAGTAGACATAAAAAGCCAAGGCCCTTTGCCTCAATGCGGGTATATATTTAAGTATTACTCTTGAAGAGGTGGAAATGGGGATGCCCAATCCGCATGAACCTGCACAACTACAATAATTTTTGATTTTGATGTTTCTGGTAATTTCAGAGAACTATTAGAACATGGGTTCTAATAGCAGAGAAATCCACCAAATCAGACGCTGCCTGAGAATTTTGCAAATCTTGATTTTTTATAGCAGCTATGGGAGTGCCAGAGGAATGAGTTAAGCTGCAAGTGTCTGTCTCATATTCCTGGTGTAACCGACCACCTAACACTGGTTGTGGATCCAAGGGTTTTAGGCAATCAAAACCTTCCTCTTGTCTATCAGCAGCGTCCAAAGTGATCTGCATGTCTGAGTTCCGCTTGGCAGGGGAAGGGGCACAAGTGCCAACAAGATCTTTCTCAGAGTAATTGCAGTTACCTTGGTAATACTATATCAATTAATGGTTTAGCTGCGTTACGTGTTACGACTAGAGTCTCTCTCAGGTCATCCAGTCTTTTAATAATGTCAGTTTGTTCCAAATCTGACAAAGCACTGAAGGAGTTGATCAGATTCCCTTCCAGGATATCATCTGTGCACTGTCTTGCTGTAGTCAGAATAGAGTGTTTGCCTGGGCCGAACAGATAAAATGTCCTTGGGATTATCTGAAGTCAAGTTGTTACTTTTGTTCTTTAAAGTGACAGTACTCTCTAGGCCAGGTTGGCTTAGGAGTGGGCTGAGTTCCTCTGAATGGAACACGCGTAACGGGAATATTGAAAAAAGATGCAAGAAGGGCCTCATTTTAAACAACATACTAGAGATTGTGGGCTGCCTGAATGTGAGTACAATTCGCTTGCAGTCTCTGCTGGATGGGAGCCATTCAGCCTTCTCCAAATCAATCAACTGCCTTTTGCAGGGAAGTAACTGACTTAGAGATAGGATAATTACTCTTTTTGATCCCCAACGTCCTGTATTTACGCTGTTGTTTGATATTTGTAGGGTGATTTGATTAGGCTGTAAGTAATATTTACGATTTAAATGCCTCTCTCCCTTGGCTGTTGTGGGTCTTCCGGGCTGTGTGACCGTGTTCTGGAAGTTGTGGTTCCTAACATTTCGCCAGCATCTGTGGCCAGCATCTCCCTTATTTGCATGACCACCAAGCACTTGCTTCTCACCCTTCACCGCAAGTGTAATCAGCTGTTTCTGGTCATTAGGTTGATTTTCAATAAGTTTCACGAAAGCCTCTTTTAATGAGTCTACTTTTGTTTTAACTGTGGTCAGCAACTCAAAGATGGAAAGAACAGTTTGTGCTGTCAGCAGGCTTTGCCTGGTTAGAAAGTCTGTTATGTTGTCATTCTTTTTGTAAATCAAGTTCGTGTTCTCACTCCCATCCTGCAAAAGCTTTGCAGCTGCTGGGCAAATAGCAGGAGTCTGTTCAGATGGGGAGGGGACATCTTCTTCCATAGAAGAGGCTTAGTTTTGATAGATAAAAGGTGATTTTATGTTCAGTGATGTTATGTTTCTGTTCATTAAACAGGACTGGAACCAATTATACAGATAAGATTAGAATAGTAACTAGGAGAGATTTCAATAATGGATCATTCTTATAATATATAAATGTCCAGGAAATACAGTATGAAGTAAAAAAGAAATGAAGAAAAACCATTTAATTAATTAATTGTGTTTATAAAATTTATATATCTGACCTTCTGATCTAGTGACTCTGACTCACAATAAAAATATAAAAACAGCATAATACTTTTTAAAAAAAATACAATGTAACTGAAGTACAACCATAACCTCATACATACTGGGCCCCTTTAATAAGCTAGCTCCAATGAAAAGCCAGACTTCATGGCTTTCCAGAAGGCTAACAGGATTGGGGCCATCTGGATCTCAGGCGGATACTGTTCCATAGTTCAGGTAGCATGAATAGAAGGTGCATTCCCTAGGTCCCACTAGATGACCCTGTCCCATGGGGGGACCTCCCATTGTCTCTGCCCGGCCCAACAGCTATAGCAGAAAGGGAATGCTCCAAGTCCCTTCTATCAAACAATGCATCTTGTTGGACCCAGGAGTCCTGTTTTCTCTGTGGTAATGCCTGCCCTCTAGGATAGCATCACTTGGGAAAACTGGATGGCCGTGACCCAGTTAGCCTTTTGCAAGGTTTGAAAACCCTGCTGTTTTCCAGGAATCTGGGCCAGGCAGTTAGGCAAGCTCTGTTGCTGGTGTGGCTCTTGTTGTATTTTTTATTTTGTGATCTAAAAAGAATCTGGGTCACAAGATTCAGACAAGCCTCATTTTAAAAGGACAAGCTGAGTTTTTTTTTTCCTCTTACCTGACAGGCTCCAAAAGGTCTGCTAGTAGCCAAATTCCTCAACTGCTTGTTACCATAAAAGGAATAATTGCTTCAGCTAGACTGAGCTGGGTAGTCACAAGTCACACTGATTACCATGGCAACTGATTATTTGTTATCAACAAGTTAATTTGTATAGAAAAAATATCTTTTGTTTAAGCTGGCTATGCTTATCTCAACCTATTCAGATGTAAGTTATTTTCTGCCTGTAAACCTCTCTGAGGTGAAACAGATTCCTGTAAATACGTTTGTTTGTTTGTTTGTTTGTTTGTTTGTTTATTTATTTATTTATTTATTTATTTATCAAATTTATCACCTCCCATCTCTACCACAGTAGACTCTGGGCGGTTTACAATAAAATGTTAAAATTGAAAAACCTATAAAGCATTAAAATACAATATCATAATAAATAGAAATAGAAAAATCCAGAGGGTGGTAAGATCTTAAAAGGAGGTTATGTAAGCTGCTTCTCAGGCGATCGCAAACGTTTCTCCCAAAGAAAGACTTCAGCTCGGATATTGGGTAGTAAACGATTTATTGCTGTACTTTAGTAAGCAAGCGAAAAGGCACGGATGGTTCCCGGGCTCTTGGCTTGGCTTTTTAAACCCTCCCGCCAGAGTGCCCGCCCCCTCCCTGCTGAAGGCTTCCCTTTGGTCCTGTTGCAGGCTTCCCTTTGGTCCGCTTCGTGTCAAGGTTGGGTCAGTGTCCTTGAGTTCTTTATCGCCCCTTATCTAGGAGGCGTGGTTGGTGGTTGTCTTTTGTTTCCTTTGTCATTTTCTTATCCCCTTTAATACTGGGTGCGCTCAGGGAATGGCGGGACCCTGGGGGCATGCCAGGGTTCTGACATGCCGCCACCCCAAGATCTTCCCCCTCCTTTTTTTCTTCATCCTGCATCTGTGAGTTCCTGTTTGCCGGTGACCTTGATATCTGTAATAAAACAACACTTTGTTAGTGAAAGATTCATCGGGGTTTATCGGGAAATTTTCGGTGAAAGTTCCTGATTAGGTCTGGTGCCTGCATGTGCTCAGCTGCTACCCATTCTCTGAAGCCCACTGGTAAGTGCAACCACTTAACCAGGTATTGCAATCGCCCCCTGTGTTTTCGTGAATCACAGACTTCCTCTATTTCGAAGTGTGGTTCCCCGTTCACTATTGTTGGTGCTGGTTCAGGGGCTTCTGGGTGCCATTGCTCTGATGGGTGGTACTGTTTCAGGAGACTTATATGAAATACTGGGTGGACTTTTCTCAGTGCCTTGGGTAGTTGTAGCCGTGCTGTCACTGGGTTGATAACTTTTACTATTGTGAATGGTCCGATGAATTTTGGGGCAAGTTTGCGGGACGGCTGTACAGACCGTAGGTTCTTGGTAGACAAGTATACTTTGTCCCCTTCTTTTAGTTCCCATTCCGCTGCACGTTTCTTATCTGCATATTTTTTGTAGGTGGCCTTCGCTTCCCGTAGTGTCTGTAGCATGATTGGCCAATTGCTCATTAGTTTGTTTACCCATTCATCCGCCTGCAGGGGTGCGTGTGCGTCCCTCCTTTGGATCATGTCTATTTCTGGGATTGCTGAAAAGTCTTGTCCCGTGCTATTTTAAATGGTGTGAAACCTGTGCTGTGGTGTACTGAGTTGTTATATGCCACTTCTGCGAATGGTAGCAGTTCAGCCCAGTCGTTTTGCTGGTAGCTGATGTAACATCTCAAATATTGTTCTAATATGGACACTAGTCGTTCTGATGCTCCGTCCGTGCACGGGTGGAATGCGCTGCTCAGTCCTTGTTCGGATCCAATCAGTTTCAGGAATGCTTTCCAGAACTTGGACGTAAACATGCTCCCTCGGTCGCTGATGATTCTTTCAGGCGCACCGTGTAATCTGTATATGTTTTGCGTGAAGAGTTTAGCGAGCTTGGGTGCTGTTGGGATTCCTTTGCAAGCGATGAAGTGGGCTTGCTTCGAAAACAGGTCTGTGATTACCCAAACTGCCGTTTTCCCTTTACTTGTTGGTAGGTCGACTACAAAGTCCATGGCTATTTGCCACCATGGCTGCGAGGGATCTGCTACTGGTTGCAGGAGTCCTTTGGGTTTTCCTGTATCTCTTTTTGCCGTTGCGCACACCGGACATGTTTTCATGTAGTCTTTAATGTCCTTACGTAAGGTGGGCCACCAGAATTTGCGCCTGGTGAGGTGTAGGGTTTTTACGAACCCAAAGTGTCCTGCTGCTTTATGGTCATGGTTTTTCTCAAGTACACGTTGTCGCATGCTGGCGGGTACATACAGTTTGTCGTTGCTCCCCCATCCCCCATCGTGTTCTTGTAGTAGTTCTTTGTTTTCACTCCACCATTTGTCGTCTGTTGTTGCTGCCTGTATATCTTTTTCTAGGGGGTTCTGTATCCTGGACCCCTTTTCCTGCTCCCTTGCTACCGCCATGTTTCCTTCCTGCTTATTCTGCAGTTCTTGGTCGCCCAGTGTGGTTTTGGTTTTGCTGGGGAATAGGGTTTCTGTTGTTTCTTCCGTTTTCCCGTCATGTTGTGGCAGTCGTGACAGTGCGTCTGCCAGGTAGTTCTTCCCTCCCGGGAAGTACTTTAAGGTGAAGTTAAAGCGGCTGAAGAATTCAGCCCATCGAAGTTGTTTTGGGTTTAGTCTTCTGGGCGATTTCAGCGCTTCTAGGTTCTTGTGGTCCGTCCACACCTTGAACGGGACCGATGCCCCTTCCAGCAGGTGCCTCCATGTTGCTAGGGCATGACGGACGGCAAATGCTTCTTTTTCCCATACATGCCAGCGTTTTTCTGTATCCGTGAATTTCTTGGATATGTACGCGCAGGGTCTTAGTTTGTTGTTCTCGTCTGCCTGCAGTAGGATCGACCCCACTGCGTTATTTGACTCGTCCGTATGGATGATAAATGGCTTATCTACTTCGGGGTGTTTCAGTATAGGTTCTGCTGTGAATAGCGCTTTAAGTTTCTCAAAGGCTTCCTGGCACTCCGGGGTCCACTTTATTTTGGAGCATGGCTGCTTCGTTTGTTTTTGTCTGCCGTTTGTTTTTGTTTTTAACAAGTCCGTTAATGGCAGTGCTATTTGTGCGAAATTTTTTATAAAATATTTTTTATGGCGGGAGGGTTTAAAAAGCCAAGCCGAGAGCCCGGGAACCATCCGTGCCTTTATGTAAGCTGCTTCTCAGGCAATCGCAAACATTTCTCCCAAAGAAAGACTTCAGCTCGGATATTGGGTAGTAAACGATTTATTGCTGTACTTTAGTAAGCAAGAGAAAAGGCACAGATGGTTCACGGGCTCTCGGCTTGGCTTTTTAAACCCTCCCGCCAGAGTGCCCGCCCCCTCCCTGCTGAAGGCTTCCCTTTGGTCCTGTTGCAGGCTTCCCTTTGGTCCGCTTCATGTCAAGGTTGGGTCAGTGTCCTCAAGTTCTTTATTGCCCCTTATCTAGGAGACGTGGTTGGTGGTTGTCTTTTGTTTCCTTTGTCATTTTCTTATCCCCTTTAATACTGGGTGCGCTCAGGGAATGGCGGGACCCTGGGGGCATGCCAGGGTTCTGACAGGTTATTACTAAGCTAACCAGCCCCAGGAGGAACTATCACTTCCTTTGTCCCACGCAAGGGGGCAGAACCAGGTCTTTAAAGACCTCCGGAAGGCCAGGAGCGAGGGCACCTGCCTCACCTCCGGGGGCAAGATATTTCACAGGGCGGGCACTATCGCAGAGAAGGCACACCTCCTGGACCCCGCTAGATGGAATTCTTTTATTCATGGGGTCCGTAGCATGCCCTCCCTGCATGACCGGGTGGGGCGGGTAGATGTAATCGGGATGAGATGGTCCCTCAGATTCCCTGGTCCTGTGCCATTTAAAGGTGTTCTGTTGATTTGAATAAATGCAACTACTGTATATTTTTACTGCAAAAGTTTATTTTTATTGATCTCTCTCTCTATCAAGCTTCCGCAACTCTGCATTTAAAAATAAATATTAATAACAGTTTTTTTCTGATTGGAGTTTTCTTGTTTTAACCTTAGACATCATGGGTTGTATGCGGATGCTATTGTTGTTTTCTTCCTTGTATGCCGCTCAGAGTCACTGCTGTGAGATGGGCAGCCCTATAAATTATTTAAATAAATAAGTAAATGCCCACCCTGCCAAATATGCTGGAATGGACAGAAACCATTATACACATTAAATCCTTAAAAGAAACATTTTAAATACTGTTAACTTTTATACAAAAAGTTCAAGCACTTCCCTAGACCAGATGTTTTCCCTAGACCAGAAGTTTCCATTTAAAGTTGAAAATGTCAAATGGACATTCCTTATATCGGAACTCCCTCTGGTGGTTGAAGAAAAAGTAAAAGTATAAAAGTCCATCCAAATTATTTGAAACTGGTTGCATAACATATGTTTGAATAAGGCAGATAAGCTAATATCCAAAAATAATTGTCTCCAGATTGGTACAATCTTTATCTTTATATTTGTATTGAATATGCAATTTTTTACCAACCCTAATTTGCATTAGGGTTTCTCACTAAAAAAAAAAAGTGGGGTGGGTGGGGGAGACTAGAATAAATCAAAGAATTACTGTGTTCACTCAAAAATCCTTACCATGTTAACCAGATATAGCTTTTAACTGTCCTTATAAGGAAGTTTTGTAGTTCTAAAATGTTATAGATAAGCAAACAGAGTCAACTTAAAAAGTTAAATTGTCCTCCTAGATTGTAAATGCATAAACGTGCAAATCCCCAATTTAAGAAGAAAAGTTCAAAGGAAATATCATGTGAAAGAAAGTAAAGGGACAGTTATGTGATAGTAAACTTTAGTTAAACCTGAAAGTTTTAATGAAAACTAAGACTGGCTCTCATCGATCACTGCCCACTGTAAAACTGTAGATTGCTTTCAGTGAAAGATTCAAATTTCGTTCGAGATTTTATAGTCCTCCGAATTCACCTTCTTCAAAACTGCCCCATAAAAAAATGCTGTTCTACCAGGTTATTAACAGTTAACAATAATCGAGAATGATCTCTAACTTAAAATACTATAACCACTGAAGAAACTCTGCAGTCTCCCTAACAAGCTGCCATCTTGAGCATGTCTTCTGAGATGTTAGCAATTTCCCCCAGCTTTATGTCATCTACATATCTGATTGTGTCTTTTAAGTTATTTGTGAAAATGATGATAGGCACTGGGCCTAGAACAGAACCATACCTCCCTCCATATTTACATGGATCCATTAAGGACCATGTGTTGGGTGCCATGTTCAACCAACTACAAATCCATCTGGTAGTGGGATCACCCATCCCACATTGTTCTCAAGAAGGAGGCTATGGTCAATCTAATCAAATGCCTTAGTTAAGTCTAAGTACACTACATCCACAGTACTTCTTTGGTTTACTAATCTAGCCACATTGTCAAAAAAACCCCATAAGATTTGTCTAATGCAGGGCTTTCCAAACTTTTGCTGTTGGCGACACACCAACGACCAGTGCACAAAAAACCGGAAGCGCCGCCGCCGCTGTGGAGCGCAAAAATCTGGAAGCGGCGGCAGTGCTTCTGGGTTGCAGCCACGGCAGCAAGCAGCGGCATCCTGGAACCTGGAAGCGCTGATGGCCCGCCGCCACCCCTTCGAAAGGACAGGCTCTGGGGAGCCCAAAAATGCCCTCGGTTCCGGCAGGGATGAGAAAAGCCTCGCCATGCGCCCGCGTGCACACACTGCCAGGCCACTTCCCACCACACAGCTGATCGGGGCAGAGAATTTCCACCCCGCCCCCCTGCACCGATCAGCTGTGCAGCAGGGAAGCAGCCCGGCAGAGTGTGCACATGATTTTTGCCTCCCTGCCGGAACCAAGGGCATTTTCATCAGCGCTTCCGGGTTGTCTCGTGACACACTTTGGGCCCCCAGGCAACACAGTATTGTGTCGCAACACACAGTTTGGAAATCCCTGGTCTAATGCAACCTCCTTTTAACAAACCCATGCTGGCTTCTAGTAATCACCTTCTTCCTTTCCAAGTGCTTGCAAACCCACCACTTGATCTTTTCTAGAATTTTCCAAATTACTGATGTCAAGCTGACTGGTCTTTAGTTTCCTGAAACCCCTCTTTCCCCCTTTTTTAAAGAATGGAACAAAGTTACAGTAACTCTTCTCCAGTCTTCTGGCATTTCCTCTGTACTGCAAGAGTTCTAAAAAAATATAATCAGTGGTTCTGAGATTACATCCACCAATTCCTTTAGCAGCCTGGGATGTAATCCATCTGGTCCTGGTGAATAGAATTCATTCATTCATACCAGCTAGATATTCTGTCACCACTTCCTTGCCTAAACAGGAATTAAGCAGTTCATCCTTCTCCCTGTTGCCTGTCACCATCTCACACTTTCTGTGATGGTTCCGGGTGTTATGTCCCAATAAAATCTCCTCACGTCAGGTTATACGGAATGAACTTTATTAAGGAAACATACAAGCCCTAACATCAGTGAAGATCTGAATGCCCCGTTCTGGTAAACGATTGATTTTTATTATGTTCCCCCCCTTTAGTTCAATGTGTATTGCCAGTGCTGTCAGTTTCCTTCTTGGCGCCTCTCTTGTCTCGCCCGTAAGTAATTGGGTTGTCTGACATTGACAGGTGTTAACAATCGGTCTCCGGCTAGCTGCATTCCTTCTGTCCCCCGTAGCAGGTATCCCGACGTGTATTGCCTGGCACACGTGTCGTGTCGGGGTGGAAGGTTCCGATGGGGGACCTTACACCTTCTCCAACCAGCAGACAGCTTCCTTGACTTTTCTCTGGCTCTGCACATACAGAAAGAATGCTTTTTTGTTTGTTTGTTATATTTAGCATTCATTGGAAGCTTCACCTCATCCTGAGCCTTATCTTTCCTGATCCCATCCTAAGAGCTATTCCCTAATATTCTGTGTTTTTTAAATGCCCCCTTTCCATTCTTTAAAATTTGTCCTTTTTGTTACTCAGCTTATGCAGCTGAAGTCTTTCTGCAACCACACCAGTTTCAATAAAAAATGGGTGTCTCCCATTTTTCTTTCTCTTTGGTATTGTTTGTGTTTGGGCCTTAATTATCTCGTTTTTCAGAATCTCCCAACCCTCTGAAACTAGTTTGCCCTTCAGGAGTTTCATCCTACTTTTCCCCTTAGCTTGTTGAAGTCAACTCTAGAAAACTGAATTGACCAACATTAGTTCTCCCTGCCTACAGTATGTGAATTCTAGGATCACAAGATTCCTACAACTCCAACTTCCTCCACCATTCCTTCCCTTTTAACAAGTATTAAGTCCAGCATAACTCTTCCCCTAATTCCATCGTCCATCTTTTGGATGATAAAGTAGTCAGCAAGGCATGTCAAGGACTTGTTGGATCTCCCACTTGCTGTGGAGTCTGATTTCCAACTGATGTCATGGTAATTGAAATCCCCCATTACCACAGTGTTGTGTTTCCTGGACACCTCAGACATCTGGTTTGTGAACATTTCATGTATATCTTCTGCTTGGTTGGGTGGCCTGTAGTACACACCTGCAACACTGGAATGATTGTTTCTTTTCCCCTCAATATTGACCCAGATGCTTTCAGCAGGGTTTTCATCCTTGGTGTGATGAATTTCCACACAGGTACCTGTATAGTCATTCTACTCTCTCTCTTTCTCTCTCTCTCTCTCAATGTGTGTACAGTATATACACACCGCTACCCTTTTATTGGGGAATTGTATTTATTTCAAATAAATAAATAAATAAATAAATTTTGGCCACTCTGAAGTGACTCTGAAGTCCATACGAACAGTTGTATACTTTATACAAATTAAAACTTTCCAGTACTGTATAATCTGTTCCATCCCAGTTGATTTCAGTAATACCAACAATCCCTTATATGCCCTTCCCCTTAGGACTTCAACTCCATCGAATATCTGGATATGTACATCTGAAGAGAGCCAAATAGGATGAAAGTGGTCGCATCCTGCCTGCTGGTAATCAATGCAAGAGATCATTCTGAGGAATTCTACTGTATGTCTCTCTACTACTCTCAGATGACTTTATTACATATCATCTTGCAAAATTCTGTGGGATAGCACATAGAGTGAGATATGAAATAACATCTAGGCCACTTTTGTGAACTGGCCACCAGACTATTATCTAATCACAATTTTATTTTTATCATACCTGTCTTGGAGTAGGGTCTGTGTGTGTGTGTTTCTATGTGCCTTCAAGTCAGTGTTGACTCCTGATGACTGCTTGGACTAGTCCCTGGAGTTTTCTTGGCAAGATTTTCAGAAGTGGGTTGTCCTTGCCTGCTTCCCAGGGTTGAGAGAGGGGGACTGGCCCAAGGTCACCCAGCTTGCTTCATGCCTGAAGTGGGACTAGAACTCTCAGTCTCCCATTTTCTAGTCTGGTGCCTTAACACAGACTGGCTCTTCTTGGAGTGGGTATGTCCAGCTAAATTGTGCAGGTACATCCTTTAATAAGTGATTCACCACTTTTCCAGTATTACTTAATATAGAGCTGTATCTCTCTCATTCTTCTAGTTCTTCACTAATGCTACTTAACTATGAAAACTGTATATGGAGGAAACTAATATATAGCAGGAAGAAAGACTGTTTCCTTCAGGTTGCTGATAAGTTACATAGGGTGGACGATTAGATTCTTTTTCATCATGTGATGTCTGCTAACTCTATGATATCCAAGTCACACTGTATCACACTGCAGATAATATTAGTGCCCACCTCTCATTCCTCCATTTGAATTTGGAAGGAGAATGATGAATGATTGATCTTTCCAAATATCTCAGGAAAAAATAGTGGGTGAGTACTGATCTATATAAATAAATAAATATTTACACGCGTACTTAAACTTACTGTAATTATGCTAACATATCAAATGGATACTTCTTCGGAAATTTCAACATTTGTTAGAGACGCTAAGTTGTGGTAGAGGGAAAAGGCATTGGAGGGGAAAAGGCTCAGGATATCATTCAGAGTAGGAAAATGATGTTGGGACAGCAGCTAAACTGATGGACCTCCTTTGCTGTGGCACGTAAATGAGGTAATAGATAGACTGTCAACTGTTGCTATTGCTTATGGCAGAGTAATATACAGAAAATCAAATAACATTTCAAAAAATGGTTAATACCCCCCCACCCTTTTCATTCCCCCAGTGATTTAAATAGAAACCCTGTTTTGAAAGATTACTACAATTTCAGGAAGCTAAAGATACTTTGTTAAAGCTTAGTATGTTTTAGAATTTTAATCTTTAGTGTTGGTATTGATCATTGCTGAATACAGTGCAGTTTACTCTCAGGAGCTATGTACCTGGATTGCTGTCATAATGTTCTTCACCTGCTTCGTAAGTGCATTTGCACATGTATAGTGTAGCAGTAAGCTTCTAATTTAAAAACTTACTTCAAACCTGACAGTACCAGCAATGGAATCAGTCGCACTTAAGGTACAAGATTGGCCTCTGGCAGGTCAAAGTCTGAAAAGGAACAGTTAACACACAAGGAGCAAATTCTTCTCTCATCCTTCTTTCCTCTCCTGAGCCCTGCATCTCAGTCAAGGAGGAGAAAGAAAACAAGTGCTATATATAGACAATAGATGGGGAAGAGGAGGCACCTCTCAATTCTACTAGGGAGGAGTAAGGATGGAATACTGGAAGGGATTGAAAGAGAGATGGGCAACCATCTCTCCCTTTCTTTCTCTGAGGACACTGGAAGAACCTAAATAATCAGGTAGAAGATAAAAAAAGCCACTTTTTAGTCTAGGCCCAACACAAGGCCCAAAAGGAAAATATGTATGTGTGTGTGTGTGTGTGTGTGTGTGTGTGTATCTATCTATCATCTATCTATCTATCTATCTATCAATCAATCATCTATCAATCTATCAATCTATCAATCTATCTATCTATGTCACTCAATTGGAGTTTAAGTTGTGATCCTCAGCTAACCTGGCCATTTCATCAGCTTGTTAAGGGCTCATCTGCACTCAAGCTACAGGGCCTTTCTCTATTGCTGAGCTGAAGTGCTCTTCACGCATCCTTAATTCATGACATTGGCTCTCCTGTGCCGGATCCCTATCCTGCTTCTGTTACCTCTGTTTCAAGTCACCCTGGTCACCTGATTCCCTCTAGGGTAATAGATGATAAAGTCTAACAGATTAAGCTTGTCTCACTCTTGGGCTGAGGATGATATGAAGGTGATGTCATGGAGATACAGCATTAAAAATGTACTACCAAGGAAAGGTCCTCTGCACCACATAAATGTTTGGATTATCAGGAGTCAACTCAGCATTGTCTCATAAGCCTAATAGGGGGTCTTTCTAGTAAATGCATCTCTACTGTGCTTGTGCTTGTGTACTGTGTACTGTGCTTGTGGTGGGGCATGGTGGTTCAGCAGTTAAGACGCCAGGCTTGTCGATCGGAAGTTCGCAAGTTCGGAGGTTCGAATCCCTAGCCCTGCGTGCGGAGTGAGCTCCCGCACTAGCTCCAGCTCTTGCCAACCTAGCAATTTGAAAGCATGCAAATGCAAGTAGAAGAATAGGTACCACTTTGGTGGGTAGGTAACAGTGTTCCGCGTGCGTCATGCGGAACGGCCACATGACCGTGGAAGCATCTTCGGACAGCGCTGGCTCTTCGGCTAACAAACGGAGATGAGCACCGGCCCCTAGAGTCGGACACGACTGCACAACTGTGTGGGGGGAACCGTTACCTTTTACTGTGCTTATGGGATATTACCTGAGTCACCTGATTTCCTCTTCCTCCTCCTCCTTGGTTTGGGGGATCAACAATCTCCATTACGCTTTGGGACACCTGCAAGCAGGAGGGCTGCACCATGCAGCTCTCGTCCATTCCATCTTGCTTGCATGCAGATCTACTATGAATCTACTCGTATGCAGATCTACTCAATAAATGGAAGCTATCTCTTTTTTTCGTCATCTAACTAATGTGTGAAGACTGAGTTTATTTCTGAACGTAATTAAACTTAAAGTGCAAGTTCCCTGCTGGTTCACGCTTCTACTCTGTAAGATTGTTGTTAGCTGCTTGGAGTTCTTTTATTAACCTTCAAGACTCCATCAATAAAAACTGTAATTAATCATTTTGGATCAGCACTGAGAACAAGTATTGTCAAAATCATCAATTTATTGATGGCCTTGCTGATTAAACCATCATTCTTCTCAACAAAATCACTCTAATAATTGTTCTGAATTTCAGTTTGAATTTCCCATGTCACTTTTTCCTTGATCTAATAGTATTTCCAGGAGAGATGGCAAAAATTATGGCAAAGTAATTTCTTTATTGTCTTTGTTCCCATGGTTCTGATGATACAGTATCTTGTGTCTTTTTGTTAGCAGTGAAGCTACTGTGATGTTGGAAAGGAACTTAGAGGTTGCATAACACCTTTGTGAGATTGAAGTATTCTAATAGTATGGCACTCTCTGAACTGCAGGCTGGAGCTTACTGTTGGGAGCAAAGTTTCTGAAGTCCATACTATATACTATGCAATATATGAATGAATGAATGAATCGTTAATTGAAAACAACTAAAAAAATTAAATAAAAATTAAAGTAATACAGGTAATTGTAATAGTTGATATAACAATTATGTTACAACTGTGGGAGATCTTTCACTAATTGATGCCTGATTTTCATGGCTGCTGCCTAGTATTTTGCTATGATCTGAGTTATAAATGATTTACAATCTGAAAAAAAGGATGAACGTATAAGTATTGTCAGATCTCCCAGGGTACTGATTGAAAAGAGGCAGAATATAAGCATTACAAATACCCCTATAGATGGCACAATAAAATAACATGTATTGGACTGTTACAACATCTCCAGTTATACATGGGCAAACATGCTTCTCAAATGGGATTTTAGAATATCTTTCCTGTAATAATGCTGAAGGCAAATTATTATGCCTTGCCCAGAAGAAAGCTTTCCTAAATTTGGAGAATGTCAGTAAAGAGGGATAATTGACTGTTTCCCAAAAGCCCTTTGTCACCCAAGTCCTATTTCTCTGTGACAAGCTACTTACTGCCTGAAATTCAGTGTCATTAAATCTTTGAAGAAGTGTGTATTTGGCAGGGTCATAGCCTAAGATTCATAGAAACTCCAATGATAACTCATAAGTCATTTATTTTTGTTCTATGACATTGTTGAAGCATAAGGGGCATTCACCACTCATTATTAATGGGGGTAGTCCTGAGGAGAAGAACTGGAGACCTTCTGCCAGTAGTTTAATACCAACCTCCATGCTCTAACTTCAATTTTAGGCATCCCAGTTTTTAACCTGAGGAGGGCATTAGAAACCTCTTTGGGTGCTGCAAATATAGATAATAGAAATTTAGTTTGGAGAACTCCAGGGGCATTAGTCCTAGCATAAAAGCCCACCTGGCTCCACATAGAATTTGGGCTAAGGTTTTAGCTTGAAACTATGTAATATATAGTAGGTCACTCTAAAATCAAAGGGAATTAATTAATTGTTTTGGGCAGCTGAAAAAGCAGATATACTGGATTGTACTTTAAAATACTGTACAAATTTCATTCCAAACAATATATCAGAAGATGAAAGGGAATTCAGTAAAATAAACTTAATTGTTTCATAAACCTAATCAAGATCTGTCAATCTGTTAAGTCTCATCATTGCTGTTAATTAAAAAATAATGGGTAACTAATGAATATATCAGCTAGAGAGAAAGATTGACCTGTAGTTAAGAATTCGTCATGCTGCTAATGACTCCACAACTAGAATAGCTGGAAACCTATCACTTTGTAAGGCCATTGAATAATTATGATGAGAGAAAAGACCAGAATGAAGGGGATTATCATTGATCAATACATAGGAAGCTGCCTTAGACAAAGTCAGACCATTGGTCCATTTAACTTGGCTAACCTAACTAGAAGCATTTTGTCAGGGCCCAACTCTACCTGGAACTGTTAACCGACAATTGAACATGGTACTTCTGCATACAAAGCAGATGGTCTTCCACTGACCTACAGCCCTTCCTTGATCCACCATCACTCTTCCAAGTCCAGTGATAACAGAACTTCAGGGCCCTTTTTTCTTCCAAGTTTATCTTATTGATATGTTAATTTGCACAGTGGATCATCCATGATCTTTAGCAATTGGTTACTCATAAAACTACTACCTTTTCTGCCTGTCTACCTTAGTACCATGACAGTCTGATCTAGGTTAGTGATTGCAGTTGGACAAGTAACAAGCTTACTCATCTGATACAGGTGGTACCCACTGTCACGACTCCCTGCATGCTCTTTGTCACTTGTACAAATATGCAGAAGCAAGTTACAAGCTAGTACCATGATGGTCTGACCTGTTCTGGAAACTTTTGCAGTCTCTTTTCCCTGACTCCACCAAATGCCACTTGCTGACATGTCTACCCTCTAGTGCTTGTCCTGTATTTGTGATTTGTCACATTCTGGATTTATCCATGATGCCTAGTTGCCCCATTACCAGAACAGGCTGGCATCCATTTCTGGAAGGCAGAAGCAAATGATATTGCCTTCTATTAATCTTCCATTTACATTCAAAGCAAACTTAGGTGCATTTTTCTGCTCCATTTCTGAAGTACACCTTTTATCACCTTCGGGTTCCTGTCCATTTTGGATACCATGCTTCAATTTGTTGCAGGCTAATCCCAGCAGTTCATTAGCTACTTCACAGAGGCACAAATGCCCCTTCAACTGAGTCAATGTGTACTTCACTAATAACCTTTAGAACTACCTTTTACTCTGACTGGTATAATAGCACAGCGATTATAACACTTGCCTTGTAAATAGAAGTTTGCTGCTTTGAAATGTGCCAGAATGAATGAATGAATGAATGAATGAATGAATGAATGAATGAATGAATGAATTTATTATCCTGCCTTAATTATTTTTTATAAATAACTCAAGGCGGCGAACATACCTAATACTCCTTCCTCCTCCTATTTTCCCCACAACAAGAACCCTGTGAGGTGAGTTGGGCTGAGAGAGAGTGACTGGCCCAAGGTCACCCAGCCGGCTTTCATGCCTAAGGCGGGACTAGAACTCTCAGTCTCCTGGTTTCTAGCCCATTGCCTTAACCACTTTCTAGTGTCTTTTTCCCCCTGAGTTTCCCATTTTTCACGATGCCTTTTTTGTAAAGTCCAGTGGTGCACCATTTTGCTGTTTTTCCAATCATCTGAGGTAAAAGGGATTCAGCCTCAGCAACCAAATAGCCCTTTGAAGCTTTACAAGGCAAGAGTTACAGCAATTTTGCAATTACAGCTCTCATGGTAAAGGTAGCTCTAAAAGACCTAGAAAGGCAGGAGGACAGCTTAGAAAAAAACAACAACTATGCCTGCATTTTGGTGTTTTAACTTTATACAGTATGTATACATTTAATTTAATTTTGTGTCTGTGGGTGAGAGAGAGAGACATATGCACACATAAAACTATATGTATCTGGGAAGACCTGCTCACAGGAATAAAAATGATGGGTAATTATTTTCCTAGAACGGAAAGGTGGGAGGACATAGCAGTAGGGGAATTATACAGTGGTACCCTACAGTCCAGACTGAATAACTTGCAAGCTGTTGCCAAAATGTCTCCGTTCAGGCAGAATTTTCTGAAGCCAGCTTAGAATCAAACTGGCATGAGCACAGACCAGGAACAGCTTAAATAGTGAATGCAGATATGCCCTCTGTCATTTTACATTATGAAACTATGATATCAGTTTCCACATTTTGGTTGATCTTGGATTTTTTGTTCAGTACCCCCTACCTGTTGATCCGCCTTCCTGCCTCTGTCAGTCTCTTATCCTTGCCATTTCTGTTGCCATCATTTGAGGCCGCCTGCCTGAGTTTTTGCAGTATGCATTAAGGCAACCTCACCTCCAAACCTAAGGGGACTTTACTGCCAATTGCAGCTCTTTCCACACTCAGGGTGCACCCTCAAGAAAATGTGTGAGGTTAGTAGTGGCAGAACAAGTCACAACATGAAGTCAATGAAGTGCCTTCCCTTTCAACTTTGTGGTTGCCAATCAAGATTGCACCCTGTGATATTAAACTTATCAGGAATGAAGCTCTGTGAGAAGTTTGAAACTTCTTTGCTTAACAATGTATATCTTAGAGTCAGGGACAGAGTATCCGGGGAGTTGATATCAACCAAGTGCAGAACAACTGACACAGTGATTAAGGCATAAGGTTTTTCCTGTGGTAGATATAAGGCTGTTGCTATGAGCTAGATATACCTCTTTAATAATACACATGACAGATTCAACATCTAATCTGTTTTTTCAACATAGTTATTTCTCCTGTGCTATTAGCAAGACCTGACAGCTTTCATCGGGTTTTCAAGATAAAGGCGTGTACAGCTTCTTAAAATAAAATTGTTATTAAAAAAATATCTTGATAGGCCAGAGTGTAGCATTGTCCATTCTTATACAGCATCAATAAACAAAAGGAATCATCATTCTTGACAACAATAGAAGATTTAAATTGAGAGAGGGTTTTTTTTTTAAATACTTTCATATCTTTTCTGTTATTTACATACTTATATGCCCCTGACAAACAAGATACTGTATATACAGAGAGGACATTGAGGCCACTTAGAAAAAAAGACAATAGAATACAAATCCCCAATTTAGAAGCAAACAGCATAATGATGCAACATTCATTGCTCTTTGTTCAACTACATTTCACACGTAAACAGTTTTAGGTGTATCAAATCACAAGAACAAGAAGAAAGATGTTTGGGGTCCCCACTGTTGCAGCTGTACAGTCTGTGAGGCTAAACAAAAACCAAGATTAGCATTTACTCTTCTACCTCACAATTTATGGTCTTAAATTGTAAATGTAAAGAGCTATGAAGTGAAGCAATTTGGTGAAAAATGTGTTTCACCAAATTGCTTCACTTCATAGCTCTTTACATTTACAATTTAAGACCATGGCCACTGAGGATAGAATTTAGGAAGGAATAAAACAATAACACTTAGGGTAAAAAATAAAAAAAACCCGATTAGTTGAGGTATTATTTTTAGTAGGTATAACACCAATTAAACAAAACCAGAATGATTTGACGGTACAAAGATTATTTATTAGGATAGCTGAGGCCACCTCTATCGCGGATGGCTCAGCAGGTTAAACAGCTGAGCTGTAGGCTGCCAATCAGAACGGTCGGCAGTTCGAACCCCGCATGACGAGGTGAGCTCTTGTCACTTAGTCCTAGCTCCTGTCAACCCAGCAGTTCGAAAGCTTAGCAAGTAGATAAAATGGGTACCACCTTAAGTGGGAGAATTTTGCGTCCTGTCGGGAGCCGGTTCCACCGGAGGAAAGATCGGAGGAAAAGATTGAATGGTGACGGTGAGGACAGACCCGGAAGTGACATCAACAGGACGTCAGCAGCCGGCTCAAGGCATCCTGGGAATTATAGTCCAGAGCCTTAGAAGAGCTGGTTCCCTTACCCCCTCTCCTGGTGCACGGGTTAATTACACTTGGTGACATTGTATAATGATAAAATGTATATATATGTATGTAAGCCGCCTAGAGTCCTCCGTTAGGGAGGGGATAGGCAGGGTATAAATAGCACTATAAAATAAATAAAAATAAAATAGAGGAACATGAGCTGCTGATGTAAATACTGTGTTACAGTGTTTGTAATATCATATATTAATAGTATTACTCTTCATGCTTACAGATTCTCTCCTGAAGAAGTTAAGAAACAAATTTGGAACTCAGGCATTTCATCGAGAGAGAAATTTCAGTTCCTGATAGACAGGGAAGTTTTCTTTTTAGTATATAATGCTGGGATTATGTTTTGTACTTTAGAATAAGATTGGCATCATTCAATTCTTATATCCATTTTCATACTTTTATAAATACATGTTTACATTTACCTTGTGCCACATGTATTTCTGTCTCACTTGTTCTGCAACATTCATTTCATATTCCAGAGTCAATCTGGAGACAGCATCTTCCTGCCTTTCCTCTCTTTTCCAATGATTGCTCCATAGTTCTCAGATACGTATTTTATTTTTATTTGTAAGCTGCCCAGAGTCACTTCTATAGTGAGATGGGCAGTGTATAAATTGGATGGATGGATGGATGGATGGATGGATGGATGGAAGGAAGGAAGGAAGGAAGGAAGGAAGGAAGGAAGGAAGGAAGGAAGGAAGGTTCTTATCAAATGTAGTTGCCGTTGAAACATCTCACCAGGATGCCTCATACTTTTAATTTTACATCATGCTGAGCCTAAATACCTCTCAGTTTTTCCATGCTCTTCAAAGGAAGAGAAATTACACTGGAGTAGTGTGGTGAACGTAAAGAAAATACATAAACAAGAAGAAAGTGTCAAATGAACTTTACAGGGACAACAATCCCCCTCCCAACTGCTAATCAGCACCATTGTTTTTTGTTTACTTGGTTTTGTTTTTGCTTCTCAAACTTCACAGTACTTTCACTCATAGTACTTGCAACATGATGACCCCACATCAGAATGCAGTGCCACCAAACAGGCCAACTACTATAGTATTATATCTTGTTATAAGTATGTAAGTTACTGTATATATTAAAATATATAATCAATATTTCATTTCAATGGGGAGTTGAGATTTATATAATTCTAAAGTATATCGATGTTTCTTAAAGGCTCAGTGCATTTTTAGTGTTGTTTGTTTTAAACTACAGTCATTTATGTCACTTTGCATGAAAATTCATTTTTCACAGTAGGCACAAAACAGATGGTTTGATTCCCCAAGTGGGTAATAGAGGTGCACATTTGTTTATTTGTTCAATACAATTTAGATTAAATTAAATCAAAACATCTTATAGTAAATGGATCTAAGTAAGAAGCAGCCTAAAAATTCCAGCTGTACTAATTGCACATCTTTTTCTTTCTTTTTTTCCCCAGGTTTTTGCCTAAGCATTTTCAGACAAGACAACTGGAACATGATTGAAGAAAATGTCACCACAGATTACAGAGATAAGAGGGGGGACAATGACTTTAAAACCCTAGACTCAATCTCGAAAGCCCAGTTTGAATGTTATCAGAAATTTGTACAAGTTCCTGTACATGAGAATACAGGTAAAAGAGTATTCTTCTTATGTTACCAATATGAATATATTTTTGAATGAAGGCTACTTTCGTGCTAGCAGATGAACAAATTGAAACTTCATAAAACATTCTAACAGTAGAAAGAAATACAACACCAGGGGAGTAAACAAGTAACCAGTGATATTAATATAACAATATACATTGTTGGGTCTTGGTGCTTTCTTGCAGACGTTTCAATACCAGGCTAGGTAAAATCATCAGTGCAAGGGAGATTGAGTCTATGAAGGTTCTCAGTCATCCAGGTGGAATTGTCTGTAGCTTGAATCATGTCAACTGGATTTCTATTTTCTTAATGGAAACGTTTCGCTCCTTATCCAAGGGGCTTCTTCAGTCTGAGCAAAGTTGGTAAGGGAATCCTAAATATGTTCCTAGGTAGCTGTGTGACCTTACACCTGGGGCTAGGTCATGGTTATATTGAGATGTAATTTTTAAGTCCTTTTATCATCTAATGGAGGGTCGTTAAAAACACCATGCTGCTGTTGAGCTTCTGAAATGGTCTTAATCTTCCTAGGCACAGAAGACAACACGGGGAGGAAGATGGGGGAGAGTTTGTGCCTGAGGCCCCCACCTCTATTCAAGGAAGGATTTTCCAAGTTGGCATAAATGGATTCCTTGACCCCTCTCTCAAACCACCTATCTTCTCTGTCTAAAATGTGAACATTAATGTCCTCAAATGAGTGTCCTTTTTCTTTTAGATGAAGATAAACTGCTGACTCTGGTCCTGTGTTATTTCACAGGAGAAATAACACCACAGGACCAGAGTCAGCAGTTTATCTTCATCTAAAAGAAAAAGGACACTCATTTGAGGACATTAATGTTCACATTTTAGACAGAGAAGATAGGTGGTTTGAGAGAGGGGTCAAGGAATCCATTTATGCCAACTTGGAAAATCCTTCCTTGAATAGAGGTGGGGGCCTCAGGCACAAACTCTCCCCCATCTTCCTCCCCGTGTTGTCTTCTGTGCCTAGGAAGATTAAGACCATTTCAGAAGCTCAACAGCAGCATGGTGTTTTTAACGACCCTCCATTAGATGATAAAAGGACTTAAAAATTACATCTCAATATAACCATGACCTAGCCCCAGGTGTAAGGTCACACAGCTACCTAGGAACATATTTAGGATTCCCTTACCAACTTTGCTCAGACTGAAGAAGCCCCTTGGATAAGGAGCGAAACGTTTCCATTAAGAAAATAGAAATCCAGTTGACATGATTCAAGCTACAGACAAGGGAGATTGAGGTTTGCTGGCTGTTTATATGTACTAGCTTGCCATGCCAGTCGTGGTGGGGTTTCCTCCTTGATTAGGACATTGCTTCTTCCTAGATTGTTTATGCTTCCAGTTTCCACTCAAAACGCACCACCAAATCTGTCATCTATAGCCTGGCTCTGCACTACAACTACAACTGCATCTGTTCTGACCTTTGACAGAGATGCTCAACTGATGGAATTAAATCCGACATTAAGGAGACTGAACTACTCACACAACAAATATCAATGTACAAATCAATAGAGCCAGATCAATTACCAGGGAGAACTTATTATAAGACAAACCACATATTTGTGCCTGCATCTATGCCAAGTAACTTATTAATTAACAATTATAATGTGGAGTAATTCTCACACACACCAAAATTTTTCAGTTTATCTCGAAAGGTCTAAACAAGCACAACAGGTTTTTAAATTTAATTTAAATCCTACATCAGTTTAGGTAGTCTAGACTCTAATTGGTATGCATGGTTGTGTGTTCTCCCAGGATGTGTTGGATTGATGATGGTTGTATGTCTGTTTCTTGCCTTCACCACAAAAATAGAACAACAGAACACCACTTGTTGTCATCTATAGCAGCTGAAGCCACTCAAACACATTATTAATAAGCTACAATGACATTGCACTTTCTGAGGCACTAGGTGGCAGACTCTTACTTGCATACAGACAACCACCCAACCTAAAACAGATTCTCACAAGCAACAAGAAGCAACAGGATAATGATGCTATCATGGGGACCAGATCCTGCAACAAACCCTGATGTCTACTTTGCCCCCACATTTACATCAACAGCATCCTCACAGACCCCAACAAGTACACACACAAGATTAGAGGTGCATTCACATGCTCTTCCTCTAATGTGATATATGCCATCATTGGCCAGCAATACCCCTCTGGATTCTACGTAGGACAAATACACAACACTTCATGAAAAACAATTAATGGGCACAAGTTTAACATCAGAACTCACACAAAGACTCACTCCAGGCTTGGCTGCCAGCTCGACCAGTCAGATTTCTCAGAGAAGCTGAGAACTGACTGAATTTCCCTTGCTTGCGTGGATTGCAGAAGTTGTGGTCCACTGAAGTTTTTTTTCCCCTGGAGAGGGGGAGACCAGAAGATTACTCGTGGGGCCATTGGGATTGCCTACCCTTGTTTTTTCTGTAGTTTTCCACCGCGGAAGGAACAGGGTAAGTGCAAGGCAATGGCCGAGATATATCAGGCTCTCGCAGGGGAAACAAGTCTCTTTGAAGAGACACAAGAGCGCCCAGCCGCTTTTAGATCACTTTAGGAATGTTTTTTTTAGATTAAAATATTTTTGAAATCTAAGATCTATTTTTTGGACTTTGTTGAAAATGTTGGCTAACTTTGTGCTTTCTTTGCTATAACTGATTCTGGTGGAAGTTTGATGGACTCTATATTTGCAACATAATGAAACGTCTGCATTTTTTTTTTACTTCTCTTTTGTATTAGAGGGATTTAAGAGACTCTGTTTGTAATTCTTCGCTTGATAAACTAAATGACTATTCATTTTTTGAGAAACTCTTTGTTTGGATTAAGCAGCTTGCAGCTTGAAGAACGAAAGCTCGCAGTTTGAAGAATAAAAACACAGGGTAACGTGTTTTTTTCCTTGTCTTCTTTTTCTACATCCTCCCTGGTTGGATTTTGCTTCATTTGGAATATATTTTTTATTTCTCCTTCTATAAACTGTTTAAAATATTATTCTCTCCTGTATTTTGGATTATTGGAACTTTCTTTTTTCTTTTTACTTTAAAAAAAAACAAAACAACAACAACGACGTTCTGCTTAATAGATTCTGCTGGTAGTATTCCATGAACAGATTACATGATTATTGTTTTGACTAGAAGGGTTGTTGTTTTAATTTGAAGGACACAGGAAAGATGGCTTTCCAACTTGTACCTGAGGAGCTCAGAAGAGAGATTACTGAGGCTTTTTCAAATATTCAAAGGTCGTTGGAATTACTGTTCGTAACTGCAAAACAGAGAGAAAGAACAGAGAACAGAAACGGAGACAGAAAGGAAAAATGTTTTTCAAGTGGAGGAGAAACAGAAGGAGGAAATTTTGAGTATATTAGTTCAGAAGAACATTCTGAAGGCTTTACACTACAGTCTTGGTATAGATATGTTGTGGCAGTGGAGACAGAGTGAAAATATGGGTGCACAGTTGGATGGATGTTGTGAAATATGTGGAAAGGGAGAGAAGGTTGCTCTGATATTCTATATGAGATATAGAAAAGAGCAGGCTGTATATTGCGAATCTCCCACAGTGTATTGTGATTTTGGCATAACCTAAACAGAAGATATGAGAAACTGTATGGATATAAAGGCTAATGAAAATATGGACTTGAATTGTTATGAGAAATTGCATGGATATATAAAAAGTGATATTCTAAATGTAAGATGCTAAATACAAACACAAGTTGATATTATAGAATATTGTTTTCCTTAGAGATATATTTATGAGAAGATAATGATATGATGGAATTAGAATGATGGTTACTACAGGATGATATATATCAATATGTATTGTATGAATATTATAAGAATTGATATATTAGCTATTAGGTTAAGTGATATGATAGATTATGCATTTAGTTTAAATGGACACTACTACAAGGAATGGAAATTACAGATGGATAATTGAGATTCAAGAATTCCTTTTTTATGGAGATATATATATATATTAGAATTAAATTATAGAAATATATATGTATGAACACTATAAGAATTGCTAAATTATGTATTAAGTTACATAACATGTTAGGTTATGAGTCATAATATGAATAGAATATATTGTAGTTTATTAGAAGTAAATAAGGCTTTTATTTGTTATACTAATTGGTCTTTATTGAAGATATAAATATGTAGTAATGAACATTCAACATTTAACTACTACTTCAAGGAGTGGAAGCCAAAGATGGATTATTGGGAGACAGTAAGATGAAGGTTAGAAGATTGGATTAAAGAAATCAAAAGGCATATGACAAAGAAAAGTTCCTGTATACTGTATGAAGGACTAACATTTAAAATCAATTGTTGTACTTTAAGTTCAAAGATAGATTGGAGGACATCTATTTTCTATATTTTCTTTGCTTATTATTTCTTGACTTCACTTTTTCTTTATCTTTTTCTTATTTTGTATTTCTGTTTCTATTTCTTTTTTCTACTTTAAATTTTATTATGTATTGTAAAACTTAATAAAATTTAATAAAAAAAAAAAAGAACTCACACAAAGACTTAGTAATATTAGAGCATTTTAACCTCCCTCGCACTTTGCAGATCTCAAAGTGACCATCTTGAAAAACTGAGACTTTAACCACACCATTGAGTGAAAGATTGCTGAAACATCAAAATGCTTCAGGCAATCTCAGAAGGTCTCAACAAACACAATGGGTTTGTAACACATTACATTTGTTCATCAATAAGGTACCAGTAATCTGTCTCTCATGTAAATTGCATCTGCCTAACCAATCTGTTTATCCCTCCTTCCCCCACTCCACCTCATCCTAATTTAAATCCTACATCAGTCCAGCCACTGTATGCATCTGATTTTTTAAATATAATTTTTATTAAAGTTTTTTAAAAAGGAAAATATAAACTTTTTTTTTCATGTCAGAAGCACCAAGGCGCTTTGGTAGTGAAAGGATTTGCCGGTGACATCACTGTTGCCTGGGGGACGCCCGAGGAGGCTCCTTTCATGTCCCTGTGATTCTTCCCACCGAAGTGGTACCTATTTATCTATTTAATATTTAATACAAACTAATATAAAGTAAGAAAAAGGAATCAAAGAGAAAGCTAAAAGTGCAAGAAAGGGGGAAAAAGTAAAAGGAAAATAGAAAAGAAAGAAAAAAGTTACAGCTTCTGATCTTCTTTACAGCAGTTATAAGTACAATTATAAATTTACCTCTTACTCTATGGTTACAACATAACTCTCTTCTTTCTATAATTTATCCTGTATAATCATCAAAACCATAAATCATAAGTTCATTTTTTTTTCTGTTTTACACAAAAATTCCATAAGGGGTTTCCAGTCAGCAATAAATTTGGATATTGTCTTTTCTCTGATCAAGGAAGTCAATTTAGCCATCTCAACCAACCATTCCTCCAGGTTTTGGGTAGTACTGAATTTTTTCATCTTTGTGCATACAATAATCTCGCTGCAGTTATCATATACAAAAACAAAGTTCCATGATTTTTTCCAACTCTTTGTCCATCAATCCCAAAAGAAAAGCTTCTCGTCTCAATTGTACATTAAACTTTAAAATATAGATTACTGTAATGCACTCTACATGGGGCTACCCTTGAAGAATATCCGGAAGCTACAGCTGGTACAGAATGCGGCCGTGCGGGCAGTTTTAAGTGCACCAAGATCGACGCATATAACACCTCTGCTCCGTGAGCTGCATTGGGTGCCAGTTTGCTTCCCGGTCCAATTCAAGGTGTTGGTCATTACCTTTAAAGCCCTACATGACATGGGCCCAGGTTATCTGAGGGACCGCCTCATCCCCATTACATCGTCCCGTCCTACCCGATCTTGCAGAGAGGGCATGCTGCGGACCCCCTCTATGAAAGTTCCATCTAGCAGGGTCTCGGAGGCAAGCCTTCTCTGCAGAGGCACCTGCCCTATGGAACATCCTTCCCCCAGAGATAAGACAGACCCCTTCACTCCTGGACTTCAGAAAAAAATTAAAAACTTGGCTCTGTGATCTCGCATGGGGCAAGAGGGAAAGTGGTCAGGCTTGGGGATGGCTGATTTCTTAGAGCCAACCCAAATATTTTAAATATGTTCAGCATCACTGTATGAACCACCTGCCACTTGGTTTTAATTTTAATTTAAATTTATTGTATTTGTATTTTATTGTGTTTTTATTGTATTTTAGTGATATTATTGTGTCTGTGAACCACCCCGAGTCCCTCCTTGACGGGGAGATGGGCGGTCATAGAAATTTAATAAATAAATAAATAAATAAATAAATTCCTTTAGATCACTGTGTATATTTGAATCCAGAATTTTCTAGCTTTTTTACATCTCCAGCAAACATGATAAAATGTCCCTTCTTGTTGGTCACATTTCCAACATAAATTTGAAGTACCTTTATACATTCTAGACTTCTGTCTTACTCTCCAAAATTTCCACTTTGTCATTAAATTGTTTTACATCTCCAGACACTTGTTTTACAGTGCTTTCCATCTTCTTAACTTCTTCTTTCATCTCCTCTTTCATCTTTACAAGTCTTTCATCCATTCTTTTTTTGAAAGCTGTCAATTTAGTATCAAGTGATTCCGCTAACTTATTGGCCAATAGCTCAAATATTTTCTGAAGCAAATCTGGTGTAATTCCTCTCTCTGCAGGTTGCTCTAGTGATTCTCTCTTCCCCTCCTTTTTTCCACTTTTCTGGTGGTTGCCATTATGATATTATAATCCAAAAATGAAAGTGTCTCAAACAAGGGAAAAAGAAAAGGCAATACCCCCCATTTTTTCCCTTATTTTGTCTTCCTGTGCCCTTAATACTTTTCTCTCAAGTTGCACTCTGTAGTTAATGTCAGCATCACAGTCAACATCTCCATAGTTACAGTCAGCATCACAGTCTGGCTCATATTACCTTTATCTTTTTTGTTTTGTACAATCCACCAATTGTTTGCAATAGTAAACAAAAAACATTCTCATGAAGGTCCGGTTCATTTGTCTAATTTAATTCTAATTTATTCAAAGGCATTTTTTACCAGAAAATAATCTTTCAAAAAAATTGTCCCCTTTATCTGTTTTAAATGTTCTTACATTGACTCCTTGTTAAGCTTTTTGCCAAAAGTTTTTAAATCTTTAAAACCTTTTTTTAAATTCTTCTGTAATCCAGAAAAAATAACAACTCACCAAGTGGAATTTTTATCCTGCTGCTCAGAAAATCTCTCTTTAGCTGTAAATTAGTTACATCTGAAAGTGATTAAGAAATGAGGCTGTGCAAACCTTGTGTCCATATAGGCTGCATTACAGCTGTGAGCTTGATTGAAATCACTTAGCTCCCAGCCACTCAACTCACAAGCAGACCACGAAAACCTCAGTTCCTGCAGTCTACTCATGAGAAACAGCTGTCTGGAGTGCAAGTGGGCAATCTCACATTCTCTCCTTTTTATGGAAAGACTTCGCCAGCCAGAATTTGCTGTCTGGCCACCAATCTCTGCTGCGATGCCATCCCTGCTCGTTCAGGGATGTCTCATTCGCCATGAATCCTCACCAGATGCATCTGATGAATGTTGCATCTGCAGCTCCTGAAAGCTTATGCATTTTAATAGAATTTGTTGGTTTGAAAAGGTGCTACCAGACTCCTTTTGATATGCTGGGGAAGAAACTGCATTCCAGAAATCAGTTAAAGTGGTGATAGGCAAGTTCTCCCAGAATCCTGGGAGTGACCTTGACATCTTGCTTTTTCAAGCGTATGCAAATCTATGGTGACTTGAACAGGGAGGAAGAAATACATGCCCCCAAAGGCTAGATTGAGAAGGTTGCCCACCCTCCAAGATCCCCATTACTACAAAGGTTCTAAGTGCAGAATTTCTTCTGTCCCCAAACCTTTTCATCGGCACAACTTGCTTTTTCTATGCAAATCAATAAAGAAATATATTCATTGGCATATTACATATAGTCCTTGTTTAGTGACTGCAATTGGTTCCAATGACTTGGTCATTAAGCAAAATGGTCACTAAGTGAATACGTGACTGAGAGAGACAGACAGACGCTGTGAAGACTGCTGGTTGCTGCCATCTCATTCAGATAAAGTCCTCTCATACAGTGTCCTGGGCCTAACCCTTCCCCTCCCTCTTTTCCCCCTTTGCAGTGTGGAAAGACTGCTTAAACAAGCTATCTCTTCCTTAGTTGCTTTTCTCCACAACACAGCGCTTCCCTTAAAGTGCTAACTGCTAGTTAACAAACTCAGCTCTGTGACCTTAATTAGTTGATTAGAACCTTAATTAGTTTATTAGAATCCTCCCACTGGCTGGCAGCTGCTGCCTGAAACTGACCAGACCTTAATCCGTTTTACACTGATGGCTTTTGTTGTCATAAATGCATGCATTGGTCAGAAAATGATTTTTTTATTACCATTTAATACTGTCATATTTGTGAATGGTCACTATCAAGGCAGTTGCTAAATGAGGACTATCTGTATATTACACCATAAAATACTTTGGGACCCAAACATGTATCACTTATACTTGGTAATGCAGTATAGTATTACATAGTGTAAACTGCATACTTATATACTTCAAAGCAATACAGTAGCAAACTAAAGCAATAAAAGAACAATGGGTAAGATAGTCTCAGTTATAAATAATTCAAAACAATTCAGTAAAGTCTTCAGAGTAATGCAGTATAGTATTACATAGTGTAAACTGCATACTTATATACTTCAAAGCAATGCAGTAGCAAACTAAAGCAATAAAAGAACCACGGGTAGAATAGTCTCAATTATAAATAATTCAAAACAATTCAGTAAAGTCTTCAGAGCACCTTTGGATGCCAAAACTGAAGTAACCAGTGATAGAACCATGGGAAGGAAGTTCATTCAACTTGTTCTTTGTAAGAGCTTTAGAAGAGCTATCATTGCGGCTGACTAAAAACATAGCTTGTACATTTTTAAATACTTAAGAAAATGCAGAAGCTACTGTGATAAAAATTTAACTCAAATCAAAGTACTCTTGTTATTTGATTCTCTTGAAAACCGAGATGAAGCCAGAGCAAATCTATTACACATTAAAATTGCACATATTTCTCTTTGTTTTGTTTAGGTTCTTACTGCAATAGGACATGGGATGGCTGGTTATGCTGGGATGACACTGCTGCAGGAGAAACAGCCACACAGAATTGTCCAGATTATTTTTGGAATTTTGACAGTTTCGGTAAACAATTAAGAGTTCTTTCTTCACTGGAACTCCATGGATTGAGAGGCAGATTAGCAGCTGGGGTTCTGCCTCATGAGGACACCAAGTAGTATTCCCATGTGCTCACATTTCTCCAACCTTTCAAAAGGTTGTTAATGCCCTTCCCAATTCCCCCTTTTCCCAGGCAGTAGCAAGTGATGTCTATCTTTCCTATTAAACATAGATAAGTGGTAGGCTGAATCAAGAAATTTCAACCACGCCTGTCATTTTGATTCCCCATGTTGCCTTTCTTTTCCCTGTTGGGATTTCCTCCTCTTGCCTAGGGCTCCTTCAATTCTACCAGAGCCATTGTATTTATTATTTATTTATTTAATTACTTTTTATCCCGCCTTTATATACTCCTTCCTCCTCCTATTTTCCCCACAACAACAACCCTGTGAGATGAGTTGGGCTGAGAGAGAGTGACTGGCCCAAGGTCACCCAGCCGGCTTTCATGCCTAAGGCAGGACTAGAACTCTCAGTCTCCTGGTTTGCTATTGGCTCCTTCCTAGGGCTGAGAGAGAGAGATACTGGCCCAAGGTCACCCAGCCAGCTTTCATGCCCAAGGCGGGACTAGAACTCACAGACTCCTGGTTTCTAGCCCAGCACCTTAACCACTAGACCAAACTAGCAATGTAAGCTGTCTGTACAGAAAACTCAAGAGAGAAGCATTAGAAATGATGCTTTGATTAGAGAGTTCTCAAACTCATCCCTAAAAATTAATAACAGACTCTGCCTTGGTTAATCCCAAAAAGCTAAGAAGAGCTGGACTGATTAGCTGGATTGCTCTTGATAAGACCATGAAGATAAAAGACAATCAGGAAAAAAAAATGGCAGTATAATGGTTTGGCATATATAAGGAGGTTACCAGATCCAGCCAATTCTTAAAAATAGTATCTTTTATATGGCACTGAAATCTAGGATTGATATGGAATCCCTTCAAAACTATTGACAACAGTTCTTTTATTTTCTAGAGGTATATCTTTTCTGAATCTGGCATAATTCCAATCAAATCCATTTTTTTCTGGCAGAATGTTTGATTTTTTGGCACAGGTTAAATTATTTCTCAGATAACAGGTCATCTAATTTTCTTCTTAAGTAGCTTAAGGATAGGCCAATTGGTTCTGATTACTTGGTCATTAAGTGAAATGGTCACTAATGTGTCATAAATGCATGCATTGGTCAGAAAATGATTTTTTATTACCATTTATTACTGTCATATTTGCAAACAGTCACTATTGAGGCAGTTGCTAAATGAGGACTATCCAGGGTTTTATTAATCAGATTCAATCTTTAAAAAAATATTAGAGGTCCTCCCCTCCAGTAAAACATTTTACTACACAACAAATATAGACCCATCTCCATCATTTCCCAGCCCTTGCTCTTACAGGAACTCAAGCATGATACATGCATGTATCTTACTGGCCTGTCCAAACTTCTCAGTCTATTTTTTAGGGAAAGCAGTGACCACAGTCCAGACCAACTCTAGAAGCAAATCTTCAGGACTAACATTCAAATGTCTGTCTGGGAGAGATTGTGAGGAGGAGGCCAGGAAAGGAACGGAAGGGGATTAAGAGAGAAAAGGCAAATCTGTTAGCAGCTTATTTTATAAATAGCAATTCAGTCCAGATGGGGAATATGTTTAAGAAGAAGCATGTTAAATCATTCAGAGATTCCACCTCAATGAGCCCACTATAAATGAGAGCTAGAAATCCCTCTTGTACTTTCCAAAATTCTGTATTTACCCCAAGACCTTACTGAAGTTTGTGCAATTCTTGCTTTCTTGATCTTGCCCTGTTGTGTGAGGCTTGACAAGCTCTGTTAAAACAGTGTTATAAATGTAGCCCACTTGCTAATGCTTGGCAGACTGCAGGTTCAGTCTCAATACACATCCTTGGCTCAAACTTTCTGTACACATCCACATGGCTCTTGGTCATATACAGAGTCAAATTACCCTAGCTCTTCCCTCTCTTGAAAAAAAAAGTATTCATTTTAAAACAAAGGGATTGCTCAGGAGAATTCTGATGTAGTCTGTGTCCTCAGGTTGGGAAAAACATGGGATTACCATAATTCTTCAGAGCCTCTAATTAAAATTTGGGACCTTCAAGAATCAGAAAAATTCCAAGAACCTAGAAGTAGAGGATAAGTTTTTCACTACTCAGTTGTGCTTGAACAATACTTAAAAATATTGTTCTGTGATAGAAAGGTGGATTGTTTGTATTGGTTTATTAAATAATGATGGTGGTGATTTTTAATTTTTCTCAACAAGAAAAAGCTTCTAGGATCTGTGAAAAAAATGGGCATTGGTTTGTACACCCTGAGAGCAAGAGACAATTGACAAATTTCACCCTCTGCATTGTAAATATTGATATCAAGGTACAGGTAGGTACTGAATCCTCTGAGATGTACCCTTTATTTCTCCATTCCATTCAGTTTCTACAGTCTGAAATGAGTTTCTGTGTGTCTTTAATATAGTCTTATTCCTTTTGTACTATTGATTTTTATCTATATCTATCTATCTATCTATCTATCTATCTATCTATCTATCTATCATCTATCTATCTATCTATCATCTATCTATCATCTATCTATCTATCTATCTATCTATCTATCTATCTATCTATCTATCTATCTATCTATCTGAATCCTGACCTGGCCCTCCCAAAGAAACCAACTGCACCACATGCTGTAAGCATGGAGGTTCACACCAGCATTGTAGCTAATACTGAGAGGCCCAATTTTCAGCCCTCCTTCATACTTTCCTATGTAAAATGTAGGCACTGTCTATGGCAGTCATTTGGGATGCATTTTGGGATGCCAACTGCAACGAAATTTCATTCTATTGTGCACTTGGTGTATAGTGTATAGTGCAGGGCTTTCCAAAGTGCCGCCGCTGGCAACACACCATCGGTGGTGGCGGCGGCAGAGCGGCGGCAGCGTGCACATGCATGGCGGCGGTGCGGGGGGGTGTGCGGCGGCGCGTGCGTGCATGGCGGGGGGCGTGCAGTGGCGCGCGTGTGCACGGCGGCGGCAGCAGCATCCTCCGCTAAAACGCGGAAGCACTGATCCCACACCGCTGCCGCTGCCGCCTTGCATGCGCGCACCACCGCTTCCAGGTGGTGTGGCGACACACCACGCTGTGTGTGGCGACACACACAGATAGATAGATGATAGATAGATCTGTAAAAACAAACAAACAAACCTCTGCAAAAGATCTTTAGAATAATTTACCAAAGAAAAATCATTTGTCTCCATGTTTCTGCTTTTACATCTCTTCCAATGAGCCTTAGGATCTTCAATGCAGTTAATCTGCTATCAGCAAAAGCTAAAGAATACTAAATGTGGTTCCATTTACTGCTTTATAGAGAAAGAACTATAAATACCGTGAGATAATACCCTTGGACCCTAAATTTATTTATTTATTTATTTTATTATTTACATTTGTAGCACCGCCTCTGCACCAGGGAACTCTGGGCAGTTTACAACAAGTTAAAAATATAAAAATTAGAACAACAGTAACTTACATATAAAATCCAAATAAAAAGATGTTAATAATAAGGCGGGTTTCATGGCACCAGCCACTCCCAAGAGGAACTATTGGCATTCCCATCCCAAGCAAGGCGGCAGAACCAGGTCTTCAGATCTTTCCGGAAGGTCGTGAGCGAGGAAACCCGCCTCAGCTCCAGGGGCAAGATATTCCAAAGGGCGGGTGCTACTGTAGAGAAGGCACGCCTCCTGGATCCCGCTAGATGAAATTGTTTTGCTGATGGGATCCGTAGCATGCCCTCTCTGCATGACCGAGTGGGGCGGGTCGAAGTTCCCGGGATGAGACGGTCCCTCAGGTAAATCATGATAATGTACTTATTGTGATGAGTATTAATACTGTATGTATGTATTTATTTATTTAATTTCTATATTATATATCTCTATCTATCTATCTATCTATCTATCTATCTATCTATCTACCCGCCCTTTGGAATATCTTGCCCCTGGAGCTGAGGCGGGTTTCCTCGCTCACGACCTTCCAGAAAGATCTGAAGACCTGGTTCTGCCGCCTTGCTTGGGACGGGATATGTATGTATGTATGTATGTATGTATGTATGTATGTATGTATGTATGTATGTATTGCTTTTGGCTTGTATATTTCATGGAACACTTGCAACAGGAACTATAGTGCATGACAAGAGTTTTCTGCATTTAGATTCCACCTTTAATTCTGTGTTTTATTACAGACAGTTCTGAACTACTATTACTTTGTTATCACTGGAATTAGCCTTTCCATTGTTTCACTGTTGATTTCTCTTGGCATATTCTCCTACTTTAAGTAAGTATTGTTTTAACTTTAAGCAGTGTGTGCTTCACTTGTTTGCAAACTTTGGATGGAATAGAAAACCACATAATCTCTCTCTCTTTTTTTAATGAGCTACAAAAGAAGAAAAAGGTGCTATCACCTATAAAGCCCTTCAGGGCATGGGCCATGTTATCTGAGGGACCACCAATCTCTTATGGCAGAGCTTTCCAAACTTTTCATGTTGGTGACACACTTTTTAGATATGCATCATTTCGTGACACACTCTTACAGCAGGGCACAAGGCAGGCACTAGGACCTGCGCAGAATCACAGCAGGTTTGGAGGCAGCAAGGCACAAGGCAGGCACTAGGACCTGCGCGGAATCCTGGCAGGGTTCGGAGGCGGCAGCAGCCGCGACACACCCAGACACTGCAGCCAACACACTAACGTGCCGCGACACACAGTTTGGAAAGCTCTTTCCTATGGTGTCTGCCCCTCTGGTAAGATTGGGCAGAGTTAATGCATTTTGGGTCCCCAAATAATCTATCAAGCAATGCCATCTATTAGGAGTCAGGAAGAGTCTCTGGGCGACTCTTGCCCTCTGGAATGACTTCTCCCCAGACATCCATTTGGCTCCCACCCTGAAGATGCAACAATGTAGTTGATACTAATTCATACTTTCTGACATACAATGTAGCACTCTCATGCATACACTTCCTGTATGCATTCAAGTGGAATTGAATTGAATCTCTTTATTATTGACCAGCACCTGAAGGTATTCATCAAATCCAATCCATAAGGTGAGACCATTATCCAGATCCACCTTCTCTTAATTTCTCAAACACACAATATATCTGTTTCTTCCAAAGTGTGACTGGATGGACAGAATCTCCTTCTCTTGAGCTCACCAAATTGGATGGGCAGCAGCTGTAGTGGAATCTTTTCTCTATTGCTATGAGCTATTCTCAAAGAATGTTCAAGCCAAACTTCAAAGAGGTCTGGATATTAAAAGAGTGGATCAGGATTCCTGAACATCTTCATCACATTTTAATGAGACAGTGAAAATAGAGGATCCATTTCAAAACCATTCTGTGCAGGATCTGTGAACTTCATCTGTATCCAAACATTTTAAATACTGTGGACTAATAGTCAAAGAATGAGAGCACTGATGAAGTTGCAGCCATCACTGGCCAGATTCTTGGGAAATCCTCTGGCTTTTCTGAAAAGTTGATTTCAAAAAACCCTTTAAATTGATCAGATTAATTTGTTCCTTTCTTAAACATCCCACCCTGAACTGGGTGGGAGTTTTCTCTTGGGGTCTGCAGGTCTCTACAAGGAAGCTTACAGATGAGCAACTGCTTGGCACCGAAAGGATGGATGTGTGCTGAACAGGACAAAACCACTGTTATTCAACCACTTGTATATGATAATAGGTCATTCTGTAACCCAGGGCTTTCCAAAGTTTTCCCGCGGCGACACACCAACCGCCATTGGTGTGTCGCCGCAGGAAAACCCGGAAGTGCCACCATTGCGGCAGCGCGCAAAAACCCGGAAGCACTGCTGCCGCTTTCGGGTTTTTGCGCAGCACCGTTGGTGTGTCGCCGCGGGAAAACCCAGAAGCGCTGATGATGATCAGCGCTTCCGGGTTGTGTCGCGACACACAGTTTGGAAAGCTCTGCTGTAACCAAAGAGATAAATTGGAGAAAATAATTTTCTCTCCTGTGTTTTTTTTTAGGAGCTTGAGTTGCTCAAGAGTTAGTCTGCATAAGAATCTCTTCTTTAGTTTTATTTGCTACTCTGTTGTATCACTTACTATTCTGGTAGATATCCATCAGCAGCTACTGACTGGAACTCCTCTGGTAAGTAGGCATGATGATGTTTTTACTCTTTCAAATCTACAACCTTCAGCATCTAGTTGAGATACTGATTCAAAGCTAGGAATGGCAAGGGCCCTTTGACTAAGGCAACAAGCCTGAGAAGTTTAATCTTCCTCTTCACATCTGTTTGTTTGCCAAAGCAGCTGGTAATTATTTTATTTTATTTTATTATTTAAATTTGTATTACCGCCCATCTCCCCCAACTGGGGGACTCTGGGCGGTTCACAATAAAACAAATTAAAAACATCAATATAAAATTAGAACATCAATAAAATAAATATAAAATCCAAGTGGACTAGATGTTAATAATAGGGCGGGCTTCATGGCACCAGCCACCCCCAGGAGGAACTAGTAGCATTCCCATCCCACGCAAGGTGGCAGAACCAGGTCTTCAAGTCTTTCCAGAAGGTCGGGAGCGAGGAAACCCTCCTCAGTTCCGGGGGCAAGATGTTCCAAAGGGCAGGCGCTACTGCAGAGAAGGCCCGCCTCCTGGACCCCACTAGATGGAATTCTTTTGTCGATGGGGTCCATAGCATGCCCTCTCTGCATGATCGGGTGGGGCGGGTCGATGTTCTGGGTATGAGATGGTCCCTCAGGTAACCTGGTCCCATGCCATGTAGGGCTTTAAAGGTGATAACCAACACCTTGAATTGGACCTGGAAGCAAACTGGAACCCAATGCAGCTTGCGCAGCAGAGGTGTCACATGCACCGATTTTACGGCACCAATAACTGTCCACACGGCTGCATTCTGGACCAGCTGAAGCTTCCGGATACTCTTCAGGGGCAGCCCCATGTAGAGCGCATTGCAGTAGTCTATATGGGAGATGACAAGGGCATGAGTGACTCTTCGGAGGGCATCATGGTCTAAGAATGGGTGCAACTGACACACAACCCGAAGATACACAAAGGCCCTCCTGGCCACGACTGCCACCTGCTCTTTGAGCAGGAGTCGTGAGTCCAGGAGGACCCCCAAGTTGCGCATCAGTTCTGAACGGGGCAGTGCCACCCCATCCAGAACCAAAGATGACAACTTCTTGGATCCCGAGAGGCCATCAATCCACAGCCACTCCATCTTACCAGGGTTCAGCTGAAGCCTGTTGTTCCCCATCCAGACCCCCACAGCCCCCAGACACTGGGATAGGGCGGCGACCGCATCACTTACTTCACCCAGGATGGTGATGTACAATTGAGTATCATCAGCGTATTGATGATACCTCACCCCATGGTGATGAATGATCTCACCTAGCGGCTTCATATAGATGTTAAATAGGAGAGGGGAGAGTATTGAACCCTGCGGCACCCCACACCATAGGGGTCGTGGGTCAGATCTCTCCTCTCCTATCACCACCAATTGGAAACGGCCCTGGAAGAAGGAGGTGAAACAGCACAAAACTACGCCACCCACCCCCAACTCCCTGAGCTGCCCCAAAAGGATACCATGGTCGATGGTATCGAAGGCCACTGAGAGATCTAGGAGAGCAAGGATGGATGCACTCCCTCCATCCCGCCCTCACCAGAGATCATCCATAAGTGCGACCAATGCAGTCTCCATCCCATATCTCAGCCTGAAACCTGACTGAAAGGGGTCTAGATAATCCGTTTCCTCCAGAATCCTCGAGTTGAAGCACCAGCACTTTCTCAACCACCTTTCCCAAAAAGGGAAGGTGGGAGACAGGACAAGAATTGTCCAAGATAGTAGGGTCCAGGGATGGTTTCTTGAGGAGGGGGTGCACCAGCACCTCCTTGAAGGTTACCAGGAACACCCCCTCTCAAGGATGTATTAACCATCGCCTGGACCCAACCACATGTCACCTCCCGGGCTTTTACTAGCCAGGAAGAGCACGGGTCTAGTTGGCATGTGGTAGCATTTACAATCTGGAGGATCCTGTCCACTTCCTCAGGTCCAACAGGATCAAACTGTTCCCAGATAACAGGGTAAGTACGATCCCCCGTAAACCACAGGGAGTGACGGTTTGAGCGTGGCAAAAGGGGTTGCACAGGTGTGATCCTGTCCAAGGCCCTGGCTGCCTCCCTATTCCAGGCTGCGGCCAGGGCCTTCACTGGACCGTGCAGCAGATCCTCGGGTATAACGCCCAGCTCCCTCTGAAACCTCATTGGGTCCATAAGTCACCGGAGACACGCCAATTGAATGGGTCCTGCCTCCCTGTGGAGTGGGGCAGTACAAGAGAATCTCAAGGTCACCAGGGCATGGTCTGACCATGACAATGGGGACAGATCTAACTCTCCCCTCAGATCACATTGCCACTGCTCAGACAAGAAAACCAAGTCTGGGGTGAGACCACTGTCTTGAGTCAGGTTCCGAATTATCTGGGACAGGCCCATGGCTGCCATGGTAGCCATGAACTCCTGGGCCACTTCCGAGGCACGTCCCAGGGATGGCAAGTTGAAGTCCCCCAGAACCATAAGCCTGGTGAACACTATCGCCATCCCCGAGACAGCCTCGAGCAGCTCAGGCAGGGAGGTTGCTATGCAGCAGCAAGGCTGGTACAGTAGCAACACTCCCAACTGTTCTCGGGAACCCAACTTGAAAAACAGGGTCTCACAACCGGCCACTTGCAGAGCAGTGCCCCTGTAGGTCATTAGAGACTCTCGGATGACAACTGCCACCCCTCCTCCCCTGCCCCAGTGTCTTGGCTGGTGCCACACCTGAAACCCAGCTGGGCACATCTCCGAAAGGGCTACCCCCCCTTCTGGGCCCAGCCAGGTCTCAGTGATACAAACCAGGTCTGCCCCCTCCTCTGTGATCAAGTCACCTATGAGGGGGGCCTTGTTCACTGACCTGGCATTGAGAAGCAGCAGCTGAAGACCAGGGCTCTCGAGGATCTGTTGTCCAGGGCCTGGGTTTGAACTCAGAGGGCCGGAACACGCCACTGGTAACAAACACTGGGGGTGTCTTCCCTGAAGATGGCCTGTCCTCCGGCTCCCATCATAACAACCCTGACCCGTCACCACCTCGATCGGATAGCCTGCCCTACAGCCCCCGGGGTTTCCTAGGTCAGTAGCCTCCACTCCTGAACCCCCAGAAATTGTGGGTTTAAGCATGGGTCCCTTGCCCCACACATCCATCCTCTCAAACTCACTCAGCCCTGGGTGATGGTAGACCCCTCCAGTGCAACAGCTCTTGCTCTTGGTGCTGTTGGGGACCAACCACTGCCCCCACCCCCACTGTGCTTCCCCCTCAACCTCTCTCACTAGCAGTGGAGGGGCACCACAGTCACTCCTATCCCCCCTGTCTCTCACTCAGGGGAGGGTACTCTTGCACACATCAAGCACTCCTGGACCCCCTCCCCATGTCTCTCACCTACAGGGGGAGAGTACCATACACACATCAAGGGTCCCCAAACCCACTGCCACCTAATAGTTTGGGAATAAGCTATCCACTGTCCTCAGTGTTATTAAAAGCCTGCCAGTCCTCTCAGGTGTTAAAATCCGTTTCACTAATTATCCGTATTATAGAAGAGCCTGCCTTATTTGTATGCTGTACTAAGTCTGTGCTTCTACCTGCCCACAGGTATGTAAAGTGATTCACGTCTCCGAACTCTATTTTATTCTTTGCAATTTCTTCTGGATGCTCTGTGAAGGCATTTACCTCTATATTGTCACTGTGGTAAATGTATTTGCAAAACAACAGGCCTTGCGGTGGTATTATTTTCTCGGCTGGGGTATGTTGTTGTCCTTTTACTTCCTCTTCTTTCTGCATTGCAAGCAGACATACTGTAGCAAGATACACTGCCATCATGGGAAAAGTAACATGCTGCATTGAATCTTTGAAGTCTTTTTAAGCCCCCCCCCCACAATAAACTTACCTCTCCTCATTATTTTGATTCATATACTACAGAGTTCTTGGGTCTCATTTCACTTGTTTGACATGTTGAGTTACATATACAGATTCTTATGCTATCTTTAAGATAGACATTATAGTTACTTTTGGTCAATTTTTAGGATGTTTGATGCATGCTAATCTTGCAGAGATTCCATTTTTCCTCTAAGACAGAGCTTTCCAAAGTGCCGCCGCTGGCGACACACCAGCGGTGGCGGCGGCGCGGGGGGGCGGGTGCACGCACGGCGGCGGCGCGGGGGGGCGTGCGGCAGCGTGTGCGTGCACAGCGACGGCGGCAGCCTCCGCTAAAACGCGGAAACACTGATACCGCGCCACTGCCACCGCCGCCGTGCACGCCCGCGCCGCCGCTTCCGGGTGGTGTGGCGACACACCACGCTGTGTGTGGTGACACACTTTTGTGTCGTGACACACAGTTTGGAAAGCTCTGCTCTAAGACATTTTTGTTTGATTGATTACGTGCCATCAGATCAGTGTCGACTCTTTGTGACCATATAGATAGATTTTCTCCATAATAGACATTTAGGTTACTAATACAGTATTTGAAACCAATACTGGGGCTAAATAAATAAAATTTTGTGTGTTCTTAATAAGAAACCTATTTGTTATTCACAGGATTCCCTTTAATTCCTGCCTGTACCTATGCTGTAGCCAGAAGCATATATCTAAATGATAAGTAAGTCAAAACTAAAATTATCCTGCATATTTTACAGGAGTTTATTTAAGGGAGTTACTGTATTGTGGCAAGAATACACTTACACTTTCCCTCCCCCCCAGATACTGGATCGAAATTGATACTCATTTACGTTATATCATCGAAGGGCCTATCTACAGTGTTCTCTTGGTAAGAACTTATTAAGATGATTTCCACATTAAATATATATTTTCCTACTTTTATGCCAACATGTTTATCTATGTATAAGGAGCAGTCTGACCCACTGGCACAGTTAGGTATTAAGGCAGGGTTTCTCAACCAGGGTTCCGTGGAACCCCAGGGTTCTGCGACAGGTCATTAAGGGTTCCCTGGGAGATCATGATTTATTTAAAAAAATATTTCAAATTCGGGCAACTTCACATTAAAGAGGTAAGTTTCATTCTTTATTTTTAGTTTAAGAACACTATTAATGCATGTATACAGGCCTACACATGAAACGAATATAATAATTTTGTAACTTCTGGCCTATATTTGAGCCTGAATGTGCAGGGGTTCCCCAACGCCTGAAAAATATTTCAAGGGTTCCTCCAGGGTCAAAAGGTTGAGAAAGGCTGCATTAAGGCAATGAATTCAGTGCATTATAAAATTAATGAATATGGAAATGCATCTAAATGTAGAGTTGCTACAGGGTATTTGGATACTGACATATGCATCACATCAGTCCTATAGCAGTGAGAAAGTCAAATTCAGTGGTTAAGACCCAAAGTCCTATCCGTGGCGTTGCACCTGAGCCTGCAAATTCTCCTTTCCTTCCTTTTTCTGCCTTACGCCTCATAAGAGGCATAAGGATGGAACAGAACAAAAGATCACCCTTTTTACACATAGAGAAATCACTTCCTGTATGCATGGCATTGTTGAAACTGGATCCCAGCTATTGACTGACAAAAGCCAAAATGGTGATCATTCAGCATAACATGATTACACTTGACTTGTAAAAACTTAGAGACTATCATGAATAAAAATTTGTTTATTATATCTAAACATAATTATTTAGGACTAAAATAGTACATTCAAAAATGTTCAGGATTGTTTTATTCAGGATTGCTTCAGCCACACCACTCCACCCCTCGCCACCCGCTGAAGCCCCCCAGCATGGCCAGCTCCTGCCAGGGCAGTCTGTCCTGTGAGTGTGTGTGTGTGTATGCATCTGATCGGGCTTGGCTGAGGGAGGAGAGTTGTCGGGCCGCCGAGCAGGACAAGCAGGAGCGGCCACCCTGGGGAGCTTCAGCGGGCAGCAAGGGGTGGAGTGGTGTGGCTGAAGCAGCCGAGCGCAGCCGGCTTCTCCTGCGCGGAGGCCCAACAACTCTCCTCCCTTGGCCAAGCCCGATCAGATGCGCGTGCACACACACACATGCACCCCACACCCTCTTTCTCCAGCCTCCCCATGACCAAATGCACCCGCACCTGTTGCAGGGAGGCTAGAGAAAGAGGGTGTGGGGTGCGTGTGTGTGTGTGCGCGCGCATCTGATTGGGCTTGGCCGAGGGAGGAGAGTTGTCGGGCCTTCGAGCAGAAGAAGCCGGCTGCACGTGTGCGCGATTATGCTGAGCAAGTAATCCGCGCGCGCGCGCACACACACACACACACACACACACACACACACACACTTTCCACAACCTTCCCGTGCCTGCTTTCCCTGGCCTCACCACTGCTGGGCAGACAATCTCAGGATCAGGTAAGGAGGCAGGAACCTGGACTGTGGTGCTGTTTCTGCTGCTGGGCTCGCACGTGGCAACTGGGCTTCCAGTTGCCGCACTGATAGGGCCTCTTCCGGGCTGCCTCCAATGGCAAGTCCGGCTCCAGTCCTCCTTCCTGTCTTCCTGTCCTCCTTCCCGCCGGGTTTAAAAAAGGGACAAAATTGAGATTTTGATCAAAACGACGGGACGGTTGAAAAATGCTAAAATAATGCGACTGTCCCGTTCAAAACGGGACGTATGGTCACCCTGTAGATAAATTATCTTAAATCCCATGTAAAAGAATAAATTTTGTAATTTGCTTTACTATTCTTCAAACAAGAGACTTTGGTTATAGGTTTTGTGAATTATTGGTTGGTTTTGTGCAGCAGCTTCTTGTACACAATTTTTGGATAAATATTACTTAGCTGCCGCTCTACCTCTTTTTCTATCTCTTTGTTTCTTTTATATAGTCAAGATCACTTTTGTTAATTTTAAACCTTTTAAAAATTAATCCTGAAGTGCTTATTATGCTGGAAACATACAAATAAAAAAAGAAGGCTAAGCAAGAAGTAAAAGCTGCTTTAATGGTGGTAGTATAGTGTTGTATTCAATAATTCATTTTAATCAAAGCAACACAAACACAAACATTGGGGCATATGCCTGCAAGTCTCTGTTGGTGTTAAATTGCATGAGATTTTTTTTTCAAATACAGATGAGCTTGGTATGAAATTAACAGTCTCCGTTCTTTTTTTCCTATAGGTGAATCTCTTGATCTTCATAAGCATCATTCACGTTATCATAAATAAGCTAAGAGTCAGCCATCTTAGAAAATCCATTCACTGTCTGAAAGCTGTGAGGGCCACCTTCATTTTAGCACCACTCCTTGGCATCCAATGCATGCTTCTTTTATTGGAACCAACAAGCAGAACTAGCAATACGATTTATCAATATATGGCCTTTACCATTATATATTTTCAGGTATCCAGTCTCTTGAAGCATATGCAATTTACAATGATTGCCTAAGGCAGGGGTCGGCAAACTTTTTATGCCGGGAGCCATTTTGACATGCTTGTGCACATTTTGAAATGCTCGAGAGCCAGGGGGCGGGGTTTGCGGGCGGGGGCCAATCACGTGGAAGGGGGCGGGGTTTGCGGGCAGGAGCTAATCACGTGGCTTATTGGGGCGGGTGGCAGGGCGAATCTGTTTGGGAGGGTCGGGGGTCCTCCTCGGCGAGCCCGGCCTCCAGAGTGGGGAAACGAGGCCCGGCCCGCCCGCTCGCTCGTTTACCTGTCTGCTTGCCTCCCTTCGCTGCCTTCCCGGGATCCAAGCCGGATCGGGGGCCTCGCGGAGGGAGGCGGGCGGGCGGCCCAGGCCTCCGCCGCCAGGCCCGCCCCCCTCGGCCGCTTCCGCCCGCCCGCGTCGAGCCAAGAAAATGATGGGGGGCAGGAAACAAGGCCCGCCCGCCCCACCCGCCCGCTCGCCCGCTTACCTGCCTGCTTGCCTCCCTCCGCGAGGCCCCCCGCTGCCTTCCCAGGATCCAAGCCGGAGAGAAAGGGTGGCGGCGGGGCCGCGCTACCGGAGTGCCCAAGTGCCAGACAGGCAGCTCCGCGCGCCTTCCACGCGATTGGCCCGTGAGGACCGGCCAGGAAAGGCGCGCGGGCGGAGCTCCCGTCCCACTGCACCCCAGCTGAGCAGCAGCCGAGCCTCGAGAGGGTGAGAAAGCCCCAATGCTGCCCCGTGGACCTCTCCAGTGCGCCCTGATCCTGGGAAGGCAGCGGGGGGCCTCGCGGAGGGAGGCAAGCAGGCGGGCGGGCGCCCGGCCTGCCCCCCTCGGTGCCTGTGTGGCTCCCCCATGCCCTCCCACCCGCCCCAATAAGCCACGGCAGGGAGGCGCTGCTGGCCTGGGACGTGGCGCTGTCGGAGGCAGCGCAGGAGCGGCTGCAGGGGCTGCTGCGGCTGGAGATGGCGCTGCTTCGTGGCATCCAGGTGCTGGGCGAGGGCGCTGTCCCGGGACGCGAGCAGCAGGGCAGCACAGGGGGCCTGGCCGGGGCGGTGGCGGCGGGGGGAACGGTGGAGGTTTGCCGGGCGGCAGGACGGGGCGGGCGGCGCTGCTGGGGCTGGTGGCGGAGCTGGAGGGAGCAGAGGGACCAGGCGTTCCCGTGGGCGCAGCGTGCGCTCTGCAACCCGCCTTGGAGAAGTAGCCACGGGAGGCCCTCCGGGTGCACCTTCCCACCCCATCAATCCCCCCACCCCGCCAGCAGCGCCTCCCTGCCGCGCCGGGCCTCGCTCAGTGCGAGAGTCAGGGGGTGGGGTTTGCGGGTGGGGGCCAATCACGTGGAAGGGGCGGGGGTGAGTTCAGCTGCGGAAGAGCCACACTCAAGGGGCCAAAGAGCCGCATCTGGCTCGTGAGCCGCCATTTCCGACCCTTGGCCTAAGGAATGTCACAGGTATAAGCAATGGACATATTTTAACCCATTCCTGACTGCATATCAGTTCATCAAATGCACTCAATTTTTCCCCCTTTTATTTAAATTCATAAGTGTGGATTTTCATGAGGCCTGAGACAATATGGGTGTTAGTGGGAAGTTCATTGGCATTCTAGAATAATCTATGTAAAATTTTAATAATTTGTTAACAATGTTAACAATTTGTTAACACTTTTAACCATTTGTTAACCATTTTATTTTTTTATAATAATTTTTATTTTTTAAAATACAACAAAACACACAATCAATAATAACAAAAAAAAAAATCAATCAAACAACCAAAACATAACACATATAAGTCTATGAAGGTTCTCAGTAATCCAGGTGGAATTGTCTGTAGCTTGAATCATGTCAACTGGATTTCTATTTTCTCAGTGGAAACGTTTCGCTCCTTATCCAAGGAGCTTCTTCAGTCTGAGCAAAGTTGGTAAGGGAATCCTAAATATGTTTCTAGGTAGCTGTGTGACCTTACCCCTGGGGCTAGGTCATGGTTATATTGAGATGTTATTTTAAGTCCTTTTATCATCTAAAGGAGGATCGTTAAGATCACCATGCTGCTGTTGAGCTTGTGAAATGGTCTTAATCTTCCTAGGTACACCCCAAAGATCAAACTCCAAAACACAAGAAAAGCAATGTAGTTTATGCAATCCAGTGCAGTGAGGAGTGCTCTGAACTCTACATTGGAGAAACCAAACAACTTTTGTACAGGAGGATGGCCCAACACAGGAGAAGTAACACCACAGGACCAGAGTCAGCAGTTTATCTTCATCTAAAGGAAAAAGGACACTCATTTGAGGACATTAATGTTCACATTTTAGACAGAGAAGATAGGTGGTTTGAGAGAGGGGTCAAGGAATCCATTTATGCCAACTTGGAAAATCCTTCCTTGAATAGAGGTGGGGGCCTCAGGCACAACCTCTCCCCCATCTTCCTCCCTGCTTTGTCTTCTGTGCCTAGGAAGATTAAGACCATTTCACAAGCTCAACAGTAGCATGGTGATCTTAACGATCCTCCTTTAGATGATAAAAGGACTTAAAACAACATCTCAATATAACCATGACCTAGCCCCAGGGGTAAGGTCACACAGCTACCTAGAAACATATTTAGGATTCCCTTACCAACTTTGCTCAGACTGAAGAAGCTCCTTGGATAAGGAGCGAAACGTTTCCACTGAGAAAATAGAAATCCAGTTGACATGATTCAAGCTACAGATAACACATATAACTTTATAAACTTAACCTCTATGTGCACCCATCACCTGTGGGACTTGTAACTCTCCTTATCTCTTTACTTTTTATTATCATACATTTTTATTATTACTGATTCTTAATAAGCCCTCTTCTCCAAAAAGATAATATATATTGATCTGGTTTTACTCCTTTCCCTTTAACATAAACATATTCCAGAAATTCACCCCATATAACATCAAAATCGTTCCTTTTCACCAAACCCTTTCTATATTTTAGCTCACAAGTCAATTTGTCATTAATAGCAATATTCCACACCTCTTTAAACCAATCTTCAAGCTCATCCTCGTAATCCATTTCCCATTTTTTAACTATTATTAATCTTAGGGCAGTAACAAGAATTATTATCATCTCTTTCTTTTGCCACTCTAATTTCATATTTCCAAAATTTAACAATAATGCTATTTCTGGACTTATTTGCAAATTAATAGATAGTATTTCATTGATCTCAGCGAAAACCTTTTCCCATATTTTTTTAATCTTTTCACATTCCCACCATAAATGTAAGTAAGTCCCAATTTCTTTTTAACACCTCCAACAATTTATTAAATTATTTTTATTATAGTGGCTTAATGTTATTGGAGTCATATACCATTTCCAAACTGTCTTATAGCAATTCTATTTAATTCTAACAGACGTATTTTTCATAATTCTTTGCGTCCAAATCTGTGGCCATTCCTCTTCTGTAATATTAATACCTAAATCACTCTCCCAACTGAATTTCATTCCTTGTTGTGCTGAGTTACATTCTATCATTATTTTATAAATTTTACTTATTAACCCTTTTATTACTTTGTCTGTACCATTCTGCTTTAACTGTATTATTAATTCCTCAAATTTTGTTAATTGTCTACATTTCCCATAATGTTTTACCCAATTCTTAGTCCATGGCTCCAATTGCAATACATTATAACAAGATATTGTACTCTGTTTAAATATTTCCTTTATATCTTCTCTACTAGAAACGTTATTTAACCAATATTTCAATCTTAATACTCCAGCTTGTTCCATATCTT